>JBBDHG010000001.1:7310000-7910000 GCA_037951165.1 Lophius americanus
GCGGACATGTTGAATGTGATTACTTCAGATGTTCATGTTTGTTCAAGAATATAATTCTTCTTCGAGTCCCATGGTCAATACCTGAAACAAAGGAAAGCATTTTCTCTATCAAAATAAAACGTCCGTGGTTCGGCCTGTTTACCTCTCCCACAGATTAAATATGGCCAGAGTGTTTTCTCTGGAGAGTACCACATGTTCTCTGTGAGTGCAGGCTAATGCTACTCTATACATCATCATGTCACTGCCAGCAAGAAGAGGCCTAACGGCACACACAGCTGTGACCGCTAGAAGCTGTGCAGCTCCAGCAGCATTCAGAAAAATACATAGTCCTATAAATCTTGAGCTGTGATGCATAATGAAGTTTGTTTACAACAACAGTTCTCAGAGCATGACGTCCACTGTAACAACAGCAGCACGTAATACTTAGGGAAGTCAATGATCAGCTTCCTCAGTTTTGCAATGCTGTGTCAGTACCAGGACTCCTCTTTCTCTATATAAGGATTTAATAGTCAGAAAGTGAATGTTTTGTCCTCAAAGTTGATGAGTTGGACGCAAGACAACTGGGAGATGGACAATGAGCAATCAGAGCTACTTTGACGAGGGTCTGACTGTGATGGCTGGACAACTAGGTCAGAGCATCTCTAAAGCTACAGGTCTTGTTGGGCGTTCCCAGTTTGCAGTGGTTAGTACAAGGGATGGGCGCTTCCCTTGAAAAAATACTATTCCCAGAAAACACATTTTCCCAGAAAAAATACTATTGACTATTAATATGATAAACTAATAATCGCTCATACCATTATGTATAATACCATGATTTAAGGTCAAGAATGGTATATGAGGCTTTCATCTCCCCAGCAATACTGTTCAACTCATTATGGGGGAATCCAGAGGTCTTCACAGGCCACATGATATATATCATCCCTCAAGCATGTTTTGGAACTACCCTGGGGTCTCCTCCCTGTTGGGTGTGCATGGAAATAGTCTTATGGGGAGGATTTTTGGCTGTCCAAACTCATATCAGCTGCTTGTATTTAATGAAAACTTGAAAATCCTGGTCCATTCTACTTAGTAACCATCACAACCTCTGTAAGGAGGGAAAACCTGTGAACCAGTTACAGGGTCATGTGCACCCAGGACTCATTGATACACATGGGGAACAACGGCTTGCCCATGCTGTCCAATCACAAAGAATAGCGAATGAAGCACAAATTCCTGAAAAATAAATGGCTGGTTCTGAGAGTCTCTCATATTACATGTTACCAAATATGGGCTACATAGCCGAAGACGAGCCATAGTGTCAATCTCCACGGCCAAATACAACAACAATGGGCACGTCAGCATGAGAACTGGACCATGGTGCAATGAAAGGTGGTCTGAATTGATGGATTATGTTGCATTACTTTACATCATGTTGACGGCTGGTTGCATATTGCATAGATGGCACCGGGCTGTCTTATGGGAAGAGGGCAAACTAGGGGACACAGTGTGATGCAGCAATATTCTTCTGGCGAAACGTAGTTCTTGTGATTAATTTGGATTTTATTTTGACACATACCAACTACCCTTACAGTGTTGTAGCGCAAGTACACCCTTTTCTGAAAAATGGAAAGGTTTTCTTTGATGGCAATGGTAATTTTCACGAGGATAGTGCTTCCTGCCAGGCTGAAAAAGGGTCCAGGCATGGTTTGAGAAACCTATTGAGTTCAAGGGGTTGAACTGGCCTCGAAATTCCCAAAAATCTCAATCCAAAAAAGTGTCTGTGGGAGGTGCTGGTAAGTCTTAATCAATGGAGGCCCCACCTCGCAACTCACAGGACTTAAAGGATCTGCTGCTAACGTCTCAGTGCCAGATACCACAGTCACTTGTCAGTGGTTATTATGTTTATGCTGATCGGGGCATATGAGGCCGATAAGGCGTAATACTTTTTTTTTAAAACTACTTTCCTGAGATCACATCATAGCTGTTTGCAGCTCTTGAGATCTTTTCATATAGGCGTTATAATAAACAGAATTAAGTGGTATATATCATAGTTGGTTTGTTTTGCACTTTATACACCACACTCTAGAAATAGACATTCTAGAAAACACTACACACTTGGTGTCAAAGGACAATATTCAACTGCTGCTGATGTGGATAGATAAAAACCTAGAATATAGTACAATGTCAACAAACCAATGATTAAATATGCTTAAAATGGTCAAAATAAGTAAAGTCAAGAAAGCAATTTTGAGAAGTAAACCTTTAGTCACTGTTGAGTTTGCTTTTGAAATTTCACTGAATTCTGTCAGGCTGTTTTTGAGGATATGTGGATAGACTATTTCCTGTTAAGTATGCAGCGTTATGAGCAGGGGGAGGAGTCCTTTATTCAAGTTACGTGACCACTGGTCAGGTCACCATTTTAAATGTAATTACTCAGACTACATTAACATCAGAACAAATAAAATGCATCTATAAATAATGTTTCCCAGTTTTTTTATTGTGACACAACACAACTATTTGTTATATTCAGCAATCGATAACTGAGGATAGCTGGAATTTGACGCAATGGTGAGTAGGCTTTTGTAATAATTTATAAAAAAGTCTGTGTGGTGGAGATGCCAAATTTCCAACCCATAAACCCGGCAAGTCACAGGACACTTACATCTGTATAAATCTCACTGGTACAGAGAACAAAGGGAAACCAAAACTGAACCATATTAACGAACCATAGTCTGAATGCACAGACCAACAGTACATGCACACAGGTTGTATAACTGTGTAGGAGCCAGCCTGGTCACACGTGTCTCAGGATAAATGAGCACGTCTTGCATAATGTTTGTCCCTGGGAGGTGGCAAAGGACAAAGTTCTAATTTCTAGCACATGCAGCACAGATTTTCTCCCTTATTTCTCCTCGGCAGGTTTTGACTCACCCCTGCAGCAGTAACACATTAACCAGGCCTATTATTGGAAGCAATAGGAGGATATAAAACCAGCGATTGACTTCTGGAGAGGCAGTAATAAAGACAATTTCCCTTGCTGTAGTGTCATCACGATCCTAATCAACAGAAGATTCAGTTTATTTAATACCAACACTGTACTTAGTGTCTTATTAAATGTTGTGAATACATAAGGATGGGCATTTAACCAAAAGCTGACATTTAGACACTCTCACAACTTATTTTGTTCATATTTGCCTCACTTATCCCTAAAAACAGAGACACTTGCGTTCTGTCGAATGTCACCCATTCGTCATAAATCATTGGAGTGAGATTGATTCATATCCCTAAAGCCCCTTTGGTTTGCCTTTATTCTCCCTCTCAATTCTGTATAATTAAAGCAAAGTCATAATAGTTCATCACACACCGTTAGTCCTAGTAAAATACATGGTGCTATGGTCTGCATCAAACTCCAACAAATATCCTCTGCTGGGAAACATAAATTTGGCCTTGGCTGGACCTTTCAGCCGGACAACGATCTGAAGGGTTCTCAGCCCAGGCATAAAACCCAAATTACATTTTTAACAAGCAATAGACGCAATTGTCATTTCATAATAAACACTAGTCTTGCATGGCCAGCGCTGGAGATAAGTACAGCCAGTGGCTTTATTTTCATTTTCTCCTTTTAATCTGCTCTCACTGAACGTCAGAGTCCACAGTTCTTGAAACGAGGGATAAAGGCTTCCAGGTGCAGTCTAAATGTTTATTGCTCACAACGATGTGGAAAAATAATAAGCCCTTCATGCGTTAGCTTAATGCTAACATATTATCGGAATTACAATATACATGCAAAAAGAATTAGCATTGACGGCTTGACCATAATCAAACAATAAACAAATATGTACAATAAACTTTTTCACTTTACATATATTTTTCAGTTAAACTTGAGATAGTGCTTTCTAATGAAACACTCTGAATATTGTTTAATGATAAAGAGAGGTTAACTACGGGACCCCTGAAGTACTTTGAAACATTTTTTAAAATCTTTTTACAAGATAAATGACCCTTAATCCATATGTGTATATTGATGATCCTAGCCATCATTGAACATAATGTTGTGGACAGAGCTTACAAAGTTTTATTTTACACAAGAAATGTCATGAAAGACACCACGAGGAGGAGTGATCGTATACTGATTACAACAAGTGAGTACACGATGCCAATCAACCTCACTTCCGATGTGATCCTCAAAAATAAGTGCACTTAAAATACACTTCTCATTAAAAGGGAACAAGCATGTGGTTATGCCTTGAAACAAGGGATAAAGAGGCTTCTTCAGTCAGAACTGAAGAAGCCTCTTGGATGAGAGGTAAAACAGCTGCTGGGAAGGAGGCTGGCGGCGCCGAATTGATCCTCTGCAGAGGATTCAACTCCAGCCCAGAGGAGTTGAATCGTCTGGGCTGCCGGACCAATCCATTTGCATCTAAACATTTCATGAGTCTTCATATTTGCTTTGAAGCCCAGACTTGGTGCTTTATCTTGTTCTAAACAACAAGTATGTTCCTCCATTTTCCAAAACATAGTGACAACTTAAAACGTGAAACGTGGATGCTCATAACGTGAAGCATCCACGTTTCCAGACGTACAAACATTGCGTCCCCCATATCCTATAATGATAAAAAGGTATTTTTCCAAATATACATTTAAAAATATATATTTACACTACAGGTGCACCTATTGCAATATGCTAATATTTTAAAGGATTACAGTGGTAGTAACAAGGCTGGTCGGCATTGTGTAATGTGTATGTATTCTGAGCTGTTGAAATTTATTAACCCTGCGTCATCCCCTCCATGCGTTTCTTGAACCAACTGTATGATTATAAAACTTTGTAAGTCTCATTCAGTCCATTGTATGTTTTACCTTCGATTTGTTCCGGGACTTCAATGTTTTGTGGCTGGCTTTAGGTTAAAAGCTTCTTACTGGTATTATAAATTACACGCTTTGTGTTTTCTGGTTTACTTGTGAGAGTTTGGAGCCGTGGTAACCCATGCTTGGTGTTCGTGTACATCGCATGTGTGGAACCGTCCTCAAGTGAGGCTGCATTTATTCAAAGAGATACCCCTAAATTTTACACACTTGTCATCAATTGTAGGGCTGCAGAATTCAAATGTCCGGCTGCGCCTTGTAACCCATTATTCCATTTTGTCATACCTGATGTCTAAATTACCCAAAATGCCAGGACTGACAGTTGAGTGTGCCAAAGAGACAGGTGGTATGCTCACATTATTTTAAATCCACATCTACAGATTTGTTGATCTGGAGATTTGAATGTCTGTGAATGAATGTCCTTCAATGGGAGCGATTCTGAAACCACAAGTATTGATCCTACTTTTTTAACTTTTAGTGGTACTCCGAGAGAATTCTGAGCATACACTCTTTAACGGTGACCTTTTAGGATGTTACAGACCATATATTCATTATGTAGACCTATTTAGTTAACAAACATAATGAGAATGTTTCATGTTAGCAAAAAGCATATATCATTATTAGAACTGATACTGAATTGAGCTGAAAACTATAAAATACTGCTCAGTCTGAGTTTTTTTCTTATCTCTTAGAAAGTATAATATTTTTCATAGAGATAAATTAGAGAAACTGTTGCAGGGAATGTAAAGCCGAGCTAAAAATGTCAAGGTTGAATCTCACTTGAGAACAGAAGCTGCTGCTCCGGATCCAGGCAAGGGAAGCAGCTAAAGTCAAGAGAACATAGCTGAAGCCCAAAATAGGGCAGAGCCATTGAGACTCCCCATGCCTAATTTCTCACAGAGCATATAGCTAAGCTGAGAGCAGGGGATGAAAGAGAGACATATCACACAGAAATATCCTTTCATCCGTCCCTCCGCCTCTTAATGCACTACAAACAGACTGAAAAGTCAGATAGATGAGAAGAGAGGGGGGAAGGGGCGGCAGGGTGGTCAAAACTGGAACGCGAGTTGCACTAACAACATTTTTGGCATTTATTTGGAATAAGATCAAACCAAACCTTGATTTATAATCGAGTTGCAAGTAAAAAAAAGGGTGAGTTGGTTACTGAGGGTTTTAGTAAGTGAGTGGAGATTCAGGATATTACTTTTCTGCCGATATCAATAAAAGATGGCGAGGAAGCGAGGTATTTATCTTACCTCGCTTTTAATGGATTTGCTGACACTCAGAAGCCAAAATGGGGTCGATAATATGTCTGTCAATTTGATGCATGTGGTACACTCCTGGTGCAAAGCTGATCTGAATTTAGTTGGACATGATAAATGTACATATCTGTTTTAAATTTCTTATGCATAGGCTACTGTTACATTTACAGACATGTCTAGTTTAAAATGAACCCTGTTTCTTGAGCTACCTCTTTCCTATCCAGGCTCCTGCTCACAGTCTGTCCTCATTCTTTCATTTTCTCTCTCTCTGCATGTGTTGCAGCGTGATGTCACCGTCAGGGAGCTAATGCGCTGTGTCTTAAAGGTGCTGCATTCCTCCATTCCAGCTTGCTAGAACAAATGAAAGCCAAAGATGATGTGGTGTATGAAGCCTGGATGGGGGAACCATCTCTCTACACTTTCACAGTCTAATTCCTCTGCTAGGTCGATCTCACATTTATGAAGTGTTATTATTTGGGGATAGAATTTTGTCTAGTCCCAACAGATTAAAACATGTAATGGGAATTATATTTAAAAGTTTATATGAATTTAAAGTTTACAGGGGAGAAGTATTCCCGGTTTTGCTAAGTGGGAAGGGTGATCAAAATAAAAATGGCTATCAGATCCCACGAAACTCAAAAGGAAGCGTAAAGCATTCTAGAATTTCTATTTTTAAGGCCGTCCTCATCCAACAGGAAATTCTCCATCTTGAGACTTTCTCTCATGTTCACTGCCTGTGTGTGATTCATCCGGTCATCCTACAGACAAAGTTTTCCACAACATGTTTCTTGTCACTGTCAGATGATTGTGAAACAGACGAGCAAAAACTCAGCGTTTTTCTGTGGCCTGGGTGTTAAATTAATAAATAATAAAGTAGATTTCAGTATGAAACGTCTTTCACGGGAAAAACACAGAGCTGATGGAAAGTTGTCCAGACTAAGATAGGCTCCTGTGGACTAATGTTGAAGACTTCAGCTGATAAGAACCTTGTAATCATTGTGCGTAGGAAGGTTGGACTAAAGAGCCACCTTAGCAGTTGATCTGTCCAAAACTACTTATACATTTTTCTACATGAACTCCCAAAAGAATAATACAGGAAACCCTGAGGCTCTGCTGGTAAAAGCTAGAAAACTAATCGTAGATCGGTGTGAGACAGCTTGCTTAGTAGCAGAAAATGAGGTGGAAAAGGGGAAAATTTCCTCTGGAATCTTAGCAATGTGTACAAGAAGCTTTTGATCCTCAACCTTTTTTTTCACATCTTATTGTAATGAAAGCTAACATGTTTATGAAGGAAAAGCGTTATTCCTGATGCTAATTCTGTCAGTAAGAAGCATCTTTTTTTGCTATGTAAATTTCACATTTGTAACATTTTAGGTAATTTGTAGCTCATCCCAATCAAGTTCGAGTCCAATCTCATATTTACAATCTGGTT
Organism: Lophius americanus; assembly: GCA_037951165.1. Classification (NCBI taxonomy): domain Eukaryota; kingdom Metazoa; phylum Chordata; class Actinopteri; order Lophiiformes; family Lophiidae; genus Lophius; species Lophius americanus. The sequence goes on from JBBDHG010000001.1 coordinate 7,317,540, forward strand.
TTTGTTGATAAAATACGAATCTGACATCAGCTGAAATTTGGCCCCCATTACTTTTCATTAGCTAAGTAATCTTGAAATTTATTAAGCTGATAAGCTTACATTATTGACACAATATGGGTTTTTTTTCCCGTGTACTAATCTGGTAATTAAAAAACTGCAGGAAAGTTTCAGGGGTTTACTTTATATTTGGTTTTTATCACCCTCACCTCTGAAAATTGGCTGATGCTTCTCTTACTTTTAAATCACTATTATTGCCGAGAATGCTAAACATCTGCTATACAGCGCATTGTGTTGTGGCGCGCTGCGCCCGCATCCAAACTTTACGTCCGTACCTCAAACAATGAATGGCTGTCTGATAGATACAGAAACGGATACTCACAGTGGCACAACACTCCTCAACGAGGAAGTCCGGCCTTCTAACCCCTGGCATCGTGCTGCAGTCCGTGTTTTGCTAGCTACTCGTTGCAAACTGGATCAACTCTCTACAGGGCACTTTATAAATTTAAGTTATTGTTATTATTATTACTACAGGTCACCTTATCTCCTCTCACTTGTCACCCAACGGACCGGAGTTTCACAGGAGACATATCTCTCCCTGTAAATGGAGTTAAACGAAGGGCATAACCTATCCTTGAGTGCGAACAGATACTCACTCTGCGTCAAATCTTGGGAGGTTAAAAAGTTAGACAAAGACTGACAGACTGTGATAGTGAGTCTTGGGGTTGGTGAATGGTGTTTGAAATGTGATTCCTTGGAATCTGCACTGCCATAAGCTGAGACATAAGGCAGGTCACCCTGATTTGTTTTTAATATAAACTCTCAAAAAATAAGCAGGAAAGTAAGAAATAATGAACTCTAGAAACACGTCCAAGAAAAACCGTCAGTGGCCGAGATAGACCGACGCTGGAAAAAAATAGAAAGCGCTGGAAAACATTGCAGATTCTAAAGATAGATTGTTATTATAACTGTTTAAGTGCAAACTGCAGTTAGAGATATTATTGCAATTCAAGCAATAAACATGCCGTTCTTTTTTAATAAAGGGGAACAATTAGTTGTTCCTTCAATACACCCGTTGTATTTTTCTGTTTTGTATATTACTATTGCTCCTGACCAAAGCAAAATTGATTTAATTTTTTTTTTTAAATTAGCAGAGCATGCAATATTTCTTATTTGATTAATCGCCAGAATAATCGATAGAATACTATTACTAAAGTAATTGATTACTGCAGCCCTATTCAATATAATTCAGTTTGTATTGTTTTCATCACCGAAGTCAAATTTATTGAGTTGAACTGGGTCATTACGCAGGCAGACAAGTCATCACATCATACAAACCTATCAGGACATAAACATTGCTGCACGTGACAAACTGAACAATTTGTTTTCAAGTCTGTTCCAGCTTAAATTAATGCAAACAGGTGGACTGTTGTACTATTACAGGAATGTAGAACAGCTCTGGTTTAGAGAACATGAGATGGTGGTCACCATTTCTCAGTGAGTTAATAAGCCTTCACTATTACGTACTGTATACATTTACAGCATGTGATGTCCGGCCATCGCAAGCTAATTCTTTCTGCTTTGCCCAAACTTTCCTTAACTTCTTACTTTACGTCCATGTACAGCTTGAATATAATTGTGTCAGTGTAAAAAAAAACTTACAACGAGTAGCATATTTGAGTTCAAGGGGTCTAGGGTAGATTAAAAAAAAGCCACTGTTTCCCACTACATTGTCAAGTCCTAGGTCTTTGAATGTGACGTAGGTGATAGACTACATTGGTTTCTTAGATACTATAGCTCTGTATTGGGATGTATCTTTTTCAAACTAAGGTCAATTTCATACCAGAGTTGGTTGATCTGCTTTAAAGGATAACTGGTTAAATTCCTTGGATAGTCGGATGCATTTTTATTTTTTTTATTATTTAAAAGGATTGATTATAGGATCTCTCTCCTCACTCACCAGTGTATCAATGGTAACGCACCCCCCTACCTAAAAGAACTATCACCCCACTTACCTGAACACGGTCCCTCCCTTCTACCCACTCATACCGCCTCCTCCTCCCCTGGACTAAGCTCAGCACCATGGGTGATCGGGCCTTCTGTTCTGCTGCCCCTCGTCTGTGGAATGCCCTCCCTGACCATCTGAGGGCTCCACAGACGACTGACACATTTTAAAAAGGACTTAAAACTTTCCTTTTTAGCAGAACCTATAACTTTAATTAACATTGCTGCTTTTTTTTCATGTTTTTATATAGTTTTTTTTTTTTTATTGATGCTTTTATCTGCTTTTACTTTGTAGCACTTTGAGATTGTATCCAAATGTAAAGTGCATTATAAATTAAATGTATCATTATTATTATTATTATTTGGGGTGGTGTGAAAGTTCATTCTAACTTTGGTGCGTGGACTTTGGTCTGCTTGAAAAACAGGGGGCTTGGTTTGCTTCCTATTGATCCCTGGTGCGGTACGTTTGTGGTGTGAAAGCAAAGCGGACCAAGTTAAAAAACAAAGGTAGGAAGCAAGGAAATTGCACAGAACATCGCAAGACATATCTGTGATTTAATATATTCAAATCCATGTCAGTACCTCGCACAGCGTTTGTGCAACCATGACAACATGGCGTATGCCCTAATCGCACTGGACGAGTATTACCTGAGGTACTCATATGATTTAGGAGTTACACCCCCACGCATGTATTTCATGAGGTGCATTCGCCTGAGATGAGAAAAGTCTGTATTTCACATGAATTTACTTACATGATCACCATGGATATGACATCAAAGCTCTTTGTAACACTTGCAGCTGAGACAAGGTCACCTGTTCGAACCCCCATGCAGGGGTTCTGGAGGTTGGACTGTTATGCAGGCAGATGGAGACCACTATCTGTAAACCGACCCGGACCCGAACTGATCGCCCAGGTAATACTAATCTCGTGCGAATAGGGCATAAGCCAGCTATAGGGGACTGATTATGGTTCCTCTGTGTCCAGTAAATGAGGGCATAGAGCCAATAACAGACCCTTTTACAGTAATTTACTCTGCCAACATGAGTAAGCTGTTGGCAGAGTAAATTGGCAATTGGAAATAACGGTACAACTTTATGACAGCGGAAAAACTCAGTGCTTCCGCTAATGTTAACCGAGTCGGACACCTTCGGGTTCGAACACAAAAACAGAAGCTTAATTATTTCTCATGTACAAAGCAAAGTGCAAAATGATGTAAACCGAAGGGTAAGATTGTGGAGGGAAGTGCGATGTCAATTCAAAGCAAAAGCAATAAATAGGCGGTTCTCATTTTATTATCTTTGTTTTTAAACACAGAAGGCGGACTGTTTACTTTTTTCAATATCCCAATTTTTGTTCTTAGCTCTTCTTCCTCTTACATCCTGTTGGGCATCTTTGCTGCCCTCACAGGAAAAAAACTCAAAAGTGCCATCTAGTAGATTGGAAATAACATTTTTAATTTATATAATGAAATATCACAATACTTTATCAGTGCCAAAATGCAATATCACCACGGATAAATACTACCAATGTTATGCAATATTGATTTTTTTCCCCCCCAACCAAATAGAGTATTTGCTTTTGCAAATAATACCATGAATTCCCTTTGGTATTAATAAAGTGGTATCTTATCTACTCCAAATACTAATACATTTCCAAACTATCATCCCATCCCTCTTGAAACAAAAAGGGTTAGGGACCATACTAATGACAACAGCAGACATAACAACAAAGCAGCACTATCTGAGTAAACACCTCTGCCAAGTCCAACCCCAGTTATTTGGTGCATGCACAACTAACTGATTTATAACATTAGCGCAAACACTTAACCGGCAATTAGGTCTCGACTACAGCAGCTTGTATGTAAAAAAGACTGTCATGTCAGTGTTTTGAACACATTTTGGCTTCAGTGAAGATGACACCAAACAAAAAAGAAGTCAAATGTAAACAATGCAGAGAAGCGATCTCCCCTCACAAAGTTAACAACACAAATTTGTTTAGTCACTTGTATCATCACACTGCCAAGTATGAAGAGTGCATCGCTCAAAAAAGAGCAAGACTTGCAGTGTAGCTGTCTTCAACAGAAGCATTTATAAATTCCGCGCAATATCCAAGAGGATGGGGAACAATAACATATGAAATATTACATTTTTCAGGCCTGGGCTCCAATTATTGACAATCTTATAAAAGACATTTAATGACAAAGTAGCTGCTGAACTAAAATATCTGTCAGGTACGAAGATGGAGTAGTATTTCAATTGTACAGTACATTGTACTGATGGTTATCTGCACAACAAATGCCTTTAGACATTTTATTTTTGGTTGTGATCGAGTTTGTGCAGCACGATTTGGTGAAAACATCGCATTTTGATGATAGTGGACTATATTGCGATTCAATTGCGATATTGTGCAAGGAAAATGCACACAAATCTGATCATTTTGAAATGATCTCAGTACAAACATACAAAGTTAAACTTCCAGAGAAAAATAAGACTAAACTACTTGTACAGTACCGTTTTCAAAATAACTTAATATTTTAGTAAATTAAATAAGAAACAATAAGAATTTTTTTTTTTTTTAGATAAAGTCAATTTATATATATTATATAAACTCTCAGTCGTACAAAATAAAATAAATAAATTAAAATTTAGAACGGAGATCTTTGAGCTCAGACGGAGGATTCAGGAAGAACTTCAGGATTCCTTGCTGGCACAGGTTAACTTCACACAATAAGCCCACCTGCTGAAGTAGCCCCAGTTAGCCGCTGTCGTCATAGTCACGACACTCACTTGCATCACAGACACTAGGTGGGTTTGCAATGTCGGTTGTCTGTTTACATGACTTGTGATCTTTTCCGACCCGGTGTTTACATGCATGGACTCATCTAATCGGAAACGCTTTCAGACATTCACAGACGATCCACACTCCGATTGATAAAGTGGCGATAATGCTTCTATGAGTTGGGTGCCAACCGCCAACATCCACCCAGGAGAATACGACAAAGAGGGCATGCGCGGAAGTGACTTTTCGCCTATCTAACCGTCCAAATATCTTAAAGTCTTTCATAGTTGCAATGAATAAATCGCGTTCTGATGAAGACCGGTACTGCTTTGAAGTCGCCATATTTAAAATGCCTTGCGGCACTGAAAAAATCTTAGCAGAGCATTACTTCACGACGTTGGACATAGACAGACACATCTTAAAAAGAAGACTTTCCGATACAACGTTTACATACAACGACTGGCAATCGGAAAGGCTTTCCGAAAGGATTTAGACTTCCTCCTTGCAAAGGAAAGAAATCTAATTCGGAAAGGTTCTTTCCATTTGGAAAGGGGTGTTTACATGCATAATTTTCTTTCTGATAAGACATCTTTTCCCAATCTAATCGGAATTTGGCTGAACATGCCAACCCACCTATTGATTGGCCATTTCTTTACTGCGGGCGTAGACAATGAGCAGATGGTACACAAACAGAGAATATGTAGTCACCTTCTCTCACACGTGTTAATTTCATTAAATTGCAGCCTTTTGTCGTCATGTAATCGTATAGGCTGACATCGCGATTGTCGATTGCGATTAGATTAATGGTGGAGTTCCAGATCAAGTCCTAATTAACCAGCCATGCCACCTAATCTCTTGGAAACCTACAGCTAAAATTTGAAATCACAAATAAGCACAGTCTTTAAACATTAATTGTCTACAGCTAGGCTTTCTTATTTTGATTTAACTTTTCCAATTTGTTTTGTCATTTGTCATGACAAAACTGCATGACAAAGTCCTCATCTTGCAATGATTTTGAAGAAAGTTAAAAATTGATCCAGAACCCGCTTCCATGTAGGATCCGCCTCAAAAGATTTGGTTAAGTCGGCTGAAAACCTTTCAAGATATCTCTCAGACAAACACAAATGTGGAAAATCACATTCCACTCAAATCTCTTTTACAGTAGGGTGATCTAGATGGGGATTTCCATACATGCTTTCACAGCATTGGAACTAATTTCTGATCCATATGTGCCCTTTCCAGGTCTGATCCCCGAACAGCAAACAGCTTTGACAGCATCCAGCTGTTTACAATGACATCATATTTCATTTTGTAATAGCGTCCTTCACACAAACACTTGACATGCACTTTCGCAGGCTCAGGAATATGTGCGGATTTTAGCTATTTAAAGCACTGCTATCCTGTTTGTTTGTTTTTCCGTAATACGCTGGAAAAACTGCAAGGGAAAAAAATCTGGAGTCCATAGGATAGTTAACAGATTTTTGCAGGGTTAGCTTTGTCAAATCCTGATATTGAAGTTATTGGGAACGTGAAGGAACATGACGAGGTAATGCTCTACAGACTCCGCACAGCATAACAAGGGTGTGGTGACTCTGAGAGAGGAATTTCCTAGTAGGGATAGGTTTTAACGTTAGCATTCAGAACAAGCTTGAGAATTATGGATCAAAATACAAAAAAAATGAATGATACGGTCATTCACTCGGTAGTTTGCTGGTCATATTTCTTGCTTGCCAAAAAGTCCTGTCCATAGGAAAACGATCCAATGCTACCAGTTATGATTTCTGGCCAAACGGGTTTACAACGAAGAGGAGGTGATAAAGTTTTCATGGCCTTACAGATCCAAGCTGACTTCCTGTCTCCACGGCTCGAGCCCATGACATTAAATGACGTAATTAATATGTTATGGGTAGAGTTAGGACAGACTACTGCCCACAACTACGCCATAATTTGTCTAAGGGGGACGAATAGGAGTGTCTCCAGATTATGATACTTTTCTTAATCGCGTCTATCAACTAAACATCGAAACTCGCCCGGATCCGCTGGAAAACTTCTAATCAAGTAACAGGTTTCTGCTCTCCGAGCTGCTGCTGTCTGAGCTCGTTGACGTCCCCTCTGAGGACGCTGGACGCAAAGAATAAATTAACACTCGCCTTTTCTGGTTTCTGCGATTCAAAAAATAAAATCAAAACATTCAAAATGTTGTACTCTTACCTGTCCCACAACGATCTTTCAAAAGCCCAAACCTTCTGTGTAAATCTCACTCTCCTCAGATAGCCGCGTCAGAGTAGATGGCAGATGAAGCGGCACAACTGATACTCGCGAGACCCGCCTATAATGCTGCGTTAAAATACATCCCGGTAAAATAAAGCTCTCAACATACATGCACCAAAATGGTTTTATCCAAATGAAGTAAATATGAAGAGCTGCAAAAGGTACGCGTCATCATTTAGAAAAAAACGTCGTCATACATGATTATAGATCAATTCTTCTATAATTTCTAACAATAACACTTTTAACAAATTTCATTTAAAAAATGCAACATCCATAAACCAAAATTTATAGTCAATATTCCCGTTTATAATATAAGGGAAAGTATTGGAGGCATATGTAAGGTTTTATTTTTGATGGAAATATAAGTAATTATTCGGAGAATAAATTCCGAGGTCAGTCTATTATCTATAGAAAATATCCTACAAAAATAATTTACAAAAAATCATTCAAAAGGGGTATATTGTTTGAAAGAAGTTTGACAACCACTGATCTAAAATAATCTAATGTATAAAAATATATATTATTATTTTCCATATTCAAATACACAACACCATAAGAATCTAATTTGCTATCCTTTATGGTGTAGAAGATGAGGGAAAGGAATCCTCGTTGGAACATTTGACAAAAACATTTTTGATTGTTTTTTGAAAAAAGAACAAATGACAATAATATACTTTCTGATCAGTGTTTTGTTGATATCTTGCGCAAGCCTGCACCCTATTCGTCAGTTTTCCAATGAACATACCACACCATCTGTCCTTACACACACAAGCTATGTTTTTGTTCTAATGTTTAAGAGATTGGGGTTTTTTTCAAATATGTGTTTTTATTAAGAGATTTCAAATTATGTATTGTGGATTTTTTATTTTCCAAAAGTTATTCAGGTAGCTTTAAAAATTAACCAATTCTCCTTAGCCTATTTTAAATATTTTTATTTTGTAATACTATTAAAAAGTAGTTTGTCTTTGTTTGTTTAATTTATACGCATTTTTTATAATTTCATTGTCTTTCTGCCTTTTAAAAAAAATGAATTAAAAAAAATTATTTTGTTTTGTGGGTATTAGCTGTTTTCAGATCCTGCTGAATATTTTTGTTAGTTACATTTTTAGGCCGTCAAAGCCTATACCCAGTGTAAAAACAAATTATACCGCACCATGAAAGAACAACCGACATTTTCCAACCTGACATTTGGAAAAAAAGATAAAATATATGCCACAATCATGCATTAGCGGACTACATTTGTGAAAAAATAATTTCCAACTGCACACGAATGCATCAAAGCGTATGAGATCCAAACACTTACACGTTATTGGCTGAGAAGATTTAACCGTTACAAAGTCCCCGCCCCTTTACGGTTAGAGAATAATGACATCAATGTGTTGCGAGGAGTGGTCTTTCAGCATAAGTAGTAATGTTTCCGTCATAATAAAAGTTATTTCAATTCTTCTTAATTCTCAATTACATTTCACATAAAATCGGACAGTTTTAAAAAATATAATTATGTATTGACATTATTATAATTACTTGTGTAAGTAAATGGACTTTGACCCAAAGTGCTTTTCTCCACAGGGGAATCACACATCAGGGATTTGAGCATTCTAACATGCCATTCTTTGAATCAGGTCCTAAATTCATTCATTCTGGATTGCAGTTCAATAATAACTCAGCTGCTCAAGTGTAAGAAGAAGAATGCCTGACCTAGACATACAGTAAGGTTATTGATAACCCACAGTGTAAAATAAACACTCACAACTTTTATTATCACACAGTTTTCAATAGTCAAATTAAGTTTTTGTGTAAAACTAAAAATACCGAGTGTCAAATATCTAATGGATTGGTTTATCCTTTTACGGGTAGTAGTCAAAACAACAACTTACTAGTTAATATGCTTTTGTTACATGGATGGATTTCACTTGGCTCTATCATGGAGTAATAGTTGTTTGTAGTATTCACGATAAAACTCACATACAGCAGTTTTGTCTCAGATGTTACACAGTAGCATCTTGTTGTCACAGATAACTGATGCTATTTCTGTAAGCTATCTCAAGGGGGTCTGCTGGCGGATTAGAGCTTTGACTGGAGAAAGAAGAATATCTGAACCGCTGATAGATTTCATTGAGAAGATAACCCTGCATACAGATTTATGACCAATATTTTTTCGTTCTTTAAATAGAAGTTTTGACATGATACTAAATGGAGCATCAGCTGATTCTGGAAAAATGATAGATTACAGGATGTCTGGTGGTATCTTATTTCTCTGTATTTTTGAATTTCAGAGCATGGGGTAAACAACTCATCTCAGAGAAACGGCACATGAGTGAATTTGCTTGTGTAAGTGAACTAAGTTGTTGCGATCGGGTACGATTAAAGTGTCACATGTCATATTGTGCTTTCGAACAATAAAAATTACATCCCAGACAAGTCCAGGATATTATGGAATCATAATTGCCGCCGCATCCCCGGATCCTCTGTGTTAACGTGATAATTCCAAAATGATTCCATGGGCCATTTTAAATGTTATGCCCAAATCAACCAGTGTGAAGAAGAACAGATTGATTTTTGGAAAGGTCGGTTGGATACGTCTGCCACGAGGGGGAGCTTTGTCTTCAAAAGTTTTCGGGCCATAATTTCTCAACACTAAATATTTGGTACACATGATCGGCTAGAGGATACAATCTTGTACTGTATATACACGATATTTTACTCGAACAGTTCATATTTAACGAACCAAGGGGAGCTTTTTTTTTTTTTAGAAAACTTTTTCGTACATATCTTCCTAACTGTTGGTCTTATTTAGTTCAAATTAACTTTATAAAAATCCCCATAGGGAGATCCAGCTTGCATTTGTCTTATTTTACTGTAATTGTTCCTATTTTGCAACAGGACTTCTGTTCTGTATGAGCAAAAAAAGATACATTTTTTACTCTTACTTCCCAAGCATATTGTCCCATTATGTCCAAATTGGCTCCAATGAATTTACACAAGAAGATATATCTTGTATATATATAATTTCTCTATAGTAAGTCATATTTTACTCATTAGGATGAGTTGCTGTCCCTGGATTATATTCACAGCATTTAGCTTCACTGCTTTTCAGTGGAGACGTAACTCCAGACCTAAGCACAATAGAGAATAGAGAATCGCCAATTATCAATTTTTCATTGATCATATGTATTCATTTACCATATTTACTGTGGGTATACAGTATCTTGGAACTCCGGACACAACATCAGAATATCAATATCAAACCCAGATTAGGCATTTCTTATGTTTTTCCTACACTGACCATTATGGACCTGTGAGCACAGGATACAGTAAAAAAAAAAGGCTCATGGCAGCTGAAAACCACTGATTCACCCATAATATCGCAGATAAAGTTTACTTATGAGAGTGGAGGAGTGCAGTATGTCCTCACCTCACCCTCACTACTCCTCATCTAGGATGGACTGCATTGCCATAGTGACACTCAGTGGCTTAACACACAAAGTACAACCTGTGTGTCAGACAAGAAATGGCACACACTGATAGCCCTCTGTAAGAAGCTAAAGAAAAAGTCATGAATATTATTAAATCCATAATGTACACATATTTTGGATATATTTCAATAGTTACAGTTTTCATCAGACAAAGATTTGATTTTAGTTTGCAGCATCATCATGTGTTAAATCTTAAAGAAATTCTTTGTGCCATAAGAGTGAAAACATTCGGAATCATTGGAGAGGTTTTTGTAACGAAATGAAGAATAACAAATCATACATGTACTGATGAAGAAAAGGACCACATATTCAAATTCTTTCAGGAAGATGTGAAATAAAATTCCACAAAATATCAGTCAACATTTGAGGGGGAAAACTTTAAAATGAATAGTCCAATGTACACAATTTATTTTACTGAAGGTAAAGAGGAGATATATAAATATCAGTTGTTCCCGGAAATATCAGGTAAAATGCTGAATTAAGAAAAATTGGAAGAAGATTTGATCATTAATAACCAGAAAAATGTAGGTTTGTTTTATTCTTACTATTCTATTCTTACTAGACGTTTGTCTACCCAGAGGAAGTGTTGAACCTCCTGATGAAGATTCGGGACCGGAACTGATGATTTAAAGTTGTTAATTATATTATTGTACTCCATATGTGCCTCCCAGGTGGTCTCTACACCAATGGTTCTCAATAATGTAAACCCTGATAAGTGCCAAATACCATTGGATGGGGAAAAAAAGGTATTTTTCAAACACTACATTCAAATAGATTCATTAATACATTAAACAAACAATTACATTGTAATTACAATTGAATAGAGGAACTGATGGATTATTTTGACAGTTGTTTTTTTAGCTTTCTTTGTAGTTTCAGCTGTGTCATTGTTACATTTCAACCATAGATTTCTGTTGATTTCCATCTGTTACTCAATATCCAAACGTTTTGTGCCAAGTGAATGTGATCACTTTAGTGCTTGCATTTTACGGTGGTCAGCGTAGGAATACTGAATAAATCATTGGGTTAATTGGGACTGTGTTTTTCTAGTTTTTAAAAAAAATCTCATTAGTAACAGTATTTAAAGATTCATTCATGATTGATATTTTCAAACAAACCCTGCAAGAAAGTAAACAACATTTTCGAAAGATCGCACATACCCTCCTGCAGGATTCCTGAACATAACAAATATGCCAATGACAATGTTAGATAACTTGGACCCACCTAACCATAAGGCTACCCTTATAAAGGCTGTATGAATTGATTATACTTAGTTTATTAATGAGGTTGGGAGCTCTTTATAAATCATTAATAAACTTCTATAACTCATTTGATCACAAGCACAGCAGGGATTTGTTGAAAGAGCTCGCTTTTGTCTGTATACGGCTATGCTTGAGTTGCGTCACTGGTTTTGTCACTGGTCTTTTCCATCAGCCAGTGTCCTTGTTGTTAACTGATTTGCCTGAAATGATGCTACATGCACATCATATCATTATCATATCACCAATTTTTAGTTGGAGATGATCAGATATTTGATCAAGCTGGCAATCTAACATGTGGAACGATAATGACGTAGTAAATTGATTTTGCCTAATAGTGAACCCACGTTGATTGTTGAAACTGTTTTAAATCCCATTTTTCTAATCAGTTGTTAATGATTTACAACTTCTTTAAAAGCTAATTAATAACCATATTATGCACATTTATTCATTCTTTATAAAGGCAGTCTTATCGTTAAGTGCTAAAATGAACTTTTACACTGGTGTGTCATGATAATATATGCCTTATAGAGTGAAAGTGAGTTCAGACCTAAACACTAGAGGGCCATAAAATCTTGCAAATATTCACACCATTATTCCTCTGTACTACTTTCTTTCTTTAGTATCACATAATCACTAAGTTTTCTCATTTAGGTGTTTAAAATAGCACTGACATCTCATTTCCACCCCACCTATGGTTCATGCTCAATCACTTCTTTAGAATACTTTTAGGAGAAGTCTAGGATTATAAAACCAGGTCAAAACCAAATAAAAAGATCAATTTTTCTTGACAAGATGACATTTATAACCACAAACCTGGTCTGCCTCCTCCTACTCATGCTTGGAGCTGACTTTTCAAAATAGTACCGTTAGTAGGAGAGAATATGGGCTGACTGGTTTCTTCCTCTCCAAAGTGTCTTTTATCTCGGCTCCCTCTGGTGTCTTTTTTCTCAGTAAGCTGGAGTAAGTAGAGTTAAAGGCACTGCTGGGAACTGAGACGGAGTGAGTGAAAATTCCCCCTGCTGCCTCTAATATAAAACGCTCCCAAATTGCAGTCAATGGTCGGCATGGATTATCGTTAATCATCTGTAGGTGCTGTCAACTAGGGAAAATAAGGAATCAGAGGAGAGAGATAATAGGAATAGGTGGGAGCGGTGAGAAAGGAAGGGTTAGGGATGATTGAGACAGATGAATCAGAGCAGTGTAGTTTCACAGGCAGCGTAAACAAATGGACTGAATCGTCTTTAATGGCCATGCTTTGCATAGTGGAGCCTCACTCTACAGAGAAATGGAGGCACAGCTGTATGGAATGGATGCGTTCTGACTTTAGGAAACTGCAGGAATGGATCCGGCCTGGATGCACTTTAGTTTAGCCGACCATGTTCACAAGGATTTTAAAAACAATTGTCTCCGTTCACTAAGCTTTTAAAGCTATAAGCGAGCCTATGCAAATAAAATGAAAACCAGAAATGTGAAAGCAGGTTTAATCCCATATCCGGCTGTCCTGCTAAAATATGTAAAGCTAAAGGCGTGCATTCATGCTTGTGTTTGTGTCAGACCGTCATAATCCAGTTTATGTACGATGAGCCACAGTGTAGCTGGGTGTTGGATGCAGGGATGGGTTAAGGAAACAATTATCTGTTAATACTTTCCAATGCAGAAGACCACTCTTAAACCTTAGGAAACTGTGCATCCATTCCCTCTCTCCCTCTGAAATTCTCCTTTTCGGTCTGATCCCATCCTGATAACAAGTAAAGCTGTTTATGAGATTTAGAGAAGAAGGGAGAGGACATAAAAAGAAAGAGGGAGGTTGAATGAGGAAAGACAGACAAAATGATATTGAGAGAGGCTGAAACAAGACTGAAGGAGTGACAGATTCTTATCCCTGAATCAGCAGCCTGGAACAACATAATCCCAGATTTTTATGGCCATTGTTTTTCCCCAAAAGCCTTTGGGTTGTGAGTGGCTGCTGCATTCTAATGCCTGTATCTCATTGTGCAGAGACAATTATAAACATGACCCCATTGCCCTGCTGCTCAGAAGAGTACAGCATAGAGGTCACGACACAAGGAGGGAGAAGGAGAGAAAGAAAGTGCACATGAGTCTTGTGAGCTTTCTCTAACAGGCTCAGACCTTTCCTCTTGTTTCCTTGATGGACGCTGTAAAACCCATCAAGGAATAGAGCTTTAATTCACTGTCAAAGCCAAATGTCTCCTGCACATATGCCATCATCTTCAACCACTGAATATTTTAAAGGCCGTGGAAACATGGCACATGCGTTCTGTTCTCTCTTGTTGCACCAAGAGAGCCTTCCAGATGGTGCACGTAACTTCCTCCGTGTGGGACAACTGACGTCCAGCACACATGGATATCCGATAAGTCAAACGATCATCACTCAGGATCTTCATCTGGTTCATGCATTCATTAACAAGACTCAGCTTACACTAAGGGGTAAATGTGTTGCTCTGTTTGCTCAAAGTAGATCGCCATCATGGCAAAAAGGAAACAAGATGAACCAAGATCAGTATCAAAAGTCAAATTCCGAAGTCTGGGATCACCCATGATCCAAACCCTAAATCTAATCCGGCCTTTTTTGGGGTTTAGTATACTATTACAGTATGTTATATACGGTAGGTTGTTATTTTAATTTTATTATTTAGATAGCTAAACCCCACACTAGGTTTGTTTGGTCAAATAGATTACAATGACCTAACAAACAATATTGGTTTGTTTCTGTAAATGTCTTCCTTGGATTTTCCTGTTACACTTCTATCGTGTCTCTATAAGGTTAGAGCAGTGGTAAACCCCCGGCCAAATCCAAACCTTGCCAACCCTTGATCTTGACCACAAAGAATTATGGCATAACAGAAAAAAAAACATTTAGGCCTATTTTCTTTTACTTTTGGTATGGAAGGGATTTTTATAAGGCAGGAGGCCAGATCAGAGGAGCTGTCTGGGTCTTTGAATGATGAAAGGATTGGTTTAGGCTGAGTCACAAGTTTATTGTTGTTTCAATACATATGCTGCAGAAGAAGGAACTACTGTTAGGTTATTTGTTTTAGTGGAATGGCCCCCCAGACATGGACCTTTTTTTGTGGGTTCATATTCAGTGAATGGACCATGGTGATGTTCCATAAGTAAGTAAGTAATTACGCGGTATTTGTTTTGTAAAAGGAAGAGAAATAAACATAAGCGTGTGGGGTGTATGTCTGGCAATCAAACACATATTAGGCTATCATTTTGACAAATGGTAGTGCCCACAAAAAGGCAAAAGTGACGTGGATTAATTTAATGTGGTTGTAAATCAAATGTAACATGGCTTGAAATCACTCAATTCTTATTTTATAGTGACTGAGTTAGTGGAGTACTTACAGTAGCAACAGTTGGGATACACAAACTCATTCATGTGTTTTTCTTTATTCTGACTATTTTCTAAATGACAGACAGACAGACAGACAGACAGACAGACAGACAGACAGACAGACAGAGAGATAAAGAGATAGATAGATAGATAGATAGATAGATAGATAGATAGATAGATAGATAGATAGATAGATAGATAGATAGATAGATAGATAGATAGATAGATAGATAGATAGATAGATAGATAGATAGATAGATAGATAGATAGATAGATAGTGATTGTATGCAGCCGTTGACTTTTATAGGGGTACATTGTACAGGTATTTGGTATGCAGACCACCTACAATGTTTCAAATACATTTGGAGTTATATCTGTATTGTCCTCGTTTAAATATTCTGTAGAAGACAGGCAGCGTTATTGCAGGAGACCAGAGGATGATGATGACTGACAGAGGCCGTTACAACCTTACTCAGCAACTGGGAGGTTCTCTATGAGGTTAGTGCACTGAGGATTTTCATTGCCTTCCCTTACACAGGCACCAGACTGTTGACATTATGATCGGGAAATTCTGGGAGAGAGCCAAGTATTGAAACAAATATAGACCTATCAGGTGACTTAAATGTTGTAGCGAATCAGGCTTTCATCGTCATATTTTTGTGAAGAGCCTACTGCTGAGCTATCCAATAAAAGGTAGACCCCTGGACATAGCAGACAATGAGATGTATGAACTTAGATGAGTCTAAATTTGAGATTGTTGAAACTGTGCGCCGGATTGTACCTGCATGTGTGGTTCCTGCGATAATGAACAGAGGAGGAGGTGTGATTGTGTTGAGGCACTTTGATGGTGACACTGTTGGGTATTTTTTTCAAAGAGGAAGGCACACTACCAGCATCACTTCACAACATCCTGCAGCGACTTGCCAGCCTATTTTGTTTGTGCATAGTGGGAGCATCATTGGGACCAGGAGATTGACACAACGTCCACCCCTAGGCTGTGTGAGGTAAATCCCTAACCCTACCAAGAGGGAGAGTGACGGAGGGCTGCATCACATGACCTGGCCTCCATAATCACCTGACATAAATCCAGCTGAGATGCTTTGAGATGAGAGCTAAGTGCTCCATATTTATTATAACTGCTTCAGGACTGTGGCCACCTGGAATGGCATGGCTGAGAGAATGCTCTGAATCGACTACTCTGTGCTGGAGTACAAAATAATGTGTAATGCACTCTCATAAAATGTTCTGCACAGATACGTGATTGTGTGAAAGATTCTCTTTTGTAGATTAGTGATCTACTGACTGTACCTTTTCTCATGTAGCTGCTGTGTTTTCTCTCTCTGAGTGTATTTATTACAGGGATATCAAGTTGTTGTTATTTTATATAAACATTTACACTGATGGCCTCTTGTTTCTATGGACTAAAAGGAATTTATTTTCATTGCAAATTTAAAATAGATCTCTAAATGGAATTTCTCTCAGCTCATTTCTGCATCTATTAAAATGAACTGGATGTGAGGCTGCTGCTGTTGTGAATGCCCATAAGCCTAATGTTATACTTGATCAGAAGATTTGTGGCGTTGTTGCCTCTTAGTCCTTTGATCACACATGAGTGAAAAGTAGGGGACGATATTTATCTCATCACATCACAACACAATATGAATTGTATTGAGTGACTTGGGGGAAACAAGCCATAATCATCCAAATTGCCCTATTACCCTTATTTTACAGGGATGTGACATTGCCTTGACTTTTACAGAGGAAAAAAGTTGTTCCAATATGTGATTTTAAATCGTGAGCTGAAGTTCACCGAAAAACAGAGGCTTGAAGTAGAGAGTCAAAGCAGCATCTGTATCTAATGTGACATATTATGTTCACTGATCAGCGATTGCCTCATAACCACCGGCCTAATATTGACCAGTTGAGGTAAAGAGTCTGGCACCAATGCATAGAACATTCAAAGTTAAGATGTGGGATGTGACTTGTGAGTCCAACCCATTCCTGGTTTCCTCGATTGTTTTGTGAATTTTGGGTCAAAATCTCAAAATCCAAAATCCTGAAGTATTTGTTATTATCCTCAAACGTTTCCTGAAACATTCAGTCTGACAAAGCGCATTATCCTGCTTGAACGAGATCACTGCCGTTTAGCAACAGAACATTGCCTCCTTTGCTATAGTGCATGATGGTGTCATCTCTTCCCTAGGTAAGGCATGGAGAACCACACGGCCAAACAGGACATGGTCATTTTCTTCAATTGCTGTTCGGTCCAGTTTTGTTCCCATAACAGGCACTTATGGCAGTGGACAAAGTTCACAGACCCTAGACCTAAACCTAACTCTAACTGTAACCACAGACTCCTCCATTGCATTTATACATAAGGGTGGGGCAGATTGAAGATGCACCACCCCGCATTGAAAGGCTATGTAATGGAGTGTATGTGTGTGAGGGGTGGCTTGGAACAGAAACAGAACAAAACAGAAACCCATTCCCATTTAGCGGTACTTGGAAAGGAGTTAGTTACCTATTTTTGCAAATTTATACTATACATGACAATGTACGTGTAAAAAGGCCTTTCTGAAACCGTGTCTTCCAGCTCTCCCTCGAAGATCTAAAGATTCTGCTATGACAGCTGGGGAATATTATCAGATTCTTTGCCATGTTGATGTTGAGTCTGGAGTTCAACTTCAAATGCTAACATCTACTGTCTTTCCCAGGGAGAATGAGCTCAGTCTGAAAAAGGAGCATAATCTGGTGGTTTGACCCATCCCAGAGAAAGCTGGGTCTTGAGGAAGACCCAGTAATTGCGATCAAGTTTGGTCATGAGCTTGAGTTGATGACGTTTGGAATATATTATAGTTCTCTGACACATTTTTGTTTTTGTTTCAATGCATTGATAAGTAATCAATAAAGCTCATTCTGATAAAGACGGTTGTATTTATTATCATTAGGCGAATATAAAATCGACCAGTATGAGTCACTCTGGGGTTATCCTTCCCTTTTATGGGCAATGGGATCATTCAACTCCTGTCCATGTCCTCTAAGAATCGGTGAAATTGAAAGAATTAGACTGAAAGCAGATCAGTGTAAGGTGATCCCAAAACGTCTGTAATGTAATTTTAATGCAGCTAACTGTAGTGTAGTTACCGGTAATGAGAGTCTCAAGCAAGGATAATCTTGCTTTCATGCTGCGATGCAAGGCCATCAATTAGCAATGAGGGCGGGGACTGGTCTTTCATGCTCGTGGCAACTCTGAAGAAATTAGTCCGTTTGAACATGCTCTTCTTTTGGAGAGCGATATAGAGAAGCAGACAAGAGGAAAGAGAGTGGAGTTGGTTGGCTGCACCCCGCTGCTGAGTCTTCTTTGCTGACAGCATGTCTTTCATCTTATCTTAGAGCTTGCTATACGTAATCTGCTGTACCTTTTTTTACACTGTAACTGTATGACTCTGATTTTAAACACTGCAAAATAAAAAGGCTTCTCGGGTTGTTTCAGTTAAAAAAATGTGTATGCAGAGGTTTCTAGATCATGGGAATTTTCAAGGAATAGCTTGAGGGATTCCCTGAAAATCAGCATATGTTTGAATTAGAATGTGATAAACCAAGCTGTCGACACTAGTTTAGTCCGAGGGGCCTGCACTCTCTGTCCACTCTTCATACACACATGCATTATTTACCCAGAAGGCTGTAATTAGTCATACATACATGAGTCCCAGAAGAAATCGAAACAACAAGAGAATGACTGACAGTCAGAAGGAGACACAGAAAAACAGGAGGGAGTGCAGCAGTGAACATTAGTGAGATACAGGCTGAGCTCCCATCCAAATGGATAACACAACAAGCAACAAGCATCAACCACTGCGACAGCTACACCTTCCAGCTGTTGTCTTTCATGTGCTAATGTTGATATGACCGCGTGCCAACACAACACACAAGACGATGAGTGTGCTTTGTGTGCTGAGTGTTTATTCCAAATAAGGCTTTCCTCTCAGGACCCCTGTGCCACGTGGTTTGCTAATACGAGTAAACTGGCTAAGCTACAATCACATGCACACATAATATTATTAACAATGCTTTCATTTTTCTTTGTGGCTTTACATGAAAATGATTATATCGTAGTGCACAGGGCAGGTTAAGTGACGCCCGTAGGAACATATTGTGATTGCTAGCAGCAAATTCCATTGAAAAAGCAAAACGATGAATTGATCCTGCAAATGCAGCCTGTGTGATACGATGCAGCAATCTTTGGCTTTGTTTGTTTCCCAAAACTATTAAGAAAAAGATAAAAGGAGCCATAGTGTTTTTACAGGTTGCTATGATCTGCCATTACATTGAACAAGTACACTGTGGTTTCTCTCAAGTCACAACCACCAGACTGTTCTACAGCTGTGATACTTAAGATTGATGACAATTGAACTGATTTCTGCAAAAAGCCAGAGCGCCCGGTGGCTTTGAAAAAATACTTTTTTAATGTCACCCTTTATGAAACAATGATAACGATCATTTCATGGGTCGTTTATTTAGCAGAGGATATTTGTAAAAGTTGTGAACACTGTTATCATTGTACCTTTAAGTTAATTTTGCAAACAGTTTGATTTATGTCTCCAGCACTGATGGAATAGTATTACCAGTCATGGGAAGCAGGGTTTTTTTGGCTACTGCGTAAATGGCTAGCCAATATGAAACACTTCGACTTTGTTTTGCATTTCTATTGACCCCTCGCTGTAAAAATAACCAAAAAAAAACATAGTGATTATCTATAGTAACCTAAAATTGATGATCTTTTTTACCTGATAATGTTGAGGAAATGTTTTCCTGGTTTATTTACGGTAAGTAAATAAATTACAAACTATAACTGAAGGGAAATGTTTTGCTTTATAGTTGAATCCTCCAGTTCACTGACCAACAGGTTACCAACTGTGTTTGTGCAATGGTTAGTGATAAGAGACCGACAATATAATATACTTTTTTACCTTCATTTTAACATTGCATGAATGCAATGGAGGCATAAAGATGAGTTGAAGTTGTTCTGCTTCTGATAAAGAACTGGAGGTAGTAACAGGGTTGAATTGTGGTATGATCACGAGTTGGTGCAATGTTTTATTGCCATCTTCAAAATACGGCTTACAACTGGAGAACTTTAAATCCATGTAGGTAACATCTGTATAAATGCTAGAAGAAGAACAAAGAAGTAGGAGAGACAGTGGGAGGTCCAGGAGCATTTGCATGGCAGTTGCTCTGTGGTGCCATGTCGACACTAATTACAGCCTCGGTTATTACAAGTGTCTCAAAACCCACGTGATAATTTCCTCACGGCTGTAAGGATTATCCAAAACGTCCGGCAACATTTTTCCTGCTGTTCTTTTGAGCGTATTTACAATTCAATTCAGGTATTGAAAGAATTGTGTGACAAATGTGATTAGACTATTTTGTGCTGCTCTATCAATACGTCCATGTGGTGTGTGTATGTGTGTGTGCAAGCTGTGTGGGCTGAATCTAAGCTGCTCCTGAGACGCTACCAGAAGCTCACATTGCGTCCGTAAGGCTTTTCTCCATGGGTATTGTCTACACTTTGATACAAATGCGCTAATGTCTTTGATTGGCACAAGTGAAATTCTTTTTTATGTTGTTACATGGAAGCCACTGACCGGACTGTGTGTGTATATGTGTGCTGTTGATGATGTCCGTGTACATATCCCAAAGGAATTAGGTTGATTTTAAGGGCTTACAGGCCGCCCTGGGATCTTGCATGCATGTGCGTCTCTATGTCTTATCTTGCAGCCCATATGCTGAGTTTAAGTGCTGCCAGAGAACGGTGCAGACGACAAATCCCATGGCTAGGTTATCCACGATTCACCGTGCTGCTGTTGAGAGACAGAGAGGGAGCATTGTAGAGACATTGACCCAGCAAAGAAGGCTGCTTTGGTATATTAAGGGGATAACACGAAGGGATCCAAGAATGAGAAATTGAAAGTTGTACGGTAGCAAAAGTTGAAATGAGAAGAAAGGACCTGAAGAAGGAGATGGGAGTTTTTAAGGCTTGAGAAAGTGGACAGATGGGAAAAGAGATCAGTAATCTGAAATATTACTCAGTGGAACAGATTAGCCTACTGGGTAAAAAGATATATGACTGGCACCAGGCCTCCTCTGAGGCACACAGGCACACAGACACACACACACGCGCACACACACACACACACACACCGATGCTTACTCCTATATCAATCAATCAATCAATCAATCAATCAATCTTTATTTATAAAACCCCAAATAACAACTTTTATCTCGAGGTGCTTCCAGAAAAAGCAGGTCTAGACCAAACTCTTAATGTAATTATCTTACAGAGACCAAACAAATTTCTCCATGCGAGAAAAAAAAAGAAAAAAGAGGCGAGAAAAAAAACTGCCTTTTAACAGGCAGAAACCTCAAGCAGATCCAAGACTCAGGGTGGATGGCCTACAGCTCATGACCGGTTGGGTTTGAAAAGAGAGAGAGGGAGAGATAGAAACCAAGAAAAAGAGAGAGAAACTGTGAGAGAGAGAGAGAGAGAGAGAGAGAGAGAGAGAGAGAGAGAGAGAGAGAGAGAGAGAGAGAGAGAGAGAAACTGGGAGAGAGAGAGAGAGAGAGAGAGAAGCTGGGGGAGGGCATTGATATCAGTTATGGTTATATGTATTATGTGACTCATATATGTAATATACTTACGCTGATCTGCGGGGGCCTCAGATGTTCTTTGTTTTTTTGACTCATCTGTATCTGTATATCTGTTTTTTTCAATTTGTCCACTGCCTGACCAGTGAAGCCTTAAATCTATATTTCTTACAGCTAGGAGAGGAAATATCAACCCACTGACCACACACAGTCACACCCCAGAGCCAGTGGGACTGCCTCCTCAAATGAACTGCAGTGGTCAGAGTGACTGATACTGAACTAAGCCATTTGCTCCCACACATCAACACACACACACACGCCCACACACTTACAAAGGTCAATTTGGTCAGGCAAGGTCTCAATCACCCCTTTACTTGGTTTTGGTGTTTGTGTAGTCTACTGGGAAATGCCCATACCTCATCTAAAGTGAGATCAATTTAATTTGAAAGTCCCACTAGTACACAAACACACACACACACACACACAGACACACAGACACACACACACACACACAGTTAAAACTAGAGTGAAAGAGAGCGAGGCTATCTTTTGGATTGAGATTATATGGGCGAAGCACTTAAGAATAAACAGCAGAACACATTGAAAGTACTGAGTTCAAAGTTAACCATAAAGGATTTGCAGAAATCTCTACCATCACACTGCTTGATCACACCAACATAAATGGCCACATCACTTGACACCAGGACGACCTGTGGTGATGAAGACACACTAAAGAGTTCATGCAGCTCAAATTCCAATTGAGCATTAAGATATGCTACTCTCTGTAGCTGTATGTTCATGTGGAAATTCTCAAAACAGGCAATGCTTACTTGAAAAAAAAAAAAATAGACGAAAATGATTGAAAAAGGTTGAGAACAGCTGTATCCTGGGGGTTCGTTGCGCGCGCCTCCATTCTCTGCTGTTCCCTTTAGAGGCCGCTAAGAGACGCTACTCCACCTCTCGGCTGGCTGAGGCAGCGCTCTTCATCCTCATCCTCCGAGCGGATAGACTGGACCTCGCTACTAGTCTATCTGACTCCAGACCGCATCGCACCTCCGTCCCGCCGCCCAGGGCGACATCCTCATCACCTCCTCTGCACGAGGATAAACAGCGGATTGTTGGTGCGAATGACGGAAGAGGTGAACGCTGGATATTTCATCTTGTTAATACATAAGTTTTCTTTATCGTGCTGAAAGTGGAGCGGAACTTTGGGGAACCTGTTCGTACTGGCTTCCACCCAGGAGGTCTCACCTGTGACGGGCTCGGCTTCTCTGCACACCGGCGGCGCGGCTGAACGGTATGATATAACTTTTCCGCTCCAGTCGGACGTTCGCGCCGGTGAGAGGAAGGAGCGGGGTTTGTGATGCTGAGGAGGGGTGTGAGCCTCTGATAGCGGAGCGGCAATGAGGAGCGAGGTTCACCTGCTGGACTAAGAGAAGAGCACACTGCACCAACAGGTACGTGTATCCCCTCTAGCCCGCACCCTCACACATCTGTGGACCCCCGGCTTTAGCGGGTTTTCGGGTTTACAGCAGGCCAAGTGTGTGTTGTAAAAAAAAAAGTAGCGGCGCACCTGCAGAGCGTGAATCTGATTACTTCACCGGTTTTCTCATCTCTGTGAAAAGCGTTCACACACCGACTGGATTCACGTCTCGCCTCCTGTTTAGGCAACAGATTGGAATTGGAACTTATAAAGAGTTACGCAAACAGATTCTCATGGCTCTGATGTGGTGTCAGAATTTTGCAAGGGATTGGATTTTTAGAAAAGACAAATGAATGCGGTTGCTCTCTCTCTCTCTCTCTCTCTACCTATCTCTCTGTCTTTTTCTCACCCACGCACACACTCACGCGCACGCACACATTCACGCGCACGCACACATTCACTGGAGGATGGCTTATGGCGCTAAGGGTCATTGCACACATCTGTGGCAAGCAGTGGCTTTTCACCGCTTTTTGATATTTTGATTTTATTTATGGTCGCATGTGTTAAATAATAAGTATGATGCTGCCTCATATAGAAAAAAGAATATGTAAGATACCGTTTGTATCCGTAATGTCATAAAAAGTGTAGTTTTTGTTGTCTTTGTAAGAGGAGATGCTTGGGGAGCTTGTAGGGAATCGGAGGAAACTGAAACCAGTGGTGGGCGTTTTCTGCACTGCCCCACACATCACCTGATGTACTGTGGATGCTCATGGAGATGATGACCTATATTGGTGACAGAAGTGCATCAGTTTTGTAGCTGTGGATGCTGATCTTTTTATGAAGTCCACTTTCAGCTTTGGTTGTGTGCTTGTTTGCACAGAGATAATACGGCGTCATTGGGGTTTATGTCTATTCCATGTCTATTTTCTTGGCGTGACGTAACCTTGAGCTTGCATATAAGCCGTTTGATACATACAAAAACACTGGTCCTAGCTGTGACTACAATTCATGGCGTGTTCCGTCACCATCTGTCTTTTACTCTCCCTCACGGGCCTCTGCGAAGAAGAGATGAGGAGGAGAAGTGGAGTGAGGGACTTGCAAAGAAAAAAGAGCAGAGATGTGATTGACGGGGGAGAAAGATGTGGGGAGATGAAACATAGAGCGGTAAGGAAGCATTAATGTCGGTGTTTATGTGGAGATACAGGAATCCATTAAAAGAAACAAATGTGCGGTCAATGATTAGTTGCTCCGGTTCTCAAATGCCTTTTTAATATGGCCTCTGGCTGCCTACATGGAATGTTAGAACATACATAGTTTGTTTCAAGCTCTTTTGGTTTCCTGCTGTATGTGACAAAGAGAAAAGATGAAGGTAAAACTTCCTAGAAAATATACATTTATGCAAATTTAATTTCACTTAATATAGTGAAAACAGCCCCTGTCCTGCAACAGGCTGAACATCCACGCCAATAAATAAATCACAGCAGTACAGTACTTTGCTTTCCTCTTACTAAAATATGAATTGCCATATTGGCTGAAACTAATTATTTCTGCTCCATATCAAGGCGAATGGTTCAAGTGAACCAAAGTGAGAAACAGAAAAGATAAAACGGCTAAAGAAGACAGATCTGTGCACTTGTACTTGTTTTTGTAAAGTGAGTTTAAGGTTAGGTTTCAAGGTTAGACAAAATGGTTCATCTGGCCAAATATACTCAAAACATATTTGTTGAATTTACTTAATCCACATATGTCTACAGTTTCCCCCAATATAAAAATAACAGATGCATGTGCAAGTGTGTGACTGGAGCAGAATTATTTGTTAAACATTGACTATGATTTTGTTGGATAATATGTTTATTCTGTTCTAAATGTACTAATCAAAGAAAAACTTAACGTACTGTTGTGATTGTGTGATTCACTCAAAACTGTGTTAAATCCCATTTTGTGGGTTTAACAAGTTTTAATTTTAAGTTACAACCGCTGAAGTGGGATAAGCTTAAAAAGCTGACACACATGTTAAGTAAATTAAATATAAGTTAATTAAACTAAACAAATAACAGAGCTCTTTTTTTTAATGAGTATACAGTAAAGAGGGTTTTGTGCACTTGATTAATCATGATTTAACAATCACATTATTGAGACTGGCCCATACAAGTCAGGTCAACTATATTAAAACGTCCTCTCTAAGGCTAAAACTATGGAAAAAATATTTATTTTCATATTTTCACTCCATATTTGATCATCTTTTGGGCATTTATTAATGTTAAGGGTTTTTCCCCATTTATTCTGGTGCTTTTTACATCCCATCTCATGCCTGCATTAGTGAGGTGCTACAAGACCGGGCCAACAAGACCCGGAAATGTTTAGAATCCCTGCTCATTATTCTGGGGGATTTCAACAGAGCAAACCTCAGCCATGTTTTTGATGCTGCTGCTTCACACCTGCATGACCTTCTGCACATACACAAAAATAAACCCTGGTTTACAGAGAAACTCAAGCAGTTTCGCCAAGATAAGGAGAACCATAGAAGTGGGGACAGGATACTGTGTAATCAGGTCAGGAAGACTCTGACAAAGTGGAGCAGAGAGGGCCTTCACTGAAAAGCGCAAAGAACAGGTTATCAGCCAATAAACCTGCATCAGTGTTAAATGGCCTGAATGATCTAAGCAATTATAGGAAACCATCTCCCCGGACTATAGAGAACCATGAACTGTCTGACGACCGAAATGTGTTTTACAGCTGGTTTGACAAGCCACAACGCACACCTGCTGGACCCCCTGCAGTTTGCCTAAGGGGTAAACAGGTCAGTGGATGGTGCAGTTAACGCGGGTCTGATCTATACCCTTTAGAACCTCGACACCACAGGGGAGTATGCAAGGATCCTTTTTGTGGATTAATTTCGGCTTTCAATAAGATTATCCAGGAAATTCTACACACCAAACCCTCCCAGATCCCTTTGTCCGCCTCCATCTGTCAGTGGATCACCTACCTCTCGACTTACAGGAGGCAGCAGGTGAAGCTGAGAATGATCACGTCAAGTATCCTAGCAGTTAGTACTAAGGCCCACCAGGGATGTATGTTCTCCCCACTGCTCTTCTCCATATACGCTAACAACTGCACCTGAAGTGACCCAACAGTCAAACTCTTGAAGCTTACGAACGACAGAACGATCATCCGCAACATCAAGGAAGACGTCCACATACAGATGGGAGGTGGATCTGGCCCTCCGGTGCAGGTGGAACAACTTAGAGCTGAACATGTCTAAAACAGTTGGGATGACAGTGGACTTCAGGAGATGCCTCTCAACTCTGGACCCCAACACCATTTACAGCAACATTGCGTTGACTATGGAAACCTTCAGCTTTCTAGGATCCACCATCTCCCAGGTCCTAAAATGGACCTCCAACATTAACATAGCTATCAAGAAACACAAGCAGAGGATATACTTCCTGCGCTAGCTCAGGAAGTCCGACCTGCCTCAGGAACTGATCGTATAATTTTAAACGACGACAATCCAGTCTGTCCTCTTCACCTCCATCACTGTCTGGTTTGGCTCTGTCAGCACACTAGACTGACAAACAAACAAGAGACTCCAGAGGACCGCCAGGACAACATAGCACATCATCTGAGCCGACCTGCCATCCATCAAGGATCTTTTTCATGTCCAGGGCCAGGAAACGGGCTGGAAGCATTGTTGCCGATCCCTCGCACCCCGGACATGGACTGTTACTTCTTCTCCCGTCCGCCAGGCGCTATCGGGCTCTACACATGATGTTATCTCGCCATGTGAACAGTTTCTTCCCACAGGCCATCACTCTGTTGAACAATTAAAACTGTCACATACAGACTGTGAGTCACAACATCACATACCAATACACCACTACTTCGTCTGTAGTCTTACTACAACCATTGAGCACTTGTTATGTATATAAAAGAGGCACTATCACTTTTTGTGGTCATCATGGTCCAAATATTCTGCATTATGTAAATATGGGACCATACCTATTCTTTACCTGATTTTGCATTTGCGTTCCTTTTGCACCAGCTGAACTGAGAATTTTTCCAATACTTGATGTGTATTTATGAAAAAAATTGTTTGGTCAAGAGTGTTTTTAAACAGTAAAAAAATAAACTTACTGTCATTTTGCACTTCATTGAAAATAGTCCGTTTCATTTAGATTAGCTCAATATTTTGGTTAGACATGTTTTTTGATATAGTCACATAATTCTGTTTAGTAAGTCCTGACACGCTTTAATATGACAAAAAAAAGCCCTACTTATCCACTAGGACCTTCTCAATAGCTATTGTTAATGCCTCCTCCTCTGTGGCCCCCCTAAGCCACTGGGTCATATTATTAACAGGCTCAGTATTGTGGCACACATTTCCTTGAAGAAATAGGGTCTCAAAATGAGCTCAATCTAAAGGTTGAACACATTTTTGCTCTTTTGATATTAAATTATTTCAATATCAAAAGAGCAGATCTAGATCATAGACTTTATCCTACAGAAATAATCAATTCCAACATTAGTAAACCCTTGGTGACAGCGGTGAGGAAAATAACTTCCTTTTAGTGGGCAGAAACCAGGAGCAGATCACGACTCAAGAGGGACGACCTTCTGCCTTGACAGGTAGGGTTGTGAGAGAGAAAAAGAGAAAGAGAAACGGGCGATGAGAAGGGCGATTTTAATATTGGTTTTATATACTATACTACTAGTATTGATATTAAGAATTCAGAAATAATAATAATATTATAGTCATAAAACAGAAACAGGTGACAGAAACCTACTATCCTATATGTCTGTATTATTTATGTCTCCTGCCTTGTAACCACACATCCACTCCTTCCATTCTTCTGATTCACTTCCTTCATCCTTCTCCTCTACCAGAAAAAAAAATCCTGTGAGCCATGGGAATAATGTTAAAGCTTCTGTCCAGAGAGGGAGGAGGGCAGCAAAAGAGAGACAGTTCAGTTGAGAGAGTAGAAAAACGACGAAGAGAGAAGCCAGAGTTAGATTAAAAAGTACAGCATGTATCTTACAAAATATGATCTCTCCTTCATTTCCCAACTCCGGTGGCTGTGCATGATGAGAGGAAAGTAGAAGAGAATGATATAGAAAGTGCAGGAATGAAAAACCAGAATGAGAGAGGCAGAGACACAGGGAGAGAGATAAAGAGAGAGCAAAAGAGAGAGGTGCAGAGGGATAAATAGAAATAAATAAAAAGCATATGTGCTATAAAAGGTGTTCAGTATTTCATTGGCCGTCTCCTTTAGCTGTGTGTGTGGGGTGGGGTGGGGTCGGGGGGCAGTAGCCACTCTAAATGTGTGTAACAAACATAAAGAAATTGTTTCTGGGAGATCGGGCCCCATAAATTTAATCCTAGCTGCCAGTCCTGTTTTTATCCTACCTCCCAAAGGTAAGCTATAACATCCAAACATATATTTTTAATCACACACACTCACCCACACACATATACACACACACACACAAACGCACACGCACACAAACACATCCATATTTTTCCTACAATCAGGCACGAAGCCGACACAATTTTCCTCTTGGAATATTGCATCTCCTGCAGCCTCCTCTTAGATATACTCAGATATTTACACAACATTTGTTCACATTTTGGACACATTCATTTGTTTCCCCGGATTCACACAAAGAAACACATTGCTTTACTTCCAAAATGGGGACAGTAACGTTGACGGCTAGAACATTAGTACCTGCTGTGGAACAGACGAGCGTCGGGGAGAAATAGCAGCAGCTCAGAACACAGGGCTCCAAGATTACCTTAGTCTAAACAAACTCCATTACTGCGTCTATTACCCCGGAAAATACAAGCTGGGAAAAAGTAGATTGCAGAGCTGCTCTTTACCTAGGCCAACCGTGCCGCACACTCTTCCTGACTCGAAAGCCAGGCAGACACCGGAGGGAGAAGACAGAAGCTGCAAGCGGCGAAAACATGATGTTCATCTTTCACTGACCGTCTTTGTCAAAGCAGGGGTAGTTTATAGTGTTGAAATAATTATTTGGATAATTCAGTCTTCACATTAATGAGAAATGTAATTATAAATCCGTTAGTTCCAGCCTGAGAAAATCAATGGCAGCAAATTTGACACAAGATATCTTAATTTTCCACCCATTTATATATGAGTACAGAGTAGGGCATTGCTATTTTTAACATGTAAGCAGTGCAAGGCAGTCAATATGAGGCGCAAAAGGATAACATAACGTACCGAAGCGAAACAGTAACAGCAAAGGAATGTGAAAGATTATTATTATTAACCAGAAATGCAAAACAAACTTCGGATTTTGGTTTTCAAATATAAGGTTTTGCTGGTTTTCTATATTCAATATTATTAACATTAAATATTTCTTTCTTTAGACTATTTATGGGACAAAAAAAACTATTTTTGAATATTTTATGAACTAAATCTTATGCAATTGAGAATCTTACTTTATTAAATCCTAGATGAAGAATATATATTTTGAATAAAAGGATCCTTCCATTCCTTCCATGCCGTTTAAAGAAATAGTGACGTAGGTTATCATGGATTTTTATTGGTTCAATCATATCAGAATTTATATCTAGCATCTGTAATTCTGGACAATTTTCGGGACAAATTAAAAATACATCTTCATTTTAAGCCAGTTTGTGGACTAAAAGTTTAATTTTCTTTTCTACCGCCATGAAGCTGTGGACCTTTAATAATTATACCTTATCAAATACAAATACATGAACTTTGCCTTTAACCTCCATATTGTTTTTATTTGTAAATGGACGGTGTTAGGAATTGTTTTGACTGCATGACAAGAATTTGATGTCTTCTTGTGTCTTTATGTGTCATTATTGTTGACAGTTTTTATGCTAACAGAGACACAAAAGATAGATGACAGAGCGCTGCTGTGTGACAGCGCTCGGCTTCTTTGACTAATGAGGGGATGTGAGAGGGCAGTGGTGAGTGATGCTCTGCGTGTGTGTGTGTGTGTGTGTGTGTGTACAATAGTGTTTTCCAGGACTGTATATGTGACTGCAGAGCCAGCAGCACAACGCTGAAAATCAGTGAAATGCCTTAATGGATGTGCAGGAGGTTAATAAGAGAGAGCAGGAGTCGGTGTGTGGTTCCATAAACATACGCCATAAGAACACAAATGTCTTTGTGTCTGAAGTGAACGATGAACTGCCACGTTTGAGTGGAGGCCATACATCACCCACATCATTGACTTTGGTGTCCCACCATTGCAGGTTTCTCTTCATTTACACTCTTAATGGCAATCTCGTTTGACCGGACTAAGTTGCGCTGCGTCACGATTGGTCTCTCAAATCCAAATTTTCACACTGATCTGCAGTCCTAGTTACTAAAAAAGAAATCAATAGCACCGCAGCCTGAAGATGGAGGATCTGATGAATAAGGTTATCAAGACACCAACTTTGATTTTGATACGGATATCAAGTGTAGTGTTTCAGAATATTTGATACCAAAATGATGCAGAAATTACCCTGATGGGAGACTCCTCTTCTAATCAAATATGTGTTCAAGAGAGTCAAGTTCCTTAATAAACCATGAGATTGCTGGTTTGTTTTAAACTTCTTTTTTTTTTACCCATTTCTACAAGCCAGAAAAACATCCTTGACCTAGAAATATCTGCAATCTACAATTTTCAGCAATTACTGCTTTAATGGCGTAGATTAAATAAAATTGAAATCCTCATAAGCTATTTTCAGTCCGGTTGACAATAAGAATACAACAATAAGAATACTACTAATAGTTGTAAAATAATAAAGGAATAAAAAAGAAGAGAGATTCCTTTTTTTTTTTAAATTGAATACAATAGGAGTAAATAAAATAATTTTAAAAATAATAAAAAAATAACAATAAACACAGGATCAAAATAACATAATAATTTCAGGTAAATATTTATAAACATAACAAAAAACTGTAAGTAAAATTATAAAACACTACATAAAAGCTAGCCTAAATGAGTGAATTCTTAGTTTGCGTTTTAAAATTTCTGTTTTCAGATCCTCTGTGAAGTCAATTTCTGCAACTTGGAGCAGATCGGCTGAAAGCAGCATCAACCAAAGTTTTGTTCTGGTTGGTTGGACAACGAAAAGAAAAGAACCCCAGGATTCGAGGAATGGTACTGGTTCCTAAACTGTAATTACGTCTCTAAGATAATCTGCTATAATGCCATGTAGTGCCTTATAAACTAATAAAATCAATACGAAAGCTGACAGGTAGGCCAGTGTAATGACTTTAAAACAGATGTAGTCTATGCTCTCCTTCTGGTCCTCATTATCTCTACTGCAGCAGAATGTCAAACTCATAGTAGTTTATTTTTTATGTTCTTTGGAGGATCAGAAAGTAAAACAATACAATAGTCCATGCTTTTAGCGATAAAGGCCTGCATCAGTCACATCAACTCTAGAAAAAATCTAACACATTTTTCTATACAGCTGCAATTCACATTAAATGTAATCTCAAGGCGCTTTCAAAAAAAGGGCAAGTCTAGACCGTACTCTTTACTCTTTGTTCTACCGAGACCTAACAATGAGCACAATGAGTGGCCACAAAAAACAACAACCTTTTAACAGGCAGAAATCTCCAGCAGATCCAGATTCAGTGTGGATGGCCTTCTTCCTTGACCTGTTGGGTTGAGAGAGAGATGGACAGAGAAAGAGGGGGTGAGGGATTACGTATTTATATAACAATAATAATAAAAACTAAAAACTAAAACTGTATTAAGTAATAATCATAGTAGCTTGTGGGAAAATACTTTTAATACTATTGCCACTATTTCCACTTACAGAAACTAAACCTAAACCTAAACCTGAAGCAGCATAGCTGATCTAGTTTAGGTTGCCTAAAATATAAGCTTTATAAAAAAAATGAAGCTTTCAAGCTCCCTATTATATTTAAAGAGGGAGTATGCCCCCCCGAGTCGAGACTATAAAATGCTTCCACAGGAGAGGAGCCAAATAGCTGAAGGCTCTGGCGCTCATTCTACTGTTGAAGACTCTAGGGACTACAAGTAACCCTGCGTCTTCAATCAATCAATCAATCAATCTTAATTATACAGCGCCAATTCACAGCAGTACAACAGTTGTCTCAAGGTGCTTTCAAGCAAGCAGGTCTAGACCAAACTCTTGATGTAACTATGTGCAGACCCAACAAATTCCTCCGTGAGCAAGCACTCGGCGACAGTGGCAAGGAAAAAATGCATTTTAACGGGCAGAAAGTTCGAGCAGATCCATGACTCAAGGTGGACGGCCTACTGCCATCACCCGACCGGTCATGCCAGTATTATAGTCCTGTGGTCGTAATGTTCTGGTTGGACAGTATGGAAATATGTATATGTATATGGATATGGACAGAACAATTTTAAATTTGATCTTGGATTTTACTGGGAACCAATGCAGAGAGTCTGATACGGGTGACATATGTTCTCTTATGCTGGTTCTGGTCACGTGCAACAGCATTCTGGATCAGCCGGAGAGAAATGAGATAATAGGGAATAATAGGGAGTTGCAATAGTCCAGCCTGGAATTAACAGAGGCATTGATAAACTATGATGTCTTTTTGAGATAGAAAGCTCCTAATCTTTGAAATATTCTCTCTGTGGTGCTCAGAGAGAGAAACAGCCTCATTTTGAAATGTTTTTTAAATGATAAATTGCATTTCTTTTAATGTGTCTGCATTGGATAATAATGAGTCTGTATAGAGACAGGACCGTCCACCAGTGTGTTGGCCGAGATGTAGTATCCCCGTCAGCAGCAGACCAACTCATTATGGGTATTGGAAAGAACAATTGTTCACCAGAAGTCAGAGTTACAACCAGAGGCAAAATTGCAATTTCAGTGTATCAAACAAATCATATAATTTGTGTGATATGATTTGTTTTTCACACTTTAGCATTATCAGAGTCCTTAGTCACTTTTTAGAAATAAAATAAGAGGGTCTCTGGCAGGGTTCTGTGGGGCATTTTCCTAATGACACAAAAAAAATCCTTAGGCACTTTATTCGTTCATGATGAAGATTTAATCATATTATTTGATACTGTTCACACACACCCCTGAAAAAGAAAAAAAAAAGGTGGTTGAATCTAGCCCTGTGCTCTCATGCTATGAGATATACTGGCAGGTCGGCAGATACGTAAATACACAGAGGCATTTGTTTGTTATTTGAGTCTAGCTTAAGTCGTTCCTTCGGCAATAGTGAAGAGGGAGAAAATGAAGAACAACTCATGTTCAAAAATACTATCCTCTCCGGTGTTTATCTGCCCTTTTTTATTGTGGTCTTTGATTAAGTTGTTGTAGTGGCACCACTTTATACTTTTTTGTGGCGGCCTGATTAGGTTGTCAGGGAAATCCACAGCAAATGCTATTTTATCTAATTATGTCCTTATGAATTCAGTTTTGATACTTATACTCTGCAGATAAGTATGTTTTGACCACAGCACCTACCCATTTTGTGAGTGGCTTGGGTGTCTTGAGTACATACTGCTCAGCTACTCACTGTGAATTGTAATAATTTAAGTCATAAATGCATATGAATTGACGGGAGGGGATCTATCTTGTTTGTATTGTGTTTAACTCTAATAGTTCATAATTTTTTGGGGGCAACACTTCACATTTGATTTGAGATCAATCAGGGGGATTGCTTGTACAACGCAAGGGATTGGCTTTTCAGGATTTTATCCTTGCTATTGGGATGGCAGCATAAGCATAGTTGTGATATGCAAAAGTGTAAAAACAGTTGGAACAGCCAGTAGTTTACTTTATCATGACATTTTGCCGTTAACTGCTTTGTTTTGTCACTTTTCCACCATCTGGCTGGACCAGTGGATTTCGAGGTTCCAATGGTACTGTGGTCATAACTACATGTCGGATGGTTGTCTGGTATGAAAATTGCCTATTTGTAACCAAATTCTAAGCTAAGTCTTTCATTTTTTGTTAAGTTTGTCATTTTGACTTCATCCATGAGGACCAGTAATTGTGAATATCTTGTTAATCCATAACAATACAAATCCATTTATCCTTAATTAGGAAAATTCCGAGGGAAACAAAACAGACGGATTACTGCAAACACATTCATGGAATTATTTTTGAAATTCTGCACCCAGCGTCTGGTGGTACATCGGGCCTTCATGGTAA
This sequence comes from Lophius americanus, assembly GCA_037951165.1. Classification (NCBI taxonomy): domain Eukaryota; kingdom Metazoa; phylum Chordata; class Actinopteri; order Lophiiformes; family Lophiidae; genus Lophius; species Lophius americanus. The sequence continues at coordinate 7,351,910 of JBBDHG010000001.1, forward strand.
ATCTTTTCCTCATTTGAAAATAAACCTTTTTGACTAATGCTTATTTTGGAATGCCTTTACCCTATTGCATGGCTTTTCAAAACACATAAACATAGAAAAAAACTAGAAATGAAGACACAGTTTTATGTTTTAAACTGGGTGCTGGTGGTGGAGATGTCGCAGTTTGGTAGGTGTCACTACTTATAAGCACCTGTCCATTACATTTATATGGGTTGTGACACCTGTGACACCAGGAATTCTGATGGGTTAAGATGCTCAAAGGAATGAGACTCCTGATTTATCATGCACTCATTCAAAATCAAACAGTAGATGAATGGAACGAGCTACAGAGGTGAAGCACTTCAGTGTGACATATTTCTCTACAGATCCTATTGAATAAAGCAGGCGAGGCTGCCAGGCTCCTAGTGTGTGTGCAAGATACGGCTGACAGTAATACAAGCAGTATCAGGCGCCCCCACTCAGGGATCACATCCTTAAGACGATTTCCTTTACTAATCCCCTTCTAACATGAATAATATTATGACACTGCTATTAGTCAAAGCACTCGGAGGGCAAACACAGGGCAACACGGGAATTTGGGGCATGTGGGAATTCTGCTGTATGACTGAATCTATCAAACTTGTCATTTGATGTTTGTCATCTTAAAGATCAGGGGCCTCATTTATTTAACTGTGCGTAGGATTTACGTCAGATTTGACGTACAGTCCAACATAGTATGTGAGTGCGCGAAAAACAAAAAGTTTAAAACAATGCGCACTTAGATCCTGTGGCACACCATGTGGAGCTTCCCGCAACAACCACGGTTGGCCATAAAAAGTCGATGGAAGACCTCTCATTAATATTGATTGCTACTGATTGATGATGTTAACATTGAGAAGTCACTTCTGTTGGAGAGAGATGGAAACAAGACCAAAGGCGTTGCCTGCAGGACAGACAGGATACTGCCATTACAATACTACGTACTTTTGTAATTGTTTTAAATGAATGTAAGCCAAATACATTCAAGATTTTTTTAACGCAGACAAATACATTAATCTACTAAAACTAATACTTGTCAGGCCAGTGGTGCTATAAATGAACAGGATTCCCCCCCGCTTTGGCACTTTTCCTGCATTTTCCTGCACGTCGGATAAATCAGCAAAATTACTCAAGAGTTGCTTCTTCCATTCTCTAAATCCTCCAACAGTGCCAAATCCGCCACTGTCCGTTGTACAGGAATTGCAATAACAGGTATTGTTTTATACGCACTATTAATAATAACATTAATGATACCAAACACGCTATGAAACACATTATCTGGTAAGAATCTTACTCATATCTGCTGACGCAGACACCAGAAAGGGCTTCAGTACATATAAATATCGTTTGATAATGTGAGAAACATCTGAGGTTCTTTTGCAGTGACAAATATCTCTGTTTGCATTTATTCTCCATGGTGGATCAATCAAACACCTGTTTGATTGTCTATTGTAAAACTGCCTTTGAGTGTTCATATTTGGATTTATTTTACACATTAGTGACCATTTCACACTTTTCTCATGTTTCAACCTTCTACCATCTGAGTTTCCCAATTTTTCCAGCTTCTGTGCGTACTTATGGGTCAACGTATCCGTGGAGGACAGCGCACTATCCCGTCAAGTTTGTTTGTCACGTACGCCTTCTTATGAGCGCATGCTTAAGCGCTTAAAAAGGAAGTCCTGGTGCTGGTTTTAGTCTTTTATGGTTAAAACATGCTTATCCGTTTGTGGGACAGATAAGCATCATCCAATTTTCTCCACGTAGCAGCAGTTTTATATTACTGGAAAAAGCTGCTTCCCTGTACTTACTAATAGTGCTCAAGACCGAGGAGACAAAGACGAGTCAGCACCTACATACAACACTTCTCAACAAATGACACCAGGAAAAAAGCAACCCTGGCGACAAATGTCGATATCTACTGAAGGCAATGTAAACATCAGTGGCATCTATTTAGTACAAACAGAATATGTTCCAAATAAAAAATAAAGGATTTGACTCATAATCCCAGTTTTTTACTTCTTTATTTTTACAGTTAAAACAAGAAACAGACCTCACACGCCTGTCTCATAAGCAGAAAACAAAACACTCTTTCAGTCAGAGCCAGCACAAGACTCTGGTTGTGTGACGGACACAGAGAGGCTCTGAGTACAGAACGTAAATTCCAATTTTAAAGCCATGAATTACCAAAAGACTGCTTTCAATTTGATTGAATCCTACTTTATTAGCATTCTGCCTGCCTTCATAAGACGAGACTGCCTCGCGTCCTCTCCCAGGCTGCAGCTGTGGCAGACAGGGTCACAAAGAGGAGCCTCATTGGTGGTGCAGATGGCTTCAGCCCTTGGTCACAAGGTATACATTGTCCATTTTTATTTTCTTACCAATATGTTCTCCTCTGCACATTTGAACATTTTCTCTCTGATCTCTCACACTCACTCTCGTCCTGTGAACAAATATTTACTATTATGTGAAAATAAGACCACAAAAAAATTTGATTGTTTGAATAAAAACAAATCAAAAATTCAATACTGTACTTATTCTCAATATCTAATGTCTATATGACCCTTCAATGAAAATTCTCAACATCTTTTGGACATCTTGCCAGGGAGAAATATAGAGATAAATGTTCCCATCAGAATGAAGTGTAGTTTGATCCAGTGATCGTTCACCTTGCTCGATTATCAGATAACATTTGCAGTTTGTCCAATAGCTGTATTTATGACTTGAAATCCTGCTCGAAGGTTCAGTGAATAAAATTTTAATGATCTCTTTGAATAAATGGAATATAACTATGTTTTTTTAGTGTGAGTGTCGCAAATCCTCATCCACTGAACCCAACATGTGATCGAAAGCTTAATTCCGATGAACTGTCGATCGAACCCCTCAACGGTTGCATGGTTTCTGCGCCAGTGCAAAGTGACTGTCTCTGGCTGGTACTTTACAGACTGATGAAAGTTGAGTTGAAGAGAAGAGTCCTGTTTAATACACAAACAAAACACAGCGTAACACTAACATAACAATATGACAACCTCAAGCATGGAGATGGCAGTCGGATGTTGTGGGACTGTTTTGCTCAACAGCGAGTGGGTCATACAGCCAGACAATTCAATCAAGCAAAAGAGGAATGCCAATCCGAACGGCTCAAAAGTAATAAAATTAGTTCTGGAGTGGCTTAGTCAACGTCCATACCTGAACCCTATTGACATGTTGCCGCCGGATCTGAAAAAAAAACAATCTGAAAATAAATAAAAAAGGGCTGCAAAGATGAGTGGACTAAACAGCAATGTCAGAAAATGATTTTGAATTATCCGTGACATTTGGTTGCAGGTGTTGACCGTAGAAGTGGTATAACTAGCCTTTCAAGGGGTTCAAGTGGCAAAGGCTTTTTCACACTGGTGATTTAAGAATCAGATAACATTGTATCCTTATTAAATATAATTATATATATATTTTTTAGCTTTGTTTAACTTGAAAATCTGACACAATTTCGTACGAGTTGCACAAAGAAATAAAACAGTGTCTGCGTTTTTCAAAGGATGGATCACACACTTTTTGATGAGAAAATGTATTCATACCAAATAAAACATAATAGGCTGGTGTCTCAAAGAGGACTAGTGTAAGTCACATGCACACAGGCACAGAAGAAAATCCACTGCAAGATCAAACTGCATGTATTTTATTTTTTTAAGTGGGGTTTTCACCAATCTTGGCACAAACCATAAACGTACAGGCAGACAGATGAAAATAAGAAAATAAAAAGAAGAACTCAGTGCAGGGGTCCAATCATTTTTTACTACACTGTACTTAAATCCTGTTTGACTGTCTTTATTCTCCTTAGAATTTCCTTAAGTGGAAAGGTGGTCATCTAATGTTTTTTAGGAATGACTCTCACTGCAGGGATTACTCCACACAATCATTTTTTAAATTTTAATAAATGCTTTTAAGGACCCTAAATGCCCTTTGTCATGTTGGCAGCACCCAATGGCATCAGGGTCTATCTGTGGTGCTGCAGGAGTGTTGTGCAACTACTGTAGGTACAAACATTACATAAGACGATCTGTAAAATGATCTCTTGGAGACATATAGTATGAATGAATGAATGAATGAAGCCACAATCAATGTTTCATAGTGAATGTGCCACCCACGGTGTGTTGTGCTGACTGTGGGTGCTCTGTGGCTTCAAGGCCATATTTGTTCACAGTGGAGACTTCCCAGAACGGAGCTATGTTGATCTTAAAGATTTCCTTGACATAGCCTGGTCCCTCTAACCCTCAAATATGCTGGGAATAGTGGAGACGCAATAAGGCCTGATGTCATGAAAATCCACTGTGCGTGGAGTTGTTTGTTCACTGGGAGAAAGAGGACAGGGTGAGGGCAACAGTTCACTACAGAGCAAGCAGCTGCTGAACAATGAATAAAAGGATCGCTTCAATGCTTGAGCCTTGAGGATTACCAGAAGGTGTAAATCTGTGACAAAAGCATTTTGTGCTTTTTCTTTTGTTTCATGTTGTATAATTACCGTTTCATGAATGAGATTTAAATATTTTCAACCGAGGGAACTTTATCCCCTTGTGCAATTCTCATTAGTATCAACTTTAAAGAATCCTTTAAAAAAAAAAAAAAAAAAAAACCTCCAACTTTTCTAGACTATTTGTTTAGGAGAACTGAGAAAACTGAAATGGAAGTTGGGGATAGGGTTGATACGAGGATCCTGTGTTTGTGCGTGAGTGTAGTTTGTGTGCCCATGTGTGCGTGCAGGGTAAGCCTAGGGGTAAGCTTTTAGATGTCTGAGTAGAAGGGTGTGAGTGAGGAATAGTGGACAGACTGAGCAGTTATCTCTCCCTGCAGACCTCCTGTCCTGTCCACAAATACACATACATTTAGAAACACGCGCACGCACGCACGCACGCACACCATTTCAATCTGTAACCACGTTTATCATGGATGGCTTTCTCACACACAGGCCGGTCTATCAGCTCCGATAGAACGCCACACGGACACTGGCTGCTCTGCTGTGCAGTAGCAGCAACATCTCCCCACTGTACCCCCTATTGCTCACCATAAGCAAGCAGATAGAACACTGCCCGAGATTGTGGGGCTGATGCTATTTTCACTGCCGGAGCGATGATGGGGTGTCGGGTTTTGTGCTGAAAGAAAGCTCAGCTCTCCTCTCCTCCAAGATTTAATTAATGCTTACAGTTCTTTCTCTCTCTCCAGTGTATTTTCTACCTCAGATTGATGTATTTTAGGGAGATTCATTTAAAGGACAGATAAATTGAGTGAGAAAACTATTTGCCAGAAAAGGTGCTTCCAAGGAGTCAGCTACTGTGAGTGCATGTGTGTGTTTGTGAGAGTGTGTTGGAAATCAACAATTAGAAATCAATGCAGAGAATATAGTGGCAATTACTACAGCAGCCTTAAAGTGAACCTAGTGGAACAAACTAACTAATACATGAATAAATAAGCAAAGTGAAATGGAGATGTGCATGTGTGTATCTTTTGTGTGTGTGTGTGTGTGTGTTAGACTGGTCTGTAGATCTTGGATGGTCCTTTGCTGTGCCAGCCAATTAACGAAGTGTGTAAACCGAGCTCATTAAAGAAACACAGTATTGGCCACACACACACACACACACACACACACACACACACACTGAAAAGGGGGATAAAGAGAGATAGAAAGTCTCAGCATCATGTCAGACTCTCCATTTCATCCATAACATGCACTGGAAGTGAAATCTTTTCCATACAGCATAAAGGCTACGGCATTGACTGCAAGTTTGTTGTTTCTTCTTCACGAACGTCCTTGTTTGGGCCCATCTGTGTGTGAGTCTGTTTGGAAAAGCTGTGAAAGATTGATTTAGACTATTTTGCTTTGAACCAACTGCCAAGTGCTGCATCTAACCCTCAGAGAACTGAAGCTTTTCAAGGTCCCCACCTACTAACCCTGCCTCTGTGTCTGTCTCCTCGGCCGCTTTGCTTCTTTTCTCACCGTACACTCTTCTATTTTAATCGGGCGTCTCCATGTCAGTCATGAGTCTACACTTCTCTTTTAAAGTGGTGGATGAGTGCAGCACAAATGTAAAGTCTCTGTCTAATGTTGAGTCATGCCAATGCTATGTTGATGGTAATGTGAGCGTGAGCGTGGTGTCTGTGGAGTCTGTGGAAACTAAGGTGAGATATTTTATCTTCCTGCACTTAATCATCATGATTCATGGGACTGAATGGAACTATTATCAGTCACCCAAATGAGGGAAACAGCATAAAATCACAAACCTGGCTAGAGAGCCCACAGTTTGTGCTGCCTGGCTGCTAAGAGAAATGCATGATGTGTCAGTTTCTGTGCCGCATGTTTCATTTCAACTCAAGGTAAATTATTGGCAAAAATGTTGGTACCTACAATTAGACAGATCTCAATTATTCCAATGTCAAAGTTCTTTATTCCAATTTCTGCTAACAGTTTGGCTTCTGGAACCTTCTTCTGAGCAACAAGATAGTATAAGAGGAGGATATAATTTGAGTTCTAGCAATTTATATTCGGTGTTTCAAAGTTGGCTCATGATGTCACGAGGTGAGGATGAGATGATCAACGATAACTGCTACTAGACAAGCTTCAACTAGTCCTAACTAATAACTACTTTAGATTTGAGGGCAGCGATTTCCTTCAGTACAGTGGAAAGCTATGGGAACAGCAGCCCCGCACCTATTCATACATCTTTGGTGGTGGCACATTGGGAGGAACAAATGATCAACGACACTACTGCCATATCCATTTGGACCAAAGATGAAATTGTGGGAAAGATACTTGGATGATACTTTGTTATTTTGGAATGGAATGGGAGAGGAACTTGAAATGTCTCAGACATATATAAATTACAGAAGCTCCTTCCTTAAATGTACCATGGAATCAAACCACAACGTCATCCACTTTCTGGACTTTACCATCTCCAAGCACGAAGACTGAAGTATCCATACCTCCATCTACAGGAAGCCCACGGAACCCAACTCTCTCCTCTACTACATCAGTGACCACCTAAGACATTTCAAACAAAACATACCCAGAGGACAGTTTTTACATCTGAGGAGGAATTGTTTGCAATTGGATGAATTCAACAAGAGCATACATATGCTCACATATACATATGCATATGATTATGCTTTGCAGCTCCTAGAGCTGATCTACTAAAGCCTAAAACCAAAATCCTACCTACCAAAATTTCTCACTCAAAGAGAGATGTACTGGATCTCCGCACCCAACACCATTGACACCTGCTGGACTGAATGATGACTTTACCTTCAAATGTTTTCTCTGAGCGGACATCGAGCAACATATACACACATTCACACACTCTGAATTATGAATATACCTACATGCCAGGGACGTTGGTGACCTCAGGACACACCTACTGGAACCAATCACACAGCAATGCCCGTGTATCTATTGCTTTCGTCTTAGCATACTCTTTGATTATCTTATCCTCACCTTGTGACATCATGAGCCAACTTTGAAGCAACGAATATAGATTGCTAGAACTCAAATGATTTGCTTCTCTTATACTCTGTAATTGTTTGAAAGAAGTGTCCAGAAGCCAAAATGTAGGCGGAAGGCGCAATAAAGAACTTCAACACTGGAGTAATTGAGATCCACCATTTTCCCCAACTTTTATGATCTTTTCCATGTTTTCCATGCGTCCACTCCCACCAACCTACACATTTAATTCAATTTGTAACAGTGAAACAAAGCCATTTCTGATCATCTATTAATCTTATGAGTCATCCTCCTAGTAAGAAATCTGAAATATTCAGATATAATATTCATATATATATATATATATATATATATACTCAAGATGAAGAACTGGGTTTTTGATGGGCTACCTTTTTCAAACCTTCTTAGTCTTACATTATTTTGTAGCAGGACAGGAATATAGGTTCATGACATATGATCATGATGTCTATGCATTGACACCAGTGCTCTGAGATATGAACAAACCATTTTCTCTTGAGTTCAAGGTAAAACCAGCAAACAGATTCCAGATACCCAAAGTGGATGAATGATGGTTATAGAGGTAGAGTCTCAGCCACTCTCTACTGAGTTTGGATCTTCCTTGTCTGTCTTTTATAGGATTTAATAATTTCTTGACTTTGAGACTGTTTAAGGTTAGGGTTTATAGTGATGACTAGGGCTATTCTTCAAATTAACAATTTTTCTCTGTACATGGTCTGCCTCTTTCTGCTACTCCATAATTAAGGTTCCCCAACCTGACCCCCCCCCCCCCCCCCCCCTTTAAAACCTCATGTTTTCTGCATCTTTGTGTCAGTGTGTGATGACCCAATTTCTATTTGACTCATCTTTGTTCTCACAGCAGCCCAACAGATGTAGATGAACATGTTGGACGAATGTGTTGTTAATTACCAAAAATGTACATACTGTACGTAATACATAGTAAAGATGTATCTTTTATTGACACTGCTTGTAAAGTATGTAAGTGTGTCTGTGTGTATCTATGTTTGTGTTTGTGTGTGTTAGGGAATGAGCGTATACTGTGTTTCTGTGGGACATCTTTGTTTTTTTGTGTCTGCACAAATGCTGATAGTGTGCTGAGCAAAGGATTTGAGGCTAAGGGAAACGAAGCTGCTACATCCAAGTTTTGTCAAAGATTCTGGAGGGTTGTGTAATCTAGTGCAGCCAGTAACACCTCTGATACAAAATATGATCCTCTTTATTATTCTACAGAACTAGGAAATGTTTTTCTTTTCATCAGCTTCCTTTTCAAGCTAAGCCATAAATGATTGACCTCTTTTCACATTCACACATAAAACAATTCAGCGGCACAAATTTGCAATAAAGTACTCAACGGCCGAGCCGGAATGCTAAATCCTCATCTAACAGAGGAGAGATTTAAATACAAGCCAAAAGTCTATATGGCTGAAGGGGAGTTCTAAGAATTGTGTTATTTTGTAAAAACCAGACTGCAAACTGGTAATCAAAGACCTTAGAGCAAATCCTTGCCTGAGGCTAACATTCATTTATTCACATCCACTTATACAGCACCATAGCCAGCGGGCCAACAGTAACTCTAACTGTACCCAGCAGCTCACTGCAGGACTGATCAGGGCATGACAGCAGATGATGGGGTCAACATCCGGCTTTATCTCCCTTCTGCTGGCTGAGGCCAGCTGTGGATATGGGAGATCATTTGGTGAAATGGCCTAATGATTCATATTACCCATAATCCTATGCATTGGAGCAACTGTACCAGATTTTCTGCAATTGTACCTCTCCATTCTCTAGAATTACACAAAAACTACATGACTGATTTTTATGAATGGTTCGGCATGAAGAAGAATGAGCGCCTGACATTTTTGAGCCCATCTGGATCAAGCTATCGATTCAGGGATTTTTTCCTCCTTTTTTTAAACAGAGAAAATTCTTTTAGACTTTTTTCTCTTTTTTTTCCCGTGTATCTGAAAAGAAGGGTAGTGTGCACCATAGATCATCAAATGTTGAGGCTACATCCTGAAGAAAACTACCATCAATAAAATACAATTTTATAAATATATCATAGTAATAATGATGTGAATATGTCTCTAAATTCCAACTGTAGGTTTTAAGGTTAAGGAATAACGTTATGAGGGATACACTTTGATTGGACTGTTACTTTAAGGTGCAATTACAAACGGGGGAACTGAGCTGCAGTCTAGCCCTTTTTTTTAAGATTATGCAAGACACTTTATTGCTACAAAAATTAAGAGAAAAGTATGAGCAAAACAAAGGGTCAGAGCGTGGGAGCAGATTTACTATCCAGTAGATGTGGTTCCAGTAATTTGAATAAGAATATCAAAAGACAGGACAAACCAGACAGACTAACACCGAAAACAGTTTACAGTGACCAATCCCCCGGCATGACATATTTTTGGACAGTGGCAGGAAGTTGGAGAACCCACACAGACATGAGGAGAAGATGAATCTCAGATAGATCCCAGGTCCTCAAAATGGATTTGAAACCAGAACCTTTTTCTTCTCGCTGTGAGGCAACAGTTCTAACCACTATATAGCCTTTGCTTTGCAAGTCATTTGGGAGCTGAAGACCTTTACATGCTCTGATGTGGTTGTGCTAAATGTCAGATATGAAAGTATTCCATACATCAGCCCAAGATATCAACATCCCTGCCTCTCAGAGCGTGGATTAAGAGGCAACGAGATAATGGCTGCCAGGAAATCTCTTGTCCTTCTGCCTGTCAGTAACAGTCTGTGTCTCTGTTGGGAGTGCAGTATTTGTGCGCGTGTGAGTGAGTGAGAAAGAAAGCAGGTATCTGCATGTATATTTGTGATATCAATACCCCACTGATCCTCTTATACCAACTGTTGTTGGTTCACCACATCACTGATTGGAAGACGTGTATGTGCATCGGTGTCTCTTTATGTGTGTGTGTGTGTGTGTGTGTGTGTGTGTGTGTGAGGGAGCGGACTTTGTTTATTTTCGTCTAGGTGTATGTGACGGCCAGGTGTATTTCTGAGTCTTTCTCTTGCAGTGAGAGATTTCTCTGTTGACAGTGCTGATGCTGTTTATTTTGGAGATATGCTGTCGGGGGCGATGGAACACTGGCTTTGTGTTTCTTTCTGTATGACTGCGGAAAGATTGCACTGTCAGTGGAATAGTGTTCATGCCAGGCAGAAGATTTTGCTGTCAAACGAAGTAGAAATCTCTAATCAGACATAATCAGATGGTAAAAAATTGGTTTGTATGCAGGCAATGCTTGTTTGTTATGTGTGTGCTTGTTTGTTATGTGCTTGTTTGTTAAGTTTTGCAGGAATTAGGTTTAATTATGGACTCCTTCATTCTCCCACATGAACACACATATTTAGATTGATTAGTGTTAATTTAATCAACAAAAGTGATGATGGAAAATGTTTACAGATAGCCTTTCTTCCAAGGCTAAGCGGATGAAAAGGTCTCCAGTCCTTTTCGGAAGACCTTGAGGTAAATTGATGACTCACCACTATATTGTCTGTAGGTGTGAGAATGGAATGTGATGGTCCTGTAATGACCTAGCGACTTGTCTGGGGTCTACCCTGCCTCTTGTCTAATGTATAGACAAGGTGCAGGGTAGACCAAAGCTTCACCACAACACTGTAGAGGATCAGTATTTTGAGATAACAAAAACAAAAACCAGCATGATATCATGCATATGATAATCACTAATGACAACAATTGACACAGGTCTAAAAAAAAGACAAAATTAACATAAAGATACACACACAAAGCATTTCCATTCATAATCATTCATCATTCATCAATCAGCAATGATTGATGAATGACGACACTGATACACTGTGTAAAGTTCCTCCAAACATTTTCTAAAACTTTCCAAAGAACATCTCTATGATCACTCCATTGTTTGTCCTTTTGCAAAATTTTATTTTTATTATATTGCCTGTAAAATCACACCCTACAGATTACTGCTGAAGCTAGATTGTAAAACCAGTGAAGATTAAGTGCAATCATTTTGTCGGCAGCACAAGGAATTCCTTTAGGAGTCCACTGTCTCCAACTTCGGTCCTTTGTCACACAAAGAGGGGCGGATCTCAGATTTTTCTAAATCAAGTGCTATAAGTACAGTTATGTCCACCATCCATGCACAGTTCCTTTCAGTAAACATTGTATACAATTGCCATCGGCTCTAGCATCAAGCATCAAGCATTGTTTCTCAGCTATGCCATAAGCGAGAAACTCAACATTTTACACATTCTGGAGATCGCTCCATGCACATTTGATTACAAGGAGATGAAAACAAACAATTGAATAAGAGGTGTTGTGTATGTCCAGCGTTAAAATTGAATTCATCAATACTTCCATGGTGAGGGTATTAACGCATTTCCAACACCCTGCTATATTTGAAAATAAGAGATTATATCTTCATTCAGTTTGCAGATGAGAATATAGTCACTTACACAAGGTGTCTGGTGCTAAGGTATTCAGTGAAAGATTCAGATCCCAGCTGTGTGTGTGTGTGAATGTGAGAAGTGTATTTCATTACATTGGAGTTGGCTTGCTTTTTTGGAATGGCACTTTCCTGTTTTTGCATTAAGGTTCATGTGAGTGTGTATGTGTGTTTACTTACACAAAGTCTCAATTCGCCTGGGTGAGACTGACATATGTCTGCAATCGGCTAAACCCTGGAGAGAAGAAGCTGTCACGAGAATGCAGAGGAAGAGGAGCGAGGACAGAGGCTTGGAATGCAATGCAGAGAAAAAGAAAACGTATTGGAAGATGAATTCCCAGTTCATTAGCAAAATAGATCTCACCTAACTTTACTGAGCTTAGAAGTTCAATTTATTTTGAATTTTGATTTTGCCAATCTCTTTGATAATATCCCTATCTTTATGTGGAAAATGCATTCTACAAGGTGTGGTGGATAGCTATGCTGCAAGAAGATGTACTCTTTTTGAACTATATTTGCATCATAAATTCAGTATTTGCCTTTGTTTTTTCTGACATTTTACCTCACAGAAATGCATAATTTAGAGGTAACCTTAATATTAATTGATGAAACACATTTTCATCAGTAAATGAAACATGTGGTAATTTACAGTGAAACACAGGTCTTTGTTCTTTTTGTGAAAAAGACTCTTGTTTTTCACCTAAATGTCTGAAACATTTCTGCCATAAAATTGTCAAAACATAACAACATTTCATTGCATTTTTTTATTTTTTAGTTGAAATGTAACTGATTGTGTAAAACGGGTACATGATATCATTGGGAATCGATTGCAGGCCCCTGAATTGAATCGAATCAAAATTGTGTAATCGCAGAATTTGTTATATCTGCATATATCGTATCGCTGTCTAAATAATTGATGTAATATAACTGGTGATTAACACTGCTACTGTCTAGCTACACTCTCCACTGTCCAAATCTCTTTCAGATTAAATCTTCGGCATAAAATGTTATCCACCTGTCTTCACCTCCCTCTTCTTGAAATACATGTTCACCACAGCCATTTCCATCCTTTTCCCTAAAGCTAAAATCATCTGTCATTCCAGGTTTGTGTCCTTAACACAATACCTGTCGATCACCGCCCCATCTCCACTGTTCTCTTCACCAACATGTCCACTGGAGTTTCATTCTTTTTAAATCCCCTGGTGATGGGTTCCATATTAGTTGATCAGCCAGGCCAAGTCATTGACCTTGTTGCCAGTGGATTTACCTTCATTGGCTCCCTTCCATAAGTGAGACAGAAATAGCTGCATCATTTCTGCCACCAGGAAAACTCAACTTTTGTTTATTTTTCTCCCTCTGTGCCCAGTTGCTGATTTGCCTGCCATTTTGGGGTCAGTTCTCCGTAATGGTGTGTGTGGAGAGATATGTTTACAAAACTCCCCATGATCTGTTATAAATAGCTTGTAATGAGAGTGCTAACCTGCCAGTTCCCTGGCAGCCTGTGCAGGAGAGGTATAATTGGCATGAAGAAAGAAGTGGAATGCTTCCTGTTTGTGCACACAGACACATCTACTGTGTGATTGGCTGCATGTACAAGTGCAGGCAATGAGTAATGATGAACAAGACAGAGGTTTTACTTGTGTGTGTGTGTGGATTTGTATGTGGGTAACTGGAGGCCATCTGTTGTTGTGTTTGCTGATAAGGCAACTGCATCTGTGGGGAGCTGACTGGCACATTAGAAACAAACACAAACATATGCACACACACACACAGTCACACACATTGGAAGCCAATAAGGTCAGGAAGAAGCCTGTGAACTCATTAATCCAATAATATCACCCATTTTCTAAGCCTGTGAACTGAACTAAAAAAAGTACTTAACTACAGATTAAACTGTATTCAGCGAATACATGGCGATCTTATCACAATAGTCATAAACCAGTAGGTGGAAGAAATACAAATATTTTTACAATACCAAAGTTTGTGAAACATACCGTTGATACAGATGAATTAGTTTGCCCCATTAATCAAGACATTACAACACATTAAAAAAACATACCCACAAATACACAGCAAATGTTCCATGGGACACTGTAATTACAGCCGGTTTTGATGGATCTATTGATCAGCAGTCTTCCTTAGGGCAGCAACTGACCTCCAACAATATCCCCATAAGACGAGATATGGAGGAGCTAAAGCTTAAAGACTGAGAGAAATGAAAAGTTGTGGGAAGAGATGATGAACAGAAAGATAATAGGTGAAAAAATAATGGGTTGCAAGTAAATATTGGAAAAAGTGGTACATGTTAAGGGCTCAAGAGTTTGCTGGATTTAATCATTCATGTCCATCTGTGTGTGTGTGTGTGTGTGTGTGTGTGTGTGTGTGTGTGTGTGTGTGTGTGTGTGTGTGTGTGTGTGTGTGTGTGTGTGTGTGTTTGTATGGTTGTGAGTTCCTTTTTCATCATTAGAATGGGTCGCGTTGCTTTTATTTTTGGTGGGATTGGCAAACACAGCCCAAACCAGACACAGATATCTATGAAGTCAGAGTAACCTGTGTGAAAGGTTTCTGTAGGTTATGCGCACCAGGCTCTGCATGAAACAGGAAACCGGTTGGATTTTGGGTAATGCATGACAGCCACTGTTGAAAATGTGAGCATCCTGTGAAGATGCAATTCTATTCTTTTAAATTTCAACACGCAGTATGCAAGTGAATATGTTAAGATAGAGTGTAGTTGAGATCAAACAGTCCTGCTTTAATCATGTTTTAATCTGCCCAGAAGCATTTTAATATTGACATATTTACAATTAAATGTTTGGTATTACTTGTAATCGCTGTGGTCATGCCAATACATCAAGGGCTAAACTCCAAGAGCATTGATAGTAGGGTTTACATGAACAGTTTCCTATATTCTGATTGACATCACTCCCATTGATATTTGGTGTCAGGTGTTTACATGAGTCACACGAATAGTAAATAAATGTGATCTAACAGGATCTGTCATTCACATGTGCCAACACACTTAATCAGAACAGCGGTATGAGGATTGTGATTATTAAAAAGCTTAATATGTGACATGTTTTTTAAGAAGGCATCTATGTGTAATTGTGATGCTTTTTTACTCTAACTGTAGGCAATTAAAGAAAACTTAGAATAAAGCTTTATCGTGATCTTATTGGTATTAGTTTGGCCAATGTTTGCTAACATTAAGTTATTAGTGAGGGCATGTTGTGGGGTAAACCAAGCAGAAATCTTACATGAGCATCAACACTATTAAAATTTACACTAAAAGTAGGAACCTACGTTGGCTGACAGGGACTGAAACTCAAGAAAACACATGCAAATAGACAAAACACAAACAAATTAAGAAAATGTCTTCATGAATTTGACAACCCTGCAAAAGCCACAACACATGTGTTTACAAAAGATACTTAAATACAACGCACCCCTGGACATGTTTCATTAATAGTAGAGATTATACAAATGCTGAATTTGTTGTTTCACCCACCTGGCATGTTTTTGGCTCTTTGGGTAACTTTCAGGTTGTGCGGTCATGTGACTTAGAATAAAACCGTAATCAACATTGTCTATACAACAAATGAAGCTTACGCACACAGAACCTAAAGCTACAACAAGTTATATTAGTAACTTTCATTTATTGTATTTGCAATGTTCATTAAGGTTTTATTCTAAGTTACAAAACCGAATGACCAAGAAGTTAAAATAAGAAGAAGTTAAAATGTCTCTCAGTTAAAAAATGAGAGAGAAGACGGAGGAAGACAACAATTGAAACATGTGTGTACTGTGTGTGTACTATATGTGTTCTATTCTTTAAAGGAAGTATTAAAAATTGCATCCCTGCATGTATCACTTTAAAGTGTCCTCTGGAATCACGTCTGTCGTCCTGTGATTTTTGCAGTGTGCTCTTAAATGCTGTGCATGTTGTGAGATTGATGAAGGTATTTTTCTTAATTTGATTGTGTTGTGTCTATTGGCAAGTTGTAGCATGTTGCCCCAAATCCACACCACGATCAGCCAGAGGTCATCAGCGGAAGTCGTCGTCTCATGACGTCCTTAAAGGAGAAGGTGGTGGGTCTGAACCACTTCTGTTGCTGTGGGGGGTAGCCTTAAAGTCCTCTGGCCTTTTTTTTCCTCAGAATTGTGGGTAGAAGTCATTTATTTTTTACTTTCCTGTCATAAAGTACATTTTTAAAGATTTTAAAACTACAAACAAACTCTCCTCAGTGTTCCAGTTCTTTTTAGAAGCCGGTATCTCATGTCTCAATGCTGGGCAAACACACCCATAGACAGAACAGAACAAATAAATCATTCTTACATGGTACGGTTTAGGAAGAGGTTTATTCTATCATTCCGCAACTGAATAATGAATGTCCATCGGTTGGGCATTTTTATTGCAAAAATGATATTTATCTCGAGCATTTTGTTTATGAACACCCATTCAAATCCTTATTTTATGATTCATGAAATCCCAGCCAGTGACCCCAATGGGGATTTTGTAAAAGGAAGATATCGGCAGTATTTTTTAATTTAATATTTGTTTAAAGCTTCCTCCTTGGTGTTTCTTTACAACTTAAGCACCTGATGTGCCTGGGATAAATGCACTCCTGATAAAAGATTGTCATAATTCAAAATCTGCCAACTTCAATTCACACAGCACACCGCTTTTCTAGGGTCATGACTCATCATCTACACAGGAAGCAGCAGAATCAGTTTTTTTCATTATATCGAACACTTGTTTTTTGCTACGGTCCTGCTATTTCTTTTAATTAAACATTTTTCGAATTGCGCACTGAGACATTGGCACATGAAAATGCATCTGCTTTCATAAGCTACTTCCTGGGTGCTACATATGTTTTGGGGACTGTTAGCAAAACTATTTTTGAGTAATGGTGCATTTGGCTTTGTTTGTGTGTCGACCACAGCCTGATACACACGGGCCCCTTGGGACCACCCAAGCAGATGCTTCATTTACAATATTATGTATTTAGGGCAGAGAAATTGGTCTGAAGCAGTGGAGTTTAGGAGAGTCTACAGAACGAGATCAGAGAGGATTTTTACTCAACCTTTATTGAACCAGGAGAAGAAGAAACAAATCTGATTAATCAATTAATGGATTATTGAAACGATTAATCAACTATAAAAATAGTCATAAGTGGCTGCCCTAATTACAAGTAGGGTATCGAAGAGAGTGTCAAAGCTTCAGTTCAAAAATGTTGCCAACCTTCACATATGTAATTTAAAACGACCTCAGAATAATTCAATTACTAATTGATCCAATAAATAAATTGTATTGATTGCAAAATGTTAATAAATGGTGGAAACAGAATAGAAAGATATAGAAGTGGAAGGGGAAGAGAGGCACAACCGAAATCTACTAGCTGAGAGTGGAGGAGAAAAAGTCTCTTTTTGAAATGAAGCTGTGTGGCACAGGAACGAGGTGAACAAGGAGAGAAAGCTAAAGGAAGGAGAAGAGAGAGGAAAAGACTTGGAGTTTGAGATGGACAGACGAAATGAGCCTAGACAGTGTTGGAAATATAGAAAATGTGTTTCTGCATGTGCTTATATTGTAAGTTTACAATATAGGAAGTTATGTTAAAAAATCTTCTGTGAGTCAACAATTCTTGTCAACAGTTATTGTTTGATGAGACTTCTACCTCAGGTCCCAGTGTTTCTTGTTCAACAACATCGTCAGTTCTTTAGTTCTTTGTTACAACCAATACATTTGTCAGCAAAGGTTTATAGCATTGGATGGATTTCTGCTTTGCTCAGCAAGCTCTTTAATAATTCCATGTAACACCCCACAATAGTTAAAAAAAATAAAATGAAATAAATCTGAACTGCAATTGAATTAAAAAGCCATTTCTTCTCCCTTGGATTATGTTTCATTAGTGGTCTCCCATGCCTGACTCTATCCTCTCTGAGGGATCACACTGAGGAGGGAATTTGCATTTTGCTTTAATGTATTTCCTAAATTCTAAAGCTTCAAGAGAACCCTACTTTGCATTTGTTTATTTAGTTCAAAGTGTTTTTTTTTTACTTTTATTGCCCAGGAACCTTGTAGAAAATTGAAGTTCATTCAAAATGTGATAGATAAATATGAATGTTGTGTGCTGTGTATTCTACGGAGAGAAGGACTTTGATGTTATTTTTGCAGTGATGAGCCAGCTTACAGCCATAGTGGAGCCCACGCCTGTAGGTGAAGGCGGGGAATTCCCCTTTTCTTCGTCGGATCATGTTGAACTTGTGGGTGATAGAAAGGCTCAGACAAATAAGAACGTTTACCTCCTGAATCTGCTCCATCAGCAGACACAATGTGGCAATGTGTCGTATGCGTGTGCGCCCAAGTCTTTGTGTACAACATAGTGGTGTTTCAGGGGTTGCTGTATCGTGTGTGGACGATGGATTTGTAGTGACATCAGGATCGTACCTTGCGGTGCAGCGAGTTCTCTAGGTTAGCTCAGTAAGCATCAAACTAAGACAACGCAAAAGAGAGAGAGAGCTGGGAGATAGATAGGGTGTGACATCTTTGGATTGAATCAAGCTTTTGGAATGTGTTTGGGACACAAATATAGTGGAAGCAGATACAAGATGATTTGAAAGATGGGCCTGTTTATGATGCACGATCTGCTTATATGCCTGAATACACACTGAATAAAGATGGCGAAATGGAGGAAGAATAGACCAAATCCTTCCACGTCTCTCCATGTTCTTTCTTTGTGCCTCTGTATTTTCCGCTACACTCACACACACACTCACACTCACAACTCAGGTAGTGTTGAGTTTACACAATGCATGCTAAATCAAAGGGGTAATTTGGAGCTACAGGCTTCCTCCACTGGTCACATGCACCAAATTTTATCCACAGTGGCCAAACTTTGAATTTCACAACTGAAAGACATATACACACACACAGATACACAAACTAATGTACTCACACACACACTGGCGGAATAGGGGTATGGAAATTCAATCCAAATAATATCAATTGCGGGTGCAATTAGGTCTCGTGAGTCAAAGCCCTGACTCCAACTGCAACACAAACAGATTTCCTCTAAATAATCATCATGACATTGTGTTCTTTATTATTATGTCCTTTTCATCTTGGGCCATGTATTTACTAAAAGCTTGGCACAATGATGACAATGATGTTTGATGTATTCATGTTTGAAAGTGTTTAGCCCTTTTTACACAGAAATTCTACAAAAGAGCAGCAATAGAGACCCGTCTCTACAACGCCTTCTTTTGTTTACACCAAACAAACAGTAGGTCAACAGCACCAACTGGGGTGATTTTGGTAAGGTTTGGTTCCATATGTCTGACAGTGGGGGGGGGGGCTTTATCGCTAAATTGCCAGGCCATCATTTTTCAATCATTGGTTCGATTTAGTCCAAATTTGGTGAATATGAATTAACTTCAGCAGCTCTATCTTCTTTGATTCCTATTTCCCCATATTTGAATCTAATAGTTCATAGCTTTTTTTACTGAAAATACTGTGGAAAGGACTTCACATTTAATTTGAGTGGTTCAATCGGGGGTATTTCTTGTACAACAAAGGATATTGGGGACTTTTACCTACCTCTGAGATGAACGGTGTAGTTTTAAAGTGAATTTCATGAATTAACATTGGTGGAAGTGCCTGGGATGTTGGGTAGGCTGTCTGCAGGATGACGGTGGTTTGGATCTGGAGGAACCCTGAGCTATCTGAGGAGTGGGATCAGATGAGCGTCAGGTGAGCGTGAGCAGCGAAAGCAGTCGAGAAAGAAAACAAGGGGTTCCTAAGCACGAGGAAAAAACTGTTAAAGGAGGTTGGCAAGAAATAATCACAAAGACAGAATGTAAGCTCCAAGATTCCTGAATGGCCAAATCAACTGCGACATGGGTTGCTGAATAATCTGCTGAGCTGAGTGGTAGCAAGGTCCAGGGTGCCTCAAGAAACATTTTAAATTTGATCTAGGTTAACATTAACATGAAAAAACAATTAATTTACTTCCCTCTTAGACGGTGGATGATCTCTTCCTTTACTCAGAGGTTAAAGAGAACCTGGACTTTGCGTTGTCTCAATAAGACAAATCACAAAAATTTGAAAATGATGCATGATATCCTTTCGAGTTCACGCACTAAAACGAAAGACCTGCGTACATGGCGGACAAGGCAGAGATGAACACAATATCCCTGATGATATAATAACAATCTTCCATACCTAACATTGCAGGTATGAGAGAATATGTGTGTTTGCACTGTTATTAAATCAAATGATTCAACAGATTTGAGCAGATAAAGTGCAATTAAGTGGTTTAAGCTATAGCGGTAGAGACACAAAATCAAGTAATATCCTATTATTAGAAAAATTACCAATCATGGTGCTCTTGATAAGAGATGAAGTAATGATAGACATTGATTAGTTTTAATCACTTGATGTTAATTGCTGCATTAACTGATGTAGAATGTACAGGTATCCAATTTTCCAAAGGGTAGATAAACAGTATGAGGGAATGAACCTGCTTGAATATTTATGTATTTCTAGTACATTTTTCTCCCCGACCTCTGGGAGATCAACCAGAGCTTATATGCCCATGAGATGTCTGTCCGGCTTTAGCTGAGATGCCTACAAACATACAGACTGGAGATGGGAGAGGAAGTTGATCAGCCGCATGGAGCGGAGAGGGCATTCCAATGGGACTAATTAAAGGGATGTAACAGACTGTGGAACATGTCTGAGAGCACAACACTTTCTCTTACTCTATCGCTTTCTTACTAGCTGTTCTCTCTCTTTTGCTCTTCTGCGTTTGGTTAATGAAACCAACAAAATCCAAGGTTAGGAGATCCACTGCTGCGTTGTTAACACTATTCATTCCACTGAATATCAATGTTTTAATAGTAATTCCTAATATCCACAGTAGAGCTGTGAGGGTATGGACTTTCATTTTATTTTACTTGTTATTATCATATTATTGCATGATGAAAAGAGTTACTTTTATTGTTGTCCATCCATTTTCAATTGTTGTCAACCAATCGCCTTATTAAATGACACATCCGACATTGACTTTTATCGGAGGTCGGGACAGATGGGGTGTGAGCCTGAAGGGAGGAGCTTCTCAATTTTAGCCTAATGCTAAATGTTATTGAGTAATGTTCCTTGAAAGTATTACAATGTAATTGAAGCAGTCATCTGATTTTAAAGACTCCAACATCTTATGGTGTCAGAATCCGATTGACAGAGTCTCCATCTGTGAGCGGATGGACACTCTGGTATGAGACCTCTTATCAAAATGAGGGGCAAGGGTGGAGCATACAGCCTGCGGTCTTACAGGCAATAAGAATGTTGATAATTGTTTGACTCTTGATGCATGTAATCGATTTTCCTATTTTAGTTGTTTGAGAATTTTACATGGTAAAGCTTTTATCTGTGTATGGGAGCTGCTATCGGATGCTGGGTTTGATGCTGATTGAGAGTGAAGCTGTTTAGATCATATTGATGAAAACACTGTTCCTTTCTGAATCCATTTCTATATTACACACCCACTCATTCTGCAGCAGACAGACCAAACAACCAGCCAAAATGAAATGGCTCTGCATCATCACAAATGCTGCTGTGTGTCTAAATGAGCTGGAGAGGAGGAATCCAGCGACTCTGCACTGTTTCCTAATTATTTACTACCATCAGGGGTTAGGTTTGGAGAAGAAGGAGAGGCTCTGAGGAGGCGTGAGCAGGAGACAGATGAATGAGAGAAAAGAAGAGAAGTGACAATGAATCGAATCAGCAATAACATTAGACCAACTGCCTTATACTGTGTAGGTCCTCTTTTTGCTGCGGAAACAAAATCCATGCTGCATTGCATGCTCTCACACTTTTCTGTGAGAACCAGCAGGAACTTTTTTGTAATGTGAGCTACAGTTGCTCTTCTGCCGGATCAAATAACACTGTTGAGCCTTTGCTCCTCATGCGCGTCAATGAGCCTCACTCTCCCATGAACCCGTCGCCACTCCAATAATTGTTCTTGCTTAAACCACTTTAGTACCTTCTACACACTGTGGACTGGGAACACACCAAAAAGAACTACAGTTTTGGAGATGCTCTGACCCAGTTGAAGAATCAACACAAATGGGCCCCCAGATCCTTACGTATCCATTTTCCCCCACCACATCAACCTCAGGACAAAACGTTCACTTGCTGCCAAATATGTCTCTAAAACTGGCAGGTACCATTATAACCAGATAATAGTTATGATGGTTTGGCTAACAGTGTATGTATATTATTCTGAGTTTGTGTGTGTGTGTGTGTGTGTGTGTGTGGGTGTGCAATGCCTTCTAGCCAGAGAGAGCTTTGGCTCAGCCCGGCTAGCTTTGCAGTTTCTCTCAGCTCCAGAAATGCTTGGCTGCGCAGAGGCAGATGACTCACACACCCAGCTCAGAGCTCAAGCCAGGGCTTAACACAGACACACACACTTCAACTTGGAACCACACTCATATACATGCACAAAGATATATGTGCAAATGTTTGCATAGATCCGGCCAGGTGTGTGTTTATAATCTCATCTTTACTGAGTTAATCTGTAGAGATTCACATAAATCTGGAGAGTTTGGTTTGTTTTCTTCCCATCATCACAACAAAAAGTGTTTCACATGAAACTTTCATTTTTGCTTATTTTTGCTGGGTTACATGAAAGTTAATGTTATAAAGTGTCTTGTTGATTCTTAATTTACTTATAAATTTACATTTATGCTACAAGATGGTTCCCACACACTGAATTAAAGAGAGACCGTTTCTCAAGAAATGAAGCCAAAAAGAAACTTTTGGGGATGTGGAGAATTCTGAGTATACAAATGATTGTTATAGCAGGGGATTGAGGATATTAAGGATATTATTTTGAATTGTTACCCCCATAGACCTTAGTATCAGGAAGAACTGGAATGGTTTTGGGAAAGGTTGGTGGTATATTATTTTGATACTAGGGGGAGCTGTAATCTGCAAAACATTTCTGGCCATAATCTTGCAACAATTTGTCCAATTTAGTCCACATTTGGTGCATATGAATTGGCTCAAGGAGATATATCTTATGTTCATTATGGTTTACTCTAATAGTTAATATATTAAACAAAAATCACTGGTTCTAGATATAACTTCCTTACCATTGGTTCAATTTAGTCCAAAATTAGTGAAAATGAATAGAAAGAGATCTATCTTGTAGATTTCATACTTCGCTGTAGTAGTTCATGTTCACATTTTCTCACTAGGGGGAGCTTTTTAATGAAAAACATTGTTTTCCAGACATAACTAAAGAACTGTACAGATGTACATATGTACAGAACTGTACTGTAAATTGAATACACCCACAGATTAAAATAAGATACGTATGAAAATAGAAGAATCCAGAAGGGGTTCTAATACTTTATCACAGCAATGAACATCTCCTTGCTTATTTTAATATTGACGTTGGATGTTCCGGGTACTTTGGTTTTACTTAACCCTTGTGTGGTGTTCTAATTTTTGTTATTCAGGTGTTTCCTGGGTCTGGTGGACCCGCTGCATTTTGGGGTTTTTAAGTCAATACAATCAAACAATTTTATGTTAAAATACTCAACAGATGTTTACTTCATCCCAATCACAAGCAATATAAACAGCATATATGGTTAATATTTGCCCTCAACCTTTATTAGATCACATTTATGAATTAAACTGCCTACTCGTTTTTTGTTTGTTTTTTAATGAAATGCAATTAAAAAAGAAAATCAATTATAATCAAGATATGAGTAAAAAAAAATAGAACAAATTTACAATGGAGCAAAGTTTTTCATAACTATTGATTTTTATTTATTTCATCACAAATTTACTCCATTCAGGTCAGTTTACAGAACACAAGCTGAACACAAACAGTAACCATGTCAGTCTATACAACAGATGAGGGCAGAGTTTTACTGTGTGTGCTGCATATGTGCTCCTTGGACTAGATGCATATATATTGGGTTTTTTGGTCCATCATGGGTCAACACATTTTGCAGCGCTTCTTTTTGTTGCTGCTGGACGCAACCTAAAATAATTAAAAGATCATGAATTTTACCAACTTCTCTCTTTCTCGCAAGGCATGAGTGGCAGACATATTTTGCAACAGCATCACAAACTTACTTCAGGCTCTGCAGATGGTTCTGTAGGTCGGGTAGATGGTGTACCAGCTTCCCCTCCTGAATCCTCCTCATGCTGGCTGCAGAGGCTGGGGTTCTGGGAACATGTTGTCTTCTCTGGATTTGAGGTGTCACCAGTGCCTTTCCCGGTTCCTCGAGAAAGAGACGTCTCCTCTGGAGCTTCCGTCTGTTCCACTATAGGTTCAGTGCCATCCACCTGACAAAGGCGTGAGCTCAGATCTTTATACTATATTTTACAGGTTTAGATGGTATATACTGCATAAAGGGGCAGTGGCCCCTAAATGGCATCAGCTGCTCATCAATGATGACATTAGGCCCAGGGTTGTAAAAGAGGGGGGTGCACCCACCCACTCCCACTTACACTCAGACTCTCACAGACACACACACACACACACACACACACACACACACACACACACACACACACACACACACACACACACCTTACACTCTCACAAACACACACACTGACACGCACACACACACAAGAACACTGTACCTTCACATAGAGTGATATACACAGGATTTACAATTTGTACGTTTAATTAGCCCCCGGGTCCATCCTGTATGTAGTATAAATATGTAGGGGGTCATCAGTGTGTGGTCATCGAAAATCTGTTCTGATGAAAAATAGTTAATCGTATAATATTCTTTGGATAAAATATTTAAACGGGTCCCACAGACCCGAACACCATACAAGGGTTAAGTGTCAGACATTACCTTTGTTTTCCTCCTGTAGTTATTTTACTCACGCACTGACTACAGCGCTGCACAAGCCAATGACAAAACCCAGTTTCCTTGGCAGAGAAAGAGAGTTTGTTTGCCTCTTGCGTACGTTTCTGTGCTGCACAGTGCTCGGAATATAAAGTGCTATAATCACGTGCATATCAGCTCACCACTTCATTGTAAACACCTGCCAGCACTTGGAAAGAGAGAGAAAGACACTCCCGAGTGATTGATTTGTTGTTTTCAGCGCTTATTCGTCGCTATTTACATCCAGCTCAGAATAATGACATTTAAAATAAAATCAAAATTATGATGAAATCATCTCGCTGACCCAGACAAAACTGAGTTTGTTTGTTCTGTTCATTATTGTATTTTATGAGAAGGTTATTGGCATTATGTGGATTTATTTCGTCTGAGGAAGGCTGTGCAGACTCTTTGGTTTGTATTAAAATACTCTTCATTAAGCGTATGGCATCTGTTAGAAAACACCCAGATTTAAAAGCGGGCAGCAGCAATTTATGGTATACTGCTGATGTTTGTGATGATCTTTTACTTTTAGATGTCAAGATAGACTAAGACAGCAAGATTCCAAATATTCAAAGAGTAATAGTTTTCTAGCTTCTTCCTTCTCTTTGTCTCTTGCTCTCTCTGTATTCTCTATTCTATTTGTGTATGTGTTTGTGTGTCTTCCTGGTTCTGACTCTATTGTCAGCAAACAATAATTTTCCGTGAGTAAATATTGCCTTCTTGACAAGGTAAAGAGGCAGTGTCTGTATTGTGTGAATGGATTGTGTCTATATGTTTTACAGTTAACGGTGAAAGTTGGTGGGAAAGTTAATGCAAGACTGAAAGCTAAAAGCTGCATGAAGCTGTTGGATATATGCCCTGGTATTCAGTTATAAAACAAAATACTGAGAATGTTACATTTACATTTTATTCATTTTTTATTTAACTTTCACTGAGGCTAATGAACATGGAGGCAAACTTCCTTGTCAATCAAGGCAACAGTTGTTGAAAAATTACACTCTGAAACTACTGGTCTTCCTGTGTGCTACCAGTCTGCCATGGTTAGTAACTACCAATGGGGTCCAAAGAACGTCAAGAGATGAGCTAATGACAGGATCATTGGTGTGCACCAGTGCTCGTGGGAAGTGATTATAAATTAAATGTATTATTATTATTATTATTATGGGAAACCTGTATTGTCTGATCCCGGAAAGAAGCTATTTTAGTGCAGATTACCAAAAAAGTTGATACTGGTTCTGATAGAAAGGCGTCAAAACATGACGTGTGCCTTGTAGAGTTGTTTTGTTGACAACACTGCATGATATTATGCTTGTGATTTTAATGTGATTGCTCTATGTTAACATTCCTTTGTTAAAGTTCTCTAATTGAATTTGTTTTTGTTTCTTTCTTGCAGAATGCGGGAAAGACGTCCTTGCATCTGTCGAGTAGGTGTGTGGAGTTTACTGCTGTCCCTCTGTCTGGCCTCCTTCACTGATGCACACAGGAGCCACACAGGTAGGTAGATGTACCGTATGTGAGCATAGTAAATATTTCTGTCACTCGCTAAGTGTCTGTTAACAGTATTCACATTATTAGATCAGTTGCTGATTACCCCATGCAGACAGAAACCCCTGCACCAATTTTCTTTCTCACATGCTGTAAAGTTTGTGTGAAGAGGCTTTGTGGTGCACGAGTGAATGCACAGGTCAGATTCATGATGAAATATGAAGCCACAGAGGCTGGTGGCAGAAGAACATACAAGGAAGGGTATAGCAGGTAATCCAACAAGAAAGGTTTTCTCAGTTCAGGGGCGTTCCCGTTTATATAGTTCCATCAGATGGGGCGAATCTCCAAAATGGCCATAGGTTACAGCGGAGACAGCCTTATGGATTATAAATCCCTGAATGTGTGATACCAATCCCTTGGGGGCCAAGTAGATGAGTCACTGGCTTGATTGAGCCCTGAGGTCTCGTACTACTATCCAGTTCATTTCTCTTGTGAAGGTTAGGTAAAATTGCTTCTGTGGTCCACAATGATGAGCTATGTCTGACACAGAAAATTACATACCGCTGAGGAAAAAAAGAGAGCACAACTACTACCGCACCTGATTGTAAGCGAGAGCTCCAATGCGCTGAGGTTAATGTCTTCAATTATATACCGTCTTAGGATGAAAATACAAATATGACTCATTGGTCGTCCTTTGTGCAGCTTCCCATGTTTAGATCCTGTTGAAAAAACATTTGGGAAGTGAAGGTCAATGCTTTCATAGCTACATCTAATGCTGTACGGCAGTGCTGTAGTTAATACTTAATGAAACTTAAACCCCATGTTTATTTGCTTAACCTTCACCATTTAATGTCATCCAGTTGCAAGGTCTAAGTTTATGATAGTGATGAGAATGCATTTATGGAAAGGGCATTTATCGATAAAGGTCATTTATCGATAAAGGTCATCAGAATAATAAGTAAATATCAATGACAAAAGAGCATGTTATAAATTACTGATAAAATATCGTTAAAAAATAACAAAATAAATAATAATAAGAAGAAGAATACTACAATAACTAGACTCGACAGCAGACAAAAAGAACATGCCTGAGTAAAGGAAGAACCATTTCCCCATGATATTATGACTCTGACAGTGAAAATCAGCCAGCTATAATTTGGAATCTCATTGGTGACATTATGCCAAATTAATTTCAAGACAGACTAACTTTTACTTGTTTTGATAGATGGAGATTTTTGAAGAATATACATTATTTTACGGAGTCTATCCTGGGAATAAGCTTCTTCCATTTTTCTCTATGAACCTTAAGGGTCATGGCAGCATAAGATTAAGATGATCAAATGGGTGGAACATTTAGTTAAACCTCTATGAATTCTGTAAAATCCCCCTTAAAAAGCAATTAGCAATGGGTTCTTAGTAAAAATCTGTCATGGATATAATTGAATTAAGACGTATAAAAAAAGAATAACCGTCAGTTAGTTTTAGCTCAGAACTGCCCCCTCAGACTTCTTCAGCCTATCTTCACATTGGCATGAGAAGATAAAATTTGAGTACAATATTACGGTTGAAAAGGAATTAATAACGTTATCAAGGTACCCCAATGCACTGCTGGGATTACATCTTACTGTCTTTTATATAACTCAGCTTTGCTTTTATCTTTAGCAGTGACATTGAGAATGCTTTAGGGTTGAGTGATATATCCAATACTTAAATTAATACAAACCTTTGTTTTTGCATGATGTGTAAAATGACATTTAAAATCAAGCCTTTATACCATTATGACATTATGATTTTATTATAGCCCTTAAAGAATTTGAAGATATAGAATAAACAACGCCACCGAGAATCTTTTGTGTAAATGCAATAACTCAAAAACTGTTTGGATCATTTTCAAATGTTATATCCCAATAGACCTTAGCACTAGGAAGAACTGGAATGATTTGGAGAAAGTTCAGTTTTATGTTTCTGTCACTAAGGTGAGGTCTATCTCAAAAAGTTTTTGGGCCATCATTTCTCAAATGTTGGTCCAATTTAGTCCATATGTCTAATGTGGTGCATATCAATCAACTCAGGGAGATCTTTTTACCACAAACACTGTTTTTCGAACATTACTTTTAATTAGATTTAGTCCATATTTACCTCAGATGAACTACTTTAAAGAGATCAAACTTGTTTTTGTGATGTTCTACTGTAATTGTTCAGTTTTCACTCACTAAAATGTTTTATTTATTTAAAGAAATTCAGTTTCTGAATCTCCTTGAGATCCTCAAAGAGATCTTATCCTATCTTATTTATCTATAAATCTTAACATACAACATACTGCTGACTCAATACAAATAGCTTGTGTCAGTATGGAGTGATTGAGATCATTAATGAGGCTGAGTTTAACCAACCAAATTTAATCTGACTAAGGGCTGCCCTGAGTAGATCTAACATTGCATGGTCCGATACCCCTATGTGTGACATGTGGAGAAAAGCTGTATAATGAGGCTCTGAATCCATCAAACTGCTTGACACTTCGAGACCAAGCACCTGAATTCTGGTATATTTTATATGCACCAAACCAAATCTTGAATTCTGAGAGGAACTGAAGCTGGGTCTCCTTATTCCAGCTGGTAAGCAATCAACTATCTTTGCCGTCAACAGAATTTGAGCATTACTTCTCCAGCACTGTTGAACTGTGAACAGTTTGTTGTCACCCAAAAAATGATCTGTTTCAGTACGGGCATATACAGATCGCTTAAGGGATAAGTCCAGCAGTTTCTTGACCAGGTAATCCGGATGATGGCGTTGAATGCTGAACTGTAGTCAATGAACAGCATTTTAATGATTGAAGATGTCAGGACGGGTAGGATGATGGCTTTGGAAAGGGAGAGATTAAAGATCCTTGTGAAAATCCCAAAGAGTTATTAAGCCCATGATTGAGTAGTATTCCAGGCACTCCATCAGGTCCAGCAGCTTTCCCGGGGTTCACTTACCAAAGCACACATCTCACCTGGTGTTCCTGTAGGGTGAGAGTGTGGGTGCGTGAGGCTGGGTGAGCAGTGTAGCTGTGTCTGTTGATAGTTGATTATGTGCTGTATTCCCTGCCACATCTGCCTCTGGTTATTGTCCAAGAAGCTTTCCTCTTTTTGTGCGCTTGATGCTTCTCCTCAGGTCAACTCTGGCTACACAGTACTAGGTCCTGTCTCTTGATCTGAAGGCAGTGTTGTAGACTTTGATGAATGTGTGCACTTCACTCGTCATCCAGGGTATCTGGTTGACAAAAAACGGATTTGTTTATTGACTTTGTCAACCCAACTTGTGATATAGAATAGAAAAGTTTGTGTGTGCTGCATATTTCACATACTGAGTGAATGTGGGGAGTAAAGTCTTTACGCATGTCTGATTGAAGTCCCCCCAGGATGGGCCCCCCAGTAGCCGCTGCTACTTTTCTACGGTTTTAAATAGGGGAGTGAGAGCTGTGCTAATGTTAGCGTCTGGAGGGAGTTAAACTGCAGCACAAATCACTACGATTAAGTCTCTTGGTAGATAATATGGTCTGCACACGACTGACAAAGCCTAAATTGGAGAACAGTGACTGTCTATAGTTCAGCTGTGTGTGCACCAGTCGTTGTTTGAATAGATGCAAAGACCACCTCCTCTCTTCTTTCCAGTGTCGCTGTTGAGGTCCACTAGTGGATTCTGCAGCCTGCTTGCTATTTTCAGCGCCCAGGATCATATATGCCATATTTGTTTATCACCATGACACAACAATTCCGGACAAGGTTGTTGTCCACTAGCTGCAGCTCCAATTCATCCCGCTCGGCATCCCCTCTTCTGTTTGTTTTTTATGTGCCGTCTCCGTTGCTTATGAGGGCTGACAACAATCCACGAATACCCCGGTGTGTTTGCAATGTCCTCCGGTATGTTATGCATCTGTTGGAAGTCACTTTTAAAAGCTGTAGTGCTACGTTGTGCAACATTTATTAACTCCTGGCGGCTATACACATATTTTGCTCGACAGAGCTTGACAAGTATAAACAATATATACACAAATAAGAGGCACCAAACGGGAGAGCTAAGAGCCGCTGTGCACTCGATTTCTTACATCTCAGCAAAGCCGGGGTTTTTGCAATGAATGTGATAAAAACTAAATCATGGAGTGGTCTGGACTTGATGAACACACTTTGCGTGCTGCTGTCTCCCATTACCTGTTGCCGACCAGATAATGGGAGAGGCAGATGGAATGCCAATGAAAATTATCCTCTTATCTAACTCGGCTGCATTTATACTTGCTTGAGTGTTCATTAATGAACATTGTACATTTTCAATAAAATGAAAATGAAATGAAATTGGACTGTCTATTTGCAGGGAAACAAGCCCAGCGTTCCCACTTATTCAGTTACTTGGGTGGATTTTTTGCAGAAGTGTCTTCTTTTGTTGAATCATCTTTGCTCCTGTCTTTTTCTCTCATTCACATACTTTACTACACACAATAAGAACTGTGTGAAACGTTCAGGCCTTATACCCAGACCACAGAGCTTTAAAAATCGTATTGGCCTAGAGCTCTCCCGCAATGAAGAGACAGTGTAGGCCTTCATTACATGTCTCAGTGACTTTGCCGATAGTCTTGGAGAAACAGCTTGCCTTGGATTTTGAAGTACAGCTGAATGGTGCTTATGCCGATCACTTAAACACACACTGATGAGTCATTGATTCTCAGTCTGCAGGTTACAATCACCATACATCGCCACTGATTAGGGGCTATTGAGAATCACACTCACACTGAAAGCATTGCTGCTTTCAAGGATGGGAAACACATGTAAATGTACCGTAGGATGCATGTGCTAAACCCCTCTAACGCAAGCTCAGCGGCGTCTGCATTTAGACACAAAGACAGAGTGCAAAATTTGCACACGGAAAAAGACACACAAATACATCCGCACACACCGACATGCATGCATGCCCAAAGAGGCTTTCTAATGTGATGTGCAGAGACAAGCTGTCTACCCTCTTTAGAGGCTGCTCCACAGTAAAGCTGCAGTTCATGTATGGTGTACAACAGGACTTTATACCGCTTGTGGAAGATTCAAGCTAAAAATTATGAAGGTGAATCTTTAATGCAAACAAACTTAGTAGTATTCCTCAACACTTGTGATTCGCTGGTCTGGAGAAAGAGAGACCTTAAGGATGAACTATCATAATATCCATATAAATTGATGAGTTCTGTCAAATATAATTTCATGTTAGAGGTAGTGATGGGTGATTATGACTCAAAGCCGAAATGGGATTAGTGTGAAGCATTGTAACTTTCCTCTAGAGTCTTCAGGCGATTTTATCAGAAGAAACGTCATAATGGGTCAGGAAAATTGCATAATTAAAACATTTGTAAAACAGGGGTTTAAAGAATATCTGTGCTTATGTCTGATGATAGTGATGAGATCAATTAAGATTTTTGATGCTTTTGTTTTTTATATATATATATATATATATATATATATATATATATATATATATATATATATATATATATGTGTGTATATATACACACTACTTTAGCTCATTCTTGTCCATTTGTTAAATATTACTTATTTGCATCCCCGTTGATATTGTTGTTATTGCTATGTTATGGATGTCGGTATTTTTGTTTGTAGATCTTTTATGTTGCGTATTTTGAAATAAAAAATTGTTTATCACAAAAAAAGAAACAGAAATAAACACTGACTGTGTTGTATAAGCATGCATCCATCGTAACATGGAAAGTGGAATCTTTATTTCACTTTGTATTTAATGTATGATTTACTGCTGGATTCCCAATGTGGGCGCCACAGCACCCTGTGGCTGAACTAAAGGCAATCCGACGCAAGACTTTTTCCATTTATTTATTATTCAATTGCTCATCTGTTGTTTAATAGTATTTCAACAAACCACAGCACAGGGCAACGTTCATGATGCAGATTCATAAACACAAAATAAGGGAACAATGCTGGAGAATCAACCTTTTTTTTTTTTTACCATTA
This sequence comes from Lophius americanus, assembly GCA_037951165.1. Classification (NCBI taxonomy): domain Eukaryota; kingdom Metazoa; phylum Chordata; class Actinopteri; order Lophiiformes; family Lophiidae; genus Lophius; species Lophius americanus. The sequence continues at coordinate 7,384,267 of JBBDHG010000001.1, forward strand.
TATCGGGTGGAGCTTCTAAAGCAACCAATGAGAAAGCAGCCTTAGGTCAGCTTCATGTCAAAGATCCAAAAATTAGAGGACTTGGAAAGACTCTCCTTTAACCAGCCTAGTAGCCACATGCAAATAGCACAACAACAAAAAAAACATTCTTGGATTATCTTGGTTTTATATGCTGCAGACCGGGCTGAGTTTATTAACGCTCCTCCAGCAAACTGCAGACCTGCCGCACCAGTACTGAGATAAGTGGGCGACCTTCGTCCTCAATATTGAAATGTTATTTCCCCAACTACTGGCCTGTCATGCACACTACAGTGCTTTCATTTGTGTTTTATAATCCGTATGTACACATAATATTTTCACAATGTTGTTGGACCTTTAAAAAAAAAAATACTGATATTTATTGATATTTTCCTCATAGCAACATCTCCTCTGTAGGTTTCTTAAATGAAGATTAACTGATAATGGAGGATGTTTTTGTTATTATTTTGTTATTGTTAAGTAACAACAATGCTAGATTTCAATTTAAAGAAACCCATCTGATTCTGCGTTTGGGTGCATGTAGCTAGCAGACAAAGGTGGTGTTTTGCTTCCAAAATACCTTTTTTTGGCACATTTTGGGTACATTGGCAATCCAGCCGTTCCAAATGGAGACTTCTCCTGGTCCCTTCCCACAAAAGCTGTGTACAATATAAATAACCTTTTGGTGCTTCTATCAAATAAGATGCAGTAGTTATCAATGAGTCACAGAGAAAATTAATTATGTATGGTGTTACTGTCATATAAGAATGTTATCTAAAAAAAAAAGTCTAGTTAGGATTTAAATAAATAAATACATTTGTGTGCTTCATTACAGATTACTCACATACAGTAACAGGTACAATTTTACTGACACTAGAAATGAATTATTTTAGGTTTTACCCGCGACTGACACCAAATACATCTCATAGCTGTGGAGCTATTTTAAGTTTATTTGGAGTATGTAATTAAGGCAACGCTTAACTTAGAATAATTAGTGATTAAAACTTGTTCGTTATTGACACTTCACCTACTTCTTCCTTCACTCTTTGGACTTTCTCCCAGAAGATAGAGAGACACGTCGCTGATAATGTGATTCAACAAAATGTGTAAAAAATAGAGAATATATAACAATGGTCCCCATGGGACACATTTTGAAATAAAAATGCTTAATATATAAATATGCAGTATATGCAGTATATAACGCTACATAAATCAACATATAAGCTGCTGAGGGTAAAAAAAATGTTTAAACTCGCTTAAAATAAGCTTTTTGCTTATAGCAAAATGCTTCACCTTATCGCCTACAATTACGTTTTCCAACACTGGTTTCCACTTAATTACCTTTGTCCCATTGCCCAACAGCAAGCAGGATTTGTGTTAATTACGATCATTTGTCCATCATTACAGCCCCCACTTCACCCCTCTTTTTGCTACCTTGCTCCACTTAAATTGGTGTTGACAAATTCCAAGGAACTACATTTGCATAATAACCTTGAACAATCAGTGTGTCCTCGCTACTGCATGAGTTGTTTTAACCATGATGTATTCAGTAATTAATGTGCCAGGACTGTGTCTGATTGCTGGCTCCAGGCGCTCTGGCCTTTTTTGGACGATCACAGGACAATCTTCTGCATGTACTTCTACTCAGACATGGTTTCCGTCACGTGTAGTAGATACAAGAAATACATTTTTAGCGCATGTCAAGCTCAACAAGAGGGTCACAAAGCAAGTAGCCAAATTACCTCTACTCACTCATTTAAGGTAGAAAGATTTATCATCTGGCAAACATGAATGACATTCCATGGCAATAATCTATCTGCTGAAACATGTGAAGATATTTCACCAGATATGGGATAATTTTCTTATGGCTCAAAAAATCAGGTCAACAATTATTAATATGTGAAGAAAGTGATCTATACAATACTGTATCTGAATGACGATCTAGCAAAAGTTCAGTCATTTAAGCCACAGCGGCTCATACCACTATATCATTCTTACCTTTCACACATGTTCTAAATTATCCACCACATGGTCTGTGGCACCATTTTATATCAACCTTAATTATTAGCAAATCATTGACTTGATCTTTTTTCTTTTTAGAAATTATTCTCTGCATTAATCTTGTTCGTTTATCCTTCCTGGTTCATGTGCCTTTCATCACACCCTTTCGGCCCAGTCCTCAGCGATCCAATCTCAGCAGAGTCATTAGCCGCCCCTACCAGTATCCACACTTTAAAGGCAAGGTAAACCTTGCTGCTGCCCTTGGCAAAGTCTTTCCTGTATTTCATCTTTTTTTCATACTCAATCTCTCCTGATTGAAATATCAATACAAGACCTCACCTCAATACATACAACTTTTATTTAAAATTTCCACAACAAAACAAAATTGTCCAGCCACTAGTGATGGTAGAGAAAAGGTCAAGGAATGATTGAAATGAAGATACTTCACTCCGTACCGTAGTGGTGGACTGACCTTTAGAGAAATGCTACAAACGTCATAGACAGAGTAATGACTCTGACAAGGCTTAAAAAAACCTATATTGTTGTCAATTGTTCTTGTGTAAAAGTGTAAAACAGAATGTGATTTATAGTGTAGAACCTAAAACTGCTATACGAATTCTTAAGAATATAAGTTTTGTATTGCCTTATCTATATAAGCCACACATTACATGGAATTTAAAACCACAACACTGGTGAATCTTAGAGAGATCCTGAGGAAGATGAAGAGTAAGAGATTCATGGCATGCATCCACAGAAAACATTCGACCCCTCAAAGTTAACAATGCAATGATTTACAGTGTGTCTCTGGATGCCATGGTTACTGTCTAGCTATATGTTTGCACTAATTGGTGTAAATGGGAAGTTTCCTCTGGCTACACAGGGAGATTACCTAATTAGGGCCCTATCATTGCATTCACAAGTGCTAATCGTTACCTTTTAGCTCGCATCAATCCCGCCATAAACCCAACCTGGTGCCTCTGTACAGTATCTTCTACAAAAACAAAGCCTCTCTCCACTGTCTGTCCTCAGTGACGCGATTATTTGGAAAAGGAATGGTAATAGCAGTAGAGAATTAATGGGAGACATGTTCAAAGTATTAGACTAATTAGCACTGAATGCAGTTTTTACAAGAAATTAAGTAGTTCGCTTTCAACCAAATCCATGAATCTTTGTGTCTTTGAGTTTCCAGGTCTCAATTTCTTCTACTTTCACTTCATCCCTATGTATTGCCTTTCTGTTTCCTATTATCTCCGTCCTCATCTTCTCAACTTTCACTTTATTTCACAGCTATTAAAGCAGAGAATTTCCATCACGTAGCACAGTGTATATTTCGGCAGAGGCCTGAGAGAAAGAAGAATTTTTTTTTTTAATGCAGCGGTTCTCTCTCCACCTCTATCTCGTCTCCCTTTTCTTCTGTAGCTGAACTCCACCTTGGCTCTTTATAGTTTACGATTCTATTTCCAATTTGTCCTCAACAAGTATTTGCCTGGTGGATGGCATGCTGGGGTTTTGTTCTTATATATTTGCTCGGCTTTTGTATTCATGCAAAACAGCGTCTTAAAGGAATAAGCATTTGAGTTTCCAATTCTGAGTCTGATATTCTGTGAGCTTTTCGTGAAAGAAACCCTGAGATAGTAATCACTCTTTCAAGTGAGCTCCTGACATGCAAGGACAATTCTCTCCAATGTGTATATGTACCTTTTCTCTTTATTAGAGTCAAGGTAGACCAGGGGAGCTTGGTCCCTGAAGGTTGTTGTCAAGACAGCGTACTATAGATTATAGCAAAAATGTTGTCCACAGTTTATCAAGAAGTACAAATACTTTCCTCAAAAGCCAGAAAACAATATTTTTCCAATTAAATCTTAAATCCTTCTGTGTAAGAAATATCAACATAAAGGAACTTTAAACAACCCTTTGTAAATGGCTGGGTTGATTTAGCCTTTTTTTCCTCTACCATAATGAAACAGTAAAAATAGACTGTTAATATCTGTAACTGCAGTCAGTAGCAGCTGCTCCTCAGAAAGGTGCACGAATAGCGTTCGGGTACATTTCACATTAAATGTAAGCAACTTAATGTTTTCTTGTTTTTAACATAACAGCAATAACATGTTGAACTGCTGGACGATGTGAATGCAATAACCATTCAAATGTGCGTTCTATTTACTTATATAGCTAGTAAAACGTTTTTCAATTGTTTGTTCATCCATATCCAATCCCGGGTTAGGGTTAGGGTCCATCTTGATGTACTGTGATCAATGCTGATGCAAGGAAAGACAGTGTTTAGATGGAGTTTGGGTAGAAAAGAGAGAGGTAGTGTGCTGCCTCTGCAAATCTCTTATTCAGACCCCGACCCTCTCTTTCTCTCTCTCTCCCTAGTCATCCTGCATTAATCCTCTCCCCTCTCTGAGAGTTTCCCACTCTGTTGATCCTGCCAGAATCTGCATATGTTGCTCTCTTACCAGCATCATCGCCTTAACAGATATGACACAGTATTTCCTTGTGAAGCATATGCTGCAAAGGACAACTTTCAGCAGATTACTAGATTATATATTAAGTACATAAAGTTACATATGTGTGTGCGGGTTTGTGCGTGTGTGTGTGTGTGTGTGTGTGTGTGTGTTTGGCGTTTGCACGTGTTTGTTTGGGTATTTGTGTGTTTAGCCTATTTGTCTAAATGTCCGGCCTGGCCTCTCATTTTGCCTAAATGTGGTTAAGAGGCTTTTTTTTTTTAGTCTTTTTCTGTTGTGAGGTAAATAAAGCAGCAGTCTTTGCTTCACTAATCTTCTCACACAACTAATCCTTGCAGGACACCACTGTAAATACTACGAGCTGCATTAAAGAAAAAAACACTCAATCCCTCGCTGACTGTTATATACTTATTTCGGTTCAGATTAATAGAATTCCTTTTATATTTCATCTACAACAGATAAGCGGCGGAAAGGACTGGCCTTCATCCAAGACTTTTGATAAATGTGGGTGTGGCATCTGTGTTTGTGAGTATTTTATAAGTGCACATACAGAACACAAGGTGAGGCTCATTACAGGATTCTGAAAGCTTGAGATGGAGAAATGGTTGTGAGTACTGGTGTCCTTTAAGTCTTGAGTTCACATTTCCAAATGGAGGATTGTCCACCTGCCTTAAAACGTACAATTTGTCATCAAGGGAAGTGATGATGAATAGTTTTATGCACATCTTTGATAAATCTGCCAATGCATTTCGTGTTCCTCATATCGTCATCTGATTTTTCCAATGACCAAAATCCACACATTTTATTCACACATGTTTTTGTTTGTACTGCATTGTAACGACTTTTAATGTCTATTTTCAATCTTTCTACAAGTTTCATTCTCTTGACTAACACACGTTTTCTACTGGTTTCCTGTTAACCAAACAAAAGCTATTCTCCAATACCATAACAGTGGGTATTTGTCCTTGACTCAAGTCAAGTTGGGTTATGAAACAAACAGATATGTTAAGTGTATGGTAAGCCAATAAGCAAATAGCTGATAAATTAAAATGTATCCACGACAAAACAGTTGTCCCTCAATACTTCATAATGCTCTAGAGGGCTTTAAATTACAGTTACAAAAAAATATTGTAAAAGGTTCATGTGCTTCAATTGTTTATGCTTCCAAGTGCTTCTTACTAGATCTAAGATCCTCGGAGCTCACAAAACTGACCATGCTGTGGGTGTAAATAGATGAGGGTTGGTGGAGGGTTCGGGTAAACAACTGTTTGTTAGGTGTAGTTTAATTAAATATATTTAACGCAACCCAGGGGTTTTTCTCTGACATTCTGAAGCCAATTTGAAGATTGTAGCATGTTAAGAAAAATAAAAAAATACTTTTTTTATCAAATAAATATCAAATAAATGATTGCTTTTGTATTTCTTCTCAAAACTTATACCTTTATTACCTCCCCTGGTAACTCTGAAGTAAATTATATAAGAAGTCCCAAGCAAATACATAATATTTGATGTGCTTTGGTTCGGTTTCCCTTTAACAGCAAACAAAATGTTTTCATCACACAACTTCATGAGGCTGTGAGAGCTCAAGTGATAAGCTAAAGAGAAAAATTATTTGGACCACATCCTTATAGTTTTAGATAACTCACATCTGCTTCCCTAACCCAGGCAGGTGTCAGTATGCGGAACAGACATCTGCTCAGGTTGATGTTGTGTGGCAATATGTTTACAAAGTTATCTCATCTTAAGTTGGAAAAGAGAAGTGTCGCAAAAGTCATTTGAGTCAGGAAAGACAAGTGAATTACTAATTGTTTATTACAGAAGATCCCTTCATTCACCTTTGAAGTTACCAGTTCATCACTGGGCAAACACAAAGAGACAAACAACCATTCACACATTCTTACAAATCGGCTGTTTAAATGGACCAAGTCACCTTTATTGTATGTGTTTGGACTGTGTGAGTACCCCGAGAGAACCACACTAACACAAAGAGAAGACGCAAACTACACACAGAAAGGCCCCAAAGCCAGAGGTGTTCCAGCAGGTGATATTTGATCATTATGACTGTCAGAACGTCTTTGTCTTTTAGATTCTTGTCAGAGATATTGTGAACATAGGGCATCTGCCTGGAGAAAGATAAATCCCCTCTTCATTCCAGACAATGGTTGTGATGGTGGTGGTTGATGGCTCTGCTGAGAGTCATGGGGATGACACACATAAAGGCGGTGAATCTGTGAAGACTAGGTGCCGGTGGGGAGGTGGGGTGATGCATATCACAGCAGCAAGAATGAATTAGTAGTACAGGGAGAATCAGATTTTAAAGATTTAGAGAATCAAGATTCATGTGTTACTGCCCGGTCGGATAGAGTTTACCCGTCCATGAAACCAGCATGGATCCCCTGAGACACTTGGAGCAGGAAATCAAGTCTGAAAATGTGTGAAAGGTGTGAATGACAGGATGTTATGGGAAATTAACCAAAGTCTTCCCGATGGAGAAGTCACTACAGCATCACTGAAACACCACTGCTTTGTGCCTGTTCTTTCATGAGAGGTGATCTAATCAGGTAAAGCTAAGAGAGAAAAGTGTGACTGTACAAACGGCCAAATTAGGATGGAAACATCTTTCCCAACAAAACACAGGTGTTTTCAATTACCCCTGTTGATTGGACATCCAGTGAGGTCACCTCTCCCAGTAATTGAGAAGATTTGCATTATTCCCCGTCTTGGTCTTTTAGCATAGCAAACTCTGTAAGGCCCTGTAAAAAGTGTATTGATGTTGCAATATTCTTTTTGTTTCAACTATATATGATCTGCAATGTCGTGACAAACTAACTCTCTAACTAACTCTCTATTTGCTGTAAATTGCCTCTGGAATACAGTGTCATTATCTTTGCTGTAAGCTGCTGGTTTGAGAATGCTATTCTAAAATCACATCATAAAAGTAGTCGAATATGATAATAATAGTTGATTGATCTGTGTGAGAGTACTGCAGTTCAGATGGTTTGGGCAGTAATGGAGTGCTTGCACAGCAGACACTTTGACTTGTCCCAGCAGAAAATCACAGGGAGCCATAACAGTGAAACATCAGTAAACTATAGCAGAACCTTTTCGAAGCAGAATGCAATCCTGAATACACCAGTGACATTCCTACTATGACACCTTAAAATGTCTGCTATGCAACCAGTCTATCGCCAACTGAACCACTGTTGACACAAATGGGGAAAATGCCAACATAGGAAAAATTTGGGAAAATGTACAGATTTTGTCTTCTGTCACTGGCTATTCCTGACATAATATTGGAACCCAGCTTGTGTCATTTTAGCTATCTGGATATGTGTTGTAAAATAAAAGAAAAAGTCTCAGAGAAATAAGCCGAACATGCAGTTCAATCAGAGAAGGCGAGATGTTGAAAAGATGAATGATTTATTACAACAGCAGATGTGTGATAATGAGTCTATTAGTAAGTCTCTGGTGCTCAGACTCTTCGAGGAGGTTGTGATTGAAGGGTCTCTGTTTTGAGCAGCCGCATGGAATATCCCCAAATGTGAGATGGCACCCAGATTTCCCCAGATATACGTACTTACTACACAGGAATGTATGATGCAGGAAGATGGCTTGGTCTTGTGAAGACTTACACAAACTGAAGGACATAGCATTGAGAATGATGGATGTAGTTGTTAGAATTCTTGCCAAACAGTGACCAATATGTCAAATTAAATATATTAATAAAAGAATTAACTGATAATGAACTGAAGATATGAACGTGACTCTCCCGCACCTAAACTCCAACATGAACAGTGGCTCAGCTCGGCCTCCCTAGGACTGAACCCAATCATAAAATGGTAACTATAAATAACTTGGCAATTCAGCCTTTATTGAGCAACAGCTGTCACTATCTACTATAATCTTGTAGATAGTGATGCAGAATATGTTAAAACAACTTTTTGATGTGGAAACTGGCATGGTGATTGTGATTTGATGAGAAGTGTGGCTGCATGACTGCTGTAAACTTGAATATTGAGCGACACCCCAAATCCAGACTTGAACCGTGACTAGTGTAATTAATTGAACCCGCTGTATCATGAGTGATGTGAAGGATAAAAAACACCTGCCGTATGTGTCTGACGCACCAATGGTGCCATGGCTGACACCAACAAAGTTCACCCAAGTTGGCAAGACTATTGAGAATAACGATAGAAGGATCAAGCTAAAAAGAAAGAATTTTTTCTCATATGCTTTTCTGTGTGATACATTATTAAGAATTTTCTACGTGAAATGAGGGTTTAAACATATCAGAGGTTTTTTTATTAGTTTTTTTCCACAATTTGATACAAATGTTGTTAACTTTTACTAAATTGACACTGATTATCTCAATAGTATTACTGATATCTTCAGATACCCATAAATTCCAACAATAGGTAGAATGAAGGTTGGCAGAGTCAAGGAGTCAATCTCAGAGGGCCAGACTGGCCACCATTCCAGGCGCCATTATCTGAAACGATTAATCTATGCAGTGAAGAGATGGTCTCTTCACTGCATGGATATTCCTTATGTCATTGGGTACAAGTTGGAGGGAACTCTGTACTTATGGGTCAATCACTGAATACGCACATGGGCTAAGTATGATGATATGATGAAGGGCATTATATGATTACCATTATGATTATAGTACCATTTATTTTTCTGTCTGCCAATGCAACTGAGGCTTGGATATCAAAATACTACTGCATGCCAGCTGAGGCATGAATCTATCTAAATGCTGCTGAATGAAGTCATCTCTCAAATACTTTTCTGTGTGTTGCACAACAATAAATTTGGCATTTTAGGTTGGTTTTTTTTGTTTTTGTTTTCAACAGGTGCACATGGAACAACCAGTAATGTTTGCAAACATGAAAAACGCAATCTATAATGACATGAATAGTTTGATTAATTATGTAAAGGTGAATGGGCCTAAATGGAATGTTTTCTACAGGCAATGCAATGACAGAATGACAGCAGCTTTGAGACAAACCAAGCTCAAGTATTTGAACTCAAAATGACGCTCCCTACCCAGATATGGACGGTAGATGCCAGAGTGCAATAGCGTTCTTGCCGTGACTGGCCTATCTGATATTTATTATTCGGGGGATTTTTTTTTTTAAGCATGGATAATGCACAAAACATATATATTACAAGATATAGCTAAGAGCTCATTTTTTGTCATAGTCCCTGAGCGGAGGCCAAATGATGCGCAAGTTGCAGCAATTATAATAAAACAGTACAAACTATCAGTAAATGTAAAATACTAAACCAGACCCTCCTCACACAAACTTCCAGCTAGTAAATACGCGATCAAAAATTCTTTGAAACATGACACTTCCTCAGTACAAAAATTACCCCAGACACCCATCACCACTGCTGACATCTTCCAGTGTCTGAGTTCAGTTACAAAATGCCCGAGTATCCTTAATCCATTTTTAAATGAATGGATTTAAAGAACTACACTCTCTGATACTCAGTGGTAAAGAGCAAGTTGGAGGTGAAAACTAGCAGAAGCAAGGTGCTCTGTGATTAATGTTTTTTTTTTTTAGAAATGGTAGCATACATATCCCAAGAGCTTACGTAGTAATAGCATTTATTTATTTTATTTTCAACATTCCCTTAGATCATCTAGTTGTTCATCAAAATCGGACAATTAATGTATGCGCTTAGCTGTTCGAAGGATGCAGATGGTCGGACCTTGTAAAACTATCTTGACACTAAGATTGTAACACTGCAATTAAAACTGAATGAAGAGATTTTCGGTATGGGATTTGCATGTGAGCGTACATAAAACCAGGGTTGATTTGCTACCAGTAGTGAGGGCAACAGGCAAAAAGAGAGTAATGAGATTTGCCACCAGAACCCTGTGATATACGAATTCTCATGGCCGAGGATTTTAGTTCTGACTGCGTTTAGAAGAAGGCAAGTATTTTGGCGGTACAAAAGATTGATATATGACTGTTGCAAAAAATAAGAAATAAATATAATGAGGAATTAATTAGATTTAATTCAAAACATGAATAAGATGAAAAGTTATATGTGTAAAGGTTCATGGCAAAGGTATTAACTTTTGAGCTAGAAGTCCTAGGCTATATTTATTTATTTATGTTTTTTTTTTTTATAAAGGTGTAAATGGATGGATAACATTTGAATTATTCAGAATAGCTGAATTATACTGGGGAGTAAAAACACAGGTCACCAGCAAAGCTCTGCTGCTTTAACCACTGAGCAGGTAAAGGTGAATTAAAGTTATGAAGCTCTAAACACGCATCCGAATATATTGTTTTCCGTAACAACATTTGTAACCAAACGCTCCCAGGGAATCCAGCCTTCAGGGGGAAAACTGTTGGTCAGAGCATGCAAGTAACATTCTGAAGGATTTTACATTTGCATCCACATACACTTTTTGCTGGAGGCTTGCTGACCTGTGTTTAGTATGTGGGGCAAGCTGACTCTTTTGACGTTTGCTTATCACAGACCAGGGTTCTGATAACTTTCTATGAATACGAAGATTAGAGCTATGAAGAAGATTTGTGGAAGTCAAAGTTCACCACAATTCTGACTCTACATCAGCGCAACAATCAAAATTGTATCACTCAGTAATTACATCGATTGGTTGCATTGATACAACTCATACACAGTATTTCTGAGAATCACAACCAGCACGGTCGCCTCTTGGCCCGCAGGAGGACCCTCACAGACAAAGGAATTTAATCTCAACACAATATGAATTGTCTCAAAGATTAACTGCAGTGTAAAAAGAACATGCCGAAAAGGATTTTCAATTAAAGAAACTCTGTAACTCCTTAATAACTTTCTTATCCCCTTTAGACTTTCAGTTCTAAAATGCAGTCAGAACCGCTGACATTAGACCTAGGACATTTGTAGCTGTGTGTCCTCTGGACTCGAGGTGTGTGCTGTCACATATTAGACTGTCCACTCTTTCAAAGAGAGTAAACAGGGTGATAGCAAGTCATTTATCTAGATTTGTGAAAGGACATTACCACAACGGAGAGACATATACATCAACCATATGTCGCCCACACACACAGACAGACACACACTCACACTGTTAAAGTGAATTATACAGAGCTTGACGTTTATGAGTATCTGTTCTTATTCCTTTGACGGGAAGAGAGTTCAGACAGAATGAAATTATCATCAATATGGCGGCTGTGCTATAGATCGCTTCTCTCTTGTCTGCTCGCTGACTGACAGAAAGGAAAACCGGGGAAAGGGGGTGTCTCAACCCGTCTTTGAAAAGACAGGATGAGAAGCATAGAGAGACATGGGCTCCAGTCGAAGAAATTAAGAGGTATGCATGGCTCAGAACACCTCCACAATAATATACATTATAAATTCTGTGGGAGGGTAAGAATTATGCAAATAATTCCATGCATTAGATGGGTTTCTTACTTGAGGGAGAGCGAATGGGAGGTCAGGGTGGGATTGAATGAGAGAGACATTCTACAGAAATGTAGATGAGTAAGGAGACCTGGACATTCCCCAAGGGCCGGTGAAGTCACCTCCAGTCAACAGTTAACAATTATCACAGGGTTTAATACATGTAGGCTTCATGCATGCATGCACACACCCACACATCTACACACATACACAGGCGCACACACACTGACACACACACACACACACACACTGCCATTGGTTAATGGCTGAGTGGTGATGCCATATTAATACATTTGAGCATATTAACAATTTATACCCAATGAATATCTCGCCTGAAGCACAAATTAGTACAAATTGTGTAGTGGGGGGTGGGAGGGATGGTGGTGGCGGGGGATATTAGACTGCATGGGTCACCAGCCCACCCTGTCACATAAGCTAATATCTTGTCTGATGTAGCAGGAGGACGGGGGAGATGGTATGGAAATATTAGTCCCTTGTCTGCGGTGCATTAAAAGAGCATATGGACCAGATGTAGATGCATGGATCTAGGGGAGTGGAAGACATGTTTGGAAGAATAGGGATTTGTGGGTAGAGGTAGAGGTGGAAGATGCTACAGGTAGCGATGTTAAAATTATTATGATTTTTTTTATTGTTGAGATTGTTAGTCAGACAAAGTGTTGAGGTGATCATTTTTTATTTCAAAACCAAATTCCACTGAGCCCAACCCGAGTTTCTCTTCCTCTCTGTTTCACTCTGTATTTCTGTCACAATGTGTGCAGGATCTGCCGCTGTGAGCAAACACTCTCCAGCTGTGGTCTTTCAACTGCACTGGGATGCTAAAATGAGGAACGGTTGTGTGTGGTTGGTTATGTTAAGCAACAATTAGTTAGTAGTAGTTTCTGCGTGGCCAGCTAATCTCAACACAGAATCTACGATTTTAACTATATAAGTTATTTTTAGAATAAGAGTGTCAGATTAATATTTGAAAGGGACTTCTCAGTTCGATGAACCTACAGAGGATACTGTTACTTGAATCTTCAACATACCCCCGTATTTCATTTTCTGTTGAGGGGTAGTCTCACTCAAATCTTTGTTTCAGGCAGCCATTTTTAATGAAAAGGATCACTGTACACCCCATCAGTGCTGCAGGTCAGACATAAATGTTGAGCTGTGACAATAGTGGAGAAAGATAGGAGATGGTAAAGACCAAAGACAAACCTTAAAGAGGTTTGCCTGTTAAGTCTGCTTTCATTACTGGACCAGAATAATCTTACAGAAACATGTATCCATTTTACAAGACTATCCTGTCCATCTACAGAATACAAAGTAGTGATAAAGTATCATCGGCTCCACCAAGTCACTTACATTGAAACTCCTTATCAAGCACACCCACACATGTGCGGGCATAAACAAATATATTAATAGGCTAGTCATATTGGTCAGCCAGAGTACAGTTCTGAGCAAACATTCTTAGTAGCACAAGGAAGGATGGCCATACCTTCTCCACAATCTTCAGGACTCAGGAATCTAAATGATCGGATGTTGATGATGTCTCCAAGTGTTTCCAGTGATGTCTCATGAGGTGGCCCAGTTTGGTGTTACCAGCCTCAACGAATGTGGTCCTTAATGCGACAGAGGAAAATGTGGTGTTATGGAGGAAATCACTGTTGAACAGTGGCTCCTCAAAAAGTAACATTCCTGGTCTGGAGTCAAGAATAGGTCTTGCCTTCAGTGTCTGCTAGGCAACAACCAATGAGGTATGGCATGGCACGAGTCCGCTCAGGTTAGCTTCTGTGGATCTCAGTAGAAATATTTGTTTATCCAGGCCGAGTGGGCCCGCCTTCCTAAGAAGCAGCCAAGCAAGAGCCAACCAGCTGAGACCACAGCTGTATAGAAGCCTCTGCGGTGTCTGGAATCTGAAGGTTACAGTTCTATAAATCATTTCTATTCGTCTTTATCTTCCTTTTGCAACAGGAAGATAGAAAACTGAGGATCTCAACCAATGTTTCCGGGATCAAAAAAAATTAAGCAGGAGCCGCTGCGCCTGCTCAACAAGGCCTGGAGGTGGAACAAGCACAATGAGACTGTGCCACAGAGATGAGGCGACCAGGTATCAAACCTTTCCATTTGTATGACAGCTGAGGAACTTTGCTTCAACCTTCTAAAGCATTCCCTCCCAGTTCTTTCTTTCAGTGTCCTCACCTCCTAGATACGCTCCTAATGCCTTAATGCCCCCGTTTCCCCATCTGAGGTTCCCGGGAAGGCTAGGAGTGCTACCAAATAAATAAATGTTACAGTAGAGAAATTTAGCAGAAATAAATTGTGTACTGTCTGGTATACTATACGATTTGTCAGGATCAATCCACCATTCTATAAAGACTTTCAGTCTGTTTGATAATCCCATATAGTCTATACAAAGAAGTTCATCAAGCGAGTTAGATCTCCCTTCTTTGGCATCATATTCGAGAAGTGATTAAAAACAGTCTAATGGTAAGTCCCTGCAAAAGTTGACATCACAGCTATCTACTCTGAAAAGGTCCCAGTCCACAGCATGTTTCCTCATTTTTAATGGATCCAAGGTCACCTGTCCGTCAGGGAGAGGAAGACACACCATCGGTTTCTTCTGAGCCACTGACTTCCCCAAGTTAGAAAAGAAAGTGGTTGGTGCATCCATGTCCTGGAGTTTGGTGGAGAGGGCAAAAACCAACACTCTTTTAGCCCTCTCCCGCATGAAAGGCTCCAGCTGCCGCTGCTTAGACTGAAGGAGATTTTTCTGATTACTTCTTAAAGCAGTTCCAGATCTCCTTTTCTTCTCCGTTCTTCTGATGTTCACCGTGGAGTAGGATGTATATCGCAGACAGAATACCTTAATCTGGGCTTTTCCTACATCCTACCACTGAGTGATGGAAGGAAAAAAACTCTTTCTGACTTCTCCAGAAGATCCCAGTAGACTTAAAATTTTCACAGATTTTAAAGTTGTGCGATGATTTCACATTGAAAAGCCAAAATGATTTGGGTTTTTGTATGGCGGATACAATCAGCGCCATTAAAATCAGGTTATGGTCTGTAAAACCAACAGGTATGATGTGACTGTCGGAATTCAGACGCTTGAGGTTTCCTTGCATCATCACCAGTTGATACAAGGAAACATCAACTGGTGTATACAATTGAGTAATCAACACCAGTGTCTCCGCGCACGGGAGACACTGGTGTGTTTACACCATGTAGAAAAGTATCCTGATGTTTAAGATGGAAGGAAGCATCAAGTGGCTGAATTGGGCAATCTAAAAAAATGAACACCTGTCTCCTCAGAGACTGAACACGTATCAACTTGGCACCATTACAGCCTAGATCCACCGATAGAAACCCACTCGAACACTTCCCAAAGCCCCTCAGTTCTTTCTCCACCGCTTCATTGGAAATAAACGGTGGGCCTGGTGGAAGGCACCACCAACGGGGAAGGTAGCACAAACTCTTCATTTATATTCAAACCTTTCTCTATGAGTCGCCTGATCTTATGGAAAAGCCAGCACTGCCTTTATCATGTGGGAGGCATGGTTAATGTTGTCATGACCCACTTGGTCTCATAACAACAACACCTGCTACATCGAGGTGTTGGGCTGCAACGCCACCCTCACTCCATGTCTCAGAGACACGGAAGGCATCTCATAGGACGCTAGGGAAACACAGACAATCCGATCAAAGCAACCATTGATCAAACAACAAGGTACAATCTATTCAATCTGAACAATAACACAACGATCGCACAATCAACCAGCAGAAAATACAAAAGTTCAAACTCCCCATGCTCTCCACCACCAAACACAGAGCATGCAGCCAGACAGAGAGAGAGAGGGAGAGAGAGATAGAGAGATTCAACCTCATCAGGGGGTTGCCATTGATCAGTGTACGCTAACATGAACACACACACTGACACACACGAAGACACAGCTGTCTGAAAGGAATAAGCTTTTGTATCTTCACATATTTCTAAAAAAAAAAAGTTTTTCATGCGTCATTATCTAACATTCAAGTGATTAGGTAAAAATGGTGCAGATGTGAAGACAGGCTTGATGGGGTTGTAGACACGCAGAAAGCATTCAGCAATATTGACTTGAAGTCGACTCTGCGTCTCTCCCTTCCTCTCAATGCTAATTTTCTTGTTAGGTTTTAATTTGCACTGTCTTTTACGATTCCTAACGAACGGCACCATATCAGAGGCCAGTGTAATCTAATTATTAAACAACTGAATGGACATGTACTCACGTATGGGCACAAAAACAAGCACAGAGAAAAGTACATTGTAATCTAATTAACTTGGCAAGCATTCTGAACTCATTTTCCAATTAAAAATATGCTCTTTGTGAATAGAACATTATGGGCCTTGGGTAAAGCAATATTTCTAGATACAAAATATTTGATTTATATAGAGCATCTTAACGCACCACGTGCATTTAGATGCTCTATATATAGCTTTATCATAATTTTCAGTGTTTTATGGGAGGTCAGGATGTAAACCAGAAGGTCAGGTCACTTTTTTCCCTAGCTTTTTATTGTATACAATCTAAAAATACCTAAACATCTAAATATTTTTCCACTTCGGCAATATGAATGAAGGATTAACAGACATCAACAGCACAACATTTAACAAAAACCTCAATGCAGTATTTTCACAGATAATACTCTCCATTCATATATCATTTGAATCCGACCTGCTGAGGTATTGTCAGCTGACAGCTTGTCATTGAATGTGCAGCCACAGAGAGTCAATTTGAATTGATCTGCTTTCAATCTCTCAAGATCTGATGCAATCAATGCCAAAATCATTAATTGTGTACAATTCAAGGGGACTAAACTTGCACAGTTGCTGCTTTCGTTTCCATAGAAGATTTACATCAATCAGCCACAACATTAACGCCGATTACTGGTTGTAATGCTGAGGCTGATCGTTGTATACTTTCATCATATATTGCTCTTGAATATTGGGATGTGTCTTTGTTTGGATGTGTGTCTTTTCTCAGTTCAACGGAAACCTTTGGTGTTGTTAAGGAAACTGTTGACGTAAACCTGCCCCAGCCTTTGCCTTATACATGTTGTAGGGTCCTTGAGCCAGACCCACGACCAGTGCTTTTGTAGAGACATGTTAAATGCAAATAAATTATTCCAATATGTTTTGCTGCTTGTATGCGTATTATATTGCGTGTGATAATGACTAGTATATCACGAAAGAAATAATAATAATAACAATATCCATGTCGTGACTGTTCGATGGATACTGTATATTCTCAACATCGCATTGAAATAAATCAAATTTACAACTCATCTCCATCTCCATTTTCTGTAAAAAAATAAATAATCCAAGAGCAAATTTTAGTCTCCCAACAAAAACAACAGCCCTTCATTAAGATACAAATGACTTCCTCCTCTCCGCAGACACTGGTCACCTCAATATCCTCATCCTTTAATTCCTTACTAGAGCTTTTGAAACCATCAATATCACCCTTCTTCTTCCACTTTGAATTCTCCCTCGGCATGTCTGGTAGTGCTCTCTCCTAACTTACGTTTTATCATTCGATCCAATAACAACTCATCAGCATTAACAAGTCTCCCTCATCCTCTGTTCACAGGCATCCCCCAGAGCTTAGTGCTAGTTTCTGTTCTGTTCTTTCACTATTCATTATCATGGATGCAAACCAACGTCCTGAAACCTGCGACAAATAAAAGATAGAGAGACAAAACAACAGATACGTCAACAGAGAGAGAGAGAGAGAGAGAGAGAGAGAGAGAGAGAGAAAGAGAGAGAGAGAGAGAGAGAGATTAAGCCACTAAGAGAGATTGCAAAAAGAAGGGGTCATTTATGAAATGGCTGAAGGATAAGGTGGGGGAAATGTGGGAAGAGGAGAAAAAGATGGTAGGAGAGCTGAAATTGATCGCTAAGGAGGGTTATAGAGCTGTTTCGGTATCAGCATTGCTCTGTGGCCATTCGTCATTGCATTCAGGATATGCAATGTCTTGTAGAGCTCAACAGTAACTGAAACTTCTGTAGTAAAATTGTTAGAATAATGTATCCTTTATTGCTCACATACAGCCATACACAGTACAACATAGTGACATTTTTTGTCTGCATTTGACACATCCCTGAGCAGTGGGCAGCCCCTTTGAAGCGCCCAGGGACCTAGGGTTCCAGGGTCCATCTCAAGGACCTTACGACATGTAGGGTCTTCCGATCTTCCAATTGGGAGGCAGCCGCTCTACTCACCGAGCTACAGCCACCCCCTTGTTGCTTGACGCAATAGAAACATTTGGAAGATTTTCAAAATTCAATGACTAACATTAGGAAAATATTGGGGGTTTTTTTTTACCTTTTTTCTTTTCCCTTCTTCATGCTGGTGTTAGAGTTACATAAGTCAGCAACACATTTCACAACTGGAACAGGGAGAAGATAAGAACGGTAACACTGTGGAAGGCTTAAAGACAGATGATTTGGATATCACCAATCCAACTCTTGGGAATTGTCTACTGGCCATAATACCATCAAAGAGAGGTGAATGACGGAGTTTTGACTGCATCAAAAAGAGCCAGGATTGATATGAAGTTTATGACTATATGGGATTGAGAAAGTAAGTAGCAGTTTCTTACTAAATCTAAAAAAGCAAGTTCAAAATGAACTATTCCAGGTCTTACAGTATATCAACAACACCCGGAAATGTTGTTTACTTCAGTGGGCTGAAGTAAGTTCTTCTGAAATGGACTGATAAAGAGTTGAAAAGTGTCTGTCTGCCTGATGAGTCCGCATCTTGAATCCATTTGAAATTCAATTTAGCCTCTTACCTTCGCAAAAGTTTAAAAGCCATCATCTGTGATGGTATGGGGTGGTGTATATACATATATAATAAACATATATTTATTATATGTTTGAATGTTTTTGGTCAAATTTATAAAAAGACATGTAACTGTGTCTTTGTTAAGAGTGAATTATATATGTGTTGGTGTGTGTGTGTGTCTGTGTGGGTGTGTAGGTGTATGCGTCTGTGTGCCTGGAGCCGTGTTTGTGTGTGTTTGTAGTGTGTTATGACATCTTTTTGCGATGGTAGATGTCTATTTAACCTCAGAGGTTAAATAGAGGGTATGCACTGAAATACAAAAATGTAGTAATATTGGTAAACTCATCAAAATTGGTTGTTACAAGGAGTGACTTACAGGTAATTATTATTGCTTAAAAAAATAATATTGTACATCGCCATGATCAACATCTCTGTACAGCACAGCATTAAACTGTCGGCACTTCCATCTGAGAGGAAATGAAACACCTTTGCAGTTGACACTTTGCAGTGATACCTGTTGAGCCTCAAAATCTTCTTGCTGTTTACAGTTAGTTTTATAGCCATTTCATCGTGCTTATAAACTGAACTCATCCTTCATTAGTGACTTATTGGAACACTAAAGTCTTGTATTTGTGTAACTGTTGAGAGTGCCACATTAAATTACATTTATAAAATTGCTTCATTTGGTCCATTTGAAACTGCAGGGGTTGCAGTTGGCCAAAAACTGTAAAACACACTCAGTAAGAATATACGAGCAGAACATCTATTAAATGGAATGCGCAAATGCAATTTTACTCGCATCTCCTCGTCTCTAATGTCGGAGCAGTGATATTATGAGCTTATTGATTCACACATTCACACAGTCGGTGATTTTTCACCCGCTGTCCATACTATTTTATTAGTCATTGAACTTCTTTGTCTTTGTCTGACATTATAGCTTGTTCTTCATTTGAAAAATGCGCTGTTCTCCTTCAGGTAGACTCGCCCGTGTCTTTGATCACACAGATTTTTCCACTTCGGCAATATGAATGAAGGATTAACAGACATCAACAGCACAACATTTAACAAAAACCTCAATGCAGTATTCTCACAGATAATACTCTCCATTCATATATCATTTGAATCCGACCTGCTGAGGTATTGTCAGCTGACAGCTTGTCATTGAATGTGCAGCCACAGAGAGTCAATTTGAATTGATCTGCTTTCAATCTCTCAAGATCTGATGCATTTATTCAACACATTATGCATCCGTCATCCCAACCTGAGCATCCTAGTTTATAGGCGTCATTATTCTCCTTCTTCTCGCTAGATGACTAAAGCTCCTCCCATTTCAGACATTTTCACAACGACACATAACATCTCACTCACTTCACCTGAGTGAAGTCAATGGTTGTCAAGCAGAGATCTGGTTTCACCAGTTCTCTAAGGAACTAATATTGAATGAATTGGCCCTTTTCTGTTGTTGTGAATGTGTGAGTTTTGTATGTGTGTGTGTGTTTGTGTGTGGGTGTGTGTGTGTGCGTCTGTTTGTGGGGGTTAGCTAAGATTGTTATTTTCTGTTTGTTAATTGTGCTGATTAGCAACATAGGACTGTGAAGACCATTTGGAAAAAAACATCAAATCTTTGTGTTGACCACATTGTTGGATTTTTGAGCCGAAAGATGGAATGATCAATCAACCAACATGACTGTTCTTTGGGCTCCAGCGCTAATGAAGCATAGAGGGACACCAGAGGGTATGAAAAAATGGGAGACAGTGGACGCAGTGGGTGAGATTTTATAATGTGCATTTCACAGAGCTGTTAATTTGACAAGAGTTTTCTTTTTTCTTAGAGCAAATTAGGAACTTTTCCAAATTTTTGGTCCATTACTTATGTTCATATCGGCTTTCTAAGTTCAGTTTGCCTTACTTTAAATACCTATAACCCGAACTGAGTGATTGTTGTTCTACTTTTTAATGCCAGTTGGTGTGCATCCTTTGTTGCATGTGAGTGAACTCTTTTGCGGGGGAAATGGCAGGAACCCCCACCAAGTGTGTGAAAAGACAAAACACAGGTATTCACAACCATGAAACAATCCATATTCTGCATGCTCACATATCTGAATACATTAACACTGTGTGTACAATACATACATAGTCTAATGGAGGTACAGTTACATACTGCATTCTTAATGTGAGTACTGCATTGTCATTGCAATAGTGTGTGTCCTTGATGTCTGTATCCTTGCTGGTATGAAAGGATGACATCATAAATCTCCAACTTTCGCTTGTCCTCCATCTTTCAAGGGACTTCTTTCCTCGAGGACGACTTTTTGTTTATTAACCTGTAAGCTATCTGAAACATGTGTGTTTACATTTGAGCTGCAAGTCTCTAGAAGAAGCGAAGGGGCATCTTACATCAACCCAACATTAGTATTATAATTCATACTCATTAGAATTCCAGATGACCAGAATGTTCTAATACAGCCATTTTTTTTTTCTCTAGTCAAATTGCTGTGTTATCAGTTTGTTCCCAGTGTATTGCCATATGGACATGTAATACTGAGGCAGGAGGAGCCTGAACATGCCCAGCCAGCTGGGCCCTTCAGGAATACCTTGCCCTGTCAAAGAACCCACCCTATATGACAGCCTCGAAATCTGATTGGTTAAAAAATGTGACAATCAAGAAAATAATCTTATGTAATTAAATTGCAGAGGCCTTCCCCCTGGAAGCTGCTTGCCCCAGGCAGACGCACATTCCACTCAGAGACCACAGTGGACATATGTGATAGGATAAAACAAATCTCACTTATATGAGCTCACTGGAAGCAGCCAGGAAGAGAAGCAACGCAATGAGTGAAACAGATGGGGAGAAACTATTCAAATACATGGACTCCCAATTAAAATGTTTAATTATTCATGATTTTTTTTTTTCCTCACAAAGATTGGGCTAACAGAGAAGGCCTTGCAGGCCCTGATGGTCCGCCACTGTTTATATCACAATGATATAAACAGTTCACATTGAGCAGAGATGGTACTTTAATTCCATCATATACGTTTCAATTGATTGTGTCGTATTTTAACCCTTGCCTTCAGTGAGCACAACAGAAGGCATATTTGAAACGCTAAAAAAAAACATCAAGAAAGACTTGGAATACCATTCATCAGTCTGGAGGAAGATTGATGTGGTAATTTTAACTAGTTGATATGAAAGGATGTATTATTAAATCCTATGTTGTTGATCACATCATGCATTCATTACTCATTTTAAATGTGTCATACTAAAAGCCTTGTATAGAGAACACAGTGTATTTCTCTCCCTGTCACACAGTACACGTAAAGGCAGGGACGTGTGAGGTGATTGCTGCCCATCGCTGCTGCAACAAGAACAAGATTGAGGAGAGATCTCAGACGGTCAAATGTTCCTGCTTCCCTGGACAGGTTGCTGGAACCACACGGTCCATGCCTTCCTGTGTTGATGGTACATACATACCACATTCTGTCTCTTAATGTTCAAACTTTTTCTGTCTATGATGAAGGGGATGTTGTGTTTGTAATAATCAATCAGTGCAAGCTGAGCATGATTTGATTGACTGGTGATTACTACAGCTATATAAATTAAGTGTTAAGTAATGTAAAAATACAACCTTTCCATTGATAAGAATAACACATCTGACAAATTATAAAGTGTTGAAAGATTCCTTCTCTCTTTAGTAGTCTGGATCCTATCTGTACGGTGGCTAACAGAAGAAAAAAAAGAAAACATCTTTATCCAAATATACACAGTATTTTGTGCTGCAAAAGCCCCAACATAACACATTAAATTGGGGTGCAGTAGATGTGGAATTGCAGATTTCCTTTTGTCTTATTTTAAATTTTTTTTTTTAAAAGGATGTTAGGGTTAAGGTTAGTTACCCTACACTGAAAAGTGAAATCCCTAACCAGATGTCTGAACAAACATGGCGACCTCCATAGGAGCCTGCATCGATGGAGATAAGAAGTGCTTTGTCAAAACAAAAACAAAGTAAAAATAATATTTTTACTTTCAGCTCAAAGTACCCGCAAAAAAAATACATATTAATATTTTTTTCCCATTAAATCAAAGAGTTACCTCTAAATACCCCCTAAATATTACGCACTGGACCCAACTGAAAATGTACTGCAGTAGCCAGAACACAAATGACACAATAAAAATAAATAAAGTATTTTTTTGTATCTGTTCTATTCTTGAAATGGAGCATTAAAAAAGCACGTCCACTTTACCATCAATTTTAAGTTTCCTCTGGAAAGCCTTCCTCCGTGTTGTGGCTTTTGTTGTGCATTTTCCAGATGTTGGGCAAAAACATGATGAAATTTCCTTAAGTTGCAGTGTTTTTGCCCTCAAAATGATTGACCAATCATGGCACGAAGGCTGCATGTAAATGTTGGATTGTTAGTTTGGGAAATGGACTGGAGCAGGTCTCTGAAGCTTTTAGACCATCGGATAAGCAGCTCTGATGGCGTATATTAAGAAAGACTGATTCATTTACATGCGCCCGGAGTCTTGTTGAAAATGCCAAATTCATAGAGGATGACACTGACCCAGAACTGGAGGTAAACAATTCCCTCCAGCAGCTTTTTAGTAGAAATAACTAAATAAAAACTTAAACAAAAACCCCTGGAGGGCTGGCAAAAAGTCATTCACTGTATCACTGCCAGCTGACTAGAAACATCTAATCATATTCATGTGGCTGCACAGTACAGCCATTACAGTCCACTTCCTTGCTCTGACACTCTCCTGATATTCTTCCTTCACCTCCCGGCCTCCCATCAATGTGCCTTCTTTGTTTCTTTTATCGAGCTCTAATCTGCATGTATGTTTCTCGAGGAAAGGCCTTAATTTTCCCAGCAAGATCCCTGGTTGTTGCTTGAATTTGATCTTGTCTTTTGTGTCAAATACTGCAACCGTTTCTAATTCTGTGAGGATGGGCTGATGATGTTAGTCAGCTTTGACTGGATACTGGGACTGAGTATTGATTATAGTCTTTGATTGGCAGTTTGGTTTATCACTGACTCGGCCCAAGACAGGCTGTAGAGGCGCCAACACGCTAGAACGCCCCAGTGCCTATGCTGAAGGTACGGACATACGGCGTACAGATCGACAAAGAAAAGGTTTGAGGCAGGAGGGTTCATTCAGTTGTCTTTCAGGTGGACAATAATCTACTGCAATTAAAAGTATGCTTGCCTCACACTCTTCTTACTTGAGAAAGTTGAGACAAATCTGACACTTTAACAGATGCGTCTCACAGAGGCTGTTATCCGTAACTGTATCATTAAAATAAGTGTCATATAAAAAGCGAGGGTCAATCATTGGTTACCAGCTAAATGGTGGCAGTGTTGTAGAGTAGCGCTGATGCGATGGACTGGGTTGAGATGGGAAGATCTGTAGCTGTAGGAGACAAAGACAGCAGCAGCCACCGCAAGAGACATGTCAGAGAGAAGGGGGATTAATCCATCAGCTAAGACCATGCATCATTCTGATGCTGGAGCATCTACAACGAGACATTTGGGCATGCATATCAATATAGAGTTTCCTCCTGGCTCCTCCTGAGCTTGACACACAGCATGCTAATGACTAAGGTGGCCTCACCCATTTAGATTTTTCATCCTTGGAAATATGGCTTAATCCCCATGAATGGCTCTGAAGTATACATTGTACACTGTAATTCTATTAACATAACATGCACATCCTCATCAGAGGGCGCCTCTTCTTGTATTCAGAGAGTAAAGCACAACCACACTAATAGCACAAGATGGAACTTTCTCTCAGGCAATGGGTTGTCATGGTCTGGTCTTAAACCAAACAACCAAACAACTAGAGAGAGTTTTCTATTTGGGGCTACTCTGTTGGCAACCCTAACCCTGACTGGAGAGATGGGGGTTCAACCTGGACAATACACCAGTTCACCGCAGAGCCGGCTCATAGAGACAAACAACCATTGCTCCCACTGTATCCTCGTGTTCATATGGTGACAGATAAAGAAAGGTTATTCATACGAACATATTCAGGTATTTGAACATTCTGTCAATTGGCTTTATTGTGCTGCGAAAGAAAGCGACTGGGGAACCGCTCTAGCCAGAGAGCTAAAGTCGCCCCATGTATAAATGATAAATTTATAGTACATCAGGGGAGAAGACAATTGCATGACATAACCACAGTATTCTGGTAATTTCCACAGCCCTAGCCTGAACAGTCCAATCAACAGAAATGCTGCAGGATAAAAAATAAATAAATAAAATCAATGCTCAAATAATTAAGGTAACTCTTTAACCACAGATCAGATCTTGATTAACAAAATATTAAAGTTGAACACCTTAACTGACATACATTTTGTAATTTGATGAGAGCTAAATGATGTAAGGATAGTCGAAGGAAGCCAGAATCATGAACCCACTGAGGGCTGGATTTCAAATGAAACCCCAAATCACTGTGAAAAACTGAAATCACAGGCTAAAGCAACTTGAGTGAATTTCAATCTTTTCAATGATGCTTGGGGCAGAATCTAGAAACTCTTTCTTCTGTCACGAGCTTAATGTGAACCTGCTCTCATCTGTGAAGAGAACGAGTCACCAATGGAGAACCTTGCAAATCTGGGGTTCTCTGCTAATCCAGCTGAACGATTCTGTGCTGTGAGTACATGTCCCACCGGAGCTCGTCGACCCCTCTGGTCATCCTAATGGAGTCTTTATCTGACAGTCTGGTAAATGGCAAATGGACTGTACTTATAGAGGGGTTATTCTTTTTCTGTTAAGTAATAAGAAGGTCATCACCACCACAACATGTGGGGAGAGGTTTTTTTTTAACTCGTTTTGTAGTTGAGGAAAGAACATGTGAATAAAAGGCTCTTCTCTATATCCATCCGATAACGGTCTATGTGCTAGCCACAAGAAGAGAGATTTAAAAAGCAGCCGGGATTATTCAAATCAACAAATTCACAGAATTGTTGAGACAGCTCAAATGCACATGAGCTCAAAAATGTTGCATTTTAATGTAAATGAAGACGTTAACTTGTCTACAGACAACTAAAAGGATATAAACTTGGTTTGAAAGCACATTAAAAGTGCAAAATGAAAACAAATGCATAAACGTTCAGTCGTGCTTTTATCAGACTGAAGATTTGTGGCTCTGCTCTTTCCTCCAGCCTCCATCGTAGCTCAGAAGTGGTGGTGTCAGATGCAGCCATGTATGGAAGGTGAGGAGTGTAAGGTTCTCCCAGACCTTACAGGATGGAGCTGCAGCACAGGAAACAAAGTCAAGACCACAAAGGTTTGTGGACACATAATCATTGGCTTTTTGATAGTCACAAAAATGCACGGTCTTACTCACAACTGAATGACCTACACTTCCAACCACTACATGTCATATCTCTTTTATCCCTTCTCTCTTGTCTCCGTCCCCCAAAATGCCGGACACTGCCTTTTTTTCCAAGCAGGATTTCTGCTTCTAAATAAAATACATTGATCAGTACAAATATTCAAGTCATATAAGTTAACAAGCAAACAAATTATCACATACAGTCCCAGTCAAATAGACACAGTACAGTTATGTCAGCCATAACATTAAAAATCACCGGCCCCACATGGTGTATATCCCCTTTAGAGAACAAAACAGCTTGTGCAGTGATGCACTGTGTTTTCAAAAACCTTTCTATCAGAACCATCATTTAATTTGTTTGTGCTACAGTAGTTCCGACGAGGGGTCAGACAACACGGGCAGAGCCTTCACTCTACACTCTCATTAATGAGTCTTGGGTGCTCATGACCGTGTTAATATGTTTTTTGTTCAGATTCTTACACGGTTGCATTTTTCCAACTTCCAAACATATCAACTTTGAGGAAAGAATAATGCCTTACTGCATGATATATCCTACCCACTGACAGGTGCCATCGTTAAGACATAATCAACACTGTTGTGACTTCAACTGTCAGAAAACTGATTTAATGTGACGACTAGTCGCTGTAAACTGTGCATGGCTATGCACTGTCTGTGTTAAGAATTTAAAGAATTTTTTGTCATTGACTAAACACATTCACATTAAAATTTGCATTCATGATTAGGCATAGGTTATAAGTCGGATTCCCTTGCTGACACAACCCTCCCCGTTTTGTAAAGGCTCAGGATCTAGATTGACAAATTACTGCTATGGTTTTCCTCTACTTGTCCTGCATTCATTGTCTCTCTTTTTTCTCTCCTGCAGTCCCTGACACTCACTCAACCACTATCATAATATACACTCCCCTAATCAGGAGCTACCAGATATTAAAAATCATGGACTTAAAGTCTATTATACCAATTTATTTTCAATCTGGTCTACCTGTCTTTCACATGCCACTGGATGACGAAACTCTGTGGTGGAATGTGGGTCTATTAGTTTTCCAACAACTCTGTCAGAGATTGACTGTAGGTTGTAATTATTAATCCCACACTGGGTCTGTAATTATTTTCCCCGCTCACACATATCTATTTTGAGGGGTAACAGCCAGTTAAAGGCATACACCATGGAGCCCTGCCCTACTTCTTCCTCTTTTCAATCTTTGTATCATTCTTTTCCTCACCCTATTTCTTTGTCTTTCTTACTATTACTGCCCATCCTGGATCCAACAGCAAACACTCTCTGAAGTAAAACAAGGCCAATAAGAACAAGGCAAATAATATACACGCACTCATGTGAGCACACATGCAAAACCAAAGGGTGAACATCACAATTTCCATTACTCCCACTTGCCCTGCTTCCCTGCATCCGACTGGCATGCCATCTGACCACATCAGAGTGGTGATTGTCCTCGGATAGTTTTTCTTGCACTGACTCAGCTGTGGACTAGTATGTGTAGAAGCCCATGTGTAAGTGTGCTCCTTTCTCTGTATTTTCATGTACTTTCCATTTTCCTGTGTCTTTCTGTGTGTCAGCCAATCTTTCTCTGGTGCCTGTTAGCTTCTTGTCAGTGAATTGACCTGAACAGGCTCTTTGCTGTCTGCCATTGGAGAGAATTTGTGCAAGACTCACCTCTTGTCACTGTATGCTTCTGTGTCTAACCTCCATCCTTCTCTCTGCCTTCTCACCTTCCATTATTCATGGCAGGGGCAGACCTTTGTTTTCTACCTAAATAATTGATTGAAGGATGGTCAGAAGAGGGAGAGTGCATCTGCTTGGGCAAAACAGAAGGACGAGAGGAGCTGAAGATGTGCATGGTCTCCTCACTCTATCCCTCTCTCTCTCTCTCTCTCCATCTAAAACACTAAGAGACACTGTTTGAAAAACCTTGCCCTGCTTTTGCGTCTCCTCACCTCTCAACTGGCAAAGTCGCTAAAACTCACACAAGTAACACTCTTTGCCTCTTTCAGATTTTTAAAGTCCCTCCTCTTGAAGTAAACTTGGAATCCTGCTGTTCCAGCCCAAGCACAAATTTGTCATCTGATGTTCCTAAGAAAACTGAACCTCAAAATCCACCACTGACATCACAGGGAGACACAAAGAAAATTTTAGAATCCATAGAAAATGCCAGACGGCTGTCGTAGTATAGATATTATACATTGAATGTGACTGAAAAGAGACACAAGATGGGGATTAGTAGATGTAAAGTAGATGTGGAATATGTGAGTTGTCTCATATGCCTGAGCTCAGGCCTTTAATCAGAGCTCATTTGTAATTTTCATTTTCGCTCATTTTAATTTTAATTTTCAGATAACTGCTTTATCATTGACTCTGATGTAGTTTTAAAGAGTACAAGTATGTTCTGTCTCTTGCATTCAGGTCTTTGATCAATGATTTGTGGGAGTGCATGTGCACAGAAGAGTTGACCGAGTTAGCTGATGTGTTTCCTTGATGATGAAAAGAGTGATATTTCTTCTCCTCTATTGTGGCGCGCCGATGTCAAGATGCGCCGGCATCCAGATCAATATCATCGAACATTCTCTTATAGTTCCATTAAGCTCCGCTCATAAATTCAAATTGATGAGTGAGTTGGAGGGAAAGGGGCAGAGTGAGAGGGAGAGAGACGAGGAACAGCAGAATGGCGGAGAGAGGCAAGGGAAGAAAAATAAAAAAATAAAATAAGTGGAGGTGGAGAGGAAAGACTTGAAGCAGACATAATAGGTAAATAACAGACCAAAACTAACCCTTGAAAACAAGACAGTGGAATTGGTCAGCTGAAAAACAGCTTATGCTTGTGTCGGGGGACAAAGAGCATGGCAAGCGCACAAAAGGGGGTTTGGCACCCTTCAGCCTTTCCTTCATCCACCCCTGGCTGAGAACATAGGGAAGGTCGAGAGAGGGGTGGCAGTGGGAGGAGAGAGGGAAGGAATGGAAGACAACTCGATCAATGCTCGATCTAGGCTGCCAAGCCACTAAGCTGTCATAAACTGCAAAGAAGTGTGTGTGGATTTCAATCAAGGTTCATGCTTTTGTACACACACAATAACACAAAACAATGTGTAGCAGCGTAGACATGATTAATTCTACTATATAGCCAGCATAGATCGACAGCAAAGACATGATTCATTCTACAAGTACAATCAGCGTCTGTAGGCGAGAAAATCCTGACAGCACCTTTGTCTCTGAAAGAAAGAAAGGTGAATCAAGCATCAAATTAAGGCCTATGTAATGTGGTTTTATGCAGTTTACAGAACGGGACAATACCAATCAAGATAAACGGTTTAAAAAATGCCTTTCTATACTGTGTACTTTTGTTACTAACTATGGTATGAACAAAGACATAGGACATGGGACATCTGCCTTGTGGTGTAGACAGTTTGTGAGATGAGAAATAGAAAACGTGGCACTCATGGGCCCGAAAAACGCCCGCTAAGATAACACTCGTGCACTGATTGTGTTCTTTGTAAATTGAGATCTAAGTACGGAACAAAAATCTGCTTCCTAATTGGGCACAGAAATAACCTAAAGGCATATTTAAACAGGTGAGTGGGGAAGGGCACCCTAAGGACTTTGCAGCTTTGCCAAGTATTTCAGGCACAGGGGTGCTGTGGTGTGTGTGTCTGTGTGTATTGAACTTGCGGGATAAAACCCTGCTGCCTGCGGACTCTTTGATCAGGCACAGGAGTAGATGCCCCAGGGTAGTTGGGGCTAGCTCAGGATAGGTGGCCTGAAGCCATGCAGAGCAGATACAGTAGAATAGTTTCAGCTGCCAGCTTGGAGGAAACACTCCTCTGAGGTCTCTCAGTAATGGCTGGCATTCACACTTTGTTATCTGGCACCTGGGTCTGACAAAAGGCTGACTCCCTCAAGAGGAAATGCAGGGGGGGACAGCATGTGTTGAGTCTAATAGTAGAAGCCACCGGGAAACACAATGCAAGAGAGAGGCATGCAGGAAACAAAGGAAAAGGCTTGGAGAGTCTGGTCTATTATACGCCCAAGCACTGGCAGTTGTTTAGCAATTTGGTGCTGTTTGGTCATCAGCTTGTTGAAAGTGTCCCCAAATAGCTTCAAACAAACCGAAAAAGATTCCAAGAGCAAAGGAGAGACAGATGGACAGAATAAAGAGACCAGGTGATTAGAGCAGCCATCTCGATATACGAACAAATTGACACCGAAGTGGACCAAGCACTAAAAAGACGAAGAAGAAGCCTTTATTTGCCAAATAAAATCATACAAACAGTACAACGTAGCACAATTGGTTCTGCGTAAACCCATCCCTGAGGAGCATTGGGAAGCTATCTGCAGCGCCCGGGGAGACAATTGGGGTTCAGGATCTTGCTCAAGGAACCAACCTCTTGCTTGGACTCAAACTGGCTACTTTCCGATCTTCCGATTGGGAGAGGTCCGCTCTATCCACTGAGCTACAGCCAACTCCATTAAGAGTCCGACATCTGTTAACTGCCATTAATCACACTGTTTCTTTTTTAGTCTATAGCTGAAAGATACAGAGACTATGATACTGACTTTATCGACGCTTCACCCAAAACATTCACTTCTCACTATTACCTCTGCCAACCCGAGTTGGGGGAGGTTATGTGATCCGTCTTGTTTGTTGTTTTTTTTGTGTAGGCCTAGAACTCGGGCCAAAAATTAGTTGATAAAATTTTGAGGCAGATGAATACAGATGAATATGAATACAGATTTGGCCAACATGACCATTATTTTAACATTTTGCCCATTTGATGAAAAATATGACATGTCCAAGCATGGGTAATACATCATCTTTGCCCACTAGACAGATTGGACGCATATTCAATATCTGGGAGATTGGAATGTCCATTTTGAAGGGAGCAATATGTATGTAGTCGTGAATATTCAGTCATTCAAATGTGTTTCCTGCATCTGTAAAGGATACTACAGCCGATGATGAATGCATTTATCCAAATAATTATACGACTATAAAGCTTAACCCTAAGACATTTTGCGGTATCGGTTTTGGAATGAGGTAGATCCCAGGAAAGCAATGGTCCCATTTCCACATTAAGGGCTGCGTACTGGCTGGAACTCAGCGAACTGCACTCACCCACACACTCTTCATTCAGAGACCTGAATATTGTCAGAAATTACAGAAGGAGCGCTGACATGGCCAATCTTCTTTTCCTATTGGTCTTATTGATCATGGCGTGCATTTTTTGATTGCTTTCTAGTTTATGTTGTGAAGACTTTTTTACCGGAGTGACCCACTGACCCACCCAATCTCTCCCTCTTTCAGGTGACTCGATAATCCTGCCATCACATGAAGACTTGAACACAACCAGGGGGGCAGATAACTATACCAGACACAATGGACCTTATCGTGGCGAGGACCTGTATTCAGACTGACTTTTATGAGGAAGCAATGGCTATGTCATGATTTTGAGGATCCGGTGGCTAGAGAGAAAAGACTCTGACAAAGCGGAGTCTCTTCGGTCTTGTACTGCAGTGGACTTCTCCACCCACAATCCTTTACTCCTCCAACGAACAACACCATCAACAAGAGTGAACTATTACCAACAGACAAAAAGTTTATTTACAACAAACTGTGTTGTCCATCTTCCATCTGTAGCATAGTTGTGTTCCACACTTGGGAGAAAGGAGATCCGGATTTTAAACAATTATCCCTCAGCACCTGCGGCACGACAAAGACAGGAATGGAACCAGAATGGCTGATGCAGTTTGGATGACACATTTATATCTAACTGTGACACATATCACAAACTCGATGTGGTCAAAATGTTTCTGGGTTCCGAAAGGCATCCATTTTTATTTTTTCAGATTTCACATACATAATAATATTTATCTTTAATAATTTGTGACTCACCAAATGTCATTTTAACGATGGGGAGATAATTTGAACACTTTTCTCCTTTTTTTTTTTTTTGAACACCTTTCAGCGGTGTGGTTAGACTAATACCAAGTAGATGTTATAGTATATAAAATCATGTAAACATGTTAAGAAAAACAGGTCCATGGAATCAAAGGGGCTCAAAATAAATTGATGATTTAATGGTTTTAATATCTGTGTTTTTAAACGCCTGGTAACTGCTATTGAGTACATGTGTCAGTATTATATGAAATGAATAAATCTTTCGAAAGAAAAGAAAAGATCTGCATTTTCTTTAATCCTGAAAACTGATTTTGTAGCAGAGCAGTTCTGTAGATGCTCTGGCCCAATCACCGAGCAATCACAATCTGGCCCATGTCAAAAATTGCCAAGATCCTTATGTTGCCAATATTTCCTACTTCCATAACATCAGCTATGAGGAAAAGATGTTCACATGTTGCCTATATACTACGCCCAATCAATTATATCCTAACCTTACCTGTCTAACATTATCACCTCACCCAGGGATAATGTTATGGCTAACCACTTTCCAAAGTGTTCTGTGTGCTATATTATTGAACTTCAAATTGACATTTGTACATTTTATTATAAATCCATGATAAACCTTTGTGGAGGGAGAATGGAATTGCCATGATTTTAGCTGTGAGGCAGGTAATAAGACGTTCACATTTGATCTTCAACTTGCTCACATGACATCGAATAAATATGGTTGCTTGTCGGAACAAATTTCTTCATGGCAACTTCAACTGTCCCAAGTGGCGTGCAAAGAGACCTAATGCAATCACTATGCTTGTACCTGACAACACTATAGTGGATCGACATCAAGTAATCACAGAAACTTGTCTTGTGGTTTTGAGTCTAGTTACTATGTGCTGAGCTACATGTCTGCTCTCCTGTCACGCTGCGTATGCTATACCTTCTTCCCATATTTCCTGTTTCCCATTCCTGTAAGCTACTCAGCTGGACAAGTCAGTGAAAAACTCTACATATTTGGAAACCAGAGAAGCCACTAACTTTTGGAATAAGTATTTATGTATTTTATTGTTTACTTAGCAGGGACAATGCATAAGACATATATTGTACCAGATTTAGCTACGTGCTCATTTTCAT
This sequence comes from Lophius americanus, assembly GCA_037951165.1. Classification (NCBI taxonomy): domain Eukaryota; kingdom Metazoa; phylum Chordata; class Actinopteri; order Lophiiformes; family Lophiidae; genus Lophius; species Lophius americanus. Next base: position 7,417,385 of record JBBDHG010000001.1, read on the forward strand.
CTGTAGTCCCTCCGCGGACGCCAAATGATGCAATGTTTCCAGCAATTATAATAAAACAGTTTGAATACAATAAATAATGATCAAAAAAGTCTAAAATACAGAACAAACCCGTACCTTGCCCCCAAAACAACATATGGATTAATACGAATTTCCAGCTAAAGAGCACACCATCAACAATTCTCTAAAACCAGACACTTCCTCAGTACGAAAAAGTGATCCCAGACACTTTTAGTATCCTTCAACCATTTTAGCAAACTTACCTTAAAATGTTTAAAAGTACCACACAGTTAAAGAATTCCACATCCTATTATCACAATAAGATATGGACGATTGAGTTCAGAGCCATTAAAGACAGAGGAGTGTGAAAGCAGGATACTGTCTGCGTGTGTGTTTCGTGGCTCGTTCTCTTTCTGAGCCTCAACGCGTCATTAAGACGTGTCATTAAAAGACTACACAAAAAAAACAACTCACAGACAGATTCTCAACAGGAGAGATGGGAGCTGAGTGCAGAAAAGACTGCTGTAATTATAGAGAGAAAATAGTTTAAAAGGGTTTTGACATTGGAAGAAGAATATTTGGAGTATTCTTTTACCGCTCGCTCGGTGTTTCTTGAGATAGTTGTGAATCCAATCATGAGGCCCCCATTTGAAGCGTGCTGAAATTCTTCCACAGCACTCCTAACACCATCCCGTTCTCACTCTAGTGCAGGTTGATGAAATATTAAACGTGATGCTTGCAGCTCTTAAAAGTCTCTTTATATTTTTCTGACAGTTCTGATCAACACTGCCGCTAAGCGTTAATCCTGTCCTTTGTGACCACATTCTGCGTATCCATATGATGCAAAGATTAGTCAGTGTGCTCTCTGGTTAGCAGTGGAGACGAGGTGGTCGCTGCTCACAGCAGATGCCGTAACAGATGCCATGGCCAGCAAATGATTATGATGCAAATCTGGATGCTGATACATCAATGCTAAGTTTTCCATTCGTTACTAATGCTTTTGTATGTGACAATATGGTAACTCAAACGTTAGTGTGTTTGAAAGAATGATTTATACATTTTAGGGGGGGTTAAATGTAGGCTTTGACAAACACTTTTACAGAATTCATCTTTTTGACACTTTGAGGTCACCGTAGATTCTTGGATATAGAGAGGTGAGCTGGGGTTCACTGTAGGTTTGTGGAACTGCCCCTTTAACAGTAGGCCTGCGTGATAAAACCGGAATACCTTTTTAAACTAAGTCCCAAAGTACAAGGGACTAAAAGCACAGGAAAGGAGCTACGGATTATGGGGTACTTGGAGGCAAACTCAACACAGACACACAAATTGACGAACAAAGATGAAGGATTATAGTTAAAGATTGTCGGACTTAAATCGGCACTGTGGAATTTGGAAATCTGAAAAATGACTGAACAACAATACCTTACTGATACCAAATCTCTGAGGTAATTAAACAAAGTCTCCAGTCTGTAGAAGGATTTTAGTAAACGGATATCAGACACAACTTAACAACGGACTCAATATTATTATTATTATTATAATTATTAATTGTAAGCTAAGTTGTAAACATTTTCTTTTTTCTAATTTTTGACAAATGAATCTTGGAGCATAAGGAGAAATACTGTAAATATTAACTACAGGTTGCATAGCCTACAGTTTTTGTGTAGGTTATGACAAAATAGATTGTAATATATTACAATACATATCGCAAAACATTATAAAGTATCGCAATACAAATTTCAATACCCAACCCAAAACAAACACCTAACTGAGATAGGTGGACCGTCTCAGCAACCAATGAGAAGATCCAATACAAGAGGGGAAAAAACACAAAGGAGAGGGAGTGTGAAGTGTAACTAAACACAGAGAAATTAACTTTGAAGATGAAACAGGAAACACAAAACCCATTTAAAAAAAACCCAAAACAACTGGCTGATGCAACATAACTTGAACTGTTATTCTCATGCTTTTTCTCTTGTGTCAGATATAATTTTGAAAGAAATTAAGCTGACATGTTGATTTAGAGGACTAGTAGAAATGGTAAAATATATTGATATTGGCAGTGACAGTGGTTTCACAAAAGGACATAACTGCCCCATAAATATATGGTTGATGCCTCCATCAGACTTCATAAGATGCCACTGCAACTGCAATGTAGTAAAAAAAAAACTCTGTAAATCACTGTGTATTTTAATTATTCAATAATTGGCTTGTGGAAACATTAAATGTTATTTTTTAGAAGTTTAGCAGTCAAGAAGTCTGGGTTATTTTTTTTAATTTTCTAATAAAGTTAATTAATGTTTTAAAAAGCACTGCCACCCAGTAACATATGGGATCTTATCAGAGTGCCTATAACTGATGGATCCACTGAAACCAGATTTGTTGTGTAATAGTGTTATGTTTACAGTTTGGCGACTGCTTAACAACAGCTGTTAGAGCAAATGGCTCTAAACGGCTCTGAGTTTATGTGGTCATTTCATCCAAAGGGCTTTAAAATTTGGTTAACTCCCGCATACTTGCACAATGATAGCAATGAGTTTCTATTTAAGGCAATGGCCTGATTATATAGAGCAATTTGCTGATCAATGTGTCTCATTCCCATGTTAGAGGATGTGATGCAACATTAATCCCAGAACATCAGGACATACATATAGGTGACCTGAAATGACCCAACGATCACCAATATGTCTTGCTAACTGCACCTTTGGATGCTGGATGTTTGCAAAAAAAAAAGCATCTGAGAAAACTTACACAGTAAACCTAAACACAAACACATTTCTGGAATAAGAGCTGCTTGGATAGAGTGCAAAGAAAGAGAGAGGGATGTGAAGAGACATAAGAGATGGTCATGCGAAGTGTGGGCCTGAAAGTAATATGTCGTCTGTTGTGAGAGTTGGAGACCAAAGCTTGTTAGGTTGAGGCCGTGAAATGACTCAACAACATGGCGTAGTTTTCGTCTGAATGTTTGTGCATGCTATATAAGGCGGCTAGCATGCTAGCAAAAAAAGGAGTGTGAGAAGGAGTGATATACTGATATGGAGACCGACACAAAGAGAAACGTCATGCTGTGTATTTCATTGTGACATGCACACACACACTTACACAGATGAATATCACCTAAGACCTGATAGAGTCGTTCACATCAAGGGAAGCATAAAGGGAGGAGCCTTCCTTTGTCTGTCCCCAGATTCACTGCTGAAAGAGCATTTCAAAATGAATCACAGTGAATAGGACTGTAGTGATGAGTCCCACAGATTAGATAAACTCTCATTTATACTTGCAGCATAATGTGATTGTGTGTGTGTGCGTGTGTGTGTGTGTGTGTGTGTGTGCGTGCGTGCGTGCGTGCGTGTTCGTGTGTGTGTGTGTGTGTTTGTGTGTGTGTGTGTGTGTGTGTGTGTGTGTGTGTGTGTGTGTGTGTGTGTGTGTGTGTGTCTGTGCATACATACAATTATTTGCATGTCTGTAAAATTGGTCCCTGCATAACCAAAGTGAGAATTTTGACCGTATTCTCAGCAAAAATTGAAGTGGGCTCAAGTTGTCCTGTTGTGCAATTCATGGACATGATCTGAAGGCGCAGTCAAGGTGAGGAAAGTGTGCGGCTTGGGGATCTTAGAATTGCATCTCTGCTGTTTGCAGATGATGCGGCCCTGCAGGTTTCATCAGTCCGTGACCTCCAGCATTTGCAGCTTCTTACTCCGTAACTAACTCTGGACAGTTAGAGTAACTTACTGTCCAGAGTTAGTTACTCTTACTCTGTCAGTGCAAGTCAGTGTTTTCTTGTGAAAAGAGGTTATTTTAAGTCAATCATTACTGTCCAAAATGAGAGGATAAAAATCTCCATTTCTGAAAATCCCCATGTAGCAGTGTGGATTTAGCCTCAGTTCCTCCTGTGACTCACCACCTCCGTGATCGTCCTGTCCTAACTGATTGTGAACATCGCTGCTTATTAACCTCTGCCTCCCAATGTATTTAATCTGGGCTCCCCGGTTCCTTTTGTGCCAGATCCTATTATAAAATACTGCCACTGGTTCCAGCAGTTTGCTTAGTGTTTCATGGTACCTTAGCTGTTTTTTTGTCCTAAGTATCTGCCGGTTGTTTCTCAGATTTTACAATCTGCCTTTACTAACAGAACAGACCCTTTTTATCACCTTGGTTCTTAAGTGATGTTTTGGTTTCCAGTCGAAAACAAAAGGGACCATTCCTATGGACTAAGCTGGTCCCAGGATCACAGATGATCCCTCATACCAACATGCGTTATCAAAAAACAAAGCTAAAACTGCAGCTCTGTTTCTGAGATGTTGACTTCATAGGCCAGTGTCTCCACAAACACATGGCGTTCTCAAACAATCTTTCTGTAGAGATTTTATTATCAAAATAAATACGGGACATAAAAGGATATGATGAACTGAACTGCCCAAGATTATAAAAAGTGTTTGAAATTCGCTTAACTTTAAATCAGCTTCATAAATGAATAAAACAAACACAGTCATTTTGATTTAACAGATACACTCAAATTGAACAAAATAGACCGAAAAAAGATCAATTGAACAATATTAGAGATACCAGCGAGTTGTTAGATGAGGGATGGCTGGGGTGTACACGACGACTACTTTCAGGAAAACACAAACAGCGAGTCTAATAAGTTCTGAAGTTGAATCTGTTCAATAGAGATGTTCAAATGGTGGAAAAAGGCATCCTCTCTTCACTTTTTTCTCAAATGGAAAATATTACCTCAAAATTATATCTCACACCTACCTCTAAAAGTTTCGAGTGCTTGTTCCAAAGTCGGTCAGTACGCATCTGTCTTTTCTGCCTCAGTAGTGTGGTCACATTCAATATTCAGCATTAAATGTGATGGTCTTGATTAATGAAGTATATCGACTTTATGAATAAACAGTATAAGGTCTCTAATGAATGCATGCATGAATGTACAGACAAAATTTGGCTTCAAGACAAGAAAAATATGCAGTAATATTTGCCCAAGACAGACAATTATCTTGGTTGATGTAAGTCCGATAGCTGATAAATTGAAGTGAGTGATATATGAAGGGTTGCCAAAAGAGACCCTGATGGAAAAAATACCTTCCAGGCATGGAAGAAGCTGCACATACACATTGCTGTAAAAATATATTATTTTGCTCACAAGATTTGCTGCATGACATTAGGATTGTTTTTGGATATGTTTCTTGATTTTCTTTCCATCTGCTGGGGAAAATCTCAGTGATAATATTTGAGACCAATGGCTCATACCCAACTTTAATCAAAAATGATGATCATCTAATGCTGACACCTGCTTTTATATTATTGTATTAAAATAAATAATGATTTTATGGTGTGTTTGGTACTCATCACACATCCAATTTTGGCCGTTTAATCTTTTTTCTTCTTCATTCTCATAGTATGTGTAGTGCTACAGTTGGTGATATTATTTATCATAATATCTTTTTTTATAAATATTCCTTGAGATTATAAATACATTTACATTTTTAACCAAGCATGAATCATTTTTCGTCAAGGAAAATTCATCGTGCTCTTTGAAATTTTCAAAATAAGGTCTTTGAATTATTGGGGGGGTGGAGAAGAAGAATATTACAGGAAATTACTGTTCTATCATTGGTAATTGTAAATATTCAAATATGATGCTAATAAGTCTGTGGAGGGAGACAGAAAAAAATAAATTCTCTGTCTGGGATAAGATTTTGAGAGACAGAGGGGGAGGGATGTCAGCAATGTGATGAATATTCAGATGATGACATTTGGCGTGGAGCATTGAGGATGTGAGGTGGGATGATGCCGTGTTAAATGAGAGCTTTGCAAAACAAGGAGGAGGAGAGGGAGAGGGATGAAGAGAAGTAGATAAGATTACAGGCTGACAGAGATTTTGATTGAGGGAGAGATAGAGATTTCTCACACACACACACACACACACACACACACACACACACACACTCACACACACACACTGCAGACTCAGGGGAGCTGCTGTGACTTTGCGAATGCAGACCATGAGTTTCACTTCTGTGATTAATGAAAGCTCTTCATTAGTTTGGTTTTTTGGCAGCTTAGTGACAGACTAGAAACTAAATGTGGGTCACACCGCCACCATCTACTCATTAAACCTATTCAGTATCCTTTCTACGCCATCAGCTGTTTACTCAGCTGGTGGAATAGTAGAGAGAGAATAGAGTAGAGAGAGAGAGAGAGAGAACAGAGAAAGAGGATGACAGGACACTTTAACTGTGTGCCATTGTTTGCTGTTGTTTACAGACATTTTTTATTGAGAGAATGACCTCTTTTTTATAATCACACTGGCATGAATTCCAAAACTCATGAGAGTTTCTGTTCTAAATATAAAATCAGCCAAAGAGTGTGGCGGTTTGTCCCTGACTACAGTCATGGAGTGTAATAAGTCAATCCTACGGAGAGAGACAACGTGTCTAAATAGGAGTTTTGCACACGCACTAAGCTGTCTTGTGTGAGGGAAAGAAAGAGCAACACTTAACAATCAGACCAGCCTTTCAAAAGATTTATAAATGGCTTATAATTGGGTTTGGTTGTTAACACTTTATAAATCAATGCAGCCACACAATCTGGCAAGATGGAGTTATGTCTGCGTGTTTTATCTGTTATGCTAAGTGTCAGATCTTGGGATAAACACATACACACACACAAAGAAAAAGTCATTTAAAATATTTTAAATATTTTAAATGACTGTAATTTATAGTGTTGATAAACATGAAGTGTAGAGCTAATCAGTTTTAGTGAAGACAATTTGAATTTGATGGGTCTTTGCTTTCTAATGTTCTTGGTGTATTATTAAATAAAGATATTTTATAATTTGTGCATATTTGTGTCCATGTGTTATCAGAGTAGTATAAAAGTCAAAACATGGTGAAGATTAGTGAATAAGGAGCATGTAGATGGATGAGAGTCAGTAAATATCGGGGGGGGGGGAATTAAACTGTGTAAGAGATAATGTGATGTCCAGCATTAAGACGTAAGTGGTCCCACTATTTGGAATGCAAAAAGTCGCCATTCACCATTGTGTCTGATGAGGTGAACATTATGATGGTGATGTAGGTCTTGACAACCTAGTTAATCAAGTATTGATTGAACTGGAAGCTTCGCGTTGCATCGCGTTACTCTACCAGAGGAGCCGCAGCGCGTGCCAGCAGCCGCTCGAGGCTCCGCTCGAAATACGCGCCCACTCTGTTTTTGATGGAAAAGGCGTCAATTTCAACGGAGCAGTTCAAACCAGACAGGAAGTCAAACACAGAAACGAAAAAGCAAGCATCAACATAGAGAGATGTACCATCAACATGACGTCAACAAATTGAAGATTAGAATGTCAAAACACTGAAACCCAACCGTTTCCTGGGAGATTCCAATCTTTCAAAACTGTAAACACATGAGCGGGCATAAATGAACACGCTCACAACCCTACACGCAGATTAATGAACACAGCCCACACAGCACAAAAGAATAACTACACATAATTAAGTCTATTTGCATTATTAAAGATAATTTATCAAGAAGTAATTTACAGTAGCCTCTTGTTCCCCTGTTAAAACACAGAGTGCAGTGTGGAAAGAATAAGAGCGCAGGAACTTTTTCACTTACATCTACAGTCCGTTGGTATTCTATAAGCTGGCAGTAAAATGAGTTTTTTCTTAATTTAAATAGGAGAAAATAAAACTTTGTACCTTATCATACCTATGATATTATATCGATTATTCACCCCAATGTTTGCTTACACCCACACACATACACACACACACACACACACACAGTTACACTGGCATGTCAAACCCGGAGGGAACAGCAGAGGCGCAATTCTTCGAATGCACAAACACAAAAACAATCTACCATTGTTTTTTTCTTCGATCAATTTTTCCCCATCTTTCCCCATCTTTCCCCTCTACCCCTGTTTCACTTCTCTCTCCACCCATCTATTTCTCCATCCATCCACCTCCAAAGCCTCCAGTCAGCAGTCAGCTATAGAATTCCATTATAAGCTAGTGATGCAGCTCTTCAAAGCAGAAAGTGCTGCTACTGTGTGTGTGTGTAACTGTGAGAGTGTGTACACATGCATTACAGTGTAAGAGATTTTTCTTGCTATGTGCAGGGAATCTCATCATCAGGCACACAACAGTGATGTCCCCAGCCAATATTTATCTTGCAGTGTGTGCAAACTGCTTTTTTTTAATCTGCAATGTGCACTAAGCAACTTGGTTTTTTACTCCAAAATGTGATGTTGGGGGATTTTTGCTCCGACATGTTTGCTTGAAGCGCCAAATGTTTCACCAAATGTAAATTTAAAGTAAATACCTGGCACTTAGATACAATTTTGCCACATGTTAGCTTCCAACTTCCAACAATAGTTTTTTCCTCTGGTTGTTTAACTTTATCCAGACTCAGAGCGGAAAATGACACCTGTTGTGTTGTAAAGCGGCATCCATGCTGGAAATAATATAAAAAATAAATAAATAAATAATAATATACCACTATGTCATTGTTTCTTCTTTCTCTTTTTGTGCATCACCTTTTTTTTATGGCATACAATTTTGCCAGGTAACATCTGCAAGATTTAGAAATTCTTTATTAACCCTTTAATGTCCTGCTCAACTGTTTGGTTGAGCACATTTTGATGACTATTTCTTTACTGAATCTTTATATTATATGATCCAGTGGCCGCATTTACTATATATATGCTCAAGAGTAAGGGGCCGATGATTGAGCCCTGTGGTGCACCAAAGGTCAAAGATGGCTGCAAGATGGAGGTGTTAAGCGTGGCTATTTTAAAATTCCTATTTGATAAGTAGGATCTTTTTGGGCTATACCAAAGCCTGCGAAAGATACATTTTATGACTTTGTACAACAGAAAAAAAGTTTAATAAGGTTCAAATAGTTGTCGAAAAATAATTTTTGCCAAAAGGTTGAATTAAAACAGAAATTTCCGTGTAACCCAAAATTATATCATGAATTTATTGAATAATTGAGTAAAAACATGCTTGACCAAACAATTTGTCTTTTGATGGTAAATCTTAGGGTAAATATGGAGTGTATTTATTAAATAATTAATAAATGCCCCAAGGAAATAAAATATGCAAAGATTTTTTTTTTCTTGGAGAGTACAGTCAAGGGTTAATTCTAATCAGTTCAATTTTATATATATATATATATATGTATATATATATATATATATATATATATATATATATATACAGCTAAAAATTATCCCAGGGCACATTCCAATATAGCAGCTCAACCCAACAATTCCCCCATGAGGAAGCATTTGCAACTGTGGCTAGAAAAAATTGCCTTTTAACAGGCAGATACCTCGAGCAGATCCGGACTCCGGGGACCTCACTTGACTGGTTGGGTTGAAAGAGAGAGAAAGTCAAAGGTAGAGAGAGATCGAGTGAGTGAAAGAAAGAGTCCCATGTTGAAGGAATGTGAATTGAAATGGTTGCCTTACAAAAGACTGTGTAAATCTAAATCTTCCTACAGGCGAAATCTATATTATGTGCATACTGATCCACAATTATAAAGGGCAGGATTTGTCAAGAATCTTTCTTGCAGCGCTCTCTAACTTCGAATAAGCAGTCATCCATGAAACGTCTATTTTTTTTGTGACAATTTGCCACGTGTGAAGTGTGCGTTTGCTTAATTCTGCTTCGGAAGTGTAAAAGCCTGTTAAGCAGACATATAGTGACTGGTACTGCAATTTTAGGATTTGCATGTCGATATGTTTTTAACAAAGGACAAACTCCTTAAGGTAGTAGTTTAGAACAGCTGCAGTCGCCGAGAACTGAAAATACAAAACAATGCCCAACAGCATTGTCATAAAGCATCAACCGAAAAGCCTTCATCTTATAGAGGAAAAAAAGCTTCAGAGTTTCATCTGCAATAAAGTTCCCCTCTCTTCAATTAGATTGTTCATGCATTTCCACTGGTAAATAATTCACAGGCACAACCATCAGCAGACAGGCTTGGTGTTTTAAATGTTTTAGACTGTGCGTGGAGAGGTTAGTGACTGACGTTGAAGATGATGATGTGGGGTCCAGCAATTGAAATAGTTTTTACTGGAGTTTCCGGTGCTTTCAAACATTTCCTCTCTCTCTGTCTGTCATCCTCTCTGTCTCTCCTGCTCCTTTGGATTGACAAGATGAGTCAAAGAAGGGTCTCCATTCCATGTTTCTGTTTCTGATTCATTGAAGTCAGCTTCAATGCATCTAGGAAGATCACAAAACACACAGAAAACAGCAACAATGGGGGTTGCACATCTGTAACACAGGAGATTTAAAAAGACCTCCATGATTCCAGAGCATTTTCAGCCCTTTTATGTCACAAATACATTTTCTATATGAGTGTGTGTGGGTGTGTATGTGTGTAATTGGTGTGTGTGTTCTTGTGTGTTTTTGACTTCTCAGTTTTGGGAGTGGTTCAAAATACTGGTGGTATAGTGAACAATTACCTGATGCTTTCCTGGCTTTTTTGGGTTGGCTAACTCTCACTCTATCACTCACTCACTCACTCACTCACTCACTCACTCACTCACTCACTCACTCACTCACTCACTCACTCACTCACTCACTCACTCACTCACTCACTCACTCACTCACTCACTCACTCACTCACTCACTCACTCACTCACTCACTCACTCACTCAGGCCAAATGATGGTTTAATATGAGGATTTTATCCTTTCCTCCCTGAACCTTATAATTTCATTCTGCTGAACTTCTTCCTGTGGTCTTGATGAAGAAAAATATTTTTTTTCTGATCATTTGAGGAAAAATGAATTAACTCGAGGAGGCTCAGTTGTCTTTCTTAGATGTATGGGTTTATTACAGACAGATCTGGTATAACAGAAGATCCCGGCACACCTGGGTGCCAGACTCCTCCCAGAAACTTACCATTTACATCCAGCAGGACCATTGTATGCTTACAATGTCAGCCAATCTGCCAGGTCAGGCTATCTTGACCCTCAGACGTAACAAAGCCCACATCATTAGCCAGATACAACATGAGGAAAGATTTCAGAAACAAGGAGGGCAAAGGTAGTTTTATCATTTCCGTAACAGGTCCTCACATCCAGACCATTTCGGCTATAGCCCAGTGATATCAACAGCATCATTCACTGATAAGTCTGAAGGCAAAACGGTGGCAATCCCAGTCAGGATATGTTATGGTGACAGTCGAGACAACAGTGTAATAAGGAAGAAAGTCAATAAAATCTTAACTGCAAAATAATTGATTTATATTTCTTTATTGCTCTAGATTGATATTGCATGAAAGTCCACACTTATTAACAAGACTAACAAACCAATTTGGTGCTGATTAAAAAGGACTATTACGAGGACAATGGGATGAGGCCGATGAAATATCTGGTCTGCAGAGCTGATGTGCAGTGTGTGACAGCTGGTGCTGTTTTACAGCATTTCACACAGGAAGTTAAATATGTTTGAGTCACTAATAAAAACAGACGAAAATAGAGAGAGTGTGCTTCCACTGCTGTTTGTACTCAAGGTCCCTAGAAAGGGAGAGAAAATGTAAAACAAGTTTTTGGTCATATGTAGCATTTTTCTGATTTTTGTTTTCACTATATGTTTGATGATTTTTTTAATTTTTTTTTTTACTTTGGAAGAAATCAAATTAATGAAGAGTATGGTTCATAACAGTAGAACAGACACATTGTCCCCGTATAAGGACATTGTTTTTTGCTACAAGTTTTCCCTGTGCAAAGAAAATGTTTAGTTTTATACTTGTTAGGGCCCAGGAATTAAAATTAGCAAGAAAAAATGGCTGAGGCAGAAAACATGGTAATAAAATAGAATCAGTTCCTTAAGTAAATTTTTTCTTCGTTTGTTTTTAGCCAAATACTGTATAATGAATTTCCCTGCCAGCGTTTCCTGAGAAATAGTATTTGAAAGAAACAGACATTCCGATAAACTGAAATATCAACAACCCAAATCCATCATCACTCATGCCTATCAACTGGCATAAAGACTAAAATTAATAGAAATGTATAATAGAAAAACATTGATGGATCAGTTTTTTAATGGAGCAAAACTTTTTAGCCGGTACGCTGACTTTTCCCAATTAGTAATATTGATAAAGGTGTGTTAGTGATGTTTATAAAGGGATTCTCATCATCAGACACTCTATAGCAAAATCATCTGCCACTTACTGCCCTTAGATTTATTTTCTGGAACAGTTTATGAACAAAACAAATCAATGATCAAATGCCGAACAAATGTGATACAGCATAGTGCGTATATCACTGCAGGATAGTGAGAAACTGAAAGTGTGAGCAGCTGAAAGGCTGCTGGTCTGGTTATGAGGCCATGAGGCTGAGCAAGACTCACTGGACGGTTTCACTGTAAATAGGGTCTGGTTCACAAATTGACAGAAACAACATGAGTCGAGACCATTCTTGTTTGCTGTTACCATAGGAACCCACAAGGGAAAGTTTTCTAAAGTTATGAAGGCCAAACATATATCTGTTGATGTGGACGGACCACACTGTGCAATATATATTTTAAATCAGGAGAGACAAGTGAATTTAAGATGATTGCTCATTACAGTTAAGACCTTGAAGATAGATGTTGCCGTTCAAGAGTATCTGCCATGAGCAGGAACAAAATCATCCCCCTAACTGAGGTCAGACACAGGTGGTGGTGGCTGAGGACTCTGCTGGCTCTGATGAGGCTGATCAAGTTGGAGAGCTTCAGAATTGGGCAGTAATGATGATTGAGTTCATCTGTGTCCATCTTGCACTGCCCTCTGCCTCTTTCATCATGCCTCACTGTCTCCTGGTACGTCTTATTTTACTTTGACTAACAGTTGCACATTTTCCGACGGCACCCTGATGGTTAACAATCCCAGTGGCGGTTGTTGTTAACCTGGGCCCCAACCGTTTTGGTTTGGAAATATATATTTAAAAATACAGCAGCAGGGTTAGGGTTAGGGTTAGAAACGACAGCAACACATTTCCTGAAATGGGATATGAGATGCTAAATATATGGTTAGCAGAGAGTGGAGCTCTCCACTTATAATTTGTAGAACCAAAACTCTCACATTGGACAGAGAAACTGGTGGGTATAAAAGTGTCCAATGAATGTACCACATAAAGGTATTTGCATACACCACATATTTCTGGTGTAAAGGGAATGCTATTTTAGTTTTTTATTCACTTCATACCCAACCATTATCAATCCCTGTGCTCAATAGTCTGACTGACACCTGCCCAGGTTGTTTGAGACACAGCTATTTGTTTCAGTTGACAGGGGCCAAGGGCAGCTGAGACAGAGAGACAGACAGAGAGAGAGAGAGAGAGAGAGAGAGAGAGAGAGAGAGAGAGAGAGAGAAGAAGGAGAAAGGAGAAAGGAAGTGAAAATGCAGAGGACATAGAGGGATCAGGGGAAGGATAGTGAGAATTTACTCACATCAGAAACTATTATCACATGTTAATCACAGAAAAAGTGAGTTTCAGGACATATGTGTCAGCGTGTGACATTAGTGTGTAACAGATATTGTTAATTCAATGCCCTATAGTAGTTCTTGCCTCGTGAATTTCACAACATTCCTTAGACGGGCAGGTTGGAGAGTCAGTCTGCATCTTTGTGATGTAATTACAGCAGATACTTAACAAGCTTGAGTTGGAGGCACAAATGATCGATTCAACATCATAATGTTTGCTATCATATTAATAACAATGTAACAGGCTATGAAAAATAATTTTTCGGTCATTTTAATCAATATGAGTTGTAATTATGGCTACTGTCTACTTTAGCCTTCTCAAGGATGCGGTAAAAGTGAATCCTCCAGGCATTACTAGTGACAGACGGCTCATTCATTTTAAGATGAAAGCTTGACGACTGGCAGTGTGAGTATGATAATGAGCGGGTTTTTGTATTTAAAAAAAAGAAAGAACAGATAATCATGAAGGATAGGGCTGTGAGTGTGTTCGCAACTGTCAGTGTGCGTAAATCGAACACATTGATCGGAACGGCTATCTCGCCTCGCTGCACGTCAGCCGGCTGTCAAATGGAGATGGAGGGAATCTGATAGAGTGCTGAATGAATGAGATGTCAGTTTAACACACACAGACACACATAAAGCAGAGGGTCTCAGGAGGCACACCCAAACACTTCTTCAATTACTTATTGTGCTGTACCTACCTGGTGGCTTCATTTCAATCTCAAGTCCCCCTAAACAACAAGTCATTATCTCCTGTGGAGGACACACAAACAGGGCTGTTTACTGCCTGTGTGTTTATATATTATTCTGTACACCTTTGGTTGCTGCCATCATCGTTGTTCCATATTGGCCTCATCCTCCTCATCTTTTTGACATCTCATTTTCAACCATCAATTTTCCTCGCGCTGATTGAACGCAGTCGTCAGGTTGGCCGCTCAACACGTTAAAAAACTTTTGTCCTTCATCTGTCGCCAATTTGAGCGCAGCAACCTTGAGAAAGACTGAATTTGTCCACATGGAAAACTTTCTGTTGGCGCAGAAACTTTTCTGTAAATAATGATCCTGTTCAGGGCTCCTGAGGGGCCGGAACCTATCCCAACAGGGTACACCTTGGACCGGTGGCGGACCGTATTGAAGTGCATTTACTCAAGTGTTGTACTTAAGGACTTATTCTTAGATATTGGTACTTTACTTGATTATTTTCATTTTATTCTACTTCATAATTTTACTCTACTGCATCTCAGAGGGAAATATACATAGTATTCTTTACTCCAGCTATAGTTACTAGTTACTTTTCAGATTACAATTTAACATTTCCTTCCCAGTGACAACCATGTAACACTCGTGCAAAACATTTATTTCCTTAATTACAGTTGTGAACTGTTACTAAGTATATTTAATCAAGTACTGTGCATACATACACATTTTTGACTATTTGCAAATTATAGTACTTTATTCTTCTACTCCACTTCACCTATGAAAGAAATAGAAAACTTTCTAAATACTTTTTGGAACATAAACCACTGCACTGATCATTAGTGCATGTCTTTTCGTTACTGCCCGATCTCTCGTCCTTGTTTGTCTTGTTTTGTGTTTAACCCACGGTGTATCACAACCTCTTTGATGAGAAATAGGATTTGGTTCCAAATAAAATATAATAGGCTAGTCCTTCAAAGAGGGCTGGTGTCGGTCACATGCTCTCACTCACATCTACCGAAATAACACTTATCTGTTGCAGGATCAAACTGCATGCTTTTTCTTTCTTTTATACCAGTCTTGGCATGGAGCCAAGACATACATGCAGAAAGATATTTTCAGAAGGAGAAAAAAAATATTTTGGCTTCAGTTAGAAGTTACTTTCAAATCACCATTTTGTATAGCCTTCAGGTTTAGTGAAGAATATATGTCATATGTTATGTTACTTATGAACTTCATATAGTAGGTAGATTACCTCAGCAGTAGCATTGTCCTTGGGACAATGGGTATTGTAACTCTTTACACTTCACATTTTGATGATTATACATGAGTAATCTTTTGAATACAGGGCTTTTGTTTGTATCGTAGTGTTTTTAGTGTGTTATCAGGAATTTCACTCCAAAGAATAATCTGAGTCCACCACCGCCCATTCTCGTCCAAGTGTAATTTTAGTCACCAATTCACCTATATTGCATATTTTTGGGCTGTGGGAGGAAGTTAGTGGACTGGAGAGAACCCACACAAACATGGGGGAAATGTGCAAACTCAATACAAAAGGACCCAAAGTGGCAGGGGTGAACCTGGAACCTTCCTGCTGTGAGGCAACTGTGCAAACCATGGTTCCACCATGCTGGCTAGCTCGCATAATGTCCAACTTTGAATGCATCAGTTGAACTAGAGGCCTTTGTAGAAATAGGTTTAACAAATTCAGTTAATGCAAATGATTCTTCATGCCAGTTAATGAAGCTGGCGAGCACAGTTTGAAGCCTTAGGAAGCATAAATGTTTGGGAACAGAGGTTTCCTGTCAGATAAACTCTGACACATCTTTGTTGCAAGTAAGAATGAAGAGGTAGTCATGCAGGAATTACAGATGAGCAACTTCTGATTAATAACTGCATGTCTTACAAGGAGGTCAGGGATTGGCGAGGCTCCGGTGGATCTCTCAGATTAACCGCTTTGATCGGTTCAGTAAAACTCAACCGTCCAAGTGTGCAATGACTGGGATTAGATAAATGGGCTCATAACTTCCCTTAAATTCCTTTTTTTCTTACCCATCCTCACTCCGCTGTCGCACCCCCACCTCTTCATTTGTATGCAAAGTCCAATCCCTTAGGCTCCCTTTCCTTCTCTTTAATTTCCAGCCATCTTTTTTTAATCAATTTTCTTTTATCTCGGGGAAGTTATTTTAATTCTCCTACATCTTATTTCATTCTCAGCTGTGTGAGGATATCAATTATTCAATGGAGCGGAAGCTGAGGAATATGTTAATATTGATTAAGCTTTCGCCACACCTAAGAAGATTACACTTTCTTATCACTATGCTGGAGCGCTGCATCAGCCCGTCAAATTATAGGACATATAGATACACTGCATTAGATATGCAGTCTTGTTAGAACATTTGTGCGTAGTAGCGGTTGCATTTTATCCATAGACAAAATAAGCGCTAGCAGCTCTTTTATTGCCAGGGGCTACAGCACTGGTTTTGAGTAGTGATTCCACAGGTACCGTGGCATTTGTATCTCATTTCCCAAGAGCCCTGTAGGGCAGCCAGAATCAGTATATCTGTCAGGGTACAAAGCAGCTAGTCAGAGGGCCACAGGGAAAGGGAATACAACAGAAGTGGGCGTGAAGGGGACCGGATGTCATTGTTCTCTCCAACAGGGCTGTGAGATATGCAAGTGGTTGAGACAGAGCTGAAGGAGGCCTCTTTGGAAGTCAAAGGGTTTTTTTGTGATTCATGCATGCATAAGTGAAGGCATGGATGTACAAGTGTCTCCATCCACACCAGGATGAACGATATATGCATATATTTGTGCGCGCAGTAAACATTAATGAAAGTGAGTTTACCCTTCGGCCAAAACTTTTTCCTCTCCCATCACTTTGTAAAGATCTGGGATGCCTGCACTATTTTATTAATTTCATCTCCCTCACATTCGTTCTTCTTCTTGAGAACCCTGTACTAACTTACATAGCCGTAGACCTTCATAGCAGGTGCTTGACTGCTCTGCTGTACTGTAGCTTCTGTCTTCCAGTGTTTCAGAGGTTTGCTGAGTGATTAAATCATGGTTATCATGTGTTTGTGTGTGTGCAGAAGGGAGAAGCACCTGCTTTTCTTTTTGATGATTATTACATCAAAGGTGAAATGTATTTGGTATTCTGGAAAAATTCAAAGGAAAAAAAATTACTATTGTGACTGAGACAGAGACAAAATCAATCTGCTGGTTGTTTCACCAGTCTGTCTACAAGCTTTATGCAGATGTTGTTTTGTTGTTTCCACAAAAAGAACGAGCAAAAAGATAGAGAGAGAGACGATGGAGGGGTAGAAGACGGACATGAGAGAGACAGCTAAGTAGAGATTGAGAGAGGAGGAGAGAGGTGGGGGGGATGGGGGGATGGGGGGATGGGGGGGGTGCTCTGTATTAATTCTCTGTTTGCCAGTCAGAGCATGCTCTTCCCTATGAGATTAGATTGATAAAATGCATGTGCTTATGCGTGTGGCACCAAACACTCCTTTGTATGCATGTGTGTGTCTGTATCTGTGTTGGGTGTGTCTGCATGCACCAGTGTGCACACACTCTCTCTGTGAGATTAGGCTGATTTGTCAGTGATGCTGGAGTTTATCCATGATTAATTGCCTGTGTTGAAAACGATGTTATTTTGCATTAGCGACCTGTGGGACGGCCGTAACGCTACATGTGTGTGACACAGCATGAATATCAACCATGACATCTTGTTCTAGACGTGTTGGTGCTGTAAGAATGTTGGCACACAAGTCATCTGTGTGTCAGAGCAGCTGGGTACAACCTTTTTCTGTGTATTATTCATGAGTATCCCCATGTTAACAAGTCTCTTTCAGGGAATCGTGGCCACTGCCTGCTGAGGTCAGTGCATTACAATATTGTTCATCACTACATGTAGGTTTGTAAATCGACTGCTCCAACCCTTGAATGCTCTTAAACAGTAAATTTACTTTAATGTCTGAGAATGGACGAGATATGCAGGAAGGATGTCAGATGAGTTAGATTTGAAAAAGAAATCTGAATTCCATAAATGAAGATAATTCTTGAATGTGGAACCCAAAGCTAGTGGACTTGTGGAGGAGTCAGGTCTTTAACTCTCAGTTTCTGACACAGGTTAGACACCTACTGAGGAACCTAACTTCATTAGGTTACAAGGATCCAGTGGACCACGCATCACTAAAGCTAGGATTACACGCCATGATTTTATATTCCTGGATGTTGGATCGCACGCCTTGAGTGTTCACAATGACCCGTCGGTCCCTGCACCCCATTGTGGCCATCGACAATTGTCAATAAAGACTAATTTACAACGTCAGTAGCAGAGAGAAGTTTGTTTGCGAGCAACATGCTAACAAGACAGTAATGAGCTGTCTTAATTATGTTCGCCATCATGTTTACGGAAACCTCTTAAAAAAAGAAGCACCAGCATATCTGGAATCGTAGTTGGCTAGGGCAGCATGGACAGTATGGCTGGTCTATTTCTGAGAGAGAATTGGAATTAAACCAGCTACGTTTGACTGTATAGAGTCTTAAATTGAAAGCTAGCACTGCTCTAAGGTTCTAGCTATAATAAGGACCTTCTTTTTCTTCAAGCTGCACAGTTTTTACCAATCACAAACTGCACTTCCTTCTTCATGATAAATTATCTGTTATGCTCCACGTGATGCGCCGTGACGCCACAGTAACACGAATGCTCAGTTGCCACTTTGCATGATGAGTTACAAATATTGTGTTGATATCAGGCGATCGAGGCTTGGCTCTTCTTCAACTGTGCGAGAGCCTGAATCTGCCAACCAAAATTTGTGACATGTCAGAAAATGATCCGATCGTCCGACGGTCATACTGAAGCTGCTGACTGGTACTCAAGGCCCCTCCCCCCATACACTTCCCGACAAACCCCAAAAGTCAGTTTGACGGTTGTGAGGCTCAAGATTGGGCTGAAATCAGCATACATTGTATGCCTGGCCTGGCTTAATATGGGTGGGTAGGGCTTTTGTTGTTCTCAAAGTGCACCAGATTAATGCATTCAACATTAATGGTACAAAAATTCTTCCAGTGGAGCATGCCCCCCCCCCCCCCCCTCAAAGTGTCTGAGGTTCATCCCCCATAGTTTCTCTAATCAAAATAGCGATTGCCAGTTCATTCACCCAATAAACTTTGTGGTAAAACTAGAATTAGTATACTATATGTATTTGATTTAATTTTTATTTGTTATAGGAAGACGCAAATGGAGACTATGTTGTTTGTTTGATTTTACATGTAATTTTCTAATTGCTAAACAGAGGGATTAGAAGAACCCCGAGACAAAAGGAAAAGACCTACAGGATTGTGTGTGACTAATTTTATTTTATTTCCCCAGGCTTTAACACAAGACTTCATAAGAAATATCCCATTTAAGTGTATGTATGTGTTTGTGTGTGTGTGTATGTGTGTGTGTTTGTGTTTGTGGAAAGGCCAACTGATAAAGACACCAGCAATAGATAGTATAACTATGGGAAGCAGAATCTGTGAAGCCAAGAAAAGGCGATCAATACCAAATGTACTTTGCAGCGACTGAGATACAAGGAACTCTGCAGCCAATTAAATAGAAAGGGAGAGAGTAGTAGTGGTAGCAGTAAAGATGATAAAGGTCTATTATTTTGAATCCTAACACACCCTGTCTCACCCTGTGCTGAACTTTGCAGTCTCATCACCCTGTAGAATGATTAAGTCAAATTATTTATGTAGTAGTACTATATACTAAGCAGATTTCATTCATTCATTTATTTTCTCAGGAGAAGACACTTGCTCTAAAATATGTTACATGGATTTGCTCACGCCATAATGCGAATGCGATGCACATGCGCACATCAGTGTACACTAACACATGCAAGCATTTGGAAACACTCAGCCCTAACATGGTCACCATCACGTCTTTCAAATTTCCTGAAGCAGGGGATTAACTCAAAGCCCCCTGTCATTCTCATGATGAGAGAGTATCTTGCGAAACAACTAACTTCTCTTTCTTCAACTTCTGCTCTTTTCAGCATATGCATTCATTTTTCAGTGCTGGACATGAATATTTCAGAGCTGAGTGACAGATCCAGTGAAGAATGAAAAGAGAGGAGAAGTTTGTGTAAGTGTGTGTGGGTGACTGGGGGGTCTAGGGAGGTATGAGTAATCAAATTTGGTTTCTCATATCTCATAAATGAATAAAGCCTAGCATATTTCCATCCTACCTTTATATTCATCGATTTCCATATGTTGGTGCTACCTCTCTTTGCGTCTTTATCTCCAGTTTTGTCCGTATGTATGGTATCCTACAAAGACATGATGTACCACAAAGAGAAGTACTAAAGCTCCCATATAAACAGCAAACCGGGATTATTATTTTGAAATATATATGTATGTATACACATATACATACATTTATGTATATGATTTACTTAGATCCCGAAGAGCTAGTGCTTGACATGTTAATATAAGCATTGGTTTGTGGGTGATTTACTAAGAATAATTGCGTGAATGATAATGCAAACATGGTTGGGGCAGAATTATTTCAATTAAAGTTTTAAGACTTTAATACATAAGACTGACACAAAGGTCTTCAGGCTGGAGACCACCTGAAGACCTCTTCTCCAGGCCAAAGCTAAAACTACACTAGCCATGACTAGACTAGTTTGGAATTGGCAACCGGGAGGCGTTAATCTAGAGTGTTCGGGAAACCAGTGACTCCTAAGAAAGTCTAGGTGGCAACTAGGTGGTGAAGATCTGTGACGCTGGAGAGATAGTTGACCTCCAGGAAGGACTGTAATGGGTATGTCTGGATAGCACCCCCATATGCAGCACTCGCAAGCGGGCACCGGGCAATCTACAAGTATTTCAAAGGTCAATACCCCCAGAGTCTCCCGAGACGAGTTGAGAGACTCACTAGGACAAACAAAACAGATATGACTAAAACAGTGACACGGATGCAGAAAGGGTTCAAGCAAACAACTCTAACTCTGGAGACCCGAGCCGTTCAGTATATCCTTTCTACTGAGAGCAGTCTACGACACTCTCCCCTCTCCGGTGAACCTGCACCTGCAATAGTATTTCCTTTATTTATCACATGTTACACAGTACATACATACAGCACAACGTCGTGAAATTTAACTCTGTATTTAACCCATCCCTGAGTGAGCAGAAAGCGGCCCTTTGAAGCCCCCGGGGAGCTGAGGTTTTGGAGTCTTGCTCAAGGATCCACAGTCTGTTGTTTCAGGAGAACCCCTGGTCTCCAGGTTGAGGGATGAGTGCTCTACCCACTTAGCTAAAGCCGCCATCATATTGTTTCTTCTCTCTTTTTCAATCCACTTCTATGTGTTTGTGTAGGTGTGCATCAGGGTTAAATGCACTTAGGCAAAAGGTTAAGGTGGATCGTTGAAGGATACTGAGCAGTTTTAACAATAAGCTCATTTTGGAGCTGTTGGACACTGTTGTGTGATGTCATCAATGACTTATTATTCTATATTATGTTTGAAAATACAGCTATAACTATGCCGGCAGCTTAATTTTTTCTATTTATTAACTAACTTTGCATTGTGGATATAGTTTTTATGTGTAAATGTATTCCCCTTTCTCTTTTTGTGACTTCAACCACAGGTGGTATGGAATATGGTGTTGAATAATTGTCTTTCTGAGGAGAGCCATAATAAATCAATATCCTTCAGAAATGACGGAGGTTATTGAGTAACAAAAACTGTAACTATTTTTTTTTTGGGAGAAAACCATCCAAAGTTGCAAAAACAATGTGCCCCCTGGAAGGGGTTTGGTGTTTGTAGACCAGGAGATAATTAAACCTTGAAAACTGGTAGTCATGTAGATGGTCTGATTTGGAGAGGGTACAACTAGAAGTACAATTATCTCGGCCGGAGCTATGAACAACAAGAAACATAACTTTGTAAGTGATTCTACACTGGTAGCCAGGACTGAACAGTTAGTTAACCATTCCTGTCTGGAAGACAGGAATGGTGTGATTTGCTCATGCTTGCACTTAGCAAAAGTATTTTGGCCTGCATATAAATAACTTGCCCATTCCATCATACAATGTGTCGCAGTAAACCAGTCTGGAAGTGATAAAAGTATTAGACCTTTTCAAGGTCTTGAAAAGACAGGAAAGGTTGACCTTAGCTAAAACTCCAAGCTGAGAAAAGCTAGTTTTTAAAGGTAGAATCAAAAATGACGCAGAGACTCCTTTATTGATTGTTATTTAGATTATAAGTGAGGTTATATATTTTTTTTAATTCCTTATGGCATTTAGTGTTGAGGTCAAAGTTTAATCAGATATATTTTGATTTTAAAATGCTGTAGGCTGTAATTGGAAATCCATCATGTTCTTATAAGGTAACTATAAAACCAGGAAAGACCCTGTACTCTCTGCAGAAGTGATGTGTCCTCAAAGCATCCGAATGATGGCTTTCACTTCAGCTCTTCTCCTCTGATAGGAACTACATCTCTGAGAAGAGAAACAGCTTACAAATCAAATTAAATATCAGATGAAAGGTGCTGAGCTTGTTATTCCACATTTTTAATATATAGATGCATGTCTTGCTGAGCTTCGAGTTCTTCAATTTAGATAAGAAAATATTTTGGTGGTTTTGATAACTTTCACGGTCTACTGCTCAATTTGAAAGATTGCTACTTTCGGTGTCCACTTTTAATGAGTTTCTTGTCTAGCAGTTGTAAGAATCCCAGTCCCCTTGGTAAGAGCGGGAAAAAAACAGTGCCCTTTACCTGTTTATTAAAGTGTTATGAGGAGATCGTGCGTACAAATATATCATCTGTTTTACTGTGTATGGGGGTGTACAACACACTTTTGAAGGTTAAGGTACGTTTCACATGAAGTAATTGCCAAAGTGTGAAAAGAGGCACACTTTTAAAACTGTAGTCAGAAAACAACGTGATGATGGAATGCATTTTTTTTCAAAGCAGGAACATCTTTCTCTCACTGCATTTATGTGTTATCTTTTGTATTTTTCTCTTTTTTTGGAGAAATTCTATTTTATTTATACTAATTCATGGCTCTTAACTTATACCATACATGTGTCTCTTCACTTACTTCCTTGGTATGTATGCAGCAATATAAAAAGGCGGTTCTGTTCTTATATTTCACCACCTGCAGACAAATCACAACTGAGCTATGATAAAGAGTGCTCGTATACAATGCTCCAATGAGGGCAATACTGGAGAATGTAAAGGATGCTTGTTGGTATTTTAACATCAGTTGAACTATTGAAAGCAAACAGTTGCAGTATAACAGAGATTCAAATGCGTTTTAAGAACTCCACAGCTTGTGGAGTATCCACAACCACGAGTTGGCAGTTCATTACATCAGTATGAAATATTTTCATTGACTTTCCCTATCATTTAGAACTGTAATGTTTGTTCCTCATTATAAAGTGTTGTTATACACAGAACACACATACGTAGGGTAGCATGGTGGCACAATGCATGGGTTGTCTTTGGATAGTCTTGCTTCCTCCACAGTCCACAAACAGGGTATAAGGTTACATTTGAACACTATTTTGCCCATAGGTGTGGATTTGAGCGTGAATAGTTGTCCATCTATATTCCTCAGCCCTGTGATGAACTAGTGACTTGTCCAGTTTCGCTGATCTGCATATGTGCAGTTTAAGCAGATGATCTTGGAGGAGAATAGAGTTTAACTGCTAGCAGTCCACTGGTAGACCTCTGTAGTTACCTTTTTTAGAGTCTTTGGTTTGTTTCCTTCATAACAGAACCACCATTATGAACAAAAGAAAGGAGCAGAATCATTTAACCCACCTCCATACTCACACAGACACAAGCAGTGACGCTGGTGTACAAATGAGGACAGGTATCATCTTCGCTTTTTTAATGTCATTGCAGAGATGAATTGGAGTTTTCTAGGCATCTTTCAAAAAATACAGAGGTCTGGACCTCGGTGACCTCAACGCTATTTACGGCAACATCCTCGCCCTTACTGGGCTCAAAGCTTCTCTGCTCACTGCCTTGTTTCCTATTTGCCTCCAAGAACATTGCAAAAATTTTCTGCTGATCAACTCAAGATTCCCAGCTACCGCCGAAAGAAAAAAAAAAGGGGGATGCATTGTAAATCAATTATATCCAAAACTCTGGAACACACTTCCTATGGATGAAAAGAGAACCAGGAAACATAAAAACATCTTTTATAATAATTATACATTTTATTTATAATGCACTTTTCATTTCTTACAAATCTCAAGGTGCTACAGATAAGAAGCAGGAGCATAGAATAAAATAAAACAAGTATAAAAACAGTTATAATTCATCATTAGTAAAAAGTTAGTTTTCTGAAAGAGAAATTTCTTTAAGCCTTTTATTTTTTTTGAATGCTTCAACTGTCTGTGGAGTCCTCAGTTGGTCTGGAGGTGAGATTCACAGATGAGGGGCAGCAGAGGAGAAGGCGCGGTCTCCCATGGTCCCGAGCTTGGTTCTGGAGGGATGGAGGAGGTTGCCATTTTGTAAGCGGAGGTTTCGGCTTGAAGTTTGCTGGGTGAGGAGTTCCTTTAGGTAGAGTTTAGCATTTCAGTGGATGCACTGGTGGATGAGGAGAGTGATTTTGCCATGACCCTCACCGGGAACAGCTGAAAAACCGTTCGGGAAAATACCACCATCAGTGGCAGCTGGAAAGCATCGGGAGTGTCCGGGCCGGTGCCACCATCAGTGAGAGGACGGTTTGCCTTCAGCCGGTGTGAAGGAGGAAGGCAGCAGATACGCTACGTAGCCACTCAGGGCTGGTAGAGACGGGCAAGGAGGTGAAAAGGGTAAATGCTTCACCCAGCAACAGCTATGAAAACAATAGCTTTCTGGCCCACAAAAATGCACAAAAACACACGTACACGCACTACAAAATTCAAAAATCATATCAGCTGGACAGTGTCAGCGTCCTCCCACTAGTTAATATTTTGGCTCATGTTCTGGGCTCACTGGGTCGAGGTGACAGTCCAGCAATGAGAAGGTCAGTTTACAGCTCATCAGTGAAAGCTAACAGCTGTTTGGTGGCTATCAGCTGACCAGGCTTAACAGACGGGAGTAGAGTCCCAGCGGAGTCGAAAGTCTGGAATATCTTTTGACTCAGTGGAGGTCTAGTAGGGGTAGATTCGGAAAAAGTACGATGAAAGAAATAACAAAAAAGTATGAAAGACGTGCTAGCGACGATCGGCTAACCGCTAGTCAACGGAAACTAACAGCTGTTTGTGGCGAACAGCTGTTAGTTTCAGCTTGAGCTGCAGATACACGGTATTACACTGACTACTACTACATTGGGATTGCAATAGAGAGATCATATTAAGATAAAGGTGGTGGCGACAGTCCACACCAATCTGTTAGCGGGGTAGAGCACCGGAAAGCAGAGTAAACAGAAAGAAATACAATTTGCAGCGGATAGTGAAGCGGCGACCGAGACGCCAGCGTCCTCACACATCCGGGACATCCTCTTAATTTTAGCATTAGTCACCTAGCAATCTGCTCTGAAATCAATTGCTGATTGCAGCAAAGATATTCTAAGATTGAAACCCCACTCTGTAGTTAAATATCAATTGTCAACATGATACAACTGAGTCCAGGAGAGATGTTCTTTAAATCCTAAAGGCATTTTACTCTGACTGTTAAAATAAGAACAGTTTAGGAATTTGTTGAAAATTAGCTGGTCGGTCTCCATGGTAACTGCTGAGTGGAGCTGGAACTGTTTTCACCTCCCAAAAACCTGCTTTTGACCCAATGTCCTGTGCAGTTAACCCTTCTTGTCAGAAACACACACAGAAATGAGGTAATCACACACACACACATGCCTATCCACACACACAAAAGGTACAGTCCATGCACATCTACACTCTGAAGGCGGAGCTGAGCTGGGGTTGACTCCGCCATCATTAAGCATTGGACTTGTAGCATACAGCACTCCCCCAAGGGACTGACTGAGGTTAACCAGGCTTTTCACACTCAGCCTTCCACTCAAAGGACAGGGGGGAAAAATTATGTGGTGCAGGAACACATGCTGTGGTGGGGATTATGACTAAATCCAATGTGGAGTAAAAAATGTCTCTTTGATTTCAATAGAAGACAAATTGGGGACTATCTAGTTAGCTTAAGTTCAATCAAAATGTATGAAATAAAAACCGGACACTACCTACTATTTCCCTTCTCTGATATCTCACTGATTTTATCACATTTATAGAATTATATTCCAGAAAAGTCAGGGATATTATAAAATCCGTAGAACACATTAACTCAAAAAGCTTTTCATGGATCATTTTAAAACGTTATACACACATATACCTTAAATTGAGGAAGAACTGGATTGATTTTGGGAAATCTTTTTTTGTTAATTCCTGACATTAAGGGGAGCTTTATCGGCAAAAGTGTTGGGGCTATAATTTCTCAACCACTGATCCAATTTAGTCCAAATTTGGTGCATATACTCTAGGCGACCACTGTCTCTTTATATCACATTTATCTAAATTTTAAATTATTAGTCAAGATTGGATTCACTTTGGGATGCCCTTTTTACTAAACATACAGTAGAAATAACTTCATGTTTAATTTAAGGGGTTCGAGCAGAGAGATTGCTTTTGCAATGCTTGTGAAACACGTATTAGAGGCATTTCAGGGATATAATGTTGCTGTCAGGGACACCGTAGGCCTAATTTAGTAATCTTGGTGCAAAAAAAATCCAGTGTGCGGAGCAGGTGTTTTGAAGGGCTGAATTTTTCTCTGTGCTCATATTCTTCTTTGAAAAGACTTTCATCCTCAGCTGCAGTGTCTCAGAGATGACAGGAAGGTTACCTACAGCCTTTTGTTCTGGCTGAGCTCATTTAATAAAAGTTGTATGTAAATTCACAGTGGATTAGCATACATTAGCATGTGGTTAGGAACCGTCCGTGGGATTGGTGCAAACGTGGAGGAAGGAAGAAGAATCCAACTTTTTGAGGTAGGAATTTGTGACAAGGGATGCACAAGAACCTTAAGTATGTCTATGCTACTTTCAGCTTTCTCATATCAGGAGTCTAGACTAACATCACAGATTGTGCACCTACAAAACATTATTCAAATATCTATAAAGTTTGTGTATGTCTAGACATCCTCCAATACGACAGTTGTGACAATCTCTGCTCCTGTCATCCACTAAAAATGCGCAACGTATTTAACAGACTCCGATGTCATGGTAATTTGATTTTTTTGTCTGCCAGCTGTTGCTGTGTTCATGCCTTATTATAGAAAATGTGCTCAGTGCCAAATTAGATGTCTTCAAGTTTATACGGTGTATACCCTGCACAAACTTGGATGCAGATTAAAAGTTTAGCCTTGTGATGTGAGTGATTCTTAGAATAAGTGTTCATTAATACAAATGGTTGTATGCATGGGTGTTTCAAAACGACTTTAATGTTGCTGAGAAGCTCAAACATCCATACAGTAAATGACAATTGATCCTCTGCATGGTACATCCAAGTCCACATCCCCGTGGTGAGTGAAGCTTTGGACTAAACTCATTCAAAAAATAACCAAATATTCCACTTTTTCTCTCAGTAAAAAGGTCTCTGAAACATTTTAACAGCTTCATCCTCTACCCTCCCGCTCTCTTTCCATCTCTTACAAATTTAGAAACGCTGTCAGAACATATTTTAGTCATAGATGTCTTCCCGTCAACACTATTAGGTGTTACAAGGCTGATGATCCATTAATAATGTCTCACCACTGCAGTGAAAGCTAATTGTGGGTGTTGCCGTATTTTACTGTGGGCACTGAAGTGACAGCAGGCAACTATTGTGATCTGCCGTTTTGGTCTAATCTAGGGGGAATTCAACCAGAGCACAATTTAGCACTTTAGAACTAAATTCAAGCAACTCATGTTCCTCTAACTCCTGGTATCCTCCAGGGCATTCCAGGGAGAATAGAGTAAGAGCTGCGTTTCCAAGGGAAAGCTGAAGAAGACTTCTTTCTCTAATTTCATTATAAGCAAATATCATTGAAAGCAGGGTCAGCCACACACAGCATACCCCGACCCCGGACTCCATTGCTGTATTCATTACAACACATCACTGTTTTCCTTTTAAATGATTATGTACTTAATGTTTTGACAGCTATTGAATGTAATGAGTGTAGTAAAACCAAACCATCTGCATTTTTATGGTACTTCGTTAGTTAAAAGGCTCCACAACACAAGCCACCATTTACCTATCCACACACACATACCACCTGTTGTGTGGAGTGAATTTCTCCAGACTCAGAAAAAAAACCTGTACATGGTTTATTTTTTTATTTTTATTGTTCATTTTCGTATTGGGTAAGAAAATGAACTGCGGCCTTTTACAGAGTGGTGGCAGGTATAAGTGGCTGCTAGGCTAGTAGACTAATAGCTTGAATAATGGCTGAATGGCAGATAGTGGAAGATGGCCTAGCAGAGCTGACTTTACTGACTGAGGGAGTCAGGGAGCTGAATTGAGTCCAGGCTGACAAGGAGCGGAGTGTCGCTGGTTGATCATTTAAGCTGAGACACAAGGTTTAGCAGGTACCGGACAAATACAAGATTTGCAAAAAGTCATGCATACTTACCCAGTTTGTGGGCGGAACAATCTGGCAGCGAATGGACTACAGGGCCAGAATGTACTTGCAGCAGTGTGCTGAGTAGGCCACTGCGAGGAGCAGGCGCCATCTGCCCATCAGGAGCTATCACCGTCCACGCAGTCAGTCGCACACCAATGGAATATGCAGGGAATGGGGCTTGAACCGCCAAACAAACAGTAAGTGAATTATTGTCCTACATCCCAAGACACTGTTACTCCTATTAAAGTTCTTAACTACTCCTTCTACTAATAAAATAATATTAATCATACTACAAATATGAGAAAAAATAATGTAGTCCTGATGTCGATTGACCAAAATATAAAATAATAATGAAGGTTCCATCAAACCTTGACATTGAAGAACTAAAGAATTTTTGGCCAAAGTCAAAGATGACCTGAAAAAAAAAAGAAAGAAACCAATTCATAAGTGATGATGTTGAGCATAATCTCCATCATAACAAAATAACAGCAGAATGACATAAATTGCCTTCAAATGTACATGAAAATGTAACATTGTGTAAATTGAAGGAGCCAACTAAGAGAACCTCATCCTTTGGTTCTGGGGATGTGAGCATTCCATTGAATTGTGTTAAAGTTTTTGAGATGTGGATGTTATGGATAGACAGTAACCACATATCGAAAATGCTGCATACACATGTAAGAACAGTCGGGTCAGAGTAAACCTATATGACTTATTTGGTAAGGGGTGATAAAGTCCCATTGTGTGTTTTTGTCAGTGGAAGTTGCATTATCCATGCAGCTCAACCGGTTCAAAGGCTCACCAGGTTTTCGTGTGTCGATTGATATTACTCATTCCTTTCACATTCCCATAAGGCTCTGCTGCTTACAGCTCACAATACATTCTTAAAATAATAACATTACCTTAAAGTCACTAAAGTTCACATTTTCTCTCCCAGATTGCATTTCAATTTATAACTAGCGCTGTATGATATTAACACATCAGAATACTGTCCATAATTGACTGTAACCTTGAATCACTGCAGCACGGTGGCACAGCAAGAAGTTTTGAGCTTCAAATCCACCTCCACCTCTCCCAGTGTTTGTGTGGGTTTCCCTCCTGGTACTCCAACTTCCTGAACTTGTTGTAATAATTATTATATAATTAAAGGATAAATCTAAATGTATTTGTGTGCTATTTTCCCATGTACCAATATTTTATAATCTGCTAAAGTAAGTGGTTTATTATACGATCAGTATTAACCGTGATCCACATGCAGTACAAAGACTAACTTTTCTGTTTACATAGTCCGTATAACACCCTTTCCGAAGACTTTTCATCCGTGTGACCAAACACACACGTTGTTAGAGCTGTGAACATCCATCACAGATACTTCCACTACTCCTGAGCAGTTCAGACAGAGAGCAAAGAGAGGGTTAAACCTGGATCTTCCCTCACCGAGAGAGCACGTCTCTGGGGCAGAGTGGTGAAATATGGGGTAAAAATGTGGGTCATGGTGAGTGTATTAGAGCATCTGTGCCTGAGTTAAAATGTGATTGCGCGGGGAAAGAGACTCTTAAGTATTAATAGAGCATAGACATCTCTCCGACGGCGTAAATCCGAGAGAGAGCTAAAAAAACAGAAATTAAAGAAATGCCCTTTCAATTATTGCCTGTGTGCCTCCGTGTGGCAATAACACTTCACAAAAAATAAAACACACACGTACACACACATGTTTAAAAAAAGGAGTAGATTCACTCTGTAAATTCTCTCACCTTTTTTATTAAAGGATGTAACTCAAAACCTCATAAGAGCAGTGGACATCTGCACAGTGGCGGGTTAACACACTTTAACTGTCATACTCTCACACTCACACAATAGTAATGTATAGTACCAGTCAAAACTGTGTGCAGTTCAGTACACAGATGCAAGTCTCCGTGTTTGTCTCAGGTTAGTCGTGATAGAAAATTTATTTTGCAAAATGCAACTTAAGTTTTTTCTGAAGACCCTGCTGCATGTGTGTTACTCCCAGTCCTTAGCATTGTTGCTGCAAGTCATCTGTGGGTGTTAAACAGCTAATTATTTATAGGGTCAGCTTTATAGCACCCTGTTAATGGCACAAGAGAATTTTAAAAGGTCTGTTCCAACGTTAAAAAGATTTATTTTACAGGTTCCTCCTTCCTCCTGCCAAACGTAAAAAGACACGGTAGGATTAAAGGATTATAATTCCAGGTATTGCTGTAGATATGCTTAATCATTGAGACATGTTGGACATGTCTTCTGTCTTTTTTAATGAAATAACTCAAAGAGTGCTGATAAGCAGCCAACCTACAGTGGTGGCATGATCGAAAGGTTTTCCCGTGTGTCAGAAATTTTGATAGGGTCTCTACTCGATAGACATCAGCACCTTCTTTTCTCACCGTGCCGGTGAAAAGTAGTAGTTGTAATTATACAAATACTAAGAATAAGTAGTCATGAAGTAGAAAGTGCAGCTTATGGCTAATAAGAAAGGACGAAAAAGAAGTGTTCACGGCTTTCAGAGTGGTGCGTGCTGAGAAGTTAACACTCTATACAGACAAACTTAGCTCGCTTACCTAAAAATCTCAGTTCAAAATAGACCAGCGTCTGTCTACATATCTAGAGAGTCCATGGCGATCTAGACACCTACGAGCCCAGTTAAACCGGTAGAATAAAAAAGGAAGTTTCGGCACACAAACACAATTTCAGTAGATAAAATAGCGGGTTATCTACGTTTTACCTCAAAAATAATTGAATAGGCGCACCACCCAAAGTTAATTTGGGAAATTCTGAAACTTGGAATTAATCAATTCTTAATTTTATTAAACTTAGAATTCTAACACTGAAAGTCATGAAAAACAGAATAAATATGGATAACTGATCACGCAGGTTAATGCATACACATGTGTTTGGCTGTGTGTGTGTGGTCTGAAAAAAAAAAAAAAAAGCTGAGAGTTTGAGAAATAGGTAATGGTGATAGAGAGGAATTATTAACGGTTTTGAATTCTCTGGAACTTAATCATTGCAAAAGGCACGATAAAATTAAAAGGGACTTAGATTTTATTAATCAACCCCAGATCATGAATGAGCGTGATAGAACGAACTTTCTTGTGCTGGTCACAATCACATCCGTAGATCAGGTGCTGCAGTCAATCGGGCAGTTTCCTCTCTCTGGGAGAAGGTATTGTTCCAAAGTCCGCTGTAGACTTCTCCCCAGGGTACTCTATCGTCGCTGCGTATTGGAGACTGGGAGTTGCTGTGCAGACACGTCAGGCTGGGCAAGAGGACCTGGCACCGATCATCCGTGTTGCAGGATGCAAAAATGGGAGCAGGAACTTTACTCTAGCTTGCAAAACTGATTTCCAGGGAGCAGGCCTCGCAAAACTCCTAATAGGAAAATTGACCTTTGCAGGGCTGACGAGGGATTAAAAATTTTATCTTTAAAGCAGTTTCAAACAAAAAAAAAAATGTTTGCATGCCATTATTGAGCTCAGGATTGTGATGCTCAATAAACAATCAGTTCAGAATACGAAGTATAACTGAACAGCGAAAAATCAACGTACGTCGAAAAGCAAACGACTTATAAAAAGGCAAAATTGAAGAGAGCTACACTGGCTAAGAGTTCTAGAGGGTTAAGCAGGAAAAAGTGGAGCAGGGCAAGAAAAAGCGAGGGCAAGAAGGGCCAGAAAAGTAAAAAGAGAAGAGAGAAATGCAGGGAGTCATCCCCTTTTTATACCCATCCGGCTGTCCCAGTTACTTATTTGCATGAAGAGATGGGCAGAGAATCTGCTCTTGTATATATCAAGTAGGTGGACAAAAAGGGGGCAGAGAAGACTACAGGCCTGATAGTAACACGTTAGAATGGTAAAATTACTTTCTCTCACCATGGCGAAAGAGTGATCAAACTCACGAGGGATAAATACATAAATACCATGTATTCTATATAATGTGTTCATGCAAAACAGTAACCAAGATATCAACAAATCTAGCTTGCCATCTGCAATGACATCTACGTAAATAAGGCATATCTACCAGATTTAAAGCAGACAGGCTCAGGACATGTGTACAATCAAAGATTAGCAACATTTCTAAGAATAAAGTTGTTACAAGCACTATTCATTCAACTTATTTAAACTGCATGAGATAAGACATAGATGTTCACGTATTTGACAGTAGTAAAATTGAAATATATTTTCGAAGTGATGTTTCTATTAATGAGCGCTAGATGACAATGTGTTACTGCAGAACCGTCCAAGACTGACAAGCTTCATATTGCTTATTTGAACAGATTACGATAAAATGTTTTATATTGTTGGAAAGATCATTTAGTACAGCTTCTAACTATGTAAGTTGTGAAAGGAAATAAGGAAAACTTTACATAGAAACAGTCTTTTTTTTGTGGATGAGGTTCCAGTTAACATTGTTCCTCATCCATTGAGCTCTGGCAGGTCATAAAACAGGAGGAGCTGGGGTGAGGTGTCGGTCATCAATGTTTTATTATACCTCAGATTCTAACACCGGGGTCCTCCTGTCACAAAGCAAGTCTCCCTTTCCAACTGATTGCTAGACGAGAACAGAATCACTTTTGTCCCTTTGACCCCGGAAGAGCAAATGGTGAGAGAAGCCTGTCCCTCTCTTGCTGTGAAGAACCAGATTTGGAGATGTCTCGCTACAATAATGTACTTTATGAACTAAGCTGCTCACGCCATCACGCGTTTTCTCCTTATCAATCACATGATGTAACTGCAGATACTAAAGAAAATGACGATGTAGGAAGGATATGGTGGTGATGAAAAGAAGAGTGTGAGGAGGAGATGAATATCACCCTTTTGCCCTGAACACAGCTGTGTATTACTTTTCCTACCACAGAGTACATGAAAAGAGAGACTCTTGTTTGATGATGACAATCTGGGCCACGAAAGCCCAGATTTCGTGGACAGCGCCACGAAAGGTGGATATGATAAGGAGAAGAGACCATTTTCATCTGCAGTTTGGATAAAAAAGTCTACCGTACATAATGAGGATATAGTCCAACAACACATGTTGTAATCACTATTGGATAAATAGTGGGGCTGGAGTGCAGAAATTTGACCACCCACTGAAACGAGAGAGAGGGAAGAGACAAGACTGACCTTTTTATAACAAGAGAAATGAACGAGTTGGCAGAGAATGTGTGTGTAGGTGTGTGTGTTTTGTGTATCGTTTTGTGAGTGAGGCCTCTTAGCATCATTTAGTCGCCTGCTGCTGACAGTGCGGTACAGTTGAGCCACAACCAAGCGATCTGGGACCTGCTTTGACATTTTCAACATGATCCATTAATTTACATTTGTCAGGCCTGGTGACATGTCCATTTAAATGAGCTATACGCAGCCTGTGCATCAACTTCCAATGCACAGAGTCTGAAGTCATTCACAATGACTGGATGTGCATACTCATCTAATCCATGTAAAACACGGCCCTTAAACACATGAAATTAAATCAATTGCTAATATAGTTGAGGTCCCCTTTTTGTTACTCAACCTGCTCTGGGATGTGTGAGCTTGATGTTGTGTGGTCTCATGCCTTTCTAGCAGAACGGTCATGAACATTTCAGCAATCTTTGCTGAGTATTGGTCCTCTGTGGGATCGGACAACATGGGCTAGCATTTGCTTCCCATGAGCATCATTGAATCTTGAGCACCCATGACACTGTTGCCAGTTCACCAGCTGCCCTAACGTGGACCACTTTGGTGGGTACTAACCCCTGAAGACCAGGAATATCTCCATATAATGATTGCTTGCTGTCTGATAAATTCCATCCGCTGACAGTTGCCATTGTAGCGAGATTGATTGTTCTCTAGCACTGTAGTGTTTCATAGAGATTATGTTATTCAGACCTCACCTGTCAGTGGTTTCTATGTTATGGCGGATATGTGCATTTATTTGTTTCCACCAACATTTGGAATCGGCAAATAAAATATAATAGAATTGATATTGCTGCAGTGACTTCAGACAAGACGTGTTTATGAACATTTTCCCAAAACCTTATTTCCCCAACCTTTAACAAAAGGTTTGCTGTCATCAGACAGCTAAATCAGAAAATCATTCAGTGTACACTATTGCTATTATTATCCATCAATAAAAATAATTTGTCGTGGGCACAGTCCAGAAACACATAAGAGTTGTGCCTTTCAGGATTTCTATTTGGTTGTTGTTGTTTTATGTTGTTTTTGACAAAAAACATGAAATATATTTCATATAAAAATGTATTCTTCTTCTTTCGGCTGTTCCCTTTAGCTGTTGACACAACCGATTAAGTTTTTCCATCTTCCATTGTCACACCAACCAACTGCATTTTTCTCTCTCACCACATTCTGAAACCTCTTTGGTCATCCTCCTGTCTCCTGCCCGGCAGCTCGATCTGCAGCATCCTTCTACTAATATATCCACTATTCCTCCTTTTCAGGTGTCCAACAATCTCAATCTGGACTCTCTTACCTTGTCTCCAAGAAATGTAACCTGGGCTGTCTCTCCATTGTGCTCGCTTATAATCCTCATCAGGATGGACAGGAAGCTCTGCCTCCTGTCTTTGAGTCAGTGCCACCTTCTCTAAACCATCCAGCAGAGCTCTAAACCATCCAGCAGAGCCTCTCACTACCGTCTTGTAAACTTTCCCTTCACTTTTACTGTGATTCTTGTCATAGGTAACTCCTGACACTCTTCTCCAACCACTCCACCCTGCCTACACTCGCTTCTTCACCTCTTTTTCAAACTCCCTGTTTGAAAAAGCTCTGAACAGTTGACCCCAAATACTTAAACTCCTGCACCATCTCCACCACTACTCCGTGCATACTCAAGGAGTATGCAAGGAGTATGCAAAGAAAAGTAAGTAAGTGTGCACTTACTTACTTTTCATTGACGCACATCTATTCTGTTTTGCTGTGACTGACCCCTAATCGCCTTTGTTGTCAAAGCAATCCCCCTGATTGAACCCTTAAAATTAAATGTTAATTATTTCCAAAGCATTTTTAGTAAAAAAATGAACTATTAGATTATAATATGGGTAAAATATGATATGAACAAGATAGATCATCTCGAGTGGATTTGTTTGCACCAAATTTTGACTAAATTGTACCAGGAATTAGGAATTACGTCCTAAAAACTGTGTTTCTTGTAAAGTGTTCCACCTAGTGAGTAAAATATAAACTATTAGAGTAAAACACAAGATATATTATCTTGTATACAAGATAAATCTCTTTGAGTTTATTCAAAAGCCCCAAATTTGGACTAAATCAGACGAAAGGTTGACAGATTATGGCTCGAAAACTTTGCCAAAATGTTCCCCCTAGTGTTGAAAATATGCAACTGACATTTTCCAATATCACTCCAGTTCTACTAAGGTCAATGTCTGCATAGAATTTCAAAGTGATCTCTGAAATGGTTTTTGAGTAAGCACGTTTATACGAAGGATCTGGACATGGCAACGAGGACGGCGATGACCATTCCATAATATCACCAACTTTTCTGGGATATAATAAGCTATAAATAAGTTCTAACTTCTGTATGACTCATTGCAAACTTATTTCTCAAGAAACAACAATTTTATATATAACGTGACATTACATAAATGTCGTAGTTTATCAAAACCTATCAATTTTTCAGGACATAAGTAAAGAAATACATAAAGATTTTTCCAATACTTAATGTCTCCTGTTGTTTTTTATCCATGAGTCATCCACTGGCGACCGCACGACGCCCACGATGATCGAAGGCCGGGAGTTCGATGACTGTCAGCCACGAGCGATGGAAGATGTCGTCATTTATCGGCCCCAATCTGAGAGGACATGTAGAATCTCTCTGCCCGCACACATGCAGTCTCACTGTGTGGTGGTAAAGATGGATATATAACCACAGGTTTTCCCGTTACATATTTGCGCAGTGTGCACCTTTGTGTTTGAGCTTCTATGATAAAATATGCTTCTGTGTTTATGCAGGTGTCTGTGTGTAACTCGATAATAAACAGCTCAGTTTTATCTTGAGAGGCTCTCACTTATCCAGGTAGCTCCATAACAACAAGTTCTCAGAGACTGAGTGGATCCTATCTTGATTCTAAACACAGGATTCGGACCAGATTCTCCTGCTGTTGATGAGACCGGACATCATGGTTATATATGTTATACTGAATTATAGTATGTATGTGTGTGTTTAGATGTGAGATGTGGGTGGACACCTTCATGAGCTTAAATTAAGCGAGAAACTTGCAAATGCATGCATATATTGTGCAGATTTACGCTCATCTGCTAGTCAGGTAAAAGATGTGTACCATCACTATCATCCTTCTACCATCATTGTAGAGACAAATGTATCTCATTTAGTCCCCACACTTGGTTGGCTAATTGACTAAGAGGTCAGACATTATGTAGCCAAATGTCAACTCGCTGCTACTTACAATCCCATCAAACGAAAGAAGCAATTAAGCAATGTTTTTTCCACCATTAGCCAATTACTTCACTTGTACTCATCAGGATATTCTATCCAGCCCCTAAGTGCGGGCACTGTGAACAAGACATGGCCCTTAGACATAAATAAGTTACAACATTAATAACGGCTCCCAGCTTCATAGACGACAGTAAGTGAGAAGGGGTCATCTGGTAGGGCTTGTGTCTGAAAGGTTAACTACAGTGCTATGTGTCTTAGACCCTATTTTTGTGTGTATCTCATATTAAACTGTCAATCTTCAAACTAAATATAGCCTAAAACAGTCAGTTTGCTTAAAAACTGAATTTGAAGTATGCTGAGAAGAGTGAGGAATCAGCTCCAAAACCTCACTTCCATAGCCTTGGTAAGCTTATTCTTAAGTCTTCAGCACTGCATGCCTCACTTACCTATATATATATGTATACCTACTGTATAATTAATTTAATTAATTTATTTCTAAACATTCCTTTTTCTTTGACTGACAGTGGTTAAATTCAATCAACCTGACAGCAATAATGAGAGTCGAATGTAAAATAATTTTTTTGGGTATCCGTTTCAAAAACTCTGACCAATCATCAATGTGTATTAGCCTGACAGTTAGCCTGGCTTCGTCCAGGCTAGTTTCCCAGCATGAACCTACATAGTAATTGAACTTTAACAATGTTGAACCTTAAGCTCTGTGAAGCTATATTAACAGAAAATATGTCAGACTAAGCATAGTAAGCTCAACTCCTTTGATAAGCTTGCTTTATGGAAAAAGTCTCTGCAGCGAAACTCATAGAATAATCATACCCATTTGGATATTTTTATAAATATGAGAGCCCAATATGTGGTTGAATGTTTCTGGCCCTATTTGTATTGGCACCACGGCAAAGAGCAATCTAAACAAATCTAGATTATGATCCAGATATGCACCAAACTAGACATTTATACAATTTTTAGCACTTTGAGATTTGATCCAAATGTAAAGTGCATTATAAATTAAATGTATTATTATTATTATTATTATTAAGTTAAGCTAAGGTTAAAGGCCAGTCAGGAAGACTATCCACTTACACACTCATACCGATCTGTCACTCACACCTTCAATGCATTCTCAGTCAAAATTAGCCACTTCAAGGTATGGGCTATCGAACAGCTGTGCTTATCAGTCGGCCACACTTATGGTGACACATTTTCATCATTTGCCAATCATCTTGCTGCTGTTGTTTTTTAAATTGGAATCTCTTCATCCATCCAGTGCTTTCATGTTTCCCATACGTTAGCCCTCCACTTCGCCATCTCTATCCAGTCCTCGCAAATCCATCAACCTCATCATTCATCAGTTTCAGCAGAGTCATCAGCCGCCGCTACCACCAGTGTCAATCCTCTAAGGGAGGATATACCTGCTGCTGGTCAAAGCGGATACCCTTCTATATATAAAAAGATTCATCTTTTTTTCCCGCAGGAAATTCAACTTCTCTACATTTCTCCCACCCCAAACAAGCAAAACAACATCAGGAAAGCAGCTAATACGATCAAAACCGGAGCAAAGTTGTACAGAATTAAACTTTTACAACATTTTTGTATGAAAAAGGCACTTCATCACGTCTCATATCGCTGACAGCAATGAATGAGCCTCAATTTATGAATTTTCTGATCACTTTTTTCTCCTACTCTGCAATAATTGTCTTCCAACTTCATCATGCCCAAGTCAAGTTTTGTGAAATTGTTGGAGGTCTTATCCAATAATGCTGTGGAAGTTGAGTGCAGCATATAATCATTCAGATCTAATTTAAATGTGTTTGCCATATCTGTCTGTACCTTTAAGCAGACATCCAGGCCACTTGCACAGCACCAAGTCTGCAGTGAGCAGGGACCAGAAATCAGGGCCATCCCATTCACTCCCAGTGTGCTGCGATGGCCGTGGTGGGGGATATTTTTCATAATCTGAGCATTTTTCATTACATTGAAAGCTGGAACTGAGTGAAACTCAGACTGAGACTGATATGAGTTCAAATGTACAACGTCAGTTTGATATATATTCTCACATAATGCAACATGGAATGATTTAAAGACTATATAGGGTACCCACCTGTATTTTATACTAAACTGTGTTGGATCTTCTTCGGTTTTTCTAATGTGAGATTAAAAAAAAGGTAAATGTGGATCTATATTTTGAATTAACAGAATATAAATGAATTTGTATATGAAGTGAAAAGGAAAAAAACGGTACAAATGACTTAACATTACAACATTTGACAGATAAAATAAAAATACCTCAATGGCACATTACCATGAAAAGAGGTATCAATGCTTTGAAAGTCCTTAAAAAGTTAAATTTGGTTCCATGTGTCAGCTTCTGAGGTGGGTATTTATAACTTTTAATGAATAACATCAGGGCCTTGTGAGAGACATCCTTTCATCTAGACTGGCAGGTTGACTCACCAAAGCAGAGGTGTCAGTCCCACGAACGTTTCCTCTTTCATGGACTAATAAACCCAGGGCATTTATTTGACAGCACTTGTTTGGTTTAAGCCAGATGTAACAGGCACCATGTTCTCCAAACTCAAATTCAAATTCATCTTTCA
This sequence comes from Lophius americanus, assembly GCA_037951165.1. Taxonomy (NCBI): domain Eukaryota; kingdom Metazoa; phylum Chordata; class Actinopteri; order Lophiiformes; family Lophiidae; genus Lophius; species Lophius americanus. The sequence goes on from JBBDHG010000001.1 coordinate 7,457,190, forward strand.
CCTCATCACTTCCAGGATATTCTCCGACTCTGAAGAGAGTGGGAGAAACTGGGATGTGGTAAAGATGTGGTAAACTATGGTGGTCTGGTAGAATTCAGGCGAGCCAAGTATCTCTGGTTAAACATCGGATTTTGACTCATCATTCACCTATGGATGCCATTTAAACCCAGGGTCTTAGGAAAAGTGGCACCATTAACACTAACTTTTATGGATGGATTTAAAGCATTAGATGTTTTCTCTGTATTCTTTTATGTGATTCCCCAAATGAACTTGAGTCATGCTCTTAAAGGAATTGTGGAAAGTTGGCCACTTATTGAAAGATTCACTTCTATTCCAGGTCTTCTCCATACGTAAATGAAGCCTTAGAAAAAACATTATGAATCTTCCCTCTGTAAGAATTTTTATTGATTTTGGCATAGTGAGCTACTGATGACACCAAGAAGCCAACTTCTTGCCTCTGCTAAATGTCTATGTAAGTAATTTGAAATGTGTCATTTCTATTGGCAGTTGAAGAGGTTGAGCAGTCAACAATCAAGATAATTCTTCGGGATACATTGTTGTTACTCAGAAATGCATTTAAATATTCCTCCGATTGATAATATATTTAAGTGCTAACCATATCTCACATTTCTGAGATAGTGTGGGTCTGTTTCTCAGCGCCATTATAATATGAAACTATAAATGCTAAATATGCATTGCACATTTATACAAATAAAGACTTTGGTCTAGACCTGCTCTTTCTGGAAAGCACCTCGAGACAACTGTTGTTGTGAATTGGCACTTTATAAGTAAAGGTAAGGCTGATTGATCGATGACATTTATAACAAAACTTAAGTCAATGATTTAATCTTCTGCATCAATCTGAAAATGGAGAAAAAGGAGCCAATTCATTTGGTCACTCAAATAAAATTTTCCGCCACCCGCATGTGGGACGAGACCCAGTCTTGAGGCAGGCCGGCACCAGATCATCTAGTACGGAAATCATGACTTACTACAATAAGCATTTTCATTTCATTTCGTTCCTGATGCGGACATCGCATTTAATTTGTTTAGTTTCTGGAATGACTTTAAGAAGCTTAAACTCCATATTGACATGTATGAATACTGTATGAACAAGAAGGGAGGCATAGTTCAAACGCCCATAGTATAATAATAATAATAATAATAATACATTTAATTTATAATGCACTTTACATTTGGATCAAATCTCAAAGTGCTAAAAGTGTCTGTACGTGGGTGTGTATAGACACACACCCACTTACAAAACCACATTCTGGCAGGTAAAGTGATAAAAGGACTGAGCCAGATGAATATATGATTAATATCTGCCCATAAAAAATGTCTGGTTCAATAATACAGTCTGTAGAACGGGAACTGCTCTGGCAAGCAGGAGGATGCTTGGCAGTAATTACTGGCATATGGATGCAGATACACAATGAAATACACAAAAACAGTAAAAACACTGTCCTACACATGCACATACTCAGACATGCACATGAACACGCATTAATTAACTTCCTGTTTGATGAAAATAGCAGGGAAAAATAGCCGAGGCATGACTTTGAAGGAGACAGCTAATATTTGGCTCACAGTAGCAGGGCAAAATCGGAAAAGATTTGATAGCTAAGGTTAGAGGTAGGTGCTCTCTCTCTGTCAACCCATATATTACTGTAAAAAATGTTATTAAAAAAAAGAAGATAAAGGAGAGAGGAGACAGGGAGAGGAAATGGATGGAAAAATAGTTATTTTCAGGTCAGGGCTCAATTGCCAGTGGATTCCTACGTTAATTAGACCGTAGGTGTGTGAGGAAGACAAAAACAGAGTGGCAGAGAAAAAGACGAGATTTTATTTCATGTGTGGAAATTTTGTGCATGCGTTTGTGAGCATACTTAAGTGTGTGGCTAATTGGATAAGGAAGCCCTGAATGGAGAGTACCGAATTGCCCGGTCTTCCTCCTCGTCCTCCTCCGACTTTCCCCTTCTATCATGAATCCCGATAAGGGTGTACTTGACAACAGAAACTGATATTTTATTTAATTTAGCCAAAACTATCAGAGCTGAATACTGAGAGCAACTTACAAGCAAGCAGAGAAAATCAAAGAATAGATAGACAGAAGAAGAATGTATGTTTTTAAGACGTCACAGGGACTTTCCAACCATGGTTGGGGTGGCAAAATATATTTCAAGCAAAAATATTTTTCAAAGCACTGATTGAAAATAACTGCAGTATTTTTAAAACCTAAAATGGAAAAAAAGGATTGCTCCATGCCAAGCTCACAAACTTAACCTACATATCAAAGTCACCATCGGGCAGGTAAAATGTTACATACTTGTGGCTCGCATAATCTTTGCATTCAACAATCTGAATCTTTTCTCTGTGTTTTGTGATGTGCTTCAGATACTGTATATGGACTTGAATTAGACTTTAAATATGTTTCCGCCTGAGGAAGGCCAATGATTGTAATAACACAATATATCAAACATAAATATACATTTTTGCTGTTGATTTTGTTTACCTTCCAGAAGGTAAAGTTTGCATCTGTATTTGTTGTATTATTCATCAGCAGGATTTCACAAAACTTATTTTTTGAAAAAAAAAGCACGTGATATCAGTATCAAATAGAATATAATATTTTTTTTTATCTAAGTAAAATTTTGTTACGCAGCGCAAAAATTGAGCTGCATGAAGGTCATTTCTTTGGTATAAACAGGAGGACCCTTGCAAAAGCAATCAATAATTTTCTCCCTAAGATCAAAAATTTTGGTCGTTTGCTGTTTGACACAGTTCGAGTACAATTAAACAGATCAGACTTTGAAAGACTCCAGTTTTTTTCTTTTAAGCATTTTGGTTAAGTGTTGGGAAAAAAATTCCAAAATACCGAAATTTTGTTTCACTTCCATGTTTACTTTGCATCTTTACTTTTAATTTTTTTTACATTTGCTTTGATTTCTTAAAGAACTAGCAAAAGCACTCAGAGTACAAACCTTCGCCAAGGCACAACAGTCCCCCATAGTTTAGGATAAAATCATGAAGATTTCTCCATTAATGTCGGAGTTATTGGCAGCCTATAAAACTACCGACAACTCTAATAAACACTAAGAATTCTCTCAAGTACTCTGTAGACGCTCTTCTACTGCACCTTCCACTTCAGCATCTCTGTTCTGCCCACTGCTCCATGCCCAAAGGAAAATCAAAGAAGAAAAGGCAGCACTACCAACATCGTGACGTCACTATTCCAAACTACTTATTTTTTTTAACTTTATTTATTTATTAATTTATTTTTTTTAAATGCTGCCACAGGTACCATTACTAAAATTTAATCAACCCTACGATATCCATTTACCTTACATTATGGACACATTGCTTTGGGTTTTATATTGCATCAGGCTTGATTAGTTTAAAGAGTACTGTTGGGCCTTTGCTGAGGTATTGGCTGTACATACAGTTGGTCATACAATTAAAATCATCAGAGCATCATCACATCTCACAGCATAAAACATATTAACCAGAACATATGTGAGCATAGGTAGTCAAAACCAATGCTGCTACCCAACCCATGGAAAAGCTCCCAGAAAGAAAATGTCTTCCACATATAGAAGTTGTGAAAATGACTACCTTTGATACCATCATATCATTTACAAGCACATATATCTACATATGTGCTTGTGTCACCAACTGCTTGAGATGTGCACAAAGATGCATGAATAAAATACCATTGAAGATCTTACGAGGTAGAGAAAATAGCCCAACCTTCTCTAAACAGACAAATGGATTAGTCTTAGATTACAGGATGTACATGATATGCACAGTGACAAAAAAATATCTAAATCATTCAGGCTTTGAACATAACAGAAGGGAAAACCTTTAATAAAATATGGTAAACAAATTAACATTGACTTTGCTGGTGGATCATTATGTTTTCTTACAAATCGGGATGGTGTGAATCTGCTCAGACAGTGAATGAGGAGAGGTATTGATTGACTGCAGTCACAGAGATGAAGCTGTGTTTACCCTCACAAGACTGATGCAGACATGCTCACACACTGGAGATGTACTCAGACCAATGACCACACATCCGCCCGCACTACTACCAGTACCGGTGCTGTGGGTTTTTGTGTGTGTGTGTAAGAGCAAGGGAGAGAGACGGAGAGAAAGAAAGAGAGAGAGGGAGAGATCGACAAGCTGCAGGGAGCATCTGGCATGGATTTCATGCCCAGTCTGAAATTAATCTGATTTTATGGCATTTCATTAAACTTTCTATCATTGATAATGATCGCCGGTGTTATGGGTTACACATATACACCTACTGTATGTGCACAAATATGAATGTAAGCATGTTGTGCACAGTAATAAAGGTATCTGGAGACTGATAATTTAATGAGAAAACAGAGTTTGAATAAAATGAAACCCATGTATTCCCTCAATGTCCGCAACATCATTAATCAAAGTCGTTTATGCTTGTCAGCTTATATATATGGAAAATGAGTGACAAAGCTTTTTTGTTTGTGTGTGCATGAATTCTATCTATCTGCTCTCCCAAAGGATCAGATCTCTTTCCGGCCAATGCCAACACAGACACACGTAAAGACACACACGCCAGCGCACACACACACACACACACACACACACTTACACACACACACACCTTGAAGCATTAAATAGGATGATACTGAGACATTAGTTAGAGTTATGAGGTGGGAAACACCTGGCCTCTGAAGCACCATGCGACCAACGTTTAGGGGCCCATAGGTGGATGAGATGACTTTATTCCTATCTGTGATACGGATAAGAACACACACACACACACACACAAATAGGACCATTAGCCCTCGCTGCAGCACCTCACTAAGCAAAGAGCGGAAACGAATAGCAGGCCATTAGGGTTTCATTACGGGGATTTGGCTCGAGTGGAAGGTGGACTAGAGTGATTGGGGAGGGGAGAGGGAGATGGACAGAAAGAGTAATATATAAAGAGAAACCTGATGAGATGAGAAGAAAATAAGGCCGGGCTGTGTGTCTGTGGGTGGTTGTGAAACAAGAGAGAATACTTGCAAGAGAAAGAGATGAAAGTAGGAGAATGGAGAGCTATAAGGGGCATGAGGTGTGTGGATGTGAGAGCTGTTGTCCATGACCTCCGCTTGTTTGCAGACCAACAGTCAGTTCAATTGCCTGTGGCTGTTTAATATGTCCCATCTGTGCACACACATGCATGCACCCACACACACACACATGGACACATGGAAACAAGCAAACACATGCAAAATTACATCTCTAAACATCTCTCTCGTGCTCACACACACACACATACAGACTGAAAGTGCGACCAGTGCTTATGTAAAAATACCAGCCAGCTTTCTGCTTTAGCTCAAGTCGACCAAACACACACTGAGAAACACACAAAAACACTTACACGTCCAAGGTTAATAGCAGCTGTCATGGGCAGGGTGAGCAGTAATAGAACACACAAATGCCCCAGGGAGAGAGCAGTCTGTTGATAGACAGAATGTGGGAATGATCAGGAGAAGGACTAAGAGGATGAGGAGTATGAAGGAGGGCAAAAGCAGGAAGTGGTTGTTCGGAAGTCTGACGGGATCAGGTCGGGCGGTAACTTTTCCTATAAATCAATTAAACCCAATACAAAAAGAAGATTATTTATCTCTTAATTAGCACTAAATTATTCCCTCTCCCCCTGACTCTGAGCATGTGCCTTCTGACGGGCGCTGATTACAGTGCCAGTAGGGTATAAACATGCATGACAAAAAGCAAATCTAGAAAAAAAGTACTTACATCTTTCATCGACCATGCTTGATCCTCATTAGTTAAGACTTTATATCAATTTACTGCCCCGCCCTCCCTCTTCTCCCACAGTGATGTGTAATCTATCCTCTATTTTTGTGGACTGTTACTGTCAAAAACAACACAGAATGAGAGAATCACGGACGGCGGATCTAAACTAAAGAAAGCTTTGCCATCTTAGACGATCATTTCATTTGGTTCCTTTCTTTAATGCTGCACAGTTATGCAACAGTTACACTTTTATTTCATTTTTGATGATTACTGAAAGAGTGAAGCAACAAGCAAGGCTTTGAAAACAAGCAGTTATTTAAAAGGCATTATTTATGAGTTGTCGAGCCCTAAGAGAAAGAAGTTGTTTAACTACACTACAGAAAGAACCATTTTAAGATATCCAGATAAAGTGGGACTTTGTTGTTAAAGAAGTCACTGCGGAGAATCTTCTCCAGTGCCAGTGTGTATGCAGCGCCTTGCATGGCAGCATCGGTCATAATTGTACGAAGGTTTGTATGAGTGGGTGAATGCTGGCTCGCATTGTAAAGCGCTTTGAGTGGTCAAGCCGACTATAAAAGTGCATAGGCGTATCGCATCATACTGCTGGAAGACAGACCTCAATAACCTGCTGTCTATCCTGACATTTCCATGACACAGACTCCACTGTACAACACCGTTTGGGTCATTACCCTCAACACTGATGAGGTTATGTTATCTGTCAGTTTATGCTGTTTGAGTTTTTGTTTAATGTGCAGAAAAAAATGTATGGATTTCCACAAAGCTTGCAAGAAGAATTAAGCATGCAACAGGAAAGATGATAAATGAATGAAAATTATACATTTTCGGGATATAGAGATAAAGTCATAGAGCCAGATTTTTTTTTACATTAACATTGTTAGTTAGCATTTACTTTTCTTTTTCCTTTTTTTTTTTCACAGTTTTTAATGAAAAATTGTGGAGGGATGGGGAAAGCAGACCTTGTCCTTGCTGGGAGTATGCTCTCTACCAAGTGCCAATTTAATTTAATTTTAAATTTCTGTGATTCACCAGTTCATCACAGGGCCGACACACAATGAAAAATAATAATTCATGCTCAGGACTGTAGGAGGAAACCAGAGTACCAAAGGAAAACGCACGCAAACCCGGGGAGTATCTGCAGACCTTCTTGCTGTGAGGCAACAGTGCTACCCACTATGCCAAAGTGCTACTCCACAGATATTGCAATGCTAATAAGATGGCATTTGTATTCACACAATAGGCTGTTAAATTACCATGTGTCTGTCTGTGCATATTTTCATGTTGTTGTATATAAGCACAGATGGCAAAACTAACCGTATATATATACAGTAGAAAGGGAATATGTAGTGGAGGGTCAGCATACAGGCAAAAAAAGCGATAATATAAAGCCATGAACTCAGGCTCCAGGAAAATAACGATATACAGTATTTTCAGTAGCAGATAACCTGTGAAATATTACTCTGCAACCTACAGCAAGTGCCGCCAGGACTGCTTGCTTTTCTACTCAGACACGTAACATCTACAATCATTCACCAAAGGCCAAATCTACAACAGATTGTTGGTCTTTCACAGGAATGCAAAGGGTGAGGGTTTGAAGATGGTGATGCAAAGCTGATCAAGCTTTGTATCATAGGTACATATTTAATTACATCCTGAACTTCAGATACTCTACCTTTAATACGCAAAATGAAGAGCATGACTCTCAAACCAAATGAAAACAAAAAGCAAAGCTCAGATCAGATCAGAACAAGCGACCGCTTAGAATCATCCCTCATCAATCACAATATTTTAATACAAAAATTGAACTTGCCTTTTCACTTCTCATTTAGTCTCTTGAGCTGTTGGAATCATGATCAAATACCGACTGTGATGGTGTACATTTCTTCCATGCCTACTGTTTATCCTTTAAGTCATTTTATTCTTTGTTTAAGCATAGGAACTTCTACAGCATGTCAACCGCTGGTCAAAGAACATAATGAAAACTGTGAAGTGAATAACATTGATTACCATGAAACTTGTCAAAGTGTAGGATATATTCAGTGGCGAGCAAAGATTTTGTCCTCATATCTAATGAGTTGGAAGAAGGATAAATAGCATAGGTGCTATATGCTATATAAGGCAGGGTTTTTTTAATGTTATGGCTGACAGCTGTAGATGTAAGGGTATGTCTGCGTAAACGCCTGCGGATATAACATTTCACACACTTATGCCACGAAGAGGACTCACAGAAGCAGCATAAAACAAACTCATCACACACAGCCTCAGATTCTGAGACTCAAACTACGGCAGCAAAAGAAAAATTATAAATCTATTTCTTCTTTCTTCCTCTTGAGGCACTGTCATCCCAAGCAACTGCATCACCTCTTTCACAACATCCAGAAACCTCCCCGTTTCCACCTGTTTCTCTTGCATGGCAGCTCCATCTCCAGCATCTTTCTACCAATAGATCCACCATCCCTCCTTTTAACATGTCCAAACCATCTCAATCTGGAGTCTTTTTCTTTGTCTCCAATATGGCTAACCCAGGTTGTCCCTCTGGTGTGCTGGATTCTAATACTGTCTATCCTCATCACTCCAAAAGAGCATCGTAACATCTTCAACTCTGCCACTTCCAGCTCTGCCTCCTGTCTTTTGGACAGTACCACTATCTCTATACCATGCAGAAGGGCTGGTCTCAATTCCGTCTTGTAAACTTTTCCCTTCACTCTTGCTGGTACTCTTCTGTCACAGATAACTCCTGACTCCACCCACTCAATCCTGCCTGCACTCGCTTCTTCACCTCTTTCCCCACTCACCATTAAACAGTTGACCTCATGGAATTAAACCCTTGCACCTTTGTTTACCTCTTTTCCTTGCACCCTCACCGTTCCACGTGCCTTCCTAACTACTTAGTAAAGTTAGTGAGTTAAATCCTAGCTAAAGTGACTGCATTAGGTAAATCCTGAACAAGAAGCATATAGTCTTTTTTAGCTTAAATATATTATTCCAATGCATTACAGAGTTTTATCAGAAACTATACACTATATATATGGAATTGTTCTTTTTATTCATAGAAATTGCTTTTATTCCATTTGTACACATTCAAGTTGTATTCAAATTTGAAATGGAAAAAGATGAAAGAAATCGAAGGGTTAAAGAGGGTAACGGAGTAAGAGGATAGAACAGTAGGTCATATGAAGGCCAAGCACACATTACTATAGAGCCCTGGAGTGAAGCAGTGGAAGTCTCAAGCAAACACAGCTCTTTTTCCACATGGCTGCTTTGCCTGACAGGGAGGCTTGACAAGCTTTCTTCCCTTTACTGGTTTTTGCAATGGCTTGCTTGAAAACGGATCTTAGTGAGAGCCCACAGTGCACTTGTCCAGGGGTTTCCAAAGTCAGTTGCAGGGGCCTCATGGAGCCTATGACACACATCAATTGTTTAATTTAATACTTATTTTCCAGGCAGCACAATGACAGAAGGCCACAGAACTATCACGTGTGTGGTATAGTGCAAGCATAATATTGCAACATTTTATAATAGATATTGCATATGTCTTATTTGTGAGTGCACAGTGAGGCGGACAAGGTCCCAGAATGGGTGAAACTTTGATATTGCTTAAAAGTACAGCACAAGGGGCAAATTTTACTGTACTGCTTCCTTTCTCCTAAAAACTACCAACAGTCAAATATTGAATGGCTGTATTGAGCCATAAGAAGCAAAATAAGAGTATCTTGTCATTTAAATGACAAAATCAACCATCATTGGTTCACTCCTCACTCAATTGGTTACCTTCTGTGAATGAATCCATACGTACATGAAAAACTCTTTTTAATAACTTCCTATCTGCTAGCCTTTAATATTCGTAGATGAGAGCTATTGGTAGCCGTTATTTCTAAGTCTCTATTACACTTATAGCACTGTAAAACCCTGCAGCTCGAGTGAGAGAGAGCAGGAAATCCTCCTTCTGCTTAACCTGAGCCCACAGACTTTAACCCTGCCCTAAACTGGCTTGAGGAGAGGTCTTTATTAGGGAGGAGGAGTGCGCTTAGGAAAGATGAATAAATGAAGGGAGCCAGGTGACAGTCCTTTGTCCTAAGCTTACTTTGTAGGGTCTAACTTTGTGATTTGTAAAAATATGGTAACCAGTCTAAGGAATATATCTAATTAAATCCAAATGTATCTATTAATGCTGGACTTTTGCACCTTTTGCATCTCTTCAGATTTCATCCTTGTAGCATGCTTAGGCATAGAAAAGGTAAGCAGTGTCTGCAATGATAAGAATACACTTTCTGGATTACTTTTTTTTCTATTATTGGGACACCATCTCTAGTATTGGGCACTGTTAGAGCAAAATAACAGTAGGCATGTGCATTTTACAAAACGTATTCAGTCTACCATGTAAATGCTGCGGAGAGTTCCTTATCCAGCTTTATCCTTGATTTTTAACTCATGAGATGCTAATTTTTCAGCTGTTTTTTTGTCACTAAATACAAATTAGAAAACACTTAACATTTTCACTGCTTTTAAAGCATGTTCTGTCTTACATTAAACCAATAACATATTTGAAACAATTTGACCACCCTGTAAAGAGTCTCAGGATGAAGCAAAGCAGCAAACATACGAAGATGTAAAATAAAGGACTTCCATTTATTGGAGCTAAAGAGTAATGCAATGAACAGAATAAAAACCGAAAGACCCAGAAATCATAATTAGCCTGAAATGAATCAGTTCCCGGCAAACCAAACGAGCCACTGCACTACCTTGACACAGGGGGAGCAGTAGAGGAGGTGCTGTTGCTAATGCTGAGGAGCTGTTGTCAGTTTGTGCGATATTATTTCATCACGGAGACGGCAGTACCCGTGAAGTTGATGGAGGATTCCAGACAGGAGTGAAGGTGGCAAAGAAGAGATGATTTCAAGGAGAATGAGGATGATGAGATTGAGAAAATCTATGTAGAGGAGGAGGTTGTTTATAATTTTTAGGAGGGCTGCCCCAGTGCTGTGCTGTCAGCGGGAACTGGATTGAAATGGTTAAACTGGTTCTTAGACTAGAGATTTCGGTTGGAAAGCAACAAAGCGTTTATTTTAAACAGGTTGAAAGTTTTCCATGATGTCTGGGTCTTGTCCAGGTTTGTTGGGAATGGGTGGAAAGAGGCTGTTTGAGGGCTTGAGGGACAAAACCAGAGCTGATGGAGGAGTTTATGATGTTGGTGATAAGTGGGGAGATAGCTAGGAGACATTGCTTAACAAGAGTAGATGGGATAGGATCAAGGATGAAGGTAGAAATCTTAATTTCAGTTGAGAATCGACAGTCCAATGTGGGACATGGGGGTGAATTGAGCAAGAGGCGTAGTGGTGAAGGACGTCAATAGAAATGAGGAGACAGGGATGGTGAAGGATGGTGGTCAGGCTGCTGTTGATGGTGTCGATTTTGACCTGGAAGAATGAATGGAAAGCAGCGTACTTCTGGACTGTGAAGGAGTCTGAGGTGATGTCACTGGGTTTGAGGAGTTTGTTCCAGTGGAAGAGAGAACGATGGGATTGTTGTAGCCAGAAGTGTGAGTAGAAGGTGGACCAGGCTACATTGACGGCATCTTTGTTGAAGGTGATCTGTTAAACTGGTGTTCTTGTAGACTCTCTCAAGATGTCAATTTCAGGATTCAGGGGTAAGCCAGGGAGCTGAGTGTTTGACTGAGACTGTTCTGGTTTTGAAGGGGAAATGTTGTTGTAGTTGTTGACAAGATCAGAGGGATTGATGTTTCTGAAGGATATTTTGCATTTATCTTTAGGGATAGGGATGGGGAGCTCAAAGTCCATGATTGCCAGGTGGTCAAAGATGTTTAGGTTAAGGCCTAGGGAGTTGGATTGTAAGATCACTGGAGCAGCCTGGGTCCAGGGCGTTCCCAAGGCTGTGAGTGGGGAAGTGGACTTGTGTGATATTGATGTTGTAGCAGGTTCAGGAACTGAGTGGCAGATTTACAGAGATTGTTGTAGATATGTAGGTTGAAAGCACAGAGAAAGAGAGTAATTAAAAGCGTTTTGGATTAAGCTATCTAAACTTCCAGACATCCACAGAATCCTAAAGCAGCATCGATTTGTCCTTAAAACAGTGGCTTGAAAATAATTCCTGCAGTACGTCCTGGGGATATCCTTAAGTCTCCTTCCAGTTGGACTTGACTGGAAAACCTACATCAGATGAAGAATCAGACACCCAAAACTATCTCGACAGGCTGGTTTTGACTCAAAGGACATTTAGCTTGCATAGAATGCATCTTTGACTGCATTCTTTCGGGTACTACACAGAGCTCATTGGGACGTAGATGGACTGATAAATTAAGAGCTTTGCCTTAAGACTCAGCTCTCTCTTCACCACAATGGACCAATACAGCGCCCGCATTATTGCTGATTCAAAAAGTTATTACTTTATTATCGTTTTACTTGTAATGGTTTTTTAAATTTGTGAATGCAGCCGGTTGGGGCTTCCATTTGGTACCACATTCGTTTTATATAATTTTTATAGGCAATACCATTAACAAAAAGCCTTCAGCACACCTGCTGTTTTCATAAGAAGAAGGCTGAGGAATAATTCCATAATGATAAGTCGGGCTAAAGCCCTGATTACATTGCATGTGGTCCACTATTTCTTTTGTATAATAAATGCTAATGCGGCCCAAAGCAAAACATTCGGAACAGTTATGTTCTTAAAGCAAGATTTCAGGCATATTTCAATCCTGCTGGCACTGCAGTTTATTGTCTATGGTTTGTTTTACAATTGAGCCATCTGTATTCTATTAACAAAACATCTGCTCTTCCTTTCTTTGCTCCGGCATCATTGCCTGGTGTAATTACTTAATTTACTCACGGCAATCACCTCATCAAATCTAATAAATACCTTGTTGGTGTGACAAATCTGCATTTCAAACCTACACATTTACCACTATCAGTAATTCAGCACAGCACCTTGGATTGTTAAGGAGGCCCATATAATCAAGATGGGAAGTAGGGATGGGAATCAAGAACCGGTTCCAGCAAGTTCAAGCCATCGACGTCATTTGCTTTTATGCTTAACAATTCCCTTATCGACGCCTTCTGCCTTGCGTTCTGCGTGCTTTGCAAAACAATGACGCCACACTCTTGCGAGTAACATTCAGCATAAACGGCGAGGAAGAGGTAATACTGTTGGACAGGAGACGGAAGCGGTCCAAAGAGTAGCTTTTTCTCTCAGAATATTGCTAACAGCGTAATGTGCAATACATATCGCTGTGAAATTTCCAGCAAAGGTTGAAACACCACAAGCTTGCACATGCTTAAACATTCATCAACGCGGAATGGCATAAACTTTAAGGAGTGGTATGTGTTTGACGCTCTACGCCGGTCAACGAGTCTGTCTGAGAAGAGCAGCGAATGGACGTATAACCTACCCTATGTCAACATAAGAACAACGCATGCAGTCTAGGCGTAACAACAGATGCTCTTATTGACTTGAGACCCAAATGAAAATGAAGCCGCTCAAATAGTCTCTCATTTGATCCATTAGATGATGGCAGTGATGGATCGAGCACTAGTAGCAAATTTAGCTCCAAGGCTAATGTCAGTCGCCCTACTCTATGTCCCAGCCCCAATCACCCTAGGGATAGCCAAACCCCATTCATACTCGCTGCACAGGATAAAATGACACAGGAGAGAGGACGACTGTCACCGTGCAGTAACAACATTTGATGTGAAAGGTTTGCACCTTTTCACCACAGTAGAGGAACCACCATTCCAGTAAGTTTAGGTAACAGTTCATAGTATTTGATGGGAGAAGTCATGGTTAAACAATAGGAGAGGATTTATAAGTAATCATATTTGATTATTAATAAATGGCAAGTTGCCTAGAACTCTGGCTCTCTGTGTCTTATTATATCGGAAACTCAAGTTATTTGTAGGGATATGACAAAGAAACTATGTTCCAAGTATAAACCCCATCAAGAGACATGATATCCAACCATCTGATCCCTTCATGGTACAAAATTGAAAAGGACAATATAATAGCAGAACTTAAGGATGTTCAACGGGCAGCAATCACAACAGATGGATGGAGCCAAGATCACTATCTCACCGGGACATTGCATTACGTCAGGGAGGGTATAATCAAAGGCAACGTCCTCCAAACCAAAGCGATGGATGAGGCGCAGACAACAGACGCTGTTTCTGAGGCAATTGTCGGCATTATAGACAAGTTTCAAGTCAGGGAGAAAGTTGTGGCTACAACCTTGGCAGTTAAGAGACTGGTGAATGAGCAGAGGAGGGATTTGTGCCTCTAATGCACATCCTCTACACATCCACCCTGTGTGTCTCCGGTGACACAAGTCAAACATATGGTCAGATTCCACCGATCCTGGAGAAGCTGGAGGGCCATATGTTGGTCCAGGGTGAGGACTCTGCCTTCACACGTAACATCAAGGAGAAGATTTGGAACAATCTCGCAACACAGTACCAGGTACTGCGAAACATGACATTTATCTCAGAAACTAAAATCAGTTAACAGTCAATCACATGTTTCACAGGTTTTTGAACATCGATGCATCTTCTTTTTCCCATTATTAAATTAAGGACAATGTCCACACCCTCCTGGGGAAGCTACAGCAATGGACCCAAGGTTCAAGTTGAAAATGGATAGAGATAGAGAGCAGTAGCGGCAAATACTACAGTAGAGTTACATTGTGGCACATTCCTGTTGTGGTATCTTTCTTCTGGTTCCATGGCTGGAAAACTGGGACTTTTCAGTCAGTTTCTGAAGCCATCAGAGCAAGAAGAGACAAAGAGTCTGCAACAAAGTGAATGTGAGGAGGAAGAAGATGTAGATTCATGTTGATAATATCAAATCACTGTCAATTATGAGTAATTATAATAATCTATAATTATAACAATTAGTTTGGTTATGATCCATTTAATTTCAGATTATACCTGCAAAGGAACCCAAGACTGCTTTGGAGGAGCGGTTTGCGGTCTACTCCCATTATCTGATCTTGCGCAAAGATATAAGAGTGTCCAAGCATCTTCCAAACCTTCTGAAAGAGGATCCTCTACAGCTGGAGACACTATAAGCCCAGAACAAATGAGGATCCTCCAGAAAAAGCAGACATGCAGATCTTTCTGAACAAGAACAGTTAGTTTTTGTACAGGAGCAATTTATTTTTAAGTAGACTACAAACTCAATAAAAATTGCGTTGACACAGAAACCCTTTATTAGCCTTTTTTTTTTCCAATCAATAATTCACGTGAATCGATAAAGAATTGGATCGATAAGCAGAATCGATATGGCATTGGTATCAATAAAATCTTATCAATTCCCATCCCTTATGGGAAGTCAGCTATACTTTCCAAGACAATTGAATGATATTTTGTGTCCATTTTCAGTCAGGATGAGGAGCTGTGTGTGATGGAGAAAGTAGTGGCAATAAAATAAGAAGTGAAAAAGCGTGTGTAATCACTGTAGCATCATTTTTTAACCACCGCTCTTATGCCTCTGTTAGATTCCTTGGCACGGATGTGATCAGTAGAGAGATAAATGGTAAAGTCAGTAGGCATACCCACACATGCAAGCTCATAAATAAGTACACATGCACAATCTCATGCATACACACACACGCAGAATCACTGTTTGATGATAATCCTGAATGCATCTGAAAGGACACGCAAGCAATAGTATGAAAAATTGGTTCAAGGGAAGAGAGAAGAAGTCGAAAATGGAGAGGAGGGAAAAAACTAGGATAGCGATCAAGTGTGAGGTAGAGGAAGGAGCCAGGCTTTATTTAATCTCAGCAGAAGTGTTGATAGAGCAGAAAGTTCAGCAAGCTGGATCGGTGGTTAAGCCTTGGATTTTGCTTTAACTGTTCAGCTCCTCTGGCAGTGTGTGTGTGTGTGTGTGTGTGTGTGTGTGTGTGTGTGTGTGAGTGTGTGTACAACCATGTGTTTATTTGCAAAGAAGCAAGAACATGGTGCTGCTAGAAGAAATGTACTTAATCAAATCAGAACAAAGGAAATGTGTTATTTTCTGGTGAGGGTAAAAGAACACTAGCTCTAAAAAAAAAAATCCAACTTTTCAAAGTAACAGTATAATGGTGCTTTGTCGCAATAATAGAGACATTTTTCCAATCTCTTGACAACCCTAAAATTGGCCAATTCCTAGAATTCACTCAAAGCCACATTGAGTGTCTGAAAACCAGACTCCACTTTTTAAAGGGAAGTGGATTGTCAGTATATAGCCGAATATAGGTGGTGGTGGCTGACGACGCTGCTGAGACTGATGAATGATAAGGCTGATGGGCTTTAAGGACTGGGCAGGGATGTGGTGGTGTAGGAGAGAGATGTTGCCAACTGATGATCACCGCTGATAACAATTGACACTCCAGACTGTGACGTGGGTAATTGAGACTGAGTATATATGAATGTTGAGAATAATAAAGTGATATGATAAGTGAGAGTATGCAAGGGAATAGTCTTTCTGACTGAACTTTCACAAGATTTTAGTTTTTTTTTGTTTTTTTTAGTCTATGTATCAACAGAAGCTACATTCAGAAAAGAATTCTAAATTCACACAATAAAATGAGCAGCCGAGCTTTACAAATCTATGATTAAGACTTCCTACCTGGTGTTACTCTGAGTGTGTTGTGGACAGTTAAATTCTCCTGGAACTCAACTTAACTTCTAGAGTTGAAATTCAGAGAATAGGCATTTTTTGGATATGCATGTCCTAAATCATGACCACATTTGTTTTAACAATCACCTTTCGGCTACTGGGAGGTAAGCCATTGTAACAATTGAAGGTTTCCTATTTAAATGTGAATTTTCATTCAAAGCAGGTATCAATATATTC
This sequence comes from Lophius americanus, assembly GCA_037951165.1. Taxonomy (NCBI): domain Eukaryota; kingdom Metazoa; phylum Chordata; class Actinopteri; order Lophiiformes; family Lophiidae; genus Lophius; species Lophius americanus. The sequence continues at coordinate 7,473,837 of JBBDHG010000001.1, forward strand.
TTTTTCTGTAATCCTCATAGTATGAAAGTGGAGATATGTAATTTAAAATAAACTACACTCTTTGGACCTGCGCGGCATGCATTTGATTTTATTTGAATGGAAATTGAAGGTGAAGGAGATAATTTATATTAAAGAATTTTGTCACAAATACTTTTGTCACAAATATTTGTATATTGGGAGGATTAGGATATTATTGCTCCGCCCCTTCAGGCTTTATAGCTGCAGGTGGGTGTTGCCAGCCAATTAGCACTAAAGGAGGAGGAGAGAGGGAACAGACATGTGCCTTGTCCCAATTCTTGTACTACGCCCCAAGGTCTTCGTCGGGATCCACATTTGTGTTATGTTGAGAAAATGTGCACTTAGGGACATCAATGCTCAAAGGACTGAAGCATTTCAGCACATAATTGTGAAATTATGTGCCGAAATCTGAATACGTTACGCACCTACCTTATTATCACAACGAACGATCAGTAAAAGGGCGCATGCACGAAGGAGGCCTTTCCATCAAGCAGTCCTACTGTAACCTATCTGATGAACAACTAGACAGCAACGGCTAGGACACCACATGTAAGATACCGAATAATGAATGGAGCTCTACAGGCCATTGGCCACCGAGTCCAGTGGGACAAAGTCTCTTCATCCGTGCATTGTTTCGACTCTCTAAGTGTCTCTCAAGAACTTTCATACATGCGCCGTTTCACTGTCCTCTCAGATACACCCAGTAGTGTTGCAATACACGGAACCGGTAGAGAAATTTCTACCAGGTTTTGTAATTGCTCAGGATACAACATATTTTGGCCTATTAGTTTCTCCTTGCATCAGTGGCACCTCACTAGAGTCAAATTTAAATTGTCCTCCATATTGACAAGCATTGACAGCTCAGTCAAAGCACTGAGGAGATCTTGCAGCATTTCAATCTGGCCTGACAATGACCTAATAAGAATCATCTGCTGATTGACGTCCAACTGCAAATAATCCACATCCAGGGCGTCAGAATTCTCCGAAGACATTCCCTTTTCAGTCGCTCTTAGAACAAACAAACATTACTTTGCACTTTAAAATGTAATGAGGTTGTGTGCGAACACATTTAGAGTTGCTCACAACAGCTGTGCTGCTGCATAAATGACTGAAACAGAGATGTTAACAAAGACAAAAACTAAAGTTTGAGCTAGACTCCTTAAGTACTTTAACGTTCATTAACATCTAGCCAGCTCACAGCATAAAGCTAGCTATTGCCAACCTCAAGCTCAGATAGAGCTTTGACAAAATCATCACATAAAGAGGTTTTTCGGTATGTTTCTACGTTTCAAAAATTACCCAGCATTATAATATTTAGGACAATTTTCCACAGTATCTTCTCTTAAAACAGCATTATCACATTAAACAGAGTACCCATGACTAACCCAGCCAAAAAGTGGTCACAAGCCAGTGTATTTCTAGTACCGGTCCCAAACCCGGATAAATTGGAAGGGTTGCGACAGGAAGGGAATCCGGCGTAAAACATATGTCAGGGCCTGGATTAACAAATATCGTCACTGGTACTTTTATACAGCAGGGAACTTACCAATGCATGGCAACAGGGTATCTGCACTGGCAACCCCGAAAGGGAACACGTTCTTCATCCTTTCGTTCTTTGGACGACAAAGACCGAAAACCCACAACTCCTGAGGGCAACATAATTGGGGAATCTGAGCCTTCTATGTTATGCTGTCACCCATGAACCCAAGCCCATCTCAGTTAATGCCCCCCTCGCAAAACCAGAAGCCTGAAAGTGGATAAATTTGATCTGAAAGTGAAAAAAAATCTGGAGACTAAAATATTTGATTTGAATGGCAAAAAAATATAAGATCTGAATCTAAGAACAAAATTTGCAATTGAAACAAATAATATCTCAAATATAAAATATATATAAAATTGAAAATTGAAAATAAATGATTCATTCAAAATAATATCAATTAAATCAAAATTATTTTTAAATTGACAGTAACCTTTACCTACATTTTTTTTAAATTCATTTATTGTTGATTTTTTAACAATTCAAGATCAAAACTTGAACTCTCAGTTTCCAATTTGATTTTTTCTATTCCTTTTTATTTCTTCAAATTCACAAACTTTTTGGCCTTGATTTGGCTCCATAGATGGCTGCACACCACGGGAGCATGTTACTAATATAGAGTACTTTTTTGTCTACACCCAGAGATATAACTGAACTTAGTGGGGAAAAATCTGTTTCCAATTTGTTTTTGAAAAACAAAAAAAAATGTCACTTAGAAACCAAATACTATTTTTTATCCTAAAATAATTAAATTTTTCAAATCACAAGTGGTTATAATGTTTGCTATTTCATGCCCATACGATACAAAAACAATATCTATGAACAAATAATTTTAATTTCACTGTGATTTTGGTAAAAATGTCAACATCAATTCCCATTGAATTTTGTCATATTCAGCCTTCATTGTCATATATTCATTAACATATATTTCAGGGATATTAAGACATGGAATTTCTGCTTTTTCTACTGGATTTTATAAACTCGATGGAAAGTCTTACATGGACTTTGTGTTCAAACAGGAAGAGAAAAAAATGTAGAATATTTCTTGACAATGTTCAGAGTTTTTGTTTTGGCATGCCAACTAGTGTCTCTCATAGAAGTGCACACTGACCTTTTCTAAAGTCCTCTGGAGATGATATCTTCTCACAAAAGCAGTAGATGGTAAGTCAGCACATGCCCCAATCTGTCGACGTAAATCCAAATGTGAGACAGGGTGAGAGGCAGAGATAGGTGTAAACAACATGAGCTGAAGTGATGACTTCCACGGATAGCATGACAGTGGATCATTGTCATTCGCTCCTCAGGCAGCCTTGCCAGACCATAATATACCAGTAACTTTCTTCCTTGCTCTGTGTTGACTGTTAAATGAGCAGTTCTGTCTTTGCTAATGTTCTGAACTTGATCGTCTTTCTTGATATCGCAAAAATGGTTTGGTTCAGAGACAAACAGGAGTAGTAAAAAAAGTTTTATGTTTGGAACTTCATCATTTTATTATTCAATCCCAGTGTGTATCCGGTCAAATTGTGTGATTTTGAACATTGTAAAAACTAGGCCTAGGCTATCGTTCCCGACAGAAAGGGTATATCTACAAAGAGCCCCCATTCCCCTCGTTGTACAACCAATCCCCCTGATTGAACTCCTTAAATTAAATGGTAAGTTCTGTTTGAAAACAGCGTGTTCAAATCAAAAAGCTTCTCCTAGTGAGTAAAATATGATCTATTAGAGAAAAATATGACACTGTGTAACTTAGGTCTCGCTGAGTTATTTCATGTCCAACAAATTTGGACTAAATCAGACAGATGTTTAGGAAGTTATGTCCAAGAAACAGTGTTTTTGTAAAATTTCCCCCTTGTGATTAAAATATGAACTTTCTTCCTGCGTCTCACCCCTATCGGAGACGCTGCCGCGGATCACCTTGCTCTGCATATTGATTTGGCTTAGGTTTTACGTCGGACCACCTTCCTTACTCAACCTTCTATATTATCCGGGCTTGGGATCTGCACTACAGGTACAGTCTCTCGTGAGCCCCTATATGGTTGGATGAGAATAATTTTAATTATTAGACTAAAATGACATATACCAAATAAATCTACTCATGTCAATTCATATGTAACAAATTTTGACTAAATCACACAAAAAATAAAGAATTAATGGTCCAAAAACATTTAGAGATAAAGCTCCACTAGTGTTGGATATATGCAACCCAACGTCCCCAAAATCACCCCATTTCTACCTCTCAATAAGATCTATGGGGTCATGAATTGAAGAAATAATCCATGTCTATCCAATAGTTATCACACCACAGTGGCATAGTAGTATGGGGAGCTGTCTTCAAACGTTTTCAGGTTATAATTTTCAACAGTTCGTTCAATTTAGTCCAAATGTGGTGCACATCAATCCACTCGAGGAGATCCGTCATATATATATATATATATATATATATATATATATATATATATATATATATATATATCATATTTTACTCTAGTAGTTCATTTACTACTCACAGCCATGGGAGAAAAGGGGATTGACCAAACATCTCCTCTACCCTTCAATGCAATTCAATGTCTCCATTCTTTTTTTTCTGATTCTTTCTCGTATATTTCCCTTGCACTGCATGTTTTAAAGTCCCCTCCCTTCTTGTCATTTATCTATCACCAAACCTCCTTTGGCTATCAACCATCCAGTACAGACACCGGGCATGTTTCTCACACGCCTCCTTCTCAAAACTCGCTTTCAGCACGAATGCAATTTTTCGTCAATGCACAGACAATCACAAATATTGGCCAATCATGCTGGCTTAAGGATCCTAAAATTTCATCTCTTCAAGCCTTCGACAGATCCAACAGATGCACACACCTGAACACAAAAATACAGATACACACATATAAAACAGGTATAGTCCTCTCTTTCTAACTTTACATTTAAAGGAGTAATCATAGGCCCTGACCTCATCTTTTTAGAACTTTCTGATTCTCTGTCACCTCAATCAGCCTCACCCTATCACTCTTTGTTTCATAATTAAAAGGTTCACAAGGGTCCTATCATGTTTGGTGCTGACTGACGAATTGAAGGTATTGAAAAAAGCAAATCAAAGAACACTCACAGTTTTTTCTTTGTCCAAACTACAATGACAAATGAAACATGACATAGCAATGGTTAAGTTTTGACTCTGTGTTTCCTTGTCGATATTTAGTGTGTGGTTGTATTAGGGAACCAAATGTGGGCTGACGTGATGTTCATATCGGTGATTGGTCCTTGCACAGGAAAAGAAACCTGATTGGTTCCCTGATAACTTGGTTGAACCTGCAGCTGCATACTGATTCTGCCCTTGCCCTAACCGAGTAAATTGAGCTTGTTGATGAAAACTGTGTGCGGAATTTTTAAAAGGACATTTACAATTACAAATGCTTTTACAAAAAAATATGCTATAATTTATTTGATGCACTACGTTCTTTTGTTTAGATTAAGATCTATGTCGATGGCCACCTGCATCGTACTACCTTGCAGTAGTACTACAGGAAATCTGTTTAAAAAAGGAAATATTTTATGATTTTTTTTCTCACACACTTACTTTTCTTTCCTTTCTTGGTAATGTTTATATTTGTATAATGGTGATGATCCCTCTGTGATACAATTATATATATTTCCAGTTAATGTAGAATCCTGGTTTTGTTTTTTAAATGCGTTGTTGAGGTTATCTGCGTTTTAAATCAGTTGATATGGGTGACCAAAGATCCTTGGTCACCCATATCAACTGTCCTCTCAGATACACCCAGTAGTGTTGCAATACACGGCACCGGTAGGGAAATTTCTACCAGGTTTTGTAACTGGTAGAAATTTGATCTTATGTCCCTAATTTTAAAGAATGCTTATGAGCTTTGTCAGTTATGTAACTTTACCACATTCTACTTTTTAAAAGTATTAATGTGTTTCTTTAAGCAAAAAAAAATTGGTTATGACCTTTTTAAACATGCACTATTAAAAAAAGTTGGTGGTATTCAAAAGAGTAGTCCTCAACTTTGAAAGCCATAATCGGGACAGAGGAAGAATTATCTGAGAACAAATCTAAACTCTGTGGCACTCTAGGGAGATCCTCGGGGTCACACCCGTTTACAGCACTTGCCAAATCATCAAACTTCAGGCGAATACTTGCATCTGGGACCTGCTGAAGGAATCAAACAACACTGCACATTGGAAAACCAGTTGAGACAAAACCATATTGAACCATGTCCTTCTCATTTCCGCGGCATCGTCTCACAATCAATGTTGTACCTAAACATCAGCTTTAACCTTCAGACAATCCTGGCTTAGATATACTCTGCTAAATCTTTTAGATGTCTAGATTCAGCTCACATCTTCTCCCTAGGCAATTCTCTTTCAGTGGGAGCAGGAAAGGAGAATTTGACGTCGATAAAATTCCCTGTAAACAGGATGGCATATCGCTACTTAGTACCAAAGTAGATTTACCACACACTCGGTAGCCTACCCGTGTGTTTGTCAGGCTACACCCACATAGACCTTAGTGGTAGGAAGAACTGGATTGATTTTGGTAGAGGTCAGTTGTATATTTCCAACACTAGGGGGAGCTTTAGCTCCAAACGTTTTCTGGCCATAGTTTCTCAACCCTTGCTACGATTTAGTCCAAAATTTGGTAAATGTTGGATTAGTGTTGGAAATATGCATATAACTCTAATAGATGGTTCATACTTTACTCACTATGGTGAGCTTTTTTATGGAAAACACTGTTTTTTGGACATAATGTCCTGGCTGATTTAGTAGAAAATATGGTGCCTCTGAATGGACTCAATGAGATCTATTACAAACATATCTACTCACATAAGAAGGTACCGGGGACGAATCCACTCTGCCGGCCTCTCTGTGCGATGTTTGCTTGTTCTCCCTGTGTCTGCGTTGGTTTTCTCCGGAACTCCAGCTTCCTCCCACAGTCCAAAAACATGCAATATAGCTGAATTGGTGACACTAAAATTGCCCGTAGGACTAAGTGTGAATGTGGCTGGTTGTATGTCTCTATGTGTCGGCCCTGTGATGAACTGGCAACTCATCCTGGGTGTACCCCGCCTCTTGCTCGATGCAGCTTGGACAGGATCCAGCCCCCCGCGACCCTGAACAGGATAAGAGGTTGATATGAATGAATGAATGAATGAACTTTCCATCAGTTCACTCAGGGAGACTGTTTGTGTAATGCAGGGCTGGGGTCTTTGGGGATATACCATTCTAGTCAGGGACGACAGCAAGACAAACTTACAAACTGGTGTCTGTTGGTTAGGAAGTCGAGTATCCAGTTGCAGAGGGAGGTGTTGATGCCCAGGTCACTTAGTTTGGTGATGAATTTGGGGTTGATGATGGTGTTGGACAATAAGTACAATAAGTCTGTTAGTGAAAACATGGTCCAAGGTTTTGTCTCCTGTAGTGGGGCAGGAGACATGTTGGTGGAATTTGGGGAGTACAGTCTTCAAGTTGGAGTGGTTGAAGTCACCCGCAATAATAAATAATGCCTCCGGATGAAGAGTCTGTCTGCTAACAGCTGTAAAAAAAATTTATAGAACTGCTGGATCCAATTTTCAAAAGTTCCTGCCGGCTGTACGATATGTGCACAAGACTGTTTCGAGTGACCAACCTTGATAGAAATATGCATATTTCTAATACCTTTATTAAGTTTGCAGATGACACTATGGTGATTGGCCTCGTCAAGAACAACAATGAGGCGGCCTACAGGGAGGAGGTCCAGTACCTAGCGGCGTGGTGCGCTAAAAACAATCTGGCCCTCAACACAAAGAAAAGCAAGGAGCTCATTGTGGTAAACACACCCCCATCCACATCAATGGGACGGAGGTTGAACGCATCACCAGCTTCAAATTCCTGGGTGTCCACATCTCCGAGGACCTCTCTTGGTCCCTCAACACCTCAACCCCGGTCAAGCGCTTCTTCTTCTTGAAGAGATAAAGAAGGTTGATCTGTCTCCTCTGATTCTGCTGAACTTCTACCGCTGCATAATTGAGAGCATCCTCACCAACTGCATCATGGTCTGGTAGCTCTGCAAAGCTCTGCAGAGGGGTTGTGCACCTCTGTGATGCCCCCACTTTCCACCAGTTTCTGAGCAACCCCTCCCCAGACATTTGCACTACCCCTCAGCCCATTGTTGCTTGTTAATGTTGGACCCAAAATGCAGAAAAGCCAGATAGTCAGGTAGACTTACAAATTGAACCCTTTTAATGTTCAATCTCAGAGCTGGTGTTCTGGCAGTGTATCCGTGACGGGACGTGCAAAGCTAAACATGACTGGATTCAAAGTGGCTCTGTGCAGGCAGCGAAAACGTGGCAGAAAGATAAGTGCAAGATCCTCTTTCGCCAGGGAGAAAGCAATGCAGGGAATCTGGACTGCATGCAGCTCAGTCTGGAGCAGAAAGAGAAGCAATCAGCAACATACATCAAAGTGATGCGCCTTAGCAGACATTTTGTCCATAGTATCACCACTGAGTAAACTGGCAGAGACTGGAATGATGGACCGTCCTTAAATAATTTTTGGGGCCTGAATGCTGATCTGATCCAAAGGTGTGGAGGAAGATTGACAGCAGCTGCAGAAGAAAGAAGGAAGCTCAACCAACGCACTGACACACACAAACACACACAAACACACACAAAAACGGACAGGGGAAACAGGAGCACAGGAGGAAGGAGTGGTTAGAAAAAAGTACATATATATATATAAAATTTGTTTATACATATATATATATATATATATATATATATATTTATATATATATATATTTAATATATTCTTTTTTTTTTATTTGTCTTCATATGAAGAAAAATTTAAAAAAAAGAAAAATTTATACCAGAGCAAGATGGGTTGTGACAGACAGAGAAAGAAATCAGGTAGGAACAAGCATTTACTAAATGCATGTGTACTGGGAGGAGTTTGTGAGATATTCAGGCATTTGAAGTGTTTAACACCATCTATATTCCGGCCCTCACCTATGGTCATGAACTGTGGGTCATCACCGAAAGAATGAGACCGCGGATACAAGCGGCTGAAATGGGTTTTCTCCGCAGGGTGGCTGGGCTCAGCCTTAGAGCTAGGGTGAGGAGATCAGACATCCGGGAGAGGCTCAAAGTAGAGTCGCTGCTCCTCCACATCGAGAGGAGTCAGTTGAGGTGGTTCGGGTATCTAGTCAGGATGTCCCCCGGGGAGGTGTTTCGGGCATTTCCATCTGGGAGGAGACACGGGGGTAGACTCGCTGGCTTTGGAACGCCTCGGAATCCTCCTAGAGGAGTTGGTGGATGTGGTCTGGGAGAGGAAAGTCTGGGCTTCCCTGCTGAAACTGCTGCCCATGCGACCCGACCCGGATAAGCGAAGGATAACGAGACAAGACATTTTAAGCATGTTTAATATCTGAAACATGTTTAATGTCTGTAAAAGGCCAATAGAAGTGCAGCCAAAAGCTGGGAAAGGGGGCATTAATGTATCGTATCATGTCCAATTGCAGGGCTATTCATTAAATTATAGCACCGTGTTCTTGCAGTAGTTGGAGGAGGATACCTAATGAATGTGAAATTATAAAATGATGGTTCTCAGAAGACCTACTACAGGGTCCTGACCTCACATTAACTTTGTGCCTGTATTTAAGCATACATTTGACAATTTCTAAGTGCATATTGTGGAGGCATTTACATACACATACATAAATGCATATTCACTCACTTTCTACAGGTACATTAACAGGTTAATGCATAGAATAAGGCATGAAGACATTTCAAAGCAACAATTCTACGTTACTGCAAGTTGTTACCAGCTGACATTTGGAGAAAGGTACACCCTGGAGGAATCTCCAGTCCATCACAGCGCCGAGACAAACAGCCATCCAAGATCACATTCACACTATGGACAATAATTCAAATATACTATAAACAATCTTGTTAGGGATCCCTTCACCCGGGAATCGACTTTTAAGATATTCTGCTGTTTCAAATCGTTCTGCGTCACACATGAGGAGTAACTCAAGACCCAATCATGCATTCACTACATGATGAGAAAATAATGTAGAACCACACATTATGGTGAAGTATTAAATTATTATGCCAGAGGGAGCAACACCCCAATGATCTCATGGGGAAGCAGAAAAATTGAAAATGATGCGCAACAACAACTTGCTTCAGTAATGCTTTGAAAATAAAATATTAAAAGATAAAATCAGAGCCTAAAATGACTCTTGGTGAAGATGGTTGCATAGTTATGCTCTACACATGTTGGCTTCTCTTCATTGAGATTCAGTTTGGGCTAACAGCAGTAGGCTAACTTACATTCAGCTGTTCCAGGATATCCATTTCCCGTCCCCAGCACTAAAATATATATAAATAAAAGATATATAAATACAGAATTGACTCTGATATCAAGTGTTTGATATTACTGGGGCAGTCGGATGAATCTGATGGTGGTTCAGGAGGTTTTATGACTGGATGTGTGAAAATTTTTTGGCAGACCTCTGATCCGTTTAAGTAAAATTTACAGAACCCATGCTACTTTATTATAGACATCCTAGAGTGAAAAGGTGAGTTTTCTCAGGTAACTGTATACCGCTCATTGATGGAACCTCTGACTGAGTAGATTTAATCCATCCCTCTGTAACTGCTTTGTTTTGTTTATTTTTGTTGTTTGACTAAAGTTAACCTCTAAGGAAACCCCATCTTCTTACTCATGATTATTTCTCCTCTTTTTTTCTGGTGGAGGAGCGTAATGTAATGTTTTAATGTTGTACATGGTGCAGCTCTCTACATCAAAATAATTTTCACAATACAGTTTAACACGGAAGTCATTGAAAAGTATATACTCTTGCAATATCAGATCAAATAGTTTACCTTTATTTATTATTCTTTGTGGTACTTCATCATTCTGTCACTCTTTGTGTCACTGTCACCCTTTGGTTGCCCCTATCAGGTGGTAGTCTGCAGACAGCTGTCTTGTTTGTCAGGTACTTCCTGTCATCATAGAGTAAGGGATGAATAGGGAGCAAGATTACATCCTGTAGCAGACGGTAAACATTCATTACAGCTGGGCCTTCGTTTTGGATTTTTTTCCCCATAATTATGAATCCCATTTCATGCTCTCGTATATTATCACATTTATGGCGCATGGACTACAGCACCAGCTGGACGTTGATGACTCCAGTAGGGTTGTCATGGGACAAATCAACCTCAAAATGGAAGACATGGTCATATGTCTTCCTTGCACATTAGCCATACCCCAAGGTCTACAACATAGAACATCCATCCATTTCCTGTGTTGAATATCCATGTAGAAAAACACACATGTATTGTAACAGCTGAAACACACAGGCTACAAGAGCACGCACACGCATGAACAAACACAGTATATTTACTAGGTGTAACGCGGTCTGGATCATTTCCTGTGGCAGATAAATGACATTCATTACCTTGACAGCGAGAGGAGGTATAAGAACACCAGATTGGATAATCCTGTGCAGAATCAATCCTTTACAGATTAGTTGATTACCATCCATCCATTACTATAAGAAACAACTCCCACAGTGACTCCTGATATTGGATCCCTAATAAAGTCCCAGAGGAGAACGAACCATAATATGCACAGTGCTTGGAGACTGTATATCACAGGCCATTTCTCTTGATTGTTATTTTAACACCATCCGATTAGAGAAATTAGGGCAGAGCGAGGGCGGCTTTGCCAGATAGCAGCATGTAAAGTCAACCGAGTCCCTAATTGTAATGTAATGGGGGAATTTTATGTCGCCCGTATTTCATATTTCACACCTAATACCGTATCTATAGCAATCTTCTACCCGTGTAAGTTTAAATGTGTAATTTCTCAAGCGCAGCCAATTAAGTGTAAAGCTGCCATGCAGGACACATTTCAGTGATGGAACTGCCACCGTTTTTCAATCCTTTACTCCAAATTGTTAGGATGTGAAATTGCAGTTTGGGGAACAATTAATTGTGTTGGAACCGGCTTGAATAAATTGAAGTGTGTTTGCGTAAGGTAAATCCATGTAATTTATGAGAGCAACTGCTATTGTAAATCTGTGAAAGCATGACAATGGACAAGATATGATGAGCTGCCTTCACGTTCACGAAGAGAATCTTTCAGAATTAAGCACCACACAAGAAAACATGAAAGAGCTGTGGCAGAACAGTTCATTTCTTTTCTTCACTTCTATGATTTTTTTCTTCACCCTACTTATATAAAGACTAAACTACCAGCTGATCTGATCGAAATGAATACAAGAAGTAACAATTTCTGATGGTATTCTCCAAACTTTTCTTCCAACTCATCTTCAGTGTTTAAGGAGAGCATTTGAGCATTTCCTCTTCAGTAGCATTAGTCTCCACCAGCGCTCTGATCTAATGTTGTTTATTCATGCCCACACACTGGCTCTAAAAGCGGGAATTAACACCTTTTAATTCCCCATATTAAATTTCACACATTCAACCTTGAAGTTAATCAGAAATATTAGCCAGTGATTCCCGAAGTGTGAGCCGCACCCCCCTGGTCCAACCTTGAAGGTACTGCAGGTGGGTCTCCAGAGGTTATTTAAATTAGATTGCTGTAAAATACCTCATGATTAAATATTAAAATTTAAATAAATAAGTCATTAAAACGTCAGCTCATTTGTTTTTTTCTTGATGCTGATATTTAGTTGATAGGGTTAAATTTCATGTATAAGCATTTTTTTATCCAGAGTCTCACAGCGGGGATACAAGCTTTACTGTTTGATTCATTTCTTATTTCTTACGTTACAAATCATCAAATCAAATCAAATTTTATTTATAAAGTGCCAATTCACAACAAATGTTGTCTCAAGGCGCAGTAGCATAGAGATAACATATGCCCCTTGAATACCACTCAACCATGCCTCCATAATTAACAAAGCATGAGACCCTTCTATCGTCGATTTTTAAATGCTACTTTCTTAACTTATATTGCAATTTTAATTGCAAAGTCAATAATTCTTTCACTATTTTCTTTAAATTTCTGTACCTTCCTGAACTCTAGTCCATTACTGATACACAGTGCAGCTTCCTCCCATCCCTCAGCTTGGCACAATGACCATAACGGGTACATTAGGTTCAGTAATTACTACACTCTGCAGGGGTTAATGCATTAGTGTGGAGCCAGTGAGCTGCCACTAAATTTGAGTCTCTATTTCATGGTATTAACCTGCGGACCTCTGTAAGCGGTGGTACTGTGCAACCTCTGGCATATAGTGTGGTGTGTGTGGGGACAGCCCCACTGACCTGTGGTAACAGGCCTATTAATGGCTGAAATCCTGCTGAGGCAGCCCTGAGGGAGGACCTGTGGTGGCCATCACATCCATGCATACTCTGTAAGTAGGTCTTAAATGCACTCATGTGAATATACATACATACACTCTCACCCATTTAATCTTTTCACATCATACATGGAGAAGTCTATGTTGATTTATTTGTCTGGTTACACAGCAGATGTGTTCAGGGAAAATGTGGTGGCTCACTTTAAGTGTACCAGGGACAGCTGGACAGTTTGCACAGGTCGAACACAGCAGTCCTTAACACATCTGTGAATTTGTGGCCATGACATGTCAAAATGTCTGCTGTACGAAGCCAATTATAATCACACACACTGAGCTAAACTTTGGTCTTCGTGAGCAACTGTATGAAAACAATGTTTTAAGCCAAACCTACAGTGGCCGACAGAGGTAAACGCACTGCAGACATCAATTTGACATCATGCGCATGCTGCAAATTAAAAAAACATTTTCATCAAGTTGACAACACACATTCATGCAGCAAATAAAGTTAACATCTTCATCAATTTCACAACACATGCACACTGCATAAGCCACAACACAACACAACACTATTAGCCGTAGTAAGTTCCCTTAACTTCCAGGTTATGCAGTCATGTGACTGAGAATAAAACTTTAATTGACATTGCAAAGACAACAAATAAAGTTAATACTGATCCTAACATGCACAGAACCCAAAGCTACAGTAAACTAGGTGTATTGTACTTGCTGACAACTCTTAACCAGCCGTTTTAATAGATTTTGTATGTGATATTCTGAACGTTCTGTAAACGTTGCTAAGCCGACAACTGAAATCAGTATGATCGATGGTGGTTAAGAATTTTATTCCTTGCTAGGGTCAGTATTAACTTTATTTGTTGTTTTTGCGACGTGGATTAACGTTTTATTCTTAGTCACATGACTGCATGACACGAAAGTTAAGCAAAGCTACCATGGCTAATTGTGTTGAATTGTGTCGTGGCTTTTGCAGCGTGTGTGTGTGTTGTGAAATTGATGATGTTTTCTTAATTTGCAGCATGGCAAATTGATGTTTGTGATGTTTGCCCCTATCGGCCACCGTACAAACCAAGACATGTGACATCACAACATAGTAGTAAGAACATAATAGTTCTTAGTCTCGGGACTGTAACCTAGAGATGATGGCGTAGAATCAGCGTTCAGCTTTGGGTGAACTAAAGAAATATTGACTTTAATTTTTAAAAAAGCTCCTGGTGTGTGCTTTAGTTTGACGGTTCCATATATCACCTGATACCAGAAATGACTGAAATGTCTTTCATTCTGTGGAATAAAACAGACATGTCAGGGTGATAAAAAATATTGTTGAGATGACTTTTTTAAATACCAACTACAGCTGTTGTTTATTAAAATATTACCATATGGATATGTATTGAATTGGGTAAAAATATCTGTTCTCCTAGTGATATAATGTGTTGTAAGCTTGATTTCTATAACAGTTCACCCTTGTTGCCAGTTTTTTGCCAATGGATATTAATTAAATCAATTTAACTAAGATAACTCTATACTTAATTTAATAATGGAAACATTTAATATTGCCTTTCTACTCTTACTGCTATCATTACTCTGAAAACTCATGGATATTAAAGAACTGGGCGTTTTAGCCAACACTATTGTGACTATCAGTTTCCACTAGAAGGTAATTTCCCATAGAAAGACCATAATAAAGAAGAACAGTCCAAAAATGTATTCATCGACTTATTCACTTACAGGGAATGGGTTACTAAAAAGACTAACAGAGGCCAGCTGTATGGGATATATCGAATTTAACGATTAGTACCGTGCCTTTGTGTTTTAAGCATTGCTTTTATTTGAGTCAGTGTTATTTCAATTTTGACTCGTGCTTTTTGGAGCTCTAACAGTCTGTCTTCAGGCAAGCTCATTCCATTAGACTGTACTCCTGGACATCACAGAGGGACTCTGTTGATCTGAGCTCAAAGCTACTGCTTTCTCCTCCCCAGTATCTTCCTCACCTGCAGGCTGTTAACCAGCAGAGAATGCTCCCAGAACCGGCGACATGGATATCTCAGGGTCTTCAAGCTCCAAGATTTAAGAATCAGCCTAAAGTAAGCCAATCAGTTCTGTCTTTCCTTCCTGCCCTTACTTCTCTGCCAAACGCTGTAACAAGACTCCAGACTGCCAGCTGACTCATAATACTAATGTCACAGCAAACCTGCCAGTCTGTCAATTTACTCTGTACAACATTTATTGATCCATTTTTCGCAAAAGCATTGTTCCCCATCCAAGCTCTCGCCGCACTAGACTTTTAAAACTCTTTGGCAGGAATCCCAACCTGCTCTTTGCTCTCTTTTTCCCACATGAAGGATGTTTTTGGTTATAATTCAAATTGAAAGCACTGAAGGCCTTTAGTTCTGAATTTGGCTCATTCTACTTGGTTTCTCAATTTTCGATCTGAATATTAATTTGTCTTTGTATGAAAAGGCCCCAGGATGAACTGGGCATATCCCTTACGGTGAGCTGGGATATGCTGCTGACACTGTGTTTGAGCCTGAAATGATGAGTAGTTACAGAAAGTGGATGGATGTTGTGTCCTTGCTGCTCATAACTGAATCTTCTGTCGTTGAAAGTTCATTAAGGGGCCAGCACCAAGAGACAAACAATTCCTGCTAACATTCATGCCTAAAGAAGATTTAGAGTTACTTAGACACATATGTTGCATATTTGTGACCTTGAGAGGAAGCTGAAGTAGATTCTTGATTTTTTTTTAGATTTAATTTTTTTTATTTGTCATATTTAAATTTTTCCGTTCTCATACACACACATTTATATTTACATATATACAAAAACAAACCAGGTTCGTACACAAATATACACATAAACAGAAAAATGTATGTATTCTATTTTATTTTTTGGTGCAGGCTTAAGTAACAGCTCATTATTTTTTAAATTCCATCAATCCTGTTTTATTTCTTTACTTCTCCTAAACTAATAAAAGCAAAAACAGTCCAAAATAAGTCAAAAAACAGAAATTGGCAAGTAAACAAGCAAACCATTTGGTCTTACTCAATGTCTTCTTAAACAGTATGTATATAACTATATATATGCACACAAACACAAACATGAGTACATATAAGTACCAGGAGGAAACCTACGCAAACACATGGAGAGTATGTAAAGTCTACGAAAAACACGCCCCTGGGGGATTTGAACCCGGAATCTTGCTGATGTAAGGCAAAAGTGGCCCATCTCAATCTGAACATCCACATGTCAAATGCCACATGCAAAAACATGGATAATATTAGCATCACTTTTGCAGATTTCTTCCGAGCATTTGGAATTAAAAGTGAACTTTTTTTTTATCCAGTATGCTCAACAAGTACGCTTGTTTTTATGTTCCTCAAAGAGAATGTAATTCAAATTTAAATAAAAGTATGAAAGGCCATGGCTGCAATGTATTTCTGTGTAAAATAGTGTGTTGTTTGTAAGTGTACCTGCGTGTGTCGTAAGTGGCTGTTGCTCTTCAGTAGGCTGCAGGAAACCAGCTTTTCAGATGTCATCTTCTCTACTGTGATTCATCATGTTGTACACCACTGGCCTGCTCTGGCCCATCAACGGTCAAGCATCAAGGCCAATTTGATACTAGATAAAACATTGTTTGATAAAGAGTGATGATTAATAAGGACACCAAAACATATTCAGGCAAAGGCACCGGCAGATGCACACAAGCACACTGTGACACCGCTTAGGCAAAATTCTCATCCATAAAACATCTCAAGTTTTGGTTTCTGTTGAGCTGAATGTGAAAAGGTGGGCCATCTGAGAAAAGCGATGAATCAATACATTATTAAGTTTCCCTTCACTGTCTCTCACACACAAGCACACACACAAGCACACACACACGCACACACTCTGGGTTGACATTTCAGGCTTGCAATAAAGCCGTGTTCCACCAGCTGGCATCTGCAAACTCAGTGGGAAGGAGAGGTGTCTCATATCCGTTGTTAAGACTGATCAAATGCACTCTCACACACACACATATGCACACACAAACACCCTTATACACATACACAGTACAATGGTGCAAGCCAATAAGCAGAAACACACATTGCCTTGCAGATATAGCACTTATACTGGATAGTAACCATTATCTTCATCCCACTTCTCCTTGAATTCTGTTCAAGGAGAGGATAAAATTTCCTTTCACTATCTTAACATATGAAGAATACTTACCAACATGAGAATATGAACATCTACGTGAAAAGATCAGCACCCACAGAGAGACAACCACAGCAGGACTCAATAGAACCGCTCCATCAAGCCTCACTAGAGGGACATGTAGCTCCTCAGGCAAGGTCACTCATTCATCATCTAAATCTCCCTCTGAGTCAGCAACCCCCCTTAAACACACACAAACGTACAGACACAACCGATTCTAAGTCTTTGTGTTGTCATGGGTTGTTATCTTTATCAGCCCCCAGGAGCAGTTGATGTGGAGAAGCTGCTTCACTTGTTCCTATCCAACAAATCCCTGTGCATGGGTCAACTTTTAAACACATTTATCCGAATGACAGCTGTAGATAGAATTGGACAAAAAAAAATCTGAAGGAATGAAAGAAAGAAAATGCAATGGAGGGAAGAGACTAACCCATGAGACAGATATTTTGCCTCGAGGACAGGAATATCAATTTAAAGTTCACCACAGCAGCGGCTCCTTGCATTATGGTGCAGGTCTTCTGTGGCAGAGCAATTATTTTCTTTCTCTTCCGGTTTCGCTTCCTGCACAGTACCATATTTTCAATTCATTGTAAGTCATGCTTGGAAAGCTGCAGAACATGTGTGCTGCTTGAAAAATGTAAGCAAATTCATATTACCTCCATTTATGATAAAAATGTCTCTCAGTGAAAAAGAGAAGTCCATTTAAGTCACACATGTATCTGTGTTTCACAGACCTGTAGTTGAGATTAGTATCAAAAAAGAGCTCAGTGTGAGATTTTATCAATGGGTTTAATTCAAAATTAATCACTAAGGTAAAGGTTCTGGTTCTGGGTTTGATCCAGACCTGGGACCATTCTCAGTTGTTTTTTCATAGGTTCTCCAGCTTCTTCTCTCTGGATTGGTGTCTATAAAAACCATAAGTACCCTGATCTATTCCTTTTAAAGGAAATGTACATTAGACTAAATGGATCACATTCAACACATTCCTGATTTTTTTTTTCTGAAAATACTGCTCATAGAGTCTAAGAGACAATAGATAGATGTTAAATAATTTTCTTTCAACTCTTCTCTTTAGGGGTCACCACAGTGGATCACCTTGTTCCGCATGTATATATATATAGGTTTTACGCCGGATGCGTAATTCAAGTATATATCGGCAACCCAGAATATTTCCATTAACCTGTGTACAAATGCTTTCTTGCATATCATACACTATTCCTTGACATTTTAAAGAAATTGTTGGAAAATGCTCCTCACAACAACAAAAAAAAATCTGATTCTGATTCTGATTCTGACAAATCCTGATCTGTCCTTTAATTGTATCTCCCAATTGGATTCTATTCTGGCCCAAAACCCACCATCCCAGCGAGTTCCTTGATTAATTGTTAGATGTCGTTTTGGCGTAATCCTACTCATAATCTTATAACCCGAATATAGGGTTATTTTGCTTTTCATGAAATAAAGGGCTTCATTGTACAATCTCTGCCTATCTAAGTAAACAACCACTTAATAATTATGTTGTTCCCATGTTTTTCAACAAGTTTTTTCTGCTCAAAAGCAGTAATTAGGGTCATATTTCTCTGGCAAACAGCCCAGAACTGGTGAGAAACCAGAAACTTCTGTCTATGTAGGTGGTTGGAGCTCAGGAAAGTAGCGGCAGCAAGACATCCAGATGGCTGGGCCACTGAACCAGCGGCAGGGCAGTAGGAGGCCAGATGTTGATCCAGCCCGGACCCTTAAGACTGCTGCATCATGGGAACTGGTGAGTGGACAAATGGAGTCAGATGCCTGCTAAAGAGCATGAGGTGGAGTGATGGTCGAGGTTTCGGCCATAGGTAAGCAGGTATGCTGATTGAAGGTGTGATAAGACAACTTGGATAGCAAACCAACACAGTGTGTGGAATGGATACAAAACAAATCAATAAGGCCTCTTTCAGCAAACCACCAAGACGTAACAAGAACAAGATGAAGCCTGTTGTCAATTAAAATTTAACGCAGTTGATAAAGAAGGACTCAGGCAGCAGGCATTATAATTAAAATAACTTCTAATTACTTATATGTTAATTTTTTTCTAAATAAATTACTGAGTTTTGATGATAAGATGTGAATAACAGAAAACAAACAATAATTATTACATGGTTTAACTCAGATTTCTTCCGATTATCCTTGTTCATCTTTGAAGTGTTTGATTCAATACGACAAGTTAATTTATAGCATCATATTTAATTTGATTCTGAATTTGAAAAAGCGTTGCATAATGTCTGTTCTTGTTTGAATTAGTATAAAGCTTTGGCGCTGTCTAAATACTGAATGTTACATGATGTTCTCTGTGGATTAGATAGATTAGTTTAATCGCTCCAAACATGTAAATGAGCTCGAGCTGTCTATGGGTAAAGGCTCAGAAACATTTGATTAACAGAATGATGCTGTATGCAGATCTTTGCAGCACAACCATGTCGGTGCAGAGCCAGTGATGTCACGAGGCTCGGTGAAACTGTAATTAGGGGTTATATATCGAGGGAGAGGACGAATGGGATGAGAATCAATGAGGGTGATGACAGTATGACATGACAAAAGAAGCAAAATGAACAAATTAGATGCAGATGTGTCAATTATGTACTTTTTATTTCATTGTAATGCATAATTCAATTGAATCTGAGGAGAAGTGTATTGCTAAGGGACGGACCACAAATGACCCAGAGGTAACATTCTCCACAAATGTAAAGTTCCTACTTCAATGCTAGAGATTAGTGTAATTGCTAGTGGTTACACTTGGCCTTCATTAATGACCTCTGCTTTAATACGCCATGTAAAAAACACACCATCCCCTTGACATTCATTAGCCTCGTCAATGCAGTCATTGGTTTGTGTATGTGTGTGTGTGTGTGTGTGTGTGTGTGTGTGTGTGTGTGTGTGTGTGTGTGTGTGTGTGTGTGTGTGTGTGTGCGTGCGTGCGTGCGTGCGTGCGTGCGTGCGTGCGTGCGTGCGTGCGTGCGTGCGTGCGTGTGTGTGGCTGTGTGTTTTCATTTAAAAAATGCCAAGGGCTTTATTTGTGGGGGCGGGTTTTTTCAAGTACCAGTGAGATGATAGAATTTCATCCAGGAAGTGTCACTGTTGTAAAAAACCATTAATTTGTGAGTCAAACACAGAGGTTTATTACACTGTTAGGACAATCTCTTCATTCTCTAGGGTCAAGTCTCCAGGAAAACAGTAGAATCCTAACTTTCACATTAAAAAATGTGTATCTTCTGGGACTGAGTGCCATTGCTGGTATATGCTGGTTTACCATCCATTGCTTGATGAGCCTGGTACTGCTCTGGTGAACTGTTTTGACCACATTGAAATTAATAATGGGGTTTGTTTGTTTATGTCGTCGTCACGGCACAATAACCCTGCAGATGTATTCTTCTATCAAAAGTTCTGTCAGGAAGTCTATCCCCTTGCAGACTCGGGCCACAGTTACTTCTCACTCCACTCTATTATTCTCACGTTTGACACATGCTCAGTCTGAGTTACCTGCTTCACGGTCCCCATCTCCAACCAGTCCACAGGGATCCATCATTCTCATCATCCATCAGTCTCAAGAAAGTCATCAGCAACCACCACCAGTATCCAGACTCCAATATAACGTGATGCTGGTCAGGGCAGAGACTATTCGATCCCAATCTCCTGAGGACTCTGGGACCCAAAGATTTTCTATTGGACTTTTTATAATACATCATCTGTGAAAAAAACTTTGATGTTTTCTTCGTTCTCTGTCTCGCCTGATTGAAATGAGCTTCATAATAAACTTTGAGGATCCATTCTTCTAGAGAACGCTACAAACATCTCGTTCTTCCCGCTCCTTCTTCCTGTCACACACTGGTTGTGCATCTCGCTCTTAAAATCACAGTCGGCTTCTGACCTGGTCCAAAGGGATTATTTTACTCTCAAATTACACATTAAATATGAGCAACTTCATCTGTTTTCTTGATTTTAACGCAACAGCACTGACCCATTTTGAACCTCTGGAGGGCGTGAATTTATGAAAATATGCATTTTATTCACTTATACGCACGAGGGACTTACTAATACGTTTATTATTTATCGTTTTTAAAGAAGATTTATCAACTATATCTCTTCCTGGCCTCACTAGCACACAGCAGCAGGGAGAAGTTCTGGCAATACTGATTGAAGTGCCAGCTATCGCAGTGAATTCTGGGATTTGTAGTATCTGTGGTGTTTGTGCTGTATATCAGCGGGCCGGTTATTATAAAAATTAAATATTGTCTCTCTGGCCGGATGTTATTGTTCTGGTGGCCGGATGTGGCCCGCGGGCCTTGAGTTTGACACGTCTGCCCGAATCCAAAACGTTATGATGAGGTATTTCATTATTGTTACTCGGCATATTTGCTGTCTTTCACGATCAATTTCCACCACTTAAATTGAGTTCAGAAGAAGTAGACTCAATAATGAGGTTGGAACTGCTCACAAAAATCATTTACATGGTGCGCCGTATGCTAAGTATCTACTCAAACGAGCAGTTATGGTGCACACCACAGCATCCATGGACCAATATGAGTCACAAAAATATGCACAATCACAGCCGAAGACTGATGCATTCAACACCGACTGGGCAATATTGCATGTTTTGTGAGGTTGGACAGCAGATTTGATCAACTGTATAGCAGCTTCTTAACAAAAAGGCAAAAATCTGGAGGGCTGATAAATGTTACTGGCTTCTATTAGCATGTCTGTGTAGATGCCGTCCTCTGGGATTTAATAAGAATAGAGAACAAATTGCTAAATCTAGATTGTTGTTTGGGCTCAAGCACAACTCACTTTTTTGCAGTACTTTAATTACTGTTAGTAAGTTATTAGAATGGATATGGTGGCGGAACGGAGACATGTCCCTTGAGAAATGATTACATATTTCTGCCTGTTTGTCCTTTCTCTCAGAATACAATTGTTGTTCCTACATTTGTTTCCTGAAATGTAGAGATTTTGAAAACAAAAATCTCTACATTTTCCTGGTGTTGTTAGAAATTGACACAACCAGGAAAATATTTCCCTTTAATATATAAATAAATATATATATATACTGTATATATATATATATATATATATATATATATATATATATATATATATATATATATATATATACTGTATATATATTGTTGGCTCTATTAAAAGAAAACCACAGTATTTCGTAAGTAAAATGCAGATAATTGAACAGCTCAGCTTCCGGAACTATAGGCTCATCAATACCAGTGGGTGCAGCAGCAGACATGGTTAAAAGCTTGTTGAGGGCTGGTGAGAGATGAGCCAGGCACGGTGTTCTGGCATTAGAGATGAGCAGAGGAGTGAAAATGTCATCACAAATAGCCCCAGGTCACCAAATGTCACCTCTTCCCTCATCTCCACACCTCTCCTTTTCTCTTACTCTGTTACCCCTCATTCCAATCTGACCGTATCTCTCGACTTTCCATCTGCTCCTTTTTTCACCAATGCTCGCTTTTTCATACTCTTGCTCATCTCACATCATTCGACACTGCTTTCCTTTTTTAACTCCTGAAAAGGGCGGAGAAAAAAAAATCTTAACTGCTACTCTCCTCTCTAGCCTGACTTCATCATTATCCTCTTATCCCTCCATTCCTATCATTTTCCATTCATCCATATTATTAATTTCCATTCATCAATATGTATTTATTCATCTACTCTGTATAACCTGTATCTTGGTAATTGGGGGAACCAGAAGAGCTCCTGTTTTCCTAACAATTACTGTTATGTCTTCCAGACACCCCAGTACAAGCATTAGACATAAGTCCTTTGTCAGATTAGAAATGCCTTTCTTCACAGTAAAGGCTCTTCCCCAGGGTTGAATGCAGGGACTTGAGAATCTGCTATTTTATTGGGAGGCACACAGACATTTGGTCATATTTTTCAGGGCTCAGCACATCTGCGTATGTTAACGTTTGGCATTCATGTACCAAAGAGTTTGCCTGTATTAAAACAAAAGGCCCCCTCTTAACTTAATTTGCAATATCATGTAACTGCAGATAAATCCAACCTCAAATGGCTCTTAGTACAGTTTTATTACTGGATCAGATGGTAGTGTTTCCAATTACAGTTTATAATTAATAGTCACTGCATGTTTCACATATGAACTATACTAGAAGGATATCTCATAACGCTGGAGGCATGTTTGATGAGGTTGGAGCTAAATTTAAAAATGCAATTCTATCAGCATTTGATTATCGAGTTGATAGTGCTGCAGACTCACTAAGAGCAACTTTCAACTATATTGCTTCGTAGCTCCATGGTATGAGCTTCAAACCCATAACCTAAAGCAGAAAAGATAAAACTATAAAAAACTAGGTGCACTTGACTGGAAGAGTCTCGTATCACCTGGCAAAATACCAATAAAATGCAGCAGAAGGTCTAGGGCAATGCCAAAGAATCCTATTTCTCAGGCACGAATAGATGAAAATAATTTCAACCCCACGTTTCTGTTCAGCACTGTAGTGAGGCTGACTGGGAGTCAGAGATCTGCTGAGCATCCTATTCCTACAACCCTCAGCAGAAAAACTGCATGAGTTTCTTTAATGATAAAAGTCTGCCTATTACAGACAAATGGTTCTACTCTTGCCCTTGTCAAATTGTTAAACAGAATATTTTACTTGAACAAACTCACCCAGGAGATTCATCTGATCCACACGAAAATTTCAAAGCATGGACAGTTTTCCCATAACATCAAAGACGTGTCCCCAGTGAATCTTTCAACACGATTCATCACGTGCTGACAACGTCACATTAAATTGTCCAATCTGTCGCAAACTTCACGTTTTGGATTAATGTCCCAGCCTGACGACGTCCATATGTCAATACTCACTTTCAGTGATAGCGCCACTAGCTGAAGTTTGCCTCAATGACACATACAATTTGAATTTTGTGATATTTTATGCAGTGCTTTCACATTTGCAGTGTGGGTAAGGTGTGAAAGGTCAGACGCATGTTTACATGTGCCCTGGAGTCAACCTGATCAACGCTATTAATTAATTAATACTATTAATAAGTAGGTATGAAGAATAGTATATCGACATTAACATTACATCATGCCATGTTCTCTGGGGTTATTTACATTGCCAGTGATTCAAATTGACTGATCATTCACTGACGGAAATGATGGGAACATACTGATCCAGCTATTGATAAGTGGATCAATCACTTTCTAAGCACCCTGAGAGGGCTTGTTTATTGGCACATAATAAAGACTTTTTATACTCTGTTTTTCATAGGAGGGGAGAGCAAAAAACAAACCCTGACAAACACATATAGTTTAATATACAAAAACCGCACCTCTGGAATTCAATGTCAGACAAGTCTGGTATAAAACAGCAATGATTCTCTAAGGGGGTTGAGCCTACCACAGGTAAACTCTTGGAGATGCAGAAGATCTTTTTATATGTTAGTAGGAACATTATTAGACATGCATTATTCTTAAATTAATTTGACTATGTCTAATGAAATAAAGAAGCAAATGTGAGAGCCATTATACAAACTTTATAAAATAAAATCTGCAAGTTGATCATATGAGCATGAGTCCTGACCCGAACCTGACCTTCATATACCATTTTAAATTATGTTCAGCACAACCAAGCCGCAAAAGCCAGTATACTTCTGTCTGTTTTAGTTGTAGCAAGACAGCATGCATGTGTGTGAAAGAAAGGGAAGAAGTTGGAACGGGGAGGATGCAAGGAATAGAGGTGAAAAAGGTGCAGGAATTTAAGTACTTGGGATCAACTGTTCAGAGCAAGTGTGGACAACAGCTTAAGAAGCGAGTGCAGGCAGGTTGGAGTGGGTTGATAAGAGTGTCAGGAGTTATCTGTGACAGATGATCAGCAGCACGAGTGAAGGGAAAGGTTTACAAGACGGTAGAGAGACCAGCCCTTCTGCATGGTTTACAGACGGTGGCACTGATCAAAAGACAGGAGGCAGAGCTGGAAGTGACAGAGTTGAAAATGTTCAGATGTTCTCTGGGAGTGACGACAATGGACATGCTTAGAGATGAGCACACCAGAGGCACAGCCCAGGTTAGACATCTTGGAGACGAGGTAAGACAGGCCAGATTGAGATAGTTTGGACACATACAAAAGAGGGATAGTGGATAGGTTGGTAGAAGGATGCTGGAGACAGAGCTGCAAGGCAGGAGAAAAAGGGGATGACCATAGTATTCTTGGATGTAGCAGAGGTAGGTGCAGAGGACAGAGAAAGAGGGATACAGTTGATCTGCTGTGGCAACCCATAAAAGGAACAGCTGAAGGAAGACGAAGAAAATAATGTTCACCACGCCAATATATGGGATAATTTCAACTGATAATTGTTTCTTCCGTTTAACAAATCTGGCGATGTCCTCTAAAAATTCAGAAATGGCAGTTTCAACAGTTAGATGAATAATTAAGAAGTTTAAAAAAACTGGATATGTTATAAATCCACCTGGAAGAGGACCTGTCTGCAAATTGACCCGGCGCACTGTGAGGAGGATAGTTCGACTGGCTACTGACTCTGCAAGGATTACAGTTAGAGAATTGAAGCGGCCAGTTGAAACGTGTGGTCACAAACCATAGTTTTCTACTGTTTCATCATATATATAACTATAGGAGATTTCCAAGTTATTGAACATGCTGCTTAAACAATGAAGTAAGAAATCAAAACAACATTAACACCGCTGACTTTGTTGTGTGACTGTGAAGATGTTTAGGCAATGAGCTTGGGTTTTCGGATTGCTGCCAGCTAAAGATGGCTAATTCCAGCTTTAGATAAAGTGAATAATAGAAACAATCAATAAGGAGTGTAACAGGGTAGAGAAGCAGTGTCGGAGATAAGCCATTGGCTTATTGACTTGTCAAGTGTTGCCATTAACACAGTGTTTTGAGTGTGAGCTCTCTGGGTGGATATGTGTGTGTATATGTGCATTTGCATTTGTGTAAGAGCATGTTTGACTGAATATAATTACTCTATAGTGTACCTCTTTATCTCTTGGTCCTACTCTGACAGCTAATTACTTTTGCCGTCTCAGGAGTATACTCAGTAAGTGGAAAAAGAGGAATGTACTGGATCCACTGATTTCATATTCAGTTGTAACTGTGATGGGACTGCAGTCCAACAGTCTGTGGCTGCAAAGGTATGTGGAAAACAGAAGACCAACATCTACTTTGACCTGGTTGCGGCTTATAAACCTTTGCTGTGTTATTAAAAGACGGACACTACTAATCATAGCTGGAAATTTTGAAGTTCACTGCTGAGTACAGTGGGAGAAAGCTGTGCTGTTAGTTTATTGTAGTGTTAAAGATGATACACCCCTGACTATCATGACGGGACCTCCATGGGCTGTATCTTCGACAAATAGACCTTCCTACCAGTCTAAAGAAAAGTCTGGTCTGAAGGTCAGTACAGAAGTTCTGATCAAAACAGCACAAAAAATGGTTATAAGCACCAGGTCCATAGAGGCAGGCACAGCAGAATGAGAAGGCATACATCAAACAGTCTAACACAGGGCCACACCATATGGGTCCCGGAACCATATTTGGCAGGCGAACCCTTTGTTTGAACCACCATGTGAAGGGCAACTGCCTAAGTTCACAACAGCTGTCTATTAAATGCTCACTACAGTTTCATATCTGACCACAGTTTGACACGGGGAAATGTGGGGCACTGAGGGGGAGTTGAAGCAGGGGCAAATGTAAAAAGAATATTTGATTAAAATAAGAAAGACAACAATTTTCTACAGACAAATATTTGACATCTATTGGTCTCATCTGCAATCAGCAAGTCTCTGTTTCGAAAGAGTATAATATTTTTCACTACCATCACTTTTTGGACAGAAAGGAGAAGCCCAGAGACTCGCCGGCTACGCTTCATTCTCAACAATTCACTTTGTTGCAGCCACTATCAGCACTATGGATAGCTATCATATGCACCCCTGATTGCGATGAAGGGATGCCCTTTTTCATGTAGAAATTTTACGAATCTATGTCTGGCTGTGGCTAAAGACACTGTGGGGCCTTTGGAGGTGAGCGGTTTCTCTCAAATAAGCTTGTTCTGGAACGCGATTACTCGCCGTAATGAGGATATGGATCTTAGATTTCCATGAGAAAATCATGGAAAAAGCAACAGGATTGTTGGCCTCTTCCAGGAGAAAACTGATAGAACAGATTCTGCAAAGTTGTGGATATTTGTTTTTGCAGAGAAAAAGTTCTGGAAAAGAATAAGTGAAATATGTCTGGCATTGATACCTGGAAACAATTGGGTAGTTTCTGTGTAATAACCATGAAACAGTGCTGCAAAATGTAAAAAAAAAACCTACCTGTTTCTATTTAATATCTCAATACATTCAACTATTCACATTTGATACTATAGTACCTTGTACAAATTGTACATTTCAAACTTCAAAGGAATGCCTTGTATGAACAAGTATTTTTATTGTATCCATTATTGCTTAATTTACTGAGCATTAGATAAAGTCGAAGTTCCCCATTTCCTTTAAAATAATTTCTTTTAACTCAGGACAAAAATCTCTCACAATAGAGTGTTAAAATAAAAGATGTCTGTGGGAAAACAACTAATATAAATTAAACATAGAAATTTAAAATAATTGTAATGTCTCCCATAACAATAAACAAGGTCCTTTACTCCGCCAAACAAGGTTCAATGATCTACAGTATGAGGGGGAGAAATTGAAACATAGTAGGGCCAATAAATCAAGAGAAACTCAAATAAAATCTGGGAAAACCACCTACCCCTTAGGTCAAAAATCGATTTTCTAAATGTCAGATAATAACATGATGTTGACAGAAAGGAAAAAGCGGAACTGAACTTCAGGGGCCGTGCAGCATCCGGACTGTCTACAGTGGGCTAATGCGAGTTCTAATATCGTTTATCTTCACAAAAAGCAGCAGTTGAAAGCATGTTCTGATTTAACGACTAAATAGTTACCTCCAACGTGAGGTGGACTTTCTACTCAAAAGTCGAAAGTTAACATTAGCGGAGCAGCAAACTAGACACACTGGATTCATTGCAGATCCAGAACACACTCTGCAGCATTAAACAACTTAAACCAAGTCTGAGGTGAAGTAAATAACTCAGTTCTCAGTCAGGTTACCCTCAGAACCCATGCGCATAATCAGCAGAGACGCTCGCAGTTGCTAGATACGTGTTGGATAACTACGATAATAACAACACGGCGGAGCACTGTTCCGACTGCCTCGCACATTTAAATGAAATTACTTTTCTTAAACATTGCATGTATGATGGCTAACTGGGCCAAATGTACTGCAATTTAAGAAAACAACTAAAAAAAATAGATAAAACAGAGTAGAAAAACCCAAAAGACGTCCAAAACAGGTACGTGGAGGTCCTTAAAACTTTCATAAAACAAGCAACAGAAGTTATGAAAAACTTGGACAACTTGGACACCATCGCCTATACTGCTGTGATTGCAAAGGTCCGTTTGGCAGCTGAAAGCTATGGTTCCACCTTTTTACTGTAGGTGGGTCTCTCCTAAAATATGAAAAAGAAATGAAGCTCTTTGTCACCATTGTGACAAACATTTGTGTAATTTTCAATTAATTAAGTATTAATGCAAATAAATAAAAACACATGTTCATACAAGGCATTCCTGTGAAGTTTGAATTGTAAAATATGTACAAGGCATTAAAAGTATTAAATGTGTATTGTTGAAAGTAGTTTAAAATTAACTAGAAACTGGTAGTTCTGCATTTGCAGCACTGATTCATGGTTATTACACGGAAACTACCACAAATGTTTCCAGGTAAGGAGTCACAAGATTAAACATTTAATGTGTACAGTATTATCTTGGGGAATTCCCTTCTCACCAAACATTCTCTTCTCAACAGAATGTTTCGACCACATGGGTTTGGATGAATTTCAGCAGTAGAATACAGTAATTACCATTTCAATCTAATTTGTCAGGTATGACACTGATAGTAGCCTATAATACTGTGAAAACATCAACCTATATTATTTTCATGTTTTACCATATTATTATCCCCATATTACCATTCGTTATTTATCACTGTACTATTACCAAATAGTTTTACATCATTTCCATCTTAAAATTTGTTTCCTCATTATTTCCCTTAGTTTTTGGGCCATTATTGCCTTGCAACATAGATTCAAGTGAAATATTACCCACATATACCCATTGATAGTACCAAGCTATTACTAAGTTATTATTTTGGTAATTACATGGTATTACATATGTATTACCTCTTTATTACCACACTAGGGTATAAATTACCATATTATTACGTGCTGTAATGTAAAGTGCTACCGAAGTTTGAATTGGAAAGAATATTGATTCAAACTTGTTGGGAACAGCCGAACTGCAAGACAGAATATCCTAAATACGGCACCCTTCCCTGAGTATTATGGCAGTGAGATAGAGGCAAATGGTAAAACCCTGGTGTGGGCGTCTGACTGATCATCATGGCTTCAAGTCCACACACATACATGCATTGTCTCTCTCTTACAAAAATATACACAGACACAGTAAGGAAGAAGGAAATAATAAGTCATGAGGGGAAAAAAGGGAACGATATTAGCTGCATGCCTCCGACCTGTCTCACCTAGTATAATGTGGCCATGTAAAGATAATGTGCAGTAGCAAGAGAGGACTGCTGATGTACACAATTTCCACTGGCTGCAGTAAAGGGCAGGAGAGTGAGCCAGAAAAACAGAACAAGAGAGAGTGAGACATAACTAGACATGGTGTTAATGACAGTAAGAAAGTTTTAGTGAAACCTTGTATTCATGTGTAAGAAAAAGAAGTAAGGAAAGGGATATGCAATGATGGCAGGAGAGGACATAGAAAGAGAGAGAGAGCTATCTTGATAGTGATAGTGAGAGAGAGGGAGCCGAGCAATCCTAATAGCTGAGGGCAAAACCTGCAATCTACCATTCTGTCTGATCTCAGCCATCCTCTGACTCAAGCCAAGAAAGCTTTTGAGATGCTCCATGGACATTATCCTCTCCTCATCCTCCACACACATCCCTACTCTGCATCAACTCTTTTTCCATTCCTAACTACATTAAAAATGCACTTCAAACATGCGGACATAAAACACATAATAAGAGACTTTTACATTTTTGTTTGCTTTATTAGCACATACAGAACCTACGATAACCCCCACAGAAGGTAAAAGGGAACATAACAGGCCAAAGGGAGAAGCCATGTTCCTCCCAAACAGAGGTATGAAACACTATGAAAAGTTTTCCTGTCTCTTCACCCCAGTTTTATGCCAACCTTGGCAACACTTGGCAACCCAGTCTTTTACCTTCCTCTGTAGTATGGATAATACGCCATTGGTATTGTTGCCAGCATAATCAGGTTATCTAGAATCCCTTGTGGTCCAGGCTTTGTTACGGAGCTACATGCTTTGTCTTGGCAAATGTTATTTTAGACAGAGGAGATTAATATTTGATTTATGATTGTTGATTACTGTATCAGTGGAACGGAAACTCCCATACAAAAAATATTAGTTGTTAATATTGGCCTGTGGTATATTTACACGGGGAATTTAACAGAAAATACTGATACTGCAACCTCAAATTTAAATAATTCTGAATTTTTTTTTTTTTAATTATAAAGATGTTACTCCTTTTTGCTATGAAGAAGAGATTAAAGGAGTCGAGTGATTTTACACATCAGGGCCTGTTTAAGTGTCTTTGCAAGTACTATAGTACCAGAAAAGTTGTACAAAGCCTGAAGATGAAAAAGAAAGGCCTCAAATGATGCCTCAAATGTCATCGTCAGCCTATTCCAGCTGGCCTTAGGCAAGAGGCAGGACCCTTGACAAGTCGTCAGCTCAGCAGAGGGCCAACACAGCCATCAGAAGAACCTTAACATCAGGTCATTGGATTGTGGACGGAACCCATGTAAACACAAAGACAAAATGCAGTCTTCATCAAACCAAACATAAACCCAGAACCTCCTTGCAGTGAATTCCATTCCTTTCCATTTCCTGTGGGTTGGGCCTTAAAAATACGTCTTTTCCCTTCAGCAGGGAAACAGAGTAAATAATTACATACAACATAAATGATAATGATAGAATGTTAACTAAAATGTGTACGCCCAAATTAGTAAACAACTATTGTATGTTAAATAAATTGTAAAATGTAACCCAAAAATGTGTTATTTCTTAAGAAAATATGAAATGCGAACAAAACTATGTTACAACAGAAAATTAATCTCAGTGTCAAGCAAACGATACCGATGGATCTTACAACCGAGGCCCCTGATTCTCATGTATTACTAACCTCCTGCAGCAATTAATTCCAGCCTCAACGACCACTTTTCACCAAAATCGTAAGCCAGCTACAGTCGTGGCATTCAGGTCTCAGCATCATATTTTCTGAAGTGTGTTGTTCCCTCCACTCTCAGCTCAGACCTCAGGTTGCCTCCAGTCCGTCTGCCTCTCCAATCCCCCACATTCTGTGTTCTCTCATGCCTCTGATAGTCTCATCCCCTGGCTGCCTGCACCACCCTCCAGCAGCCACACCATAGTGCTGCAATAAACTGTCTGAACATTCTCATGTCTCTGGTTTCACATTAGGGTCCAGGTTAAAAACTAAAACTATTGTCTTCGTTCAGAAAACTAACATTTTAGATTTCAATGATAGAAATTGTTTAAGTTATGTAGTAGTGCGTCAGAATGTTTTTCTGTCCCTCTGGCTCGTTCACACTGACAGTCTTATAGCTTGATTCTGATCAGTCCGATTTATTTTGTAACTGTTCGCATTACTCTGAAAATGTGTCGTATATCAGACTCGAGTATGAACAGTTCACGGCCCTAAACTGTCCTGCATGCAGGTAAAAATAATTACAAAGACGTTACACGCAGCATACTGACAATATGGAAGCAAGATTGAAGCCACTAAAGTAAGTCTGAATGCTTTTGTTTGTAGTAATGATGCTCATATCGATATTTATAGCATTTATAGTGATGTTTTCGTATCAAGCTGTGTGACATCGACATCCTGATGACTTTTTGGACTCAACTGCTTAATCACCGGCCTTATTTATTCAAAATTCGTTCATAAGAATTGCCTTCAGGAAATCTTTCATGTATAAATCATAATTTTACCGTTTTGGTTCATATTCTACTCACTTGGAGAAACATCCTGTCAACATAACTTCACATTTAATTTTAGGAGTCCAATCAGGGGCATTGATTGTAAGGAATTTGGGGTCTTTGCGTGGCTATACCCTTGCTGTCAGGGTCAACAGAAGAGGCCTAGTTCACTTTGGAGGAGTAATTTTAATCTGTCCTCCAATACTTCATTTATTTGAATAAAGAAGTGTATTCAAGTTACAATTAAACTAAGTTTGGTGAAAATGCTGAATGAACGCTAAGTACTTTATAGAAGAAAAGACAAATATTTATAGCCTATCAGAAAAGCAATAGGGGACTACAATAAGAACTGATCATGAGAATTGAATCTTTGAAAGTCTTTGAAAGGATAACTTTTATGTCTTTGTACACATAATTGCTCTCTCAACCAAACACAGACGGACTTTCTCTCAGTCTTCTGGAAGGGCAGGTGACTCGTAAATATACCTGACACTGAAAAGAAATGATGCCAGTTCTGTAAATTCATTGTTGGAGTGTCTGAAGGACATCAAAGCCTGGATGGCCCTTTACGTCTTACATTTTAATGATACCGAAACGGAAGTCATGGTGTTTGGACCTAGGGGTACCATTGATGCCTCTGTTATGGACCTGGGCCCCCTGCCGCCATTTTTAAAATCTACTCTTTCAAACCTTGGCGTCAAAATGGGCAGTGATTTTAAACTTGGCTTACATTTTCAGCTACTTTCTTGAGCGCGTCAGAAGAAGAAATCCTTAATTAATCACATACAACCATACACAGTACAACATAGTGAAATCATTTCTCTGTATTTGACCCATCCCTGAGGGAGCAGTGGGCGGACCCTTTGGGGCACCCGGGGAGCTAGGGGCCCGCCACCTTGTCACCAAAATAATCGGAGACAATACAGCAAAACCAGTAGATACATAGACTCGGCCAGAAATTCCCTCCCACGCCAGTTCTTCTCCATCTCTAACAAATCTGTGTCTCTCTTTTATTGATATAAATGCTTTTGTGGGCTTTTTAAAACTTACTGCTTAATAATCATGAAGCATGTCAAGCATAGCGTCTCACTACTTGCAGGGTTGAATCACAATATCTGAGCTTCATTGATGCGTTCAACTCGGGGTTAACTAACTCTGAGTTGAGTGAACCAGTTCCTTTCAACTATTCTGAAACCGTATTTCCAGAGTTCCTCATCTTAGGCTTGGTCAAGCTCGAGCTCATTTAGCAACTCACAGTAAATTAAGCCTGCTTCTTGAAGCAGCCCCCAGCTTTCATGCCATTGGTTGAGTTCACTGCTCACTGCTCTGTTGAAAAAGATTTTCTAGAACAATGACATTGTTGTGTCATTTAAGTTAGTCTACTCTAAGGTGCTGTCTACCGTGTGTGTGGGCGGAACCCTGCCCCTGTTCAAAGCAGTTGACGTAAAGGCCAGAGACGTAGCAGACTAACTAGCTCCTGTAGTGTTTTATATGTGTGTGTGTCTGTTTCTTCACTTCTCCCTTACATCTCAAGGTTGCTCTCCTTTACCGTTGGCTTATAGTGGACAATACCTTTTGTTTTATTTTTTAATCAAGGCCTAGAGCTTTAAAAATCCTGACAGATCCTGGTGATGGTGAGGAGGAGGCTAATCTTTTCACATTCCCTTCGTTCCATCCACTCTGTGTTGACTCTTGCTCTAAATTAAATGCCAGCATTAAATTACAATGTTCCAGATTAACGGCAAAAGGCCATTGGCTCTTCATTTAATACACCGTCACCTTTGGATTCTATTGGCATATATGATGTGAGTAAAAAAATTTCCTTGGTCTTGTAAGGTTGCCTCGTACTTCACTGTATTTCAGTGTACTGCAGATGCATTGAATTAGCTAAGAGTTATACGAGTACTTTCATACCATCGTAATATACGGGTCAAGCCCAGACTAAACAGGCTAAACAACTTAGTCTATGTGAAATTTTGGATGATATTAAGATGTTTCCTTAAGCATATCATCAATGTTTCAGAAGTCTAAAGAAAAAGATGACCTTAGTTAAATCAATGGTAATTCTCATGTTGAGCTTAGATCTATTTTCTGTACAAGAGCAAGTGCTTCTTTTGGAATTTAAAAGGTGTTTAACTGACCATGTATATTAGCTAAATGAGCATTAAGTAAAATAGTCTACAGCTAATCACCTCTCTGGCAGATTGATTCAGTTTCACGCACAAAACTGTGCTTTTCAAGCATGATGCTTCACAGAAACCTGAACAACTGGCACACATGTCCCTGGGCACACACTAAGTACTAAGGCTGAAGTCTTATTGATCAATAGTCCAAAAGTTTCTTTTAAGCACATTTGGCCGATAAAAGGATGTGCAGAGGTTGGGAACTAATTTTCTCTTCAAACTTTCCATTCCTTAAGTGACTTTCTCTGTGTCGTCCAGACGTGTGTTGCTCAAGAGCAGGGGTACTCAAATCCAAATCTTAATGGTCCACAAAAAATTTTTTCAACGAGTCAAAGGTCCATTTATCATAGTCGGTCAAGCCACAAGCCATACTACTGTTATATTCAAAGCAAAATGTCCTTTTCATTCAAAACAACAACAAAAATACATATTAAAATAAAATAAAATGCCATTACCATTTTGACATAAATTCAAATAAATACTCAAATAAAACAAAACCCTCCATAGAATGCTTTGCTAAACAAATATATCAAGATCTCAGGAAAAAAAAGTGCAGTGAAAAATGATGTTACATTCAAACCCTGCTGCTTGATGAGACAAAGGGCATCTTGTGCTTAACCAACACCCACGCCACTCTGGGTGAGCACTTGCTTTTTGTTGTTGTGACAGTGACCCATTAACAGCCAAACCAAAACACACGCACTAACATGGGACACTTTTCTCTTTTCCGAATTAAACCTTTCCGAATTGCAATGTTGGTCGCCTGTTTAAATGACTTGTGATTTTCTGCGACCCGGTGTTTACATGTGTCGACTCACCTAATCGGAAACGCTTTCACACATGTGCATACGATGCACACCTAAGTTCATAAGGTGGCGATTATGCTTTGGTGAGTTGGGTGCTGACCACCAAAAAGCGCCTAGATCAAGAATACGACTAAGTGGGCATGAGCAGAAGTGACTTTTCGACCATCTACCTGTTAAAATATTTCAAAGTTGCAATGATAACATTACTCTCCGAAGCAGACCGGTAACGTTTTGAAGTCGCTGTATTTAAAATGCGTTGCAGCGCTGAAAATACTTTGCGTAGCATTGCGTCACGTTGTGGGCATGCACAGATACAACTCAAAAAGAAGGCTTTCCAATACAGCATTTACATGCAGCGACTGGCTATCGGAAAGGCTTTCCGGAAGGATTTTGACTACCTCCTTGCAAAGGAATGACATGGAAAATGCAAAGGTTCTTTCCATTCGTAAAGGGTTGTTTACATGCAGCCTTTTCTTTCCGATTAGACGTCTTTTCTGAATCTTATAGGAATTGGGCTGTCCATGTAAACCCACCTGTCACACATTCAGCTCAGGGTCCGCAGATAGGCAGCTCGCGGGCCGGATGCGGACGGCTGGCCGCCTATTGAGGGCCGCTGCTCTAGAGCAATGACATTAAGCGCAAAAATAAGAATTGGGATAAAGGGTGTAACTATTTTGTTTGCAATTTGTGGCATTAGACATAAGTCTCCTGGGTTCAGTCTAAAAAAACTAATGTTCGAAATGCGCATTGACTTCTAAAGGTATTAAACGGAAGTTGATGAAAAATAAACATTAGCTAATGCTATGGATTCGGTCTTTGTGTAGGAAGTATTTGCATTGTATACTAATATTAATAATAATAATAAAACCCATTTTAATAGCACTTTTCAAACAAAGTTACAAAGTGTTTTACATGATTATACAAGGAATTGAGTGACACCAATAATGACAGAAAACAATCACAAATAACAAAAACCAATAAATACAAACTGGGAGATTATTAAAAGGCTTTCTGGAAAATATGTGTTTTAATAAGTGTCTTAAAGGATGATAATGATTACGCAAGCCTCAACTCGTCCGGCAGGGAGTTCCAGAGCTGAGGGGCCCTGACTGAAAAAGACCTGTCACCTTTAGATCTGAGACGTGACTCTGGAACAGCTAGCAGAGCTCTGTCTGAAGATCTGAGACTCATATGGGTCATATGGGTGGAGCTGTTCCGTGATGTAGCTGGGAGCAAAGCCGTGTAGAGCCTGAAAAGTAACAAGCAAGATCTTGAAATCGTTCCTGAAAATAATCGTTGCCAGTGAAGAGATGCAAAAACAGGGCTGATATTTTATTGTCTTCTAGTGTCTTCTGCAGCTTGGGTTTTAACAACCCATGCTGCAGGAAGGAGGAAGGACTTTATCTTGGAGATGGTCCTTAATTTATAACATTTGTTTTTTGAATATAAATAGAAAGGTCACTGTCAAATATCATACCCAGGTTTCTGGCTTCAGATTCGAGGACAGGGATCCAAGATGTTTCTTGAAGATAGAGACGGATTTCCGCGGAGCAAAGACAACTATTTCTCACTTGTTCTCATAGGCTTGAGAAGGTTGTTTAACGTCCAGCACATTATCTCAAATAGAGATAATGTGCTGGTGATAATGTGCTAATGTGCTGGATAATGTGCTCGTCTTCCTTCTCAAGAAGGAGACGGTTAAAACTGAAATTGAGATCACCCTTTTCACCTGATTTTAATGGCACATAGATCTGTGTGTCATCGGCATAGCAATGATACAAATTTTATATTTGCTAATAATATGACCCGGTGGCAGCATTTATGCTAACAGTAAAGGGCTTAGGATGGAGCTTTGGGGAACACCACAGTGCAGAGGGGCCACCCAGGTGGATGTGTTTCCCATGGCTATAGAGAAGGTCCAATTGGATACATAGGGTTTGAATAATTCAAGCAGTCCCTTTAATGCCCACCCAATTGACAAGGTGGTCACGTAGGATTGATGGATCAACTGTATCAAAAGCAGGGCTCAGATCCAATTCAATTAAAATCGAGCAATTGCCAGCATCAGCTGCAAGTAAGAGGTCATTAGTCACTAAAATGAGTGTAGATTCAGTGCTATGATGTGGCAAAAAACCTGATTGAAATTTATTAAGTGCATTGCATTTGCCCACGAGAGATTCCAACTGTAAGCCTACAGATTTCACCTTTTTAAAAGAAATGGTACATTAGAGATGAGTCTGAAATTATTAGGATCTGTATGAAAAAAGCTCGGCTTTTTAAGAGAAGGGTTCACCACAGTGTGCTCGAAGGAAGAGGGAACACAGCCAGATTACAAAGAGCTAATGATAATAGATAAAATAGAGGTACCAACTCTACTAAAAACATCTTTCAAAGAATTGGCAGCCATTGTGTCAATAAGACAAGATAATGGCTTCAGATTGGCCATAACGTCCTTTAAAGAGCAAAGTCAGTGAGGCTGGAAGGAGTCGAACAGAGCAGAGGGGCTGCAGTGAGGAGAATGAGGTTCCCCATCAATGTGGACACTTTGTAGTAGAATCTATTTTCGTTATGAAAAGGGACTGAAATTGTTCAGTGGTTTGGGGGGCTTCAGCATGTTGCCCTTGAGGAGGGTTGATTACAGAATCAGTGGTCCTGATGAGATTTCTAGGGTTACTGTGGTTTAAGGTAACGATATTAGAAAATAGTAAGACCTGGCTTTCCTTCACTGCAGTTGTATACACTCCTTCATGTAGGCTTTTGCTCCTCCGACACAGATCTGCTCTCCGCCCCCCATACCAGGCTGCGAACATCTGTTGACAGAGCCTTCAGCGTCGCAGCCCCCGCCCTCCGGAACTCTGTCCCTCTTGAAATCAGGAGTTCTGCAACCCTGGACATTTTCAAAAAACTCATCAAGCACCACTTGTTCATAAAGGCCTACGATCTCTAAATCTCCTCCACACATCTCTCGTTTTAATTGTTTATTTATAAGTTTGTTTTGACCGCGCTCCTTGATAAGCAGCCTTGGGTTCTTAGAAAGACGCCATATAAGTCCAATTCGTTATTATTATTAGAAAACTAAATTCTTTAGGCTTAAAAATGATACCGTCAGACCGTCCTTTTTCCATTTGTGCTGTGCTTGTTTGTATTTTCTTCTTAATTCTCTAGTGTGATGAAAGGTACCCCGACTGTGAAGACTTGTATGCTCTAAAACATCTTTGATGGTATCCGCTGCTACCTTAAATTTACTTTACATCCCGTACTTTGTATACATTTTGAAAAAATAATTTAACTCATAGGTCGCCATTGCTGTTTACGTTGCAATGCATTCTGGGTAGTGACTTAATTTGGTTGTACTGGCCGGCATCAAAACTGCTTAGCCTAATTTTACAGTTGAAAATGTCATCTGTCCAGCTTTTTCAATTTGAACGGGAGGGTGTAATTCTAGACAATGGACCTCCTTGGATGAAGGCTTCAATAGTTTAAAAAAAAACAACCTGTATCATTATTTGGGACACTCCTGTCTCTGTTACATAATCTCTGGTTGGAGGTCCCGCAGATATGCCTCCTACCATCAGTTTACATGGCAGACTGGGGAGAAGAATCTGCAATCATTCCATCATGTCCAATTAATAAAATAAGAAATGTACACTCTGAGCCAAGTGGAATCTATACAGGGTTTGTTGATGATGATGATGATCACACAGAAGTAGATGAATCATGGAGAGATTTTAATTGTATCTAACTGTATACATATCAATAGATTTCAATAGTATTTCAAATTCTTGCATTC
The DNA here is from genome assembly GCA_037951165.1 of Lophius americanus. Lineage (NCBI taxonomy): Eukaryota > Metazoa > Chordata > Actinopteri > Lophiiformes > Lophiidae > Lophius > Lophius americanus. The sequence continues at coordinate 7,512,837 of JBBDHG010000001.1, forward strand.
TTAAAAGACAATTCTTTCACGGCAATGCAGGTTTCAACGAAAATAAGGCACGTGTCAATAGTTGAAAAATGTATTGAGAAAGTGTACAAAATAACAACTATATATAGTTATGGTTGGTTTTGCATAAGTCTTTAATAAAAACTCTGTAGCATTTTGAAATTTGATCCAGTGTAAAGTTTACGATAAGTAAAACTTACATTTGTCCTGAAATACTGACCTCTCAGCTTGAATTTAAAGTAAAGGTTTTGGATTAAAATAATGTGGTAATCATATTTTAATTAATGATACACAACTTGACACGTGAAAACTGCTGAGTTCGAGAATTATCTCTGATCCGGATGGTCTCTCTTGTGGTGCCATGAAGTGTCTTTGGTTCACACTTATCCATCATGTAGCCATATTCCTTTTCAACAGCCACTGGTTTTGCACTTAACATATTGTGGACTTTTCTCAATGAGATTTTGGACTTAGGTTCCCCAACACTCTCCCCATCTTGAAAAACAGCTTTATGGTCAAGAGCAGCAAGTATGGAGGCATGGACCATACTATCATATCCAAAATGTGTTCTCTTCCAAAGTTAGTTGATGTACATGGAGTGGTACACCTGAAATATATTTGAAATGGAGAAAAAAAAGTGGTTATTGTTTTGCCATAGAAATATTGACACATTATATTATGGAGAGACCTTCTATCTGTCTGTGATGCACTTTGTCAGATGTCCCAGGACTTTCATAGGCTGCTTGCATTTCCCAGTTTTTACAAGTGCATTGTGGGCTTGAAATCCTGGCCTTAACCAAAGCTTTTTTCTCCGACTCGTATCATCAAGGGACTTATGAGCACATCGCCGATATTGCCTTTTCCCTGGCCAGTCCAGTCGGTTGGTAACATGGTGTATTGCCGATATCCACTTCTCTTTTAATATTTTTTCATTGCCCTCGCAGGTTTGGGCACACCACCACAAATGATTTATGATGGATGGATTCCACTCTCCCAGGTGTTCACATTCCGTTCATATCTATCGGTGGAAATAGTCGTGACCTTCCATTCATTTTCTTTAATGGTTTTATGAGCTTCTTTAAAACCTTTGATTTCCAAGGTATTGGAGCTTGAAACTTGTGTGCACTTTATCACCTTGAAGTCCACAACCTTTTGTCTCTGCACGTTCATAAACGTGTATGTGCAGTATTTAGCTGAGTGACCTGGAGAGTCACACCGGCTGTCTCCACAGAGCACAACTCCTGCCTCTTGGGATTTCATAGTAGAGAAGACTGCACTCTGCTCTTTGGTCTATGGTTGTTCAATAACAGGAAACACAAACTTTTTCTTTAGTTTTGTGTATGTGTCTTCACATATTGTTTTAAGGTTTATGTTATTACAAAACCGTTCAAGTTTAGCAAATTGGAAGCCACTGAAGAAAACTGATGTTACCAAAAGGAGTTACGAGTTAGTACACATCAGCTGGCCATTGTTCAGCGACATTGTGTCTGTATGAGATGCCCTGTGGGTTTTACTTATAGAACACTGTACACTTACGGATTGCTGAGCTGACTGAGCGGGTGGCTCTTCAGCTTCCACCATTGTCATAGTCATGTCGGATAGTCCGCTTTCAGACTTTCTGCATCACTGGCTTCTCTGTGGCATTTAGTCTCTTTGTGTGGAAATATTGTTTGCACAGCCTCTCGTCTTAGCCTTAGTTTATAACCAGCATGACTTGTAAGCTCTTTTAGCAGAGGTGGTCGACAAAATGCTTCAAATGCATCAGGGGAGAAGTGACGCAAACACAGACGTGGGTCCTTTAGAAGTTGCGTACGTCCACAAGCACAAATATCAGCTAAGTCAGAGTGGAGGACACAAGAGGATACATAGGTGACTAGTGTAGGGGCTGGCGATAGGAGGATGGACTCTGATATAATGGTCAGACAATTAAACTGGATTCACAGATGTCAATATAATCTAGAGTAAGACCAAACGACAGCATAATGTCAAGAATGTCACATCCACGATGAAGCTCTTCATTATAAAGTTGCACCCTTTTTTCTATTCTTCAGGTGGACACCATTGTCTTTTGCTTAAGCTTCTTGAATATGGCAGACAGATAAGTTCTGGTTTGCAACAATTACCCATCCCCAGACAACACTCTTTCTTACTTCTAAGAAATGTTTTTTTGTTTGTTTGTTTTAAGCACCTGTTTTTAGCAGTTTAAAAAGCAAAGCACTTTGAGATTTGATCCAAATGTAAAGTGCATTATAAATTAAATGTATTATTATTATTATAGAACTGATTCCATGTTAGGCAGTGGCCCAGACCTGGCCCAGGAACTACCTTGATGCTAATTGGGTCTATGAACATTTTGATACACCAGAGAAGCGATAATTGATAGCCAACTACGCGCCTAAGTTAAGTCAACATCAGGACCTCATTTATCTTTTTTGAGCATCAAGTAAGCACATTATATGTGTGGGCTTTGCATCTTGAAGGCATGCTGAACCACTTAGATTCTCCAGACGGAAAAGCCCCAACACCAAATAATGAAGGTTCTGTAGGCCATATATCTGTTATTTTGTACATTAGACTGAGCCCACAGTCAGCTACAAGACACGTACTTATTGTATGTTCACACATTTTATTTAACATTGTGACTTCTTTGAAACTTACTGATAACATGTGTTCGTAAACAGTATATTGTAGACACGGCATGTGTCTACAATATGCCTAATGAGTCTTACAGTAACATTATATGTATAAATGTAACTCCCTTTGAAAAAAATCAACTGACATAAAATAGACTGCACTTCAATCAGAATTAAATACTCTAACTATACTCTTAAATTTTATCTTCTTCTCAAATATTGTAAATCTAAGTTATGTGCAAGGAATTGGCAAACAAGTGTGATAAATGTAGTCTTTCATTCAGAAGATGAGCAATTAGTCTCTGCACTACAGCCAGGACCATCTGCTCATGCAGGACTCCCACATGCACACTAATTATCAGATGCCGTCCTGAAAAACCTAGAAGCGATTCTGAAAAATCTTCAAACCACAAATGAGTCATTCTAGCATCATTACTGATGTGTAAATTCTTCACTTCACTACAACGCCAACCATAAAACCATGCGATCATTTGCTGATTAATCATGAAAAAAGGTTTGTTGGTGTGGTTCATGAGTGTTCCTCCAGCCATCGCACAATGACATTCAGAAGGTTGTAGTTCTGGAACACCAAACTCCAAGTTTCTCATCTCAGGGTTCATAAACCCTGAACTCCGAGTTAAACTCAGAGTTTGTTAAACCTGCTATCTAGGATACCCCAGGTTACACAGGGACAGGTTAACCTGCAAACAGAGCAAATTTTAGTAATTTTGTTGCTTGAAATCTGCATATTGATTTTTTAGTATTATACAGAAGCATTAAAGACTGATTAAAATAAATTATTTTTCTCGAAAGTATGAATACGTTTACAAGTATATTTCTTATGATAAATTATGAGGTGCATAAGATTTTAAACTCGGAATTTCTGCAAAACAATAAAGGAGACAATCCTTTATTGATAAACCTAGGTTAGATTTACAGCAAAATAATTATTCATTACTCCTATGACAGGTCTAGACTACTCATTATTTGTGTTCATACCTCAATGACAATTCAAAATATGAAAAAATTGAGGGAACGCTGCAATATCTCTTAAATCAATCATACGAATAAAAATAAATTTAAGAACAAATTCTTTTAGAAGGGTGGTTCTTGGCCCATTATGTTTATTTTTTCAGTTTGATAGGCTCTGAGATCAATCATCCATTAATTAAATATTCAAAGCTGATCATTATCAACATTATTTTTCATTGGATATCATTTTGAAGTGCTTTCATCAGCTGTATTTGTACATGTAGTAAAATGCTTACCCCAATAGCCTCTGCCTCTACAGAAGCGACCTTCTTCTAAAATGAGATGAGAATTTACTTGAGAATGTTTTTCTCATCCAACTGTTTCCACCCTATTCCTGCAAAGTGGCCTCCTGCACAGATCCACATCGCAGCTACCATGAGGAAGGCAGGATAAAAGGAACTGGCTATTCCACATTTGGAGAGGAGATGTTATGGATGATTTCCCCAGTGACTATTATATGGAATGTGATTCATTTCCATGCCAAATTACCAAGTAATAACCCCTGATCACATCTTCCTATGAAAATTAACTAATAGTTATCCAGCGATGATGTCAAGTCCTACCCTGACTCATTGAAATTATAGTAAATAGGTTCTCGTACATTTGAATTTGTAGCCATTTCTCAGTTGGTCTGAAACCACATGGTGGTAAACTATTCACACTTTAGCATTGTAATGCTTGTCTTGTCTTCTGACTTTTCCTCTCTCTTCAGTCCACATCTGTGTTCTTCATTATGTATTTTGCAAGCAAAAGACCAGATATTTTGCTTCTCCATGTATTTCCATTTGCATCACTTTGCAGTAGTATTTTATGTTGCGTTGAGAACGAACATACGGAAGGTAAGGATCTGTGAATGTATGGCTTTCCCATTATAGATAAGAGCCACAGAGAGAAGCAGCATGTGCATGTCCTTGATTTAGAAGCATCGATCCCTATCTGCTGTGTGTGCGGGGGGGTGGGGATGTTTGTGTCTGTGGTTGTTTGTCTGTTTTAAGGGGGGCAGCCCGATGGCTATGCAGAGCTCAGACAGAGATAAGGTTATCACAGCACTGATATGATTGGCAAGGTGACAGGAGGCCACTGTGGACCCTTAGGGGTTGACTCAACACTCACACGCACATACACACAAATACACACTGACCTTAAAATAATTTTAATCTTTTGTTTATTTCCTTCACCAATGGATTCAATATCCGCATGAAACACAAGTAAGATGTCAGAAAGTCATCGCAGACTTCAAAAGATGTTTCTTATTATTTTTCAGCCAAGACAAGCTTTTGTCACTTTTGATAACAAACTCCCAAGAGAGACGGAGGAAAGGAAAGAGGGGTGGAGAATGAAGTAAATTAAGAAAGAAAAAGAAAGAACAGAACAAAGAAGGCTTGGAGAAGCACTGTGCTTCTATCTGTGAGATAGCTCAACCTGGGTAGTGAAAATGCTGCTCAGACAGACAGTGCCACGGAGAGATGGATCTGCAAAGTAACAGTGAGATGAGATACACAGAAAGCAACAAGATTGAGGGGATGTGAAGGGAAACAGGATGAGGAGATAGAGAGCAAGGAAGATGGATAGGCCCTCGATACTTGATTGAGTTGAAGACTGATGGGCACACACTACCACCGGCAGCCAAAAAAAAAAGGAAACCCACACAGAGTGAGGCCATTCGACACATGCAAACTCAAAGCCTCCTCCCCATTGAGTTCCCTGATACGTGCTTCTCCAGTTGTGATAAGAGCACTACACAACAGCAGGGCACGTCTTTTGTTTAAAGCCGACATAGCACCAAGGAGACAAGAATAAATGCAAAGAAACAGACGTTTTCACCATGCCTTTATTTCCTATCTCAATCTATATCCTATTTCCAGCCCTTTCAAACTTGCTGTGGTCTCTGTTGCTGGTAAAATAGGGCCCTGATAATAGGCCTCAAATAATCAACCCTTCACTTTATCAGTATGCAGAGTAAATATTAGTTGTGCAGAACACAGGGGAGAGGTGGCAGAGTGGGATAAGATAGGAGCACTGGAAAGAAATGGGTGACAAGGGTGAAGGATTATCTGAAAGGTCTATAGACCATGGGATGAAGACGACAAAAGTCGGTTAAATGATAGTGGTGAACAGCAGCATGTTGAATTAGAAAGGGACGAGAAAAAGCTGCTGAAAGGATGTTGATGAGATAGACACTTAATATTCGGGAGGGTTGACGAAGTGAGGGCAATGTTATGAAGGAAAATATGATAGAAGGGGGACGGACTAGTAATGGGGGACAGAGGAAGGCAGAATGGAGGGAGAGATGGATTACTATTACTACAGTAGACCCGGAGGAAGGAATGAATCTATGTGATGCATGATGGGAGCCAGTTCAATAAGACAACCAATCACAGGTTTTGGTCTAAATGGGATAACCTATCATGGACCTTGGCCAGGATCATCACTCACTGTTTCAGATAAAACCCAGCATATCATGTCCATCCAGAGCAAGCAGCAAGCTGCCCTGTGTCTTTGTATATATTTAAAGTACAGTGTTTGTGTGTGTGTGTGTGTGTGTTGCCTCAGGCTTTATTCTGAATCCAATATCTATCTTACACATGCATGTATTTTTGCCTAGTGTGGCAGTGGACCAGTTCTGCTTCTCTGTTATTGCCTCACAGAGAAGCTCTAAACTGCACAGAACCATAATGTTTAACTTAAACTTGCATTTTGTTGGATAAGGGATCCACAATGTCAGTCAAGTATCCTGGATCACGTCATCACGTCGTTACCGGTGGCTGTGATAGATAACAACCTCTAATTTAAACAGGTGGTGGTTCTGGGACTCCCTGACTTGCATCTCGGGAGTCAAAGTATATCGGTTTAAGTGTGATGTCTTTAACAAAGAACAAAATCTTTTCTCAAACAGTTGCTCTTCTCAGGTGCCGATGATACAACCAAGGGAATTTCATCCAAGCATCGGATGAGCATCTACTGGTTGTAGTTATTATTACAGAGTGCAGTGAAAAGATATTTGACCCTCCTCCTGGTTTAATCTATTTTGGGGTATATCTCATACTGAACGAGGTTCAATCGGGAAACACATCGATAATCAAAAAATGCAAGTTATAAGGGATAATTGTATTTCAAACAGAGAAGACAGAGAATGAGGAAAAGATGGATGATTTACTACAACAGATTATGTGTGAAAGTCAGTCTATTAGAGGGTCTTCGCTCTGATTTGAAGGGTCTCTGCCCTGATCAGCAGCATGGAATACCCCCCTTTTGGAGTCTGGTAACCAGTGGCTGTGGCTGATGATTCTGCTGACGCTGATGAATGATGGGGCTGATAGATATGCAGGTCGTTTAAAAACCCAGCAGCTGATGCTGAGGGGCTAATCATGCAGTTGTGACGCAGTGATTAGATGGAAGAGGCTGCCTGAAAGAGTGCAGCTGATTCAGTGAGAGCCCAGACTGTGAACTGAGACTGAGCATGTATGAAAGGTAAGAATAATAGAGTGGAACGAGCAGGAACTGTGGAGAGACTGTGCGGGAGGATAGTCTTTTTGACTCAACTTTCAAAAGATCTCCATTTATTGAATCAAAAGTTTATGTAATACCAACTGGGCTAGAACCTAAGTCAAAAACTGCATCCGCTGCAACTGGACTAGACACCCCTAACATGATTAGTACCAACCATGGCTCATTCCCAAAACCACAAACGACACCAAGAAAACATGCAACAAACTGAACGCCTCTCTGACCTCAATAAAGGTCACTGTTCATGGCTCCACTATTCAAATTAGGCCTTTGCAGCCATCCATGAAAGAATAGTCCTAATTTGAATAGTAAAATTAAATAATTATATTTCCAGGGGGAAGGCTCAAGCGAAAATCAGCATTATTGGCCATGCTGGCAATTTTTTCTTTATTTGGAAAGCTACTGTGACTTTTGTCTCTTACAATGACAATTTTACTTGTTTTGTCAGCTGACAATTATGTGGTTGCTATGACTGGCTAACAGGTTACGCTCCATTCAGACGGCTGTTTAAACGGAGCGTAAGCAGTGAGCAAGCTTTGTCAAATGGAGCAGCCCCTCTGTCTGGAGTGACATTGCTTAATGGATTGATTTGACTGGCTGGTTAAGGGAGATGATATACAGCAAACACAATTGGACTGTAAGTTTCTTGAGTAATTTGTGCCAAACTGGTTAGAAATGTTCCACCAGTTAAAACATAAAGAATATGTCAAAATGCAATAATTTATCAATAACTACTTCCAGCTGAGTACACAATATTAGTCCAGATAAGGAACTACTTCCGCCGCACATTTCATTCAACCAACTCATTTAATTTATTTTAAGAAAATATTATTCTAAGCTAATGAACTCATTATTACAACTATTTCATAAACCAGGAAAGTAATGCGGGTTGGATTGAAGGTAATATAAATTGATCTACCTCAAAATAATTATTCCAACAACCGTGAAAAGACACTTTTCACAAAATAGCAGTTAATACTCTGACATGATGCTAACAGATAGAGTGTATTTGTGTGTGAGTGACAAAAGAGTGTGAGTGTGAGAGGGAGAGACATTGTATGACACATTATTTGTGGGAAGTGTGAAGGTCAAAGCATCAGGATGTGCTGTAATTATGGGAGACGTTTTAATTAAAGCATTTTGAGAAGGTTTTCAAAGGGTTACAGCCTGTGGGGTTCAGGCTGATCCTGCTGTCAAAGAAACTCACACAGACCAATGTGTGTATCTCTCTGTGTGTGTGTGTGTGTGTGTGTGTGTGTGTGTGTGTGTGTGTGTGTGTGTGTGTGTGTGTGTGTGTGTGTGTGTGTGTGTGTGTGTGTGTGTGTGTGTGTGTGTGTGTGTGCGTGCGTGTGCGTGTGCGTGCGTGCGTGCGTGCGTGCGTGCTTGCTTGAGTGTGTGTGTGTGTGTACTCACACTGTGGGGAGACAGAAAGTCCCCTGGTGCTTTTTTGACAAGCTTGTTTGAAATCGTCCGAAATATATATACATTTTTCCTTCTGCCTCTCTATCTCCTAATTACATTTTTTCCATTATACTTCCCCATCTGCCCTCCCTTCCACCAGGGCGACCAGTTTCTGAGAAGAGAATACTTAGTTCCCAGAACAAGACTTGTCTGTCATTTTTAAGCCAGGTAAACATTTTTGTGAGACTTGCTCTGCTGTTTATAAGCCTACAGAGATCTGTGGCATCAAGTCATTTCAGAAAGATGCTGCCCCTCCATCCGACTTCTGCAGACCAGCAATGGTGGTCCCTGAAAGTCCACAAAAAGCAAAATTTATATATACACAATATATATATTAATATATATATATTTATATATATATTGTACTAGATTGGCTAACTTCTTCCAAAGTGAGGAGGCAGGAGTTCAGGGTTAAAATCAGTCTCTTTAGTGAATGGAAAAAGAATACACGTCAATCTTGTGCCAAGACGATTACAGCTAGTTCCGCTTACGCTGCTAACAACAAGGTAGTGAACATTACCTGGCATTCCTTTTTTTCTGCTCTAAAAGCATCATGGGAAAATAAGTCCCAACATACAAAAAAAGTTGTCTTTATCCCTTTTACACAAAAGGGAATCATTCAAAAGAAATGTGTCTTAACCTTTGACTCAATATTTATCACATTAACTGAGTTTAAACTTGATCTATTAACACCTGTTTTAGGGAAACATCAGCTTCATCATAAAAATCATATCATATATACATGTACATACATATATAGGTATATACATATATAGATACGTACATATATACATACATATATAGGTATATACATATATAGATACGTACATATATATATACATACATATATACATATATATATACATACACATATAAAAACATATGCGTGTATATATACACTCATATGTGTGTGTATATATATATATATAAAGCTGCTTTTTGTGGACTTTCCAGGACCACCATTGCTCGTCCACAGATCCGTTCTTGCTCCAAACCATTCACCCTCCTTCAGCTGTTTCTGCACAGTGGCTCTCACCTGAAACTTTGTATCGTGTTGCTGCCATTTTCACTAGATGAAAATATACAGGATAATCTGAAATGGCATCATGTCCATAGATAAGACATATGCCACAGCCTGGTTCGGTTCTTTGGCTTGCGTGATAACGGGGCATATTTAATGGCCTTGTGAATTTCATCTATGTGAGGAAGCGATATCTATAGCAGACGTGATCATTTTAAAACTTTAATATTCATTGTCGCCATAGATTATAGGCTATAGATATAAAAAATATTTTACCTATTTATAAAGAATTTTTTTTAATTACATTGAATTGAGACGTAGAAAAAGAGCGAGTTTGTCAATATATGTCATAAAATATTAAATAACTTTGGAGAACATAATGTCAAACAAGGTGCTTTCACAACCAAGCCAATGTTGATCCACATGTAATTAACAACAAACTAAATAATAACAAAATTATTGAGTTCCAATAACAGAAATGGTGGAATGGACATTTAACCATAAAAAAATATATATATATAAATATATATCTTATGAAGCTGCTTTTGTGGAAAAAAGGATTACAAAAACTGCAGCCCCATGATGTTCAAGCTGGGATCCTGGAGAATTAGAAGCTAACTGACCATCACTTCCTGCATGTGTATGAGGTCACTTCCTCTTAACTGCCATTTCAGTGAATCACCACTAGGTGGTTGTAAGGAACATATTATACAAACTTAACTGCAGCCCGAGCTGCGCTATAATTTGACCTCCCTAGGATAATTATGCTGAAGATGTTGGGACATATGAGATGTGCTGGAGCCTTTCACAGCAACTTTTCGACAGTAGGTTTTGTAGATTGGATATTCATCATCTACAACAACCCCCTAGTCATTTTGTAAGTATCCAAAATGGCCCCACACTGCCGACTTGATACAATTTCTGGAGTTCCTTCTGCCATTTCCACGCAGATATCCAAATTCACCGACACGCTTAAAGAACATGGCATCACAAATAAACATGTTACTCCAGACACCATAGTTTATAGAATTCTTACGATTATTACACAGGTTAATAGCAAAAATGATTAATCCTGAGGTCCCTAATTTATACAAGGTATACATAGTTCTTATTTCATCCTTGCAACATGTGGCATATTTAACATTTTTGTTATATTATTTAAATGAGCTAAGAAATTTGTGATCATGAAAATTTGATTGAAATTGTTGGGGCTTTTTTTTTGTTTTTTTGTAGGGGGTGAATGCACTTTGGTGTTGTTCTTACTTATTGTTCTTTGGTTAGGTAAAAATAATTTATTATGGTTGATTAAAATTAATGACATAGAATAGATACAACTTTATTTAACAGTGTTCGTCCAAGTAATTCTACAGTGGTAAAATTACCCTACTAAATGTTATGAAGGCGCCTGATAACTTGGCAAGTTATTATGTTGTGGTGGTGATGAAGGGATGGATGAAATAATACAGCGTCACCAAAGTCATTACAATTCATCCAGAGCAGAGGAACAGTTTATAAAATGTGTTCAAACCGGCCTCTCACAAGATCTTTATAGAAAAGAGAAGCAACATAAAACCAGTTGTTAAATATATTGAACTGTATTAGTATACCTAAGCCAAAATCAAAGGCTTAGGGAGTCCCGAGATTAGGATTCAAGGGGTTAAACAAAGAACATTACAAAACCAAAAGAGAAATCTAACAAAACTAAACCTAATTGGGAAATAATACAATATAGAAACCCCCGCTATCTAAACTGTGATCTGCCTGAATAGTTAACTATACAAATCGAGATCTACATGTGTGCAATATGTTCGAACAAAAACTAAGCTTGGTCGAGTCCCCAGGTATGTAATGCCTCTAACAGATCCTCTCATAATATTTAGTGTTAAACAAGTATACCTAAGATACATCAATAACTAATGTGGTGAGCTGCACACTAAGCTGTGAACCATAAGAAGCCGCCTCAGGCATCTGAGAGCTCTACTCTGCCTGATGCTTCTTCACATGAGTTTCAAGGGTCAAACTGGCTCCTAAGCCAATCCGGTGTCTTCGACTTCAAACCAGGACGGACAAGAGGACGACTCCAGCAGCAGGAGCCAGTTACGGAGAAGAGACAACACAGTCCAATTACGACGCCACCAGTTGTTCCCGTAGAAACATCTTACATTCTTCAGTGAGAAAACTGATATGTGACTTTCCTCTCCAATAGTTCTCAAACATGTTTGACATTCAGGAGTTAAACCCTGGATGGTCACATTAGTAATTTCAGAACGGGAATGCTATAGACAATGGGAAAGACATTCCAGGGTGTTGCCAAGCAACATTAAACACTTTAGCCTCCTGGGCTAACTTTGGCTAGCACAAAACTGTCATCACAAATTAAAACGATCAACACCAACAGTTCTCACTGAAGAATAGGCAGCCAGTATTAATGGTGTCCTCCCAAAGGTTTCCTTTTCCAAAAGCTTTTCACCTGTTTCTTGTCTCACCGTGATGTTGAACAAATTACTGCAGCATCTTCAAGATTTATTTTGTTAACACAGTTGCATCTCGAGAGGCAATTCATTGCTCCGGTGAGGTCCAGAATCTTTATTCTCCAATGTGTGACGGCCCATTATTTTCCAATTTTGTATCGTCTGCATGTTTGAGATTAAAGAGATCTGTGGAGATTGTTGTTATTGCGTACGATTAAACTTGATGTTTAGAATCTTTGAGGATTAACCTGTCATATAAGCCTGGCTTTAGATCTAGCCCCAGATTTTCCGAACATTTGATTTCAGAACATTAACTTTTCAATTTTTTCCTGAAAGAAAAATGTTTTTCTTGTCCCTACTTTGTGTGTTCACCATGTAAAGGATACATGGAAGTGATGAGTCACATTTGACGCTCTCTTTCATTTGTTTGTGACCCCCAGTTCACTGGAGTTTAGCTCCAAATAGTTCCCTTATCATACAGTCCCCAGTACTACAGCAATCATTCACCGGTCATGGCAGCAGTGTGATTCTGTGTTGTTGCTGTATTTGTTTGTATGCATCCTACTACACGTGTGTAGATGCAGTGTGTGTCTTTGTCTGTATGAGTCTGTGTATCATGGTGCAGCTTTGTTCCTGCCTTGGGTTATCCTCATGATGTGCTGCAGTATTGATCCCTGATGGCCATAGGCTGGCTGCCAATCGATCGAAGTGCTTCCATAACCATGTAGAGATGACTTGTGTGGATTTGTGTGTGCAGAAATGTGTGAGTGTTTGCGTGTGTGTTTGTGGGTGTGAGCAGACCACAAACGCTGTACCATTGTACATAGATGATGAAATGATTGATAGGGAGGGAGGACAGGCTCAATGAAATACCAGCATAATTTTACCCATATGAAATCAAGAAATAGTGCGACCATGTACAAACAAGCTCAACAACACACCAGGGAAATAAAAGGTTTGACCATTTAGCCAAAACAAAGTATCTCAGCAAGAGCATCAGTCAAAAGCCAGAGAGATGAGGCCATCTTCGATCCAGATAGTGCTGTAATAAGCATTTAGCTGAACTGATTCCGTCCATCACGACTGAAAGCCACAAGAACAGATCTAAACGGAATGGTGCAGTGTGTGTGTGTGTGTGTGAGTTTGTGTGTGTGTGTGTCAATCAACTTTTAATTCAGCAGTGGAGCAGGTCACCACAACAAACAAATGGCAGTAATAGTAAAATTTGCTGTAATTTTTGCTATCGTGTGGTCATGTATCACTAAATTTTGATTTAAGAAAGTAAAAATTTACAACCCAAGAATTTGGTCAGACAGTTTATCTTTTTAGCACCGGTTTGGAAGATTGAACTTATGGAGGCCAGGAAGCCCAAGATGTCCAAACCGACTGGCTCTATTCCGTTCTTCCTCCAGTTGAAGACCACCCAACGCTGAATCCACTCGCCAAGAAAAGTCATGAATATTATTACTTGTTACCTCACATGGAATATGTTACAAAATTAAAAAACAAAAAAACATTAAGTTTATTTCATAAGTAGAAATTACCGGTACAACTGAATAATATTTCTTCAATACCTTTGGCTTTTCTGTCCTCCTCCTCCTCTAATAACTAGAGTCCCTGCACGCCGATTTCTGCAGCGCAAAGGAAATCCCTTCACTGCAGGTCTAAATGAGTCATTGCTATGAGGTCTCCAACAACATCGATGCATCTCTCTGAAAAGTGATAAATAAATATGCTGCTACAGACTGATAATTCAGTGAAGATGCCGGCCTTAGCTGGGATGGGCCAGAGCTGAGTTATGTATTGATCCCCATGAAAGATAAGATAAAAAGAAGAAATAAACTTGGTATGAGTCGGTAAGTCTGGCTGCAAATTGGTCAAATTTTAATTTGATTGACAGAGTATTGTAAAGATTTAATGGGCCAGAATGATTCATGCTTACTCTGCCTCCTTTTTTAAAGGAGGAATGGCTTTGCTTGTGAATCGTGGGATTCATATAACAGATAGATATTTATAAGTCTGTTGTTTTCATTGTGGTACCTGCTTGTGTAGGAAAAGGGGTATTTAAGGAGCCGAAACACAAAGCAAGATTCTACTTCCCAACTTCAAGGTAAAATGACTAATATTCCAGTAAATATATCTAATTAAGGACTTAAGAAAAGAAAAATGACCGGAGATGTGATATATCAGTCTAGAAGAGAACATTTCCTTTCTAAATAATGAATAGGAAAGTTCATGAGTCTGATCACTTTCCAAAGGATCACATTTGCAGTTCCGCCTTAGATAGTTGGGTCAACAATTCTCCAAAGGCACGAGTGAAGTTGGTTAACCAAACTGCAAGGTAGGTTGGTCAGATTTCATGTGACATAAAGTTATTCCAGAGGTCACGAGGTCAGAGAAGAAGGAGGACGTTTATCATGCAAAGTTTTATCCCCAGCAGGCTCCCCAGGAGTGAGTATTTAAGATTATGGAAGTAGAACAAGAAAATAACAAGGACTAATGTCACAAACCCACAAATGAGTTATTTTTACTGGCTAGATAATATTCTTCAGAAGAACTCTACAAATCCTGCCAACCAAAATTGCATTAGGCTAAAGTCTTGATTCAACTGGAAGTATTGCGTCACGTTACGGCTGCGCAGCAGTCACCAGTCCCCATCACTGGCATTCAAAACAATGTCTGTCATTTCAGCAGACACGCCGCAGCACGTCCCCGCAGCAACTTGATGCTCCGCTCCAAATACTCGCCCGGATTATTTTTGATGGAAGACAAGTCAATTTCAACAGAGCCGATCGAACCAGACAGGAAGTCAAACACAGAAATGACGTAGAGCATCCATTTAGATTTCAAACATACGATACTCCGCATCATATACATCAACATTACATCCCAATTAACATAAGGCTAGAAAGTCAGTGGTAGGTCAGAGGATCAACAAGTCACCATTGACAAGGAGAAATTTATTTTAGAAGTTGAGAAGCACAAAAGCATCTGTGAAACCACAGATTTTTACAATGTCAACGGTTTAAAGGAAGGAGCGTGGAGTTTGGTTGCAGGAGTCTGTGCAGTGGAAGCTGCGCACATCTGCTAATTATCTACTATGACAAACAGTAAAGAGCCATTCAGTACCTTTCAATCTTCAAAGCCTGTTTAAAACAACAAAGCAGCAAAAACAAAGCATGCAAGCACGGACACTCTGTTTCTAAGAAGCCTCTGGTGTGGACAAAGACCAAGAAACATTGCAAAATCCAATTATTCTGAGCACCAGGGAGTGTAGAAAAGAGTTGAAGAAGCGAGTGCAGGCAGGGTGTAGCATGCGGAGAGGAGTGTCAACAGATATCTGTGACAGAAGAATTGTAGCAAGTGTGATAGGAAAGTTTTACCGGCTGGCAGTGATAGAAGCTCTGCTGCATGGTTTAGAGACGGGGATTCTGACTCAAAGACAGCAAGCAGATGTTCAGATTGTCTTTGGGAGTGAGGAGGATGTACAGGATTAGAAATTAGCACGGCCCATGCTGGACGTTTTTTGAGATAAATTAAGAGATACCGGATTGAGATGATTTGGCATCTCAAAATGGAGGTTTCTGGATTTGGTGAGAGAGGACATGTAGTTGGTTGTTGGTACAGAGGAAGTTGTAGAGCAGCGGCCCTCAATAGAGCTGCCTATCTGCGGACCCTGAGCTGTACGTGTGACAGGTGGGCTTACATCGACAGCCTAATTCCGATTAGATTCGGGAAAAGACGTCTAATCTTAAAGAAAATGTTGCTTGTAAACAACCTCACTGAAGAAT
The DNA here is from genome assembly GCA_037951165.1 of Lophius americanus. NCBI lineage: Eukaryota > Metazoa > Chordata > Actinopteri > Lophiiformes > Lophiidae > Lophius > Lophius americanus. The sequence continues at coordinate 7,528,750 of JBBDHG010000001.1, forward strand.
TATCGCCACCTTATAAATTGGAGCGTGGATCATCCGCGTATCTATGAAAGTGTAAACACTTTCATAGATACCCGGTGTTTACACATGTAAACGCCGGGTCGGAAAAGATCACAAGTCATGTAAACCGGCGACCGAAATTGCAATTCGGAAAGGTTTAATTCGGAAAGGAGAAAAAGTGTCCCATGTTAGCCCACCATACGTAGTGTGTGTGTTTTGGTTTGGTCAGCAAATGCACATGCGCTGTCCTCTCCATGCCAACGATAGGCTGTTACTGGGTCACTGACACAACAACAAAAAGCAACAGAGTGCTCACTCAGAGTGGTGTGGGCGTTGGTTAAGCACAAGATGCTTTTTCTCTCATTAAGCAGCAGAGTTTGACACAAAATAGTTTTTCATTGCACTTTGATTCCTGAGATCCTGATATATTTGTTTACCAAAGAATTCTTTGGTGAGTTTTGTTTTATTGGAGTATTTATTTGAATTTATGTCAAAATTTAATTGGCACTTTGTTTTATTTTAGTACGTATTTTTGTTGACCGACTATAATAAATGGACCTTTGACTCGTTGAAACATTTTTTTTGTGGACCTTTAAGACTTGTATTTGAGTACTACTGATGTACAGGATAGTGCAAGAGGAAACAAATGATCCGCTTTCCCCTAAAGGGAAACCAACCTAACCAAATAAACCCTAACCCAAAGAAATTGAAGAATTCTTCTCAAGACGGAAAAGCTTCTAAATGTGAGTTAACCGAATTCAGTTTTTCAACATTCCATAATAACGTGCATAAGTAATGAGGGTGGGTATGTGTCATCAGGAGTCATTACGGACAGAGTGGTCTTGATCGTCTGCTGGGGTGTCATGTGAGTCGTTAGCATAATGTGAGTCTAGGTGTGGAGGGTGGCGAAACCGTCTTGGGAGAGATGTTAAAACGGCATTGTATGTGGGTGATAGGTGGTCGCGTAGACCTCCAGCCCCTGATTACAGCGGGTCACTACAGTTTGACATTGATGGCTTCCTTCACTCCTCTCTCTATCCTCTCGGTCCAAAATATAAACGTTGTCCTCGTCCTTGAGATGCAGGTAAACTGCTGACTGGTGTCTTAATGTAGTTGATCTCAACCTTTTTGAGTTGCTACCCCAAAGATAACTTTTGTTGGAGTTATCGACCCCCCACAACCAACGCGCTCCCCCCCCCCCCCTCTCCCTCCCCTCCTCCATCCCAGTGTGGATGGCTACAGCGATGTCCGCTGGGTGCTGAAAGCAAAAGATGAGCAGATAGACTGATGTGATGAATAAATGTACATGCATCTCAATAGGTGTTTGTTTTTTCATGGCATTTTATTTAAATTTGTAACGCTTAATAGCTTAATAGCGTCCATGCCCTTTTCTCACTGAGAAAAGGGCAATTTCTCAGTGACACGCTGGACCAATATACCATTTGTAACCTTATGATTTACGAATTAGCACTAAATATATCACACTTTCGTTATGCAACTCATGCAGCGAGACTGGTTTTGCACAAAGACAATAACAACTCTTTTGGATGTATTGAAAAACAGAAAACAGCATGTCGACATAACCAGTCGACGTGACCAATAGACCGACAATGGCAGTTACAAGTTACATCACATCGTACTGCTGGTAGTTCAACCCGTATACATGTAAACAAATAACTCAAACTTTGTTTTGTTTTTTGTTTTTTAAAATAAAAATACAACAATCAACAAATACTTATATATGACTTGACGAAACAGTGAGGAGAAAAATAAACAGCCCACATTTCATTTTCATCATTTACGGTGCTGAAGGCTTGTTAACATAAAAAAGAACGAGTCATAACCTTTTTGGTCTCTTTATAAATCTTTCAGTTTGAACGAGCTCATTCGGCAGGTTTCCCTGTGAAGCGGAGATGTTTACTTAATTTGTCCAACTCTATTTCACGTCTTTTTTTGTAAAGACAACCCAATAGCTATTTTACCTACTGGGATGGCTGGGCCTGCTTATTTGAACAAAGCAGTTGTATTCTTGGCTTTATGTTAGACACACGAATATCATCCTTAACTCTGACGAGTTGTGATCTTTATTTTGTTTTTAATATATTTCAGCGCAGAAGATGTCTTCTCGCATAGATACGTGGATGCAAAAGGATACAGTACATCGGTTGCAGCTTTTGATAGGTATGCGTATTCAGTGGCCACTGACAACCAAAACTCTTCCAGTGTACATGTTGAAAAAGCTGCCTGTCAGATGAGAGGTCCAGCAGGGCGTCCTGCAGCAGGTGATGCACGGTGGAGGTGCTGAAAGCCCGGCTTATCCAGTTGTATTTCTCTTGCGTTTCATCTTTTGGGAAGTACTTATTGAAACTTTCAAGCAGGCTCCAACAATGATATCAACACTGCCCTATTCCACTCGCAGTGCCCACCGCTCCAGCTTTCTTTTAAATGCTGTGACCTTATCAGAAAGAAGAAAGACATTTGTGTTTGGGCCTTAGAAGGACAAGTTTAAGCTGTTTGTCAAAAATGCTGGCCAAATATGCGAGGCCTCCTCAGCTTAACTGAGGTTTGGAGAACATCGCGAAGCTCTGGCTCCAGACACCTGCTAGCGAGTGCTTCCCAGTGGAATATACAGTGCAAAAATTTTACATTGGGAGCTCCGTCCAGCACTCAGGCTTTCAAGTCTTTTCTTGCCCCCTGCATAGCTCCAGCTCCATCTGTGCGCACAGATACACAGCTTTCCAACGTTAGTCCTTATTTTTGCATGTTACTGTCGAGCTTGTTGAAAATGTCACGTCCTGTGCATGTTCCCTCCATTGACGAGCAATACAGAATATCCTCCTGCATTTTCCCCTCGTAGCTTTACCATACAAAGGCCATCACTTGACACATCTGTGCCCTCGTCAATTTTCAGTCGGGCTGATATTTACGAAGCTTGGACTTGAATATCTACCGGTGCCCCAAGCGCCTTGCGCTTCTGAGGTGGTGGTGCTACTGTCAGGCTTACAGGTGACTCACCTTGAGACAGCTCCTGCTGACCCAAGTCTTGAGCTGGAACACTTTTCCTGTGAAGCGTTGGGGGCCAGGACCTCGAGGTTGGGAAACGCTGTCCTAATGAACTTGCTCTCCTGTGCTGGGCCATGTTCTGGTTTCTGATGATCTGGCTCTCCTATGCTGAGCAATGCACTTGTGATATGGTTGTTTTGTCCCAGGAATAAACAGATCTTTGACTCCTCACTGCTTTGAACTGCATAAACCACATTGCTCTATTTGTCTCTCGGTGTCTTATCTTTGGGGTGGGACAGTTTTTTGTCTGAGGGTGTTGCAGGGTCTGAAAAGAGTTGGGATATTATGTTTGGAGAAAATCCTACGTAGCTTTTCCGAAACTCCAGCCACATAAGGTCGACAGTCCTTTGGCGCCTTCCGGGGTTTCTATGCAGACTTACAATATCCAGTTGTGATGGTCACAGGTTTTCAGTTCCTTCTTCAGCTGCGTATGTTCCCTTTCTTTTCCCTCTCTCTTCGTGGGGATGTTCTGAGCCTGGAAGTGTGAGATTCTGATAACTCTCAGCTTGTGTTCCAGCGGGTGCTGGGAGTCAAACATCAGGTTTTGGTCTGTGAGTGTAGGTTTGCGTTAAACTTTAACGTTGAGGCTGCCGTCCCCCTAAACACGTATATCACAGTCCATAAAGGGGAGCAAACACTTGCTGAGACATCCTCCCTTGTGAACTGATTTTGTTGTCCACAGTGTTGATGTGATGTGTTAAGGCAGTCAACGTCATGGACTTGGATTTAAAGGCATTTAAAGAGGTGTCATATTTAGCAACTAGGTAGATGATGTCAGCAGGAGGTTACAAGAACAATAACATTGATTTGCAATCTATTGCAATAAAATTATACATTTGTAAAATCATGATACACCTTTCTCCTCCACTTAATATTTAGGTGAAGAGAAAGAAAAGGACTTCTTGTTTTTATTTGTTACTCACAAGAATCACCAGTGTTTTTGTATTCTATACTGATAAATTGTACAAGCGTTCTTGGATGTCAAATTGTGTTCCCTCAACACAAAATGCATTCAGACTGCAAGATAAGCTTTTCTCTGATCCACCATGTATACAAACACAGATTAAACCCCAGTAAGCCCAAAATCAAACTGCTAGGATATATTTAGTTAATCAAAAGGCAGAAATTGTTTCAGATAGCGACCTTGTACATTAGGCTACACATTTAAGTAAATCAATCAGAATTGAAACTATCGTTAATTATTTTAGATGAAACATTATAATTTTCCACTAAGCTGTCGAACAAGACCTTATTATTCAGCATTTTTACAAAGGCACTTTGAATGTCTGTGTGCCACTAAGTTAGGTATTTTACCACCACTATGTGTATGGTTGACTGTGTTTACCTGTCACAGCCTTAGTTGGTGGCTGCATTTTGAACGAGATCCCGACAGAAGGGAGTGCAGAAACAGAGATGATATTACTCATAGAAGCTCTCAAAGAGTAACATCATTATAGCAGCTGCTCTACTGCATGCTGTGCTTGTGATTACGTGCATGCAATTAGGTATGCATATGTATTTGAATATTCATCTGCATATTTTTGTGTCATACAAAGGAAAATTAAGCTAGTTGCCTCCATGAAGAAGGCATAAATAATACGCACCACTATAATCATGTACAGTTTTTTTTTTATAAGGTCTGTGGTGAGAATTTTACTTGCTGGACGGTGAGTCCTGTGCTATTTCTGGAGGGACTGCACATAATGCAGCAGCGCTCAAAGTGTGATTTTTCTGACTTAAGTACTCAATTTTATGTAGTTGACGTACTGTGCAGAGACTAAAAGTCTGTGGCTTCAGGGCCATTTTTGGCTCTTGGGGAAAATCAATATTAAAGTAAGAGTATTAATGACGGTTTAAGCATCTGCTTAAGACTCCTATCAGATGGCCCTATCAGAGATGTTGGGCCTATCCAAGTAAAACGATGATCCTTACACTCCAGGAACTTTTCCCCAGATAGTAGCACATGGATAAGTGACACAGAACCATCTGTTCTGAGGATGCCAAGATTGAAGATTCCAAGTTGCAGACAAAGCAAGGATTTCAGCTTTGAACACAAGCTCACGTCTGGAAAAATCATAATAAAGTAGTAATTCGCTCCATGGTGTATGACTATATAGCAAACCGATGTTATGGCAGCTGAACAACCTATGGAAAATAATTAATTGGTTCCTGACAACCTCCAAAACCCCAAAACAACCTTATAACACTGCCAGAAAAGATGGAAAACCACAATCTGAGACTACTAATCATTATCAATAAATTATAAAATGGAAGAATTGGAAAACTTTCCTTAGTATGGTACCAAATGTGGCTTGTTGTGATGGTGCAGGGGAGGAGGCCGGGTGGTTTATTACTGGAAGGAGGTTATGGGTCATTATCCTTCTCGGGTGTCTTCGGTGATAGTCCTTGTGTTTCTCCTTCTCTTGGTGTTTTCCTTGACAATTTTGTTGAAGGAAGTGTCTACATCTGCCGGCCTTGGCTTTCCTTTCTGCAAAAGCCAGAAGCAGTTCATCACTGTGTCATCAAAGAAATTCACTCCCTGCTCCACTGCATCAATGTCAAGGTGATGTTGTTTTACAATTTCTTGAAGTAGATTCCAGTGAAAAAACTAATGTTTTAGCTGTTGTGATGTCATGTTGTGCCTCTTGTCTTCGATCTCATCTTCCCCGGAGATCACTGTTGCTTCCTCTGTAGTAAGCTCTTTGCTGGGCCCCTCCACCAGTTCTTTCACATCCTTTCTTCTCCACATCTAGGCCAATGGAGTTGCCCAGGCAGACATTTTCTTGCAATGCTAGCAGTCTTTTCCTTACCAAAGCCTTCAAAATCCTTGGAAGGAAATTCTTCTGGCCACAATTGCCTTCAAGCTGTGCAAAGGCTATTTTTGCCTGTTTGCTATAAAAAATTTTAAGGAGCAAAGTCCGAGCCAAGACATTACCCAGGAACGCTTGCGCCATACTCAAGCACAACAAGGAAGATAGAGGAGCTCATTGTCTCCATGTAAGTGCTGTTCCTGACTTTGCAAGCCAACATTGAGATGCACAGCCGACAAAAAAAGCCTTTTGTTATTCATTTTAAAATAAAAAATAAAAATTCTTATTGCTAGTTTCGCTCTGCTATTTTTAAAAATGGTGGTTCAGTGTTTGCGCAGGTCTTGTTGGTCACAACAACCCCAGCCCCAGTCCCTGATGTAATTGGATCTTGGCTCTGGACCAGCAAAAAGTTGCTCCTTGTCTGGCACCAGTTTTGAGAGCCAGGAGCTGGTACTTAGGCGGTCGAAAAGCAAAGAACAGGTGCTAAGTCAGGCTCTGGCTCCTAGACCCGGAACCAGCTCGGTGGAAAATGGGCTTCAGTCATCCACTCAATAAAGAGGTTTCTTGTGGGTAAAGCCTTTGGCTTGAACGCAACATAACATGCAGGCGGTTATTTTAACAGTGTTTAATGCCCTGGGATTTTCTGATAAAGAAGGAAGGGCTTCACTTTGTATTCACCTGCTGTCTTAGCATCAATGCTAAGATGTTCTTCATAGGTCTGTTGCCTGGCATTTTGTCTCCTCTTTGGTGATGTAGGTCCTATTTGGCATTTTTTTCCAAAACAGACCCGTCTTGTCATGGTTGAAAAATACTGACATATGCCTTGGTGGCTTGATGGTGGCAACTAGCAGCTTCAAAATATCTGACCTCACAATGCAGGCCCACATGCTTTTGAAACCTGGTAAACCACCCCTTGGTGCCCTTAAATTCAGTTCTTTCATCAGCACTTGTAGCGCCTTTAACACGTTTCATGTCATTGTAAATTCACCTTTCTTTATCAAAAATGATGGAGTCAGTTAAGCTATCCCGCATTTGCTGTCCGTCCTGGAGCCACACAAGTAGCAATTCCTCCATCTCCTCCGTGATGCTATTTCTGGGGGACAACAACCTGCTGATTCCCGTCGCCACTTTTGCCTTATTCTTTTTATTCAACCAGTTAATATTTAAATATAGTTAAACAGTTTCGAAAAGTCCAGGTTTGAGTGAATCAAAAGATTATGAATTTGATCACGCTTGGGCAGCAGGCTTCTAATAATAAAATTTCCTCCAAATACACCTTTAGGTTTGAAATTTCTAGCCCCAAATCACTCTACAGTGGTTATCAGTTTGTAAGGAGCAAAATAGTTTTCAGTTTTTAACAAAACAAGGCTGGTTTAAACAAGGCTGTATGTTGCTGTCATAAGAGAAATACATGCCAATGATTTGTTCAATCCGCCAAACAAAGTCGGACATGTTAAAAGTAGAATGCTTTAAAATAATGACTGAAAACCCACTTAAAATCGAGTAAAAGGTGAAAGACATTGCAGGGATCTCATCAACACATCAACATGTACTGGAAGGTGGAGATTTAGAGAAAAAGATCCCCTAGTGTTGGAAATATTCAACTGACCTTTCCCAATATCAGTCCAGTTGTTCCTCACTATCAGGTCTTTATGGTTATAAAATTTTAAATTATATTTATTACATATGATATGTCAAGGCGACGTGGATACGGCGGGGGCAACCACCATTCCATATGATCCCAGGACTTTTCGGGGGTATTGTAAATCACTTTATTATTTTTGAATCCTCTCGATATTTTAAGATTTGTATGGTAATTATGTCACCCAACACTTAACTCAAGGGACTTTGTCAGTATAAATTATTTTTAAACACTGTGTACTTATTTGAGATAAGATAAGACAATCTGAGAGGAAAACACAGGGGGGAAATTTCTGAACGGTGTTATTAATGTATTATGTTACGAATTTTTGTGCTTGTTCATTCTTTTATTTATTATTTTAATCTCTACAGTAGCCTCTATCCGAATAATACTTGTGAATCATTTGTTTAGCAGTCTGTACTCCTGCATTTCATTTGCCAGCTCACTCTCAATATACTATACTATACTCTTTGCTTCAATTTAATTAGAAGCGTGGGTGACGACCAGTAAATTATCCTTGCATAATCCCATTTTTAGTAGCAGAAGCTGACTACCTCGCTTATCTGCAAGGTTTCCATCTATTACTCAAATCAAATCTGGGGATTTGTTTGTCTCTCATTTTCAAAATACCCTGTCCAATATTAATTTTGCTAATACGGGCATGAAACATAGACATAGCAGCAAACAGCTGATGCTAGCGGTGATTATATGTTAGACATTACAGGACTGAAAAATCTTAGACTAATCTAGCTTAAGTCGAATTGCCAAAATAACACTTTATATGATTTATCCAATACGCTTCACAGACACATCAGAGATATTATGTGTTTATGGTACTTAATATTAGCACATATTTAATACAGCTGGATAAGAAGATTGCAAATCCTTAAGCTTCACATTTGTAAACGTGCTTGGTTTGAGCTCAAATCAGGTTATCCCAGGTCTCACCCAACAGACTTTCATCTCTTCCAGTTTGTGTCCCATCCTCAGGCTATAAAACGCCACAGCACCAACCCACAGCCTCTGCACTGCCCTTGACCCACGGGATGACAACACACACTCTTATGACAAACTCGCAATGCTTGCTAATTGCTTGGCGGTCACAGGAATGGCATCTGACAGGGATGAGGGATGAATGGCCCACAAATTAATTGCTGGGTCAGTGTCTCCAGGGGGTGTCAGCTCCATCATAACCAACTCACTGACACACATATGCACATAGTTACAGGCTATCCAAATAAAAATAAAAATTCTATATTCAGTCAGGAAAAGTAAAAAGCGTTTATAGTATCACACAAGTGCATGTTTGCACTCTTAAAATTGCGGGGTTAAAACAACCCAGTTTTGTTAAAACGAATTTGGTGATTCTGTGGGGGTTTTCCAGACAAAAATGGGTGAAAATGCCTATTTTGTTGAAAAACTAGCTATTTAGGTTACAAAATTGGAAAGCTTGTCAAAGTTGGCCAATAAAATGGCATCCATGTAATAGAACTAGTCCTACACTGTCATCCTCGACAGCAAAGATATATCCCGGAAATGTCCACAATCCCGTGCGTTGCCCCCCCCCCCCCCTGATTGTTATGAGTTATGTCCGAAACAGTGTTTCTCGTAAAGAAAACTTCATTTAGCGAGTAAAATAATAATTTTTAGAGTAAAATATGATATTAATGATAGATCCACTTGATGCGATTCATATTCACCAAAGAGGGTTAGGGTTAGTTGCACCAACAATTAGGAGATATGGCTGAAAAATAGGGTTATTTAAAAAAAAGCTTCCCTGTGTCAGTAAAATATAAACTATTAGAGTAGAAATTATATATATATATATATATATAGAGAGAGAGAGAGAGAGAGAGAGAGAGAGAGAGAGAGAGAGAGAGAGAGAGAGAGAGAGATCTCCAAGTGTCTATTTATATGTTCCAAATTTGGGCTAAATCGGACCAAAGGTTGAGAAATAATGAAGCTAAAGCTCCCCCTGGTGTCAGAAATATTAAACTTACTTTTCCCAAAATCAATCCAAGTCTATGTGTGTATAATATTTGAAAATGATACACAACACTGGATTTCTGGAAAACAGTTTTTCTTTTAAAAAAACTCCCCCTAGTGAGTAGAATATGAAGTATTCAACGATAGAAGATTAATTCATATGCACCAAATTTGGACTAATTGGCACCAACGGTTAAGGAATTATGGCCCGAAAACTTTCAGAAATAAAGTTCCCCCTTATGCCAGAACTAGACAACCCACCACTCCAAAAATCAGTCCAGTTCTTCCTTGCACCAAGGATCTAAAGTCTAAAGTGGACGTGGTGATGATGATTCCAAAATATCTCTGACTTTTCAAGTATATAACAATAATGGAACACTACCATCATAACCATTTTAAAATACTGAATACTCTAATTACAGTAAATGATTAAATAGATCTCTATGCCCATGTTTCTAAGACTTACTGTGATTTCTTCCAGTCTTATCATAATAGTCAGTCTCCCCCTGATGGTTCACTTGCCTGTTTCAGATTTATTTCAACCTTCTTTTATGGTAAGCCCTAAAGCAAGTCAGTTTTGTGCAGAAACATGCTGGCATGCGCTTTAGTTGTTTTTAATGTTTCAGTATTTTGGCATATAATAACTGTCAGCTCTTATATTCTAGATTTTAGTGCTGTAACATAATGAAAATTAATTTGGGAAATGTTTACACTTTTGATGTTTCAATGGAGTTGCGGTACTGCCTTGATGTGTGGCAATGAGCTGGGCTACTGAAAAACAGGAGATAAGCACAGTTGCAAAGTTACTGGCATTGTTGCCTCCAAGCAAGAAGATTTTATGTTAGCAAGTTCTCCTTCTGTCTTCATGGGTTCCCTTAAGGTACTTCAGATTCATCCCACGGTCCAAAAGCATGCATTATAGTTGAATTGGTGATTTTTAAACGTGAACGTGAACATGAATGGTTGTTTGTTTGTGTGTTGGCCTTGCGATGAACTGGCAACTTGTCACCCGATGTTAGCTGGAACAGGCGATAGCCCCACCGCGAACCTGAACTGGATAGACGGTTACAGACAAAGGTTGGATGAGTGTCTCTGCTGCATGTGGTAACAGTTTTGACCTTTTCTCATTGTTTGAGAGTATGTCTAGTGGTTGATAAAGAAACAGTAGCCAAGGTATATTTCTCACGCTCTTTGAAGTCAATGAGCTGATGGATCTCATCCAGCGCCACAGCTAGACCTCCAGTCTGCTTGGGTTTCTCCTGCAGAGAAAAATGTTGCTCAAAAGGACATGCTGTCGGATTATGTTTTTGAAAACATTCAAAGTATGCAATGCCGTCCTTTCCTGTTCTCTCTCTTGCCACTCACTGTAAGATGCGTCTGATGTGTGGATGACCTTTCTCTTGAATTACCAAACAATACACTGGAGAGCACCTACGAGACACTTGTTTTCTGAGTGTGAGTGGATTACCTTTCAGTCCTGATAGACCATCAAAGAGGTTCAAGTGTTCAAGCGGATACCTTCTGTTGGAAAGCACTGACTACAGTCTGCACCAAGTTCTCTTTGTGTGTGTACCTGTGTGCATGATTGTTCACCTTGATCAGGGATCACCTGACCACAGGTCAAATCTGGATATTAACAGGTTTATTGAAGCACCACAAAGCCTTTTGATATAACAAGACAAAATATATCATATTTTTAACTGTTGTCATGTGAATGATTTCAATCATACATGGTGTACATAGCTTGGCAGAGCCAACTGGGTGCTATGATTACTGTGTGCTACTGATACAGGGCTGCTTACACATGCTGATATACACCAAAAGCTGTGTTAATCATAACAGCTGACAGTGGAAACAAATTTTCTGAGATGACCGACAGAAATGTGCTGATTTAATACCATTGCAACAAGCTCTTTGAGGCTATTGTGTCCGATTTGCGGAGAGTTAGTTGTGGTTGTCCATAATGAGAATGTTGAATGCCATTAAGTATCTAGACATGGCCACTTTAAAGAAGCTTACCGGCAGACGTCTGAGGTAATAACGTTGAAAAAAGATTTGCTGAAAGCCCGATATGATGGAAATACATGGATCATTGCTCATTCTCTCATAGGACAACATTAAGAAAAGAGAATATAGTAGTTATTAGGAAAACTAAAATCAAGAAATTCAAATATATAAACAGAAAGGGATGATGTTTCTTAAGAACTTCCAGATGCTAAAGAAAAACATGAACTGCGTGAAAATATTGAACAAATCCTCCCTTTAGCTGCAGGAAGATTTTAAGGGGACTTGTTATGAATTTTTCCTTTTTTCGTCTTCGTTCCAATGTGCGTGACAGATTTGCATGTCTTCACTCCAACATCAGCATCTAACATTTAATGGAGCAAACTATATTTTACATAGCCAGTATGTATGCAGATGTATATCATCTTCAATCATTTTCCTGGGGTTTTATGGTGTTACAATAAAGTCTGGTTATTGTGTATAATAAATAGATTTCTCCTTCACTGCACTGGTGAGAGCAAAATCACCGATCACAAATTTAGAAAATGTGCTATCAGAGACCGATAAAGAACAACCAGATAAGAGGATGAGTATGGAGGTCAAAGATAGATAAGCGGTTTATCAAGGGGATATTTAGGAAAAGGAAGGGAAAGCAGTGTGACTGACACCTATTTGAACATTGCTGCCATGATGTACACCTACAGTAAGAAACTTGAGAGCAATTCAAATTAAGAAATGGGAGACTTTTCACGATCAAAATTCTGATGGGCACATAAATGTCGTCTAATATTTTGGTCTTCTCCCGTTCTCCAAGCATGATCTTATAGAACTTTGCAGGCTGAACTACTTAAATGGTGGCCCATTGCTGAAAAATCAGGTTCCAAAGTCTACTTAAATAATAAGCCAATAAGTAATGACTTGTTCTAAGAGCAAAACTAACTATTTGATACTTTGACCAGCAGTCTTTCCCTTCATCTTGAATGAGATTATTGTTAATGTTGCAGTTGATTGCAGTATCGGTAGCATCAGACGTTGCTATGTCAACCGGCTCTTTGCTGCAAGCAGATATGCTTATGTTAGCTTTCTGCTAACAAACATTTCCGGTATTATTTGACTGTCTGGGAGCTGTGTCATCATCCATCTCTGTTCTGTTTCTTGTTGTCTTTAGGCCCTTTTGGAGTCGGTCTAATATTACTGTTGTGTTTTTATTTGTCTGCTTTTTCCCATTTGTCAACATTGTAGTGTATCGTGAGTTAGCTTTAATGTGACATTACACTTCCGTGAGAACAAGTGCACCCTATGTAATGTCGTTTAACTATCGTTTTGAATCACCAAGAAACAACCCAGCCACAAAGGGGTCACAAACCTGTGTACATCTAGTGCCGGTCCAAAGCTTGGATAACTGGTGAAGGTTAACAACGGGTTAACAACAGCCACTACTGGCATTGTTAACCAGCTGGAGGAAACTATGCTACTGTTGGTTGAAGAAAAGAAGATTGACAGGGGGAAACATACCAGGAGACAGAGAGAGCTGGGGAAAGGCAGGAGTTAAGGGGTGAGAGTAGGAAATTAAAATGTTGGCAAAATGACAGGAAAACGTAGAGAGAGAGCTGATATTATGGAGAAAAGGAAGGTAGATTTGCTGTCTGTCCAAGAGGGTGGGTGGAAAAGCCAAAAATGCTAGAAGCATGGAGGTGGAGGAGGGGGATAGCAAGAATGTTGAAGAAAGTTGGTGGGAATACAAAGAGATGACAAGTAAGGCGAAGATTGGGGCTGGAAAAGGTTAAACAAGAAGCCTATGAAAAGCTGTATGAGATTTTAGACATTAAGGAAGGAGAAAAGGACTTGTATCGAATCATCAAAATGGGAAGGATGTGTTGCAGGTTAGGGTGATTTAGGATAGAGATGGAAACGTCTTAATAAGTGAGGAGACCGTGGGAGCATGATGGAAGAACTTTCAAGAACTGATGAACAAGGAAAATGAGAGAGAGCTGGCAGAAAAATGCAAGATTTACAAATCAGGAAGTTCAAAGAATTAGTAAGGATGAACGATGGGACTGCACCAATGATCTGCCCTGAGTCCCTTCTTGTTCTTGTTCTTGTTGAGGGTAAGTACTGGTTAATACTAGTAAATATGCTCAGCTCACATAAGCAGCAAAAACAACCCAGTAATCACCAACAACTTATTTAGTAATTAAATGATGATATTGTTGAAGTTATCAAAGCCTGAATTCATGGAGGATTTAACTTTACGAATGAGTGCAGCACTGACTTGAGGTGCGCTGAGCCTCCGCAGACTTGGCTTACAAGCTAAAATCAAATACATTCCTCTTCAGCGTTTAGATTTCTTTTTTCAGTAGTTTTGTTCTGGTGTTTCCTCGGTTCAGATATTGCACTGCCCTGTTTTGAAATTCATTATTCAAATATTGGACTTAGTCTTCTCCTCGTTCTCCTCCTCTGTATATTCTGCATAACCTCAGTGTTGGACCGTTGAATACAGTGCTGTTTGCTGGTGTGGGAGGACACGACTGGAAGAGTATCATTGTTCCATCTGGAAATGCCGCCAATTCTGCACATTGTTGTTTGAGGTATCGAGAAACAGAACTAGAAACTAAGTTCAAGTTGTGCCTGGCTTAAACAACAGTGGGTTGCCAGCACCACTGAAGCCTCAGTGGGCTATCCACACTTAAGTACGAGTGGAGATAGGATCACACAGATTGACTTCATCCAATAGAGAGTGTGAACATTTTTGCAAAGCAGATGATTTGATCTAAAGGCCATCTTATTCTCTAATTCACAAACTCTAAGGTATTGTCAGGCATCTAGTGCAGATTGATTTAAGATGGATTGGTGCTCAAGAGTCCTAACATAATTTGTTGAATTTGCTGAGTTTGAATAAGTCTTGAGAAAGGTAGCCAACCTACTGAATATTTGAATTACAGTGGTTTAAGGTTTAATTATTTCCTGTTTTACTTTGAGAGATAATTTACTCCATTCCATGTTTTTACTTTATATTTCTTGTCTTTATTTGTTTCAGTGTTTGAGCTTGCTGTTTCCATCTCCCTTGTACTCCGTCCTTGGGTTTCAAGTTGGTCATTGTCATCTTTGTGGGTTTTCACACAAATTCTTAAATCAAAGATTGCTTTGCTTTGTTATTGGGACCTTGCCTATTCATTTTTAGTTGTTGCCCACTGCATCACCAACATGCTGCTCATTATCGGATGGGTTTGCTTTTGTGTTTCTACTCTATGCTCCTCAGTTATATCATTGAATCACAGAACTCGTCTAGTTTATGTGTCTGCATTTGGGTCCTCCTTAATTCATGTTTATATAAGAAATGTATATTTAGGGAGCCCAATATAACACTTTAGGAAAGTGTTCGAAAAGAAAATCGGTACAAATGGAGTGAAGCCGAAAGCTAGTTACATTACATTCCTCAACCTCCTCACTGGCCATCAAGCCCACCTCCTCCTAATTGGTGGTTTATTTAAGCGGCTTTGTTACTTATAACTCACTATAAATATGATAAATGGGGTTTGATATATAAAAATGCTACTTGATATTTATATTTGCACTCTTAAACAACATTCACATGCCTCTTAATGATGACACTCTCCACTTTAATTACAATATTGGCAATTTATTTGCATATTGAAATGTATTAATTAATTGCAATTTCAGTTGGGTTTCATTTAAATATATAGGGATGTGCTTATTCGGGGTTCAACTCCTACAGTGTATCACAGTTATTTGTTGGGTGATATTATGTTAAGCCTTATTTTACTTGACATTATTGAAAATTTTAATGTTTTTGAAATACAGCTGTAAATGGTTATATCCAATTAGGTCATGCAGTCGAACTGGATGAAGACGCCATTTTCTATCTGTCCTGGGCCTTAGTAGACTGCTGAAAGGTGTTGCTGTGATACCGGTGGTGCAGTCTGATGCCACCTGAAAAATAAACACAAATGGTTTTGTACACCATCTCCTCTCTAACTTTTCTTTTTGCTGCATCATCCAGCTGCTCAACGGTCATTCCAACAAGGGAGTTCAGTAGTTTACTCATATCTGCGGAGAGTGACGAGGTAGGAGTCTAGCTGCCAAGCAGTGTTTTGCACTGCTATGTTAATATGAATAAATATTTCATTCCATAGTTGTTTAACTGCACTAAAATAATTGTCCAGTTGCTGTCTGTGTTCAGCTAATTAACTTGGTTCAACTTAACAACTGAAAAAAGCTAGCCTTGCTCTGTTGAGAAAGGCTCTTTTGTCATGGTGAGGTTAACAAGCAACGGGTTGGGGATCCTAGAAATCACTGCTCCACAAAGAGTACATTAAATAACTACTAACTAACCTACTAATTTTCTATTTTAACCTTTATCCTGTGTTCTTTGCATTAAATGCATAGAACATTAATCATTATTTTAATGATGGGGTTCAGTCAAACCCTTGTAGAATTGCATCTTGACCCTGAACAAATACTTTAGATAACTCAGCACTATGGGAAATTGCTCTGATTTGCAGTGTGTACGATTCACCTGCGGCATCCACAAGGAAGCTTACAAAATATACACCTGGGTGCTACACTTGTAATACTCGAACGATAACACAGAGAAACTCTTAATAGAACACAAATATTAAATCCTAATCAGAGTAGAGTCAATCTGGGGTCGTCTGAAAGTCAGAAGAAAAATCGATTAAAGAATGGTGATCGCACTGTACCAGACTACAAATTATCAGAGTGAAACAGCATTTGGATTGACTGATATATTTGCTGTGTGTATTCATCTATAAAAGATTCCATCCTTTATCTCTGAGCCTCCGTCCATTTTCTGAGGTGTGGAAGAGGGCAATTGAGTTAGCCCCGCCCCCTCTGGCCCACAGAGAGTGATATGAAACTGGATCCCATTACACAAACTCTTTCTAACTCACACTACGGCCTATCTAAACTTCATATCCCTGACAACATTCCATACATCAACCACAGGCTAATACCCTCTAATATTTTGGTGATCCACCCACAGATATACCATATGAACTGTCTGTCTTACTGACACACAATGACTACGAAATTGCCTTTTTTTCCACAGAAACCCCACTGTTCTTCAGTTTTAGTTATAAGTGATCTGAAAGTGTGGTTTAAGATCACTTAAACCAGTAGTGATCTGACTTCAGGAAGAATAGCTCTGCTTAAGCTAATAGGGATGTAAATAAATAAAAATAACAAACTTTTAATATTGCAGCCATATAAGCACAAGTCTTATTAAACAACATCACAACTGTTGACCACGCATTTAATTAATTCACTATTAAATTCGTGGACACATTTTGGTCATTGAAAAAAAACCAGTTGCTGGTCTTGCCCCAGCTACTGGGACTCAAACCCTTATCTATGGATACATAATACACTGCAGGAATAACGTGGTCAAGGAATTTTTTTATTTTTTTTTTTAATATTAATTGAAACCTTTCCCTGTATAAAAACATTGCCATTCTCTGAAGCCTGACGGTAAAGCTAGAAGTGGATCCATGGACACTGAAGTGTGCATCATCCTTTTTTTTAAATCTTGCTTTGATGAAGACATTTTTCTTGTCCTCTTTCTCAATCTCCTCCCCTCCTTTCTTTCCTCTTTTCCCCTTCTCCGATGTCAGTGACTCCTCATCAGGGACAACATTAAAACTCAATCAATTACACCCACATTCACACAAACACACACACACCAACACCAACAACTGTCTCTCTGTGTCATCCGTGGGCTTGTTGCCAGCATCTCTCTCAATGTCTCTGTCTTCGAAGTCTCGTCGTCGTCTCTCTCATTGTGATCCTGTGGCCTTGTTGGCCTTGGCATTCAATTAAGCTGTCATCCAGATGCATCCCTCACACACAGAGAGATGCACACTCACACGCAGATGGATTTCCTGTCAGGACAG
Source organism: Lophius americanus (assembly GCA_037951165.1). NCBI lineage: Eukaryota > Metazoa > Chordata > Actinopteri > Lophiiformes > Lophiidae > Lophius > Lophius americanus. The sequence goes on from JBBDHG010000001.1 coordinate 7,546,182, forward strand.
TTTGAGACCAATCAGATTGTGGTATCGGATCATGCCCAGATGAGGGCTAAAGGCCCAACACACAATTAAGCACACCCTTCAATCCGTGACATAGTAACACACAGACACACACACACAGACACAAATACAGACATATAAAGACTTTAATATATCATTAAACAAAGTCAACTTCAATAAAACTGCGCTAACATATACTACCAGCGTAATTACATTTGAATGCATTAAGTATGAGCGCGGATGTATGACAGATGCAGATCTCATTTCTTCATAAATTTGCATAAATGTGTGTGTGTACTAAATTGCCTTTAGGCACCATCACAGTGCCAAGCAATATGGCTAAACCCAGTCCTGCAGGAACGGAATTGTGCTTACCCTGCTTTCCAGGAGATCAACATAGGTTGTGGCAAGGATGGATAGTGAACTATAAAAAAAAGGGATAAAGATGAAGGAAAAAGTCATAAGCATATGTGGAGTCACAATGAAGGTATGGACAGGAAAATAGATTATACAGTAAAAGGACGAAGAGTAAACACTCAAGAGGAGGAGTAGAAACGGCAAAACGGCACAAAGTGGTGGTGGATCTCCTGCACACATGGGTAGCTCCTGGATTGTGAGGAGAATACTGAATGACTACGTTTCTTTTATTTTCAAGGAGAATGATTCGTCTTCTAATATCATGCAATAAACCACAGGAAATAAGACATCTTAACATGTTACGTACTTAATCAATATATGTGGGTTTTATCCAAAACAACTGGATTTCTTTTTTTGGCTTGAAAACGTTTCACCTCTAATCCAAGAGGCTTCCTCAATTGTGATGAATGATAATCTACAAAGACAATTACTCAATCATAGCCTCACAAATGGGGGCCTGGATTGAGTTAGCCCCCATTTGAGAAGCTTACTCTGAAATGGGGGTACTACTCCTGCAGTAACTCCGAGTAAGGGTACTATGAAAAACTGCAGGAAGTACTTGAAGATTCAATTCTCAGTTAGAAAAAAAAAATCAGCCACGCATTACTCCTAAAATGTTTTTATAATCAACTGCAAGGAAAAACAACAACATCCTCTGCAAAAAGCTGAGATGCAATTCTGAGCTCCCCAAAACAGACACTCTTCTCTTCAGGGAGGCGGCCAGGAGGCATCCTCACCAGATGCCCAAACCACCTGAACTGACTCCTCTCAACGCCAAGGAGCAGCGATTCTACTTCGAGTCTCTCCCGGATATCCGAGCTTCAAACCCTATCTCTAAGGCTGAGCCCAGCCACCCTGGGGAGAAAACGCATTTCCGCCGCCTGTATCCGCCATTTCGTCCTTTCTGTTGGCCATGTCACTGGTCGTGACCATAGGTGAGGGTTGGAACGTAGATGACCGGTAAATTGAGAGCTTTGCCTTCTGGCTCAGCTCCCTCTTCAAAACATTGGACCGGTTCAACATCTGTATACGCTGCCCCAATCCGTCTGCCAATCTCCCGCTCCATTCTTCCCTCACTCGTGATTAAGACCCCGATATACTTAAACTCCTTCACTTGAGGTACACACTCCTCCCTGACCGAGAGAGGGCAATCCACTGTTCATTCTATCCACTGTTCAGCTCATTCAAGCTGCCTCACACACACACTGCTGCAAATTGCCCCAATACAAGCTTAAGGTCACCGCCCGATGAAGCAAAAAGGACCACATCATCTGTAAAAAGCAGAGAACAGATCCTCAAGTCACCAAACTTGATGCCCTCCACCACTTTGCTGCGCCTAGAAATTCTGTCTATATAAGTTATGAACAGAATTGATGACAAAGGGCAGCCCTGGTGGAGACCAACCCCAACTCAGAACGAGTCTCAATTACTGCCAGAGATGCGGGCCAGGCTCTGACTCCCACAATACAGAGATTTGATGGCCCGCTGTAACAAGTCATCCAACCCATATGCCTCTCCCGGAGCACCCCCATAAGACATCCCGAGGGACACGATCATTAGCCTTTTCCAGATCCATAAAACACATGTGGACTGGTTGGGTAAACTCCCATGACCCCTGGAGAATCTGTGAGAGTGTGAAGAGCTGGTCGGTGGTACCACGACCGGGACGAAAACCGCATTGTTCCTCTTGAATCAGAGGTCCGACAATCAGGTTGACTCTCCTCTCCAGCACCCTAGCGTAGACTTTGCTGGGTAGGCTGAGAAGTGTGATTCCTTGGTAGTTGGAACACACTCTCTGGCCCCCCTTCTTGAAGATAAGAACCACAAAACCGGTCTGCCACTCAGAGGGCACTTCCCCGATCTCCACGCAATAGTGCAAAGGCGCATCAACCAAGACAGACGTCCTATAACATCCAGAGCCTTAAGGAACTCAGGGCAAATATCATCCATCCCCGGGGCACTGCCGCGGCGGAGTTGTTTAACTGCCTCAGCGACCTCAGCCCCAGTGATGAAAAAGTCCACTCCCAAATCCCCAGACTCTGTCCATCAGTACAGTCCGTTTTGGTGGGCTTCACAGGAGACCCTAAAATTATTCCTTCCGCTGTCCAACTGTTGCCTCAGTCGCAGTCAGCAGCTCCCCAACCGCAGTGAAAACGGAGTGAATAGGATGCCGCTTCCCCTTCCTGAGTCATCGGACGGTTTGCCAAAACTGCTTCAAGGCCGACCAAAAGTCCTGTTCCAAGGTCCCTCCAAACTCTTCCCACATCCGAGTCTTTTTCTCCCTGACTGCCAGAGCCGCAGATTGCCTGGCTTGCCGGTAGTAGTCAGCTGCTTTGGAGTTCTACAGGACAACTATATCCTACAGGCCTCCTTCTTCAGCCGGGCGGCATCCTTAACCCCTGGTGTCCACCAGCGGGTTCAGGGAATTTCCACCACAACTAGCTCCAACAGCCTTGGAGCCACAACTCCGAACCGCTGCTTAGGTCCCTCAACTTCTCATCCGGTGCAACTCTAGCAATACTCACTGTCTTTTCACCTCAGCCATCTCTGCTCACATCACTTGCCAGCGTGTGCTGTCAGTCTAGATACCATTAATTGAGACTACTTGCTGAGATTTCTTTGTTTTTGCTTCTTCAAGGTTGACTAATTCCTAATATTGTGCAATAGAGAAGATTCCAGTGATGTAACAGAACGCAATGGAGGCACTTTTACAGCCTACTCAGAAAGCAGCTACTTATTACAAAGTAAGCCTGGACGGGAAATGGATCTGTTATTATTCAGTGAGACTGATGGCTAAGCATTAAAATGCCTTTCTTACTGAGCCTAATTCAATAAACAGGACTACGGTATAATAATAATAATAATAATAATAATAATAATAATAATAATAATAATAATAATAATACATTTTATTTACAAAGTGACTTTCAGAGTACTCTCAGAGAGATGCTTTATAGGCGAAAAACAATATGCTAAAACAAGTTTCAATATGAAAATAAGCAGCTCAAATAACAATCACATAACACCAGTCTCTGTTGTGTGTAAGTAGGGATTTCCTGGGGAATTGCCCTGGAAAGTAAGGGAAAGAGTCTAGTAATCCTGGATTACAGTCATGGTAGGCGAGCTTCGATCCAGTCTTAGGCAAATTAAATGGAAAAATGAATTAATGATTAATGATTGGCCAAGAAACAGAAAATCAGAGATTGTTGTGTTCACATCTTAACATAGACCACAATCAGTGCCGGCGTGTCCATAAAGTTGAACTACGCTAATGCCTGAGGCACAGCTTTGGTAAGGGCGGCAGATTTCCACCCAACTTTCTTTTTTTTTCTTCTCTGGGCCAACTATTGATGAGTAACTGTTAAGCATTCTGAAAGTGTAATGAATTGCTGAGAAATCTGCTGTTACTGTAGCCGCCTCCGAGACCCAGCTCTCACAAGCCAATAGTAGCCTGGCTCACTAACATGATTTTGACTGTATTGAAATAAGAGTTTCCATGTTGGGAGAAGGATTATTGCAGAATGTCTAAATGACCAAAATTATCTGGCAGTGAATATAAAAAGAAGAGGGTATTGAAGGAGCGAGCATTCCATAACATAGGGATATATTCTTACGATATATCGATCCCAGGACTGTTAGCCAGGATGACGCTAAGACAAGAGAAGAGACTGCTAGCACTGTGCTATTAATGCTGTAAAAGAGCAGTTTTCTCAGCTCGTGGAGCATGGGAAAAAATTTGGTATTTCGTACGATATTTGATCCATCAAGGTGAAGAGCTCTCTGGATGCACATTACTGGAAAATGCCCGGACACAAAACTCGAGAGATGTTGATGGGCAAAAACACTTTGAGGTGCTTACTGCAATGGCAGTGATGAGCAGTTCTTCTAGCAGCTGGAATTAAATCACTACATGCAATGATGGAATCAGTTTTTCCTAATGCTTTTATAGCTTTATGAGTAAGTCTCATATAGGGAGGCGCTGACTACAGTACTCTGAGCAGGCTCATGAGTGTGTGCTTGATTTTCAAATTCCAGAATTAGTGAACAATATTTCCCAGATGTCGAACTTGTGATGTGAATATTAACACTACATTATCACCATCATCTCGTAGCCGTTGTTTACAATCATCTTATGTATGCATAAATAACCATGTGGGTGTAGTACTCTATTTAAAATTAATTCTACTAAATTTAGTTACTTGTCAACATAATCCACACCATGTGGGTAAACCATTAACCTTCATTTCATTGTGTAAAACATTGTACAAGGACAAATAAACATCCAGAACTCTGGTGGCCTGAAGTCACACATCACTCAACTGCAAAAATATATTCATGAAGCTGTTATTAATTATAAGGAATAAATGTTCAATGTTCATTTCTTCACTGCTTTAATTTTTTCTAGTTGGCCTGGTGCCAGGTATTGCAGCTCTAATTAAGTTGGCTGTTAGATGGTATTTGCTGTTAAAATAGCCTCATGTCCTTCCCCTTCTTATTGGATACGAAAAAAATCCTGGCGCCCCTCGTGTGTGGCCGCCTATTACAGCAGCTCCCGCTCTCCTTGAGCATTTTTTTCAAACTTACTTGTCTCTTTCGTTATTTGTATTCATATTTTTTTAAGTGTGCTTTTTGAACACAACCCTCGAGGCATGGAGAGAAGAGCCGCTGTTTTTGCGCTGTTCTGTCTGCTTTTCTCAATTTTGTTTGTGTCCGTCTCCAGGGACTCCGTACTCAGCCAACGCGCCTATTGTTTACTGTACGGATCAGCTGTTAGCGCTACGTAGCACCACCGTGCTCCCCTCGACGCACTGCCCCACCCCCACCTCCTCTCTCACTGCACCGAACTCCCAGCCACATCCCACTGCTGTACCTAATACCCTCCCTCACAGCACCCCTGGTGAGGAACCAGTTAAGGAAGATCAACGCGAGGAAGGCTACGGGGCCCGGACGGCATCAGTTCCAGGCTCCTGAAGTCCTGCGCAGACCAGCTGTGTGGGATTGTGGAGCACGTCGTCAACTTGCGCCTGAAGCTGGGCAAAGTACCACTCCTGTGGAAGACCTCCTGTGTGGTACTTGTCCCCAAGACGCCGCACCCCAAGGACCTCAACAGCTACAGGCAGGTGGCATTAACATCCCACCTGATGAAGACCCTGGAGCGACTGGTCTTTGGTCATCTCCGCCTGCTGGTCAGCCCATTGATGGACCCCCTTCAGTTTGCTTACCAGTCTAACATCGGGGTGGACAACGTCATTATTTTCCTGCTCCATCAAGCTCTTTCTCACCTGGAGAAGCCCGGAAGCACCGTGAGGATCACGTTCTTTGATTTCTCCAGTGCTTTCAACACCATCCAGCTCACGCTTCTGAGGGACAAACTGGAACTGACCGGAGTAGACGAGCACCCCGCATCCTGGATCCTGGACTACCTAACCAACCATCCACAGAATTTGAGGACTCAGGACTGTGTGTCGGACGTGGTTGTCTGCAGTACTGGGGCCATCCAGGGAATGGACATTGAGAAAGTACATCTTACAAGTACCTTGGTGTTTACTTGAACAACAAACTGGACTGGACTCACAACTCCATGGCACTTTATAGAAAGCGACAGAGCCAACTCTATCTGCTGAGGAGACTGAGGTCTTTTGGAGAGCAGGGGGCGCTCCTGAAGACCTTCTATGACTCTGTGGTGGTGTCAGCCATCTTTTAAGGAGTGGTCTGCTGGGGCAGCAGCATCTTGGCCTCTGACAAGAGGAAACTGGACAAACTTATCAGGAAGGCCAGTTCGGTCCTAGGATGTCCTCTGGACCCAGTGCAGGAGGTGGGAGACAGCAGAATGATGGCCAAGCTGCCATCTCTCCGGGACAATATTTCACACCCCATGCACTGGAGAGCTCCTTCAGCGACAGGCTCCTTCACCCCAAGTTTGTGAAGGAGCGATATCGCTGATTTTTCCTTCCTGCAGCAGTCAGACTCCACAACCAGAACTGCTACTAACACACACGCATGCACGCACACGCACACACACAAACACACACAAACGCACACACATGCCTCACTTGCACTTTGCAATATGGGACATTATAATATTCAACATGTCCACATTTCAAACTGCACATTTAATTTAATTTAATATAATGTTATTCTGTTATAATGATTTGTGTGCTCTTTGCTGCTTTAACACTGTAATTCCCCCGTTGAGGTACTAATGAAGGTTTATCTTATCTTACCTTATCTTATTATCTCGTTACAATTGGTGGGATGCATTAGGCAGCAAGTGAACTTTGTGTCTATGAAATCGACTCTGACAGCGGTCAAATGTTCTGTCTGGATGACTGAGTCACCGTCTCTCCAACACTGTAGGTCTTGCTGATGTTCCTGGTTAGCAAGATCTAACTGGTGAACTGGCAATGGGTGAAATTATGAACAAGCAACAGGGTTATGGGTTCCCAAGGTTCAGTGATGTGGGTGGTGAGGGGAGGTTAGGCTGCTGTCCATCCCACTATAGAGGTAGTGGAGCAGAAGTTGCTTGTTAATATTGGTTCTGATTGAAGGATGTCAGAACACAGCACCTGGCAGCCTGCCATGGTTGTGTAACGAGATACCTCTGAGAGTCCATACTGACCCCACAAAGTGTAAAGAAGAAATTGTGTATAATGGACATGTCAGCATCAGAACTGGATAATGTAGCTTTGGCAGAAGGTGACTAAGTCTGATGTATCACATTTTCTTTTACATCATGTGGATGGCTTGGCACATCTACACAATATTAGGCTGGTGGTTATAATGTTATGGTCTGTGTGTGGCATGGCATATTTGCTTGCTTGCGTTCGCCCCTCTCTGTGTTAAGGCCAGAGGTGCTAATTGCCGGTTGACTGCGGGGCTATTTTAAGGCCAAATGTAATATGTGGTGATTGATTGTGATAATTAATTTGCTGTAGGTCGATGATCGTGGTTATTAATTTGCTGCAGCTCGATGATTAACGGTTGCTGATGTCCCATTGTGACCAGCACTGTTTGGCGGATTAGCTCTTTTGCTGCCACCTTCATTTGTTGCTAAGGATCATCCCTGCCCACAGCTGGAGCTGGGGACCGCATTCTCCTAAAGTTAAAATATATATTTATTTTTCTTACCCTGCATATAAGAAACTAATTACATATGTCTTAATTTCATCACAAACCACAATCTTAATTTTCAAACGCAAACACTTTCTAAGAACCCGAGCCAAATGGGTAAAGTATGCAAACAATGAGCCGATTCTATTGTTATCCATAGACCGTCAATATATCATCTCAAATTATTTAGTAATATATTGCAAATGAAGTCTAAGTGATCTCCTAGAAACGGCAGAAAGATTGCTGTTTCTATACTTCATTTCCCTGGCGTTCCACATAGTCACCACTAGATCGCTGCGTTGGAGAGCTACCTCATTCAACCAAATTAGACAAGCTGCTCAAATGAGAACAAATGGCTCATCTAACGCCGATATTATTGAACATACAGAGCTGGTGATTTAGACGCGTTAGTGGAACTGATATGAAGTTGTTCGGCTGACTGGCGGTAACCATGAACTCTGACTAAGTTTATTAATCGGAATACCAAATCTATTTCTCATCTGTTATTTCAAATAATGAGGTTGGGGAAACCAAGCAAGGTTTGCCATTAAATCATGGAATGCCGTGCAATAGCACAGATATTCTCACACATACACATTTCTACACACACTGACACACACAATACAAAAAGAGCAAGTAAAATGGAAAGCTTAACTTGAAAACAGCAGAGGGATATCTTTATGTTATGAATTAATTTATGTATGCACCAAGATGGGATTTTTTTTGATGGGTTTTTTTTATTCTGAGGATTTCAGTTTAGAACAGAGGAGCAAAATGGAGGTGGAGGGAGTTCTCTGTTTGCATCATGAAACATTATGAGGCATATTTAAGATGTTGTTATGACATTAGAGCAGGAACTTTCATTACCAGTCCTTAAATTAATCTTTAAAGGGGTAAAACAATGTTTCAGACTAATTACACTTCAACTGCTGTCTGTTTTTTTCCTCTGTGTCTTATTCGTCCCAAACTGTCCAAGATTTCATTCTGAAATAACCCGGAATATACTGTAGCGAGACTTAAGGGTATTAATAAAATGTCAAAATTAATCAAATAAAATACCCAAATTAAAGTCTTTTTTTGCGTTGTTGTTGGGGTATGAAGTTAATATTGATGACGGGGGAAATTACTTTTAATGATTTAAGTGTAAGGCTGCAACATAATAAAATGTGAATATAGTGAATGGGGTCTGAAAATCTGTGAAGGCACTGTACAGTGTTGTTGAAAGAGAAGACTAGAAAGGGAACAGACATATGGAATAAATCTGTGGAACAGGCAGTATCCATTTCTGTGAACATTCTCGAGGCCTCTGCGTTAAAACTGTATGAAAATCCAATCCTTACTCATGTTCAATGCTTACTCAGGCAAATCATGGAAAACTGTGATTCTCTCATTGAATAATTTCACCCTGGAAGCTGGAAATTCATGAATTTAATGCCTGACCGAAGGTACATTTTGCAAATTTACTGTCCTCATATCAAGTATTGTCAAAGCTTATCTATAGTTGTAGCCGGCCCTATTCTACATAGACATTATAGTATGTTACCTAGTCTCCTCTTTCACAAGCATGGTAATACTGACATGTCGTTTGCCAAAGAATAGTGGTTCGGTGGGAGAAATAAAGATGCAAAGTTGAATGATTATATGACTGTCACCATATTTCAACGTGGATCGTCTTTAATCAGTTGCCTTTCCAATTATTGGTAATGATTGATAAACTTGTGTGGGGTAGGATTGAACAATTATGGTATTGGCACTATTGTGAGTATTGGCATCAAGCTCTTCAACAGAACCATAATATATACATAACGGTTGCTGCTTCGGAAAAATTTAAAATGTATATATACATATATATTTTGTTATTGATGATGATGATGATGATGATGATGATAGGAAGACCTTTCTTTGCATTGACTTCATATATGATTATCCTGGATAGAAAATGCCTTGCATCAGTGTGAACACAGCATGAGAGTCTACAGCCATGGTAGCGGTTCTGTGACATGGCTAAAGGCACCCAAACAATTTGGTAATGTCTTTTTATATAACTGTATCTCAATCTTGTGTGTGTGCATGCGTGTGTGTGTGAGCATGTGTGTGCGTGGATATTTAGAAATGTATTTCAAAAATCCTTAAATCCATATTAAAATTTTATAATGTCTGAATATTGTAAACAGATCTGTTAAGGTCTGTGTCAAAATTTTACCTTGCTACTTATGAATATAGCACATCAAACACAAAGTGTACGTATTAAGATAATAACTGAACATTAAGGGGAACAGTGTAGGTCCACTGAAAGTGTAATTGCAGAAAAAAGGCAGAAATAAAGACAACAACAAAGCCGTCCGCCTCCTGGTTCTACTTTGGAGTTGCGAGTGAATTGAGGAAAGAATTTGCCCTGTTGTTACTTTTATTAGATTGTTGCCTAGTTACTACTGCCAATTAGTGTTGTGTAAGCTGTATCCAAGCCCCATTCTCTAAACTGAAGTCATATAAAATATATAGATAAATAGTTGTGATTGCGAGCCACAAACCTGCCTGAATGAGAAAGAGTCAGAATTTAGCTGTTAGTTGAATTAACATGATCACAAATACCATAATAAGAAATCTGTGTGATTCCTCACCGGTATTTTATAATCCCACGAGCAAACGGCTTTTAACCTTTCTGAGCAAATAAATGGTTTTAGACATATAAATCATAAATCCTATACATACAGAGCCCTAATTGAGAAACCTCTAAAATAGATGAGTAAAATGAGATTCAAAAATTGTCTATTTTTTTAAATGAGAATGAGGATTTGGCTGCCTTGCAGTGCCAGACAGATTTTAGCCTACAAAGGAAGAGGCTGTCACACTCCTCCAGTTGCGTGAACTGCATTTTACTTAGTATTATTATGTGTTATTAGTTAATGAGGCCATTGGACCGAAAGGGGGCTCGGGGTGGGAGAAAGAAAGTGGGACGAAAGGGAGAAATTTAAAGGGGTTCAGGAATAAGGAATAGTATCGTGAAACAAACATCTACAAGAAAATAACAAAAACAGTAGGCTATTAATACAGAAATGTGTTTAAATATGCGTGTCTCTGAGAACCCACGCACTCGAGACCCGTGCAGCCCCCCAACACGGAGACCACCATACGCTGTAAATGCCAGAACCCCCCCAAACCATAACTCAGAGGGAGCGAGACGATGTCCCCCAAGGCCCACTTGAGAAATCCTGGGAAAAGCTTTATGATACCCCTAATCTTTAATTGAAATTATTCACAAAAACCTGGTACCTACATTCGAACCTCCCATGATATGAGCTCGTTATGATTGAAAGGGATGAAATCACTTATTATCCCAGACCCATTTGACTAACCGTACTCCCTCTTTCATGCAGAATGATTCGCCCTCGGTGCTTGATGGAGCCCTTATACGAGTTATTGATCGGACAGACCACAACTAGATTAATTTATTCTTCAAATAAAGCTTTAATTAATAGCAGGACACTGGTGAGACCCCATTAAAATCATGGTCATTACTCACAGCCAGAACATGACCAATAATCAAAATGTGGTTGATGTCCCCTTTTTCCATTATTCAATGCTTCAGCCAGCTCAAGCAGGGCCACGAATGTGCTGTCTATATTTAACACAGTAATAAAGGATTACTTAGAAAACTTTCCTTTTGTTTGTGAAAGAGAAAAATGTACACACACAGATAGCTTAAAGCACAACAATAAATAAAAGAATGACTGCAGATGCCACTAAAAGAAATCTTAGAGCACATTTTTCCACCAAGGCCAATTATCAACTTACAAGATATGTTGCAGCACCAATATTAATTAACAGCACATTTTCATCTATAATTCTATCTTACAGGTCTGCATCACTACTATTAGCCATCTCAAGAAAGTCAATTTACTTTGAACTTTTGAAATATAATAATAATTCTGCATCACCAGAACCAAAATATTAACAAGTCATCTTCTGATGCAAGGTCAATATTATGAAGATGTCATAGTGTCATTTCTTTGAAATTATTAGTGGCATTACGCATTAGGTTAGTTGGTTAAAATACTCTAGTTTCCTCAGAGAAACCTAGAAGTGGTAAAGAACATGTTTATATAGATAAAAAAAATACATAAAAATTCTTTCAAAAACTCTTTAAGACTTTTTGCTTTATCCTGCCATTATGCAGACGGACTATGCTGGAACAACATCGTCTGTTCGGAAAGGTTAACAGCCCTGATTTATGACTGATTCAAACACGTTTAAACATGAGTCATCTGCATCAACCCGTCACCCATTAAATTACGGTGTGGATGTTGGGATGATAACTTTTCAGATGATTACCGGAAGACATTTCTTTTATATCTTACCTTAGACGGCAATAACTGATGGCAAACCATCTTAATATTTAATCCACTGACACATTACTTACAAATGACATTTCTGGTTCACAGTTTTTTCAGATGTGGAGGATAACTAGTTCACTTTCAATGCTTTTGAATCGCTGTGTAATCAAAGCGGGTGTGAATTAAGAGAGGCCGCACATAACTGCATGCAGAATGGCTGAAGACATCACGATGCTGGTGGTTTGTTTTCTACTTGTTCAGCATTAAAATTCTGCCAACCCCTTTGTCGCTCTCAGGGGTAATGACCATGAGTGAACTATTTCCTGAGGCCTTTTCATCATCTGGGCTGCAGGCTGTCCTTTAGGCAGCTGAGCTGAGTCTGTGGTTGTGCATAGCTGAAGCATCAGGTTATTGCTGTCTCATACTTTCTCTTCTCCACTGTCTGTGTCAATAGATGTATGAATTTGATTGAAAAAGGGAATTTTCCAGTCGGGCTCTGCAGTGGTGAGGGCATGTTAGTTTGAAATTTATAGAAATTAAATAATCTAAACGTAACTTTCCACCAAGTATGGTCTCTCCAAGTGGTCAGTAAGACATCCTTATTAAATTAAAACATTCTGTCATGCTCTGCTAGACCTTCTGCACTGTGTCACCGCCGGACCTGCCCCCCTGTGGGGTAGGGCTGGGGCTGACCCCCCTGGGGAATGTGAGGTTTGCAGCTGTTTGTAGTTGATGGGTCACATCTTGTCGCCGGGGTGGTTGGGTCGGCTGGGGGTCCCGGGCCTGTGCTGGGTTGTGCTTCACTGTGGCTTCGCCATCCACCCTCCCCTGCGAGTTTGTCTGCCCTTCAAGTTTAACCACACCATAGACTAGTTGGGTTAACAAGGACACCTTTCTCCTATCCCAATTAAACCTTCCGATGTGCAATGTCATTTGCCTGTTTTCATGACTTCTGTTCTTTTCAGAACTGGTGTTTACACGCATCGACACATATAATCGGAAACGCTTTCAGACATGCATAGAATATCCACACTCCTGTTAATAAGGTGGTGATAATGCTTCGATGAGCTTGAGGCCAACTGCCAACGAGCGCCCAATTGTTTCTTAGATATTTTTCCAAATACATCTTCTTTTAATTCAACACAGGGCCAACTCTCAGCCTAGAATGTGTCAGTTACAACGATGTACGAAATAAGGTCAAAGTTTATGGAATTATTTGTGTGAAATAACCTCTTAGCCCTTAACTAAAAAAACGTTTTCATTAAACCAGCTGGGGGCACCAAACCTATGCGAAGGCTACGGCAATGAGTAGGATAATAAGACTAATTTACAAGAAAAAATACAATTTTAACATCAATATACAGTTTTTAATGAAAATGAGGATTCTAATGCAATGACCTGGCCTATCATTACAAATGACTTCCATCCTGGTACAATTTTGGTCATATGTACATATCCAGGACTTCTGGGGAAAATTGCATAAAGTTGGATCCCATAAGAGCTGAATGCAGCGATGACCAAGTTGTTCAGCAAAACGCCTCACAAATGGACTCAATTCAAAGCTTTGGTGGGTTTACATTCAACACTCAGTACCGCCATACTGGACCATCTATTCTCTGTCATAGTAGACCACAAGTAATTCTTTATGATTCTTAGAGTTAAACAATTTTGCTCCCATAATGCACTGCTCACTTGTACCACTAAGCTACAGCGTAGAATCTGTACAGCTCATAGAACATCTGGAGATGGTACAAAATGGTGAAAAGTCAATTAGATTGGTATGAGTCTCTTTTTCATTCTCCTGTAGTCGTCCCTCCGGAACTCATCTCAGCTGGTGAATTTCATGTTTAAGATCTTCAACACTTGATTCCTAAAGCACTGGCAAACATCAGAACCTCCTCCTCTCCAAAGAATACTGCTTGAAGGATTAAGAGCCTTTACAAGTTCCATGATGTGGTAGTTTGGGATCCTAAAGCATCTTTCTGTTTCTCCAATCACGTGATCAATAACTGCGTCAGACGCTCTGACAGGAAAACTGTGTTTTTCTATATCCTGTCTCAGACATCCTGTCTGAAACAGGATGTTGTCTGAATGGTGGAAGCAATAAGACAATCTTGAAGTGTCCTTGTTGTCTTTGTGGTGCAGAAGCCTCTTCATCTCTTTGATGCGCTCCTTCTTCTCCCTCCTGTTCTTCATCTCTGTGATGATCTCCTTCTACTGCTGGTTCTGTTTGAAAGGGAACAACTGGTGATGTCATTCTTCCTCTTCATTTTTACAAGAGTGCCTTACAAGATATGACAACATGATTTTTCATTTAATAGTCATCATAATAGTCTACAACCTGGCAATTCTATGACTCATATGATCGAGGAATTTATTAGAGGATATTATCTTGTTGCAACTTGTTTAATGTTAATTCATATAGAAATTTACCATTTAAATTATTCGTACTGATAATTATTTATTACGTTTTGTAAATATAATTTTTTTATATTCTATTTACCTATTTTCGTGTTTGCTACCTCATTAGCATTAGCAATTTATTGAGCCTTTATTGAGTTGCAAGCAGACATGATTTATCAACTAATGTGCAAATGAGATGGGTCTACACTCCACAAGCCTCACACTTTTACCATCAAACTTGGATGCCTTTTATTGCATATATTAATATGGTCAACATCCTGCCAGAGGAAGACTAGCCTCCTTCTTTAATTGTTTTTATTTTATAACATACATTTTATTTGTCATTATTAATTTAATCATACATGTACTTGTTCTTTTGTTTTCTGATGTTTGAGGTTATCAGCAAAATGGGGAGGGTTCAAATTTAGACTGGATAGGGTGTAATTGGTATGCCCGAGCCCACCGGGACTTTGATATAATGCTGTTTGATTTTAAATCATTAAAAGGATTTTAAATAATAATTAATAAACAATAATTCATTTCTCTGATTTGGCTCTTAGTTGTTGCCGAAACTACTCATATTCTTTATTCATGATCTAGCAGGTTTTACCCACAATTTTCTCTCGAGGCAAGGAAGAGGGACTAGCCTTCAACAAACTCGTCCTTCTATTAAAAAAAAAAGTATGATAAAATTATGTAATGATTACTGCACATGCCACTCCAAAATACAATGGTTTACACTTTGGTCAATGATAGACATACACCAAGTGTCTTAAAAGTGTCATCTCAATTGGGTCAGCAGTAACCCTGTTGATAAACAGACAAATAACCTATTAACAATGCAGAACCTTTGACCTCCTTTGCAGATACATATGAAATGAGAAATGGAAGACAGAGCACTAAGATACTACAAAGTGAAAGCTGGACGATCTGCCAGGCTGCACTCAGCATTCCATAAATCTCTCATGTTGTTGCACTAGCAAAGTGGAGTCATGCTAAAAGTGGATATCAGACCTCCTCCCTGACATTGATGCTATCCCCAGTCAGGAAGTAAATACTTATATACAGACAGAGAGAGGGGGGTTGAGAGAAGCTTTCTCTGACTGGGATGGACCTTTTAGTCCTAAATGGTGTGTATGGCTGGGAAGAGAGGATGAGAGGAGGGAGAACATTACAATTAACGTTGATAATGAGATCAGGGTTATCAGACGGCTCGCTGGTCACGGATGATGAAAAGAACACTAATTCAGTTTGTCTCTTCCTCTGTTCCGTTGGCCTTCGCTCCTTGCTAAGTGATGGAGAGAAAAGAAAATGAAGGGTGGGGAAATGTCCATAATAAGAATAACTTCTATCGGACGTGTATTGAATTATCTCTGCAGTGGGATTTCGTTGCTTGCAGTGGTTACCACTGCTTCAGGTTTAGAGAAGCAGCAGCCATGATTCAAAACCCATTCTTGCCTTTCTGCAGCAAGATATCTCTAATATATAAGCAAATCCGTTTTTGTCTATCAAGTGTCATTGTTTGAATAAAAAAAACATTAATTATGTCAACTATAGTTTCCTGCTTGAATCTCCTAACTCATTTTGGCCTGCTGCTGATAAATCCCTCAAAGCATCTAAATATAAACAGTGCTTCTCTGCTGGAGCTAAATGAGTGTATACAGCCCTGACTGGGTCAGAGATGGATGAGGAGCTCTCGTCCATCTCTGACCCATATCTGACTGAATTCACGCAAAAATAAAAATATAAAAAACAAATCTAGACTGGCCAGCACAGATATTTTCAGTCATAAATATAGCTAGTCAAATCCTGGATTGGACAGCCTATTGGTTGCCTGATTTCCTGTTTCCTGTCATCGTTGTTGTTGCCACGCCCTTCAGCCACAATCCCACTCTCATTATCGCACCTCTTCAATGGAGTCTAATCAGTAAGACTAATCAGGAGACATCACAGTGTGAAAGGAGCCCCCCACATAAGCTATATATCTCTAAATCAGACAGAAAACACACAGTTGGACACACATTCAGGCACCCACACAAGCACACCCACACATGCAGGCTTCATCCATCACCCCCTGTTTCTGGTCTATCGGAGGTCTCAGTGATTAGTTGTCCTGCCGGGCTGAATTATGATGTTAATAAGTCAACATTAGCTCGCACGTCCAAACACACTTCACACATGTGATTGAGAGCACACAAACACACACTGACAAACACACATTTAATATATTTTCAAAGGGGCAGTCTAAGTCCTTTCGGAAAGACGTGGGAAAGGCATCGGCTGCATGTAAGCAGTGTTTCAGAATGATCCCGGTGAGCGCGTGCCCGGCGACGCCACTCACGTGCATGATGCCGGCATTTAATCATCAAGACCACAGCAGAGCGTTGGTTCTTAATCTTAACTCTCAAAAAATTATGTGGGCAAGTAAGAAATAATGAACTCACTCAACACAAGAAAACCCTTCAGGGTCTGCGATAGACAGCGCTGAAAAACTTTAACGATGCCTATTTGATGATCGCCAGGGAGCTGAGATAGGCTCTGGCCCCCTTGACCTGAGAATGAAAGAATCGACGACCGTCGACAAGGAGTTTCTGCCTTTTTTACGTTCACCTTACATCAGTTGATTGATTGACCTATAATTTCTGGTGAGTTTACCACACAACACGGCCTCACTCATAGCGTAATATTTGATAATGGCGTAATGTTATAAGGTTAGTCAGATTAACCACTCAGAGATAAGGCAACGACTTTTCCTCTCTCTTTCTCTCTCTTTCTCTCCCTCTCTCTCTCTCCCTCTCTCTCCCTCCGTCGTGTCTCCAGTATGGAAATAAACATGAGTTATTATCATCTGTTTCTTCATTAAAAGCATCACAATAACAGCAAAACGAGAGATGCCCACCCTCTGATGAAACTCACAGCTATTAGTTGCTTAAAAAGAGGAAAAGTGTCCGTGTAAACCCACATTGTGTGTGTGTGTGCTGGTTCAATGAAAAAGAAACACTCTGAGGACAGCTCTGCCATGGAGCTGTGTTAATTGAATCTCTGGGATACTGTTCAATAACGTTTTTAGGGGACTGGGCATAAGAATCTTTGGGGAACCAGTTAGTAAAGTATTTGAAGATCTTCAACATTGGATATCTGCTGTTTTGGGAAATGGAATCTCCGCTGGATTGGACACCTGGGCCCCCTCGGCACTGGACTGCCAAACCCCCACATAGCTCAGTACCGAATAAAGAATTTAAAAAAAAACAGAACATGTAACATTAATAAAATAAACAGTGAGAGACTTTAAGTATCAAAAATGTGTCTGGTGATAAGAATGTTGATTAAAAAAAGAAATTCTTCTTTGAATGGAACAAGGTGGACTTCATTAACATTAGGTTGGTCAAAGTGAATGGGGCTGGATCTTTCTGTAAACATCATGCTACATTTTGACATTTTCTTAAACATGCTTAAAAATAATGTTGTGTCACACAGTATGTGAGTGGTTTCTCTTGGAATTGAAGAGTTTCGCAAGATACTGTATGCATGTCACAATCTCTATAGCCATATTGTCTCTTTCTGATATTATGAAGATGAGCTTTACTTGCAGTTATGAATGAAAGAATGATCTAGATAAGTATAATTAAACAGCTAAACAGCATCATGATGGACCTAACATGCTATTTACAAGTGACGTCGTGTGTGTGTGTGTTTGGTGTGTGTGTGTGTGTGCGTGCGTATGTGTGTGCAGTCCTTTTACTCTGGCACTGGGACTGTATTCTTCTCTACTGTTACTTTTAACCGCCAGCTATCCTGTTGAAAATCCTCATTTTTTGTAAATTCAATCTGAATACGCCATTTTTCCATAGCTTTGACTACACAGTTATCTTTTGCTTATATTCTCATAACATGACATTTTTCCATGTTTTACCCGAGCTTTCTAAACAACTCACAATTTATATAATTTGATATTATGACCAATCCATAAATGCATATTACATTGTTCATAGGCATGCATTTACTTGTTGTGATATCATAACAGATCTTTAAATATCAGGGATTAACATAAATGAATACCCACTGTTTAAATCATTAGCATTTTTGGCCAGACATTACTCTGCTCAATACCTCTATGCCTTAGTTCTGACCAAATCAATATCACAGGGAGATGCCATGCCAGAAACGGCGGGAATAGATAGATAGACAAGGCCACCAGGGAGTGTAAAATATGCAGCTATGGCCCAGGTCTGAGGATAGAATAATTGATCAGGATGGATCAATAGTGATATGTATCGTTGTTGATAAGGCATAAGACTATCTGAAGATAGCCCTGGAGATAAATTGAGTGTGGACTATTGATTAGCACATATGAATGTTTCATTGATGACAACTGATTGTGATTGGTTTCCATGTTGAACGTAGTTTCATTAAACACATAAATCTGTAGGGAATCCTTATATTCTCCATTCTTGTTGATCAAACTCTTGATTACATTTTCTATTTTCACATCAATACTCACAAGTTCGGCCCGAATGCTCTACTGAAACACGTCCCTTTTCATAGCAGACGGTGGTGGTTTCTTGTAAAAGATATAGCCAGTAGCCATTCAAGTCTGTTTCCTATCTTATCAGGAGAATACTGTTAAGTATCGAAACTTTCTATCAGATTCAGACTCAGCTGAAGAGTACTGTGGTAGAATGAATCTATTAGAATCAATGATTCTATGCTATGTCGTCAAATTGAAGTTGACCAGGAGACTGAATCCTTGCAGGACAATCAGGATCCATACAGCGAAAATCCAACGAGTCCTTAACCACTGCTTCTTTTTTATAGGGATCGGGGACATGACTCTACTGTTCTCTTTCAAACCAAACATGGATCTCTGTTTCTACTGGCATTTTCCTATTATTTCTCAATCCTGTTTACTTCCTTTCCTAAGGTCAGCTTGACTTAGAACATCAGATGTTCAGCCAGGATAGTTTTGACCTCGCATGTCTCATATTTCCTTCACTCACAGAAATATCCAAGCCTAATATTTAAGATTTATGTAATTTAATTGAATGTAAAATTTGCATGAATTTAGATTACATAATTTTCATTTCAAATAAACTAAGACACTTTGTGTGATTCGTTTTTGTAAGTATAACATGAATTGAATAAATAAAATAGATTAATGCAATTTTTATGAATAAATATTATGTGTTTTAAATACTTAAACAGTTTTATGTATTCAAAATAAATTATTGTAATGTGTTCCATCTAATTTAAATGTGCATTTTATTTTCAGAATGAATATAAAACGCACGGTTTATGCCAAGGTTTATGCCATAAACTGAATATATTCAAAATGCATCATATTTATGTACTTTTTTTAATAAACACAATTTGATTTTTTTTATTTGATTTTTTTTCTGTTCGTCTCACACTCATATACACAGAACAGCCAGATCACCAATAACTTGTTTCACAGTTTGTTTAATGCAAAACTCATAACAGGGAATACATTCAAGTCCCAATAAAAGCATGTACAGAAACATATATAAATATATAAAGTGCCATCTTTTTTGGTTTGGGATCAGTCAACTCTACAGTGGTCAACAAGGGCAAACAACCTCCAATACAACACATGCAGAGACAAACCACAAGAAGGGTCAGGAAACATTCATTTGACAACAGATGCGCAGCATTTACAAACATGCTACAAAAGCCACAATACAAGGAAAAAGTTTACAGACGCCTCTAAAAATGATTTCTTTTTTTAAAGAAAAATAAACATTTTATTAGTTATTTTCCCCACATATGTTACGGCTGAGCAAAAATAGACTATGTTTCCTAAATTTGCATTTGGCTTCTCAAGTTACAGTGCATTTGCACCTGTTGGCCCCTGTTTTAATACCCTTTTTATAAAAATGTGACAGATGTTGCCTTTAAGAAAGTGCCAATGTCCAAAATTCAAAAAAACAATAAGGGGTCTTTGGGCATCCAGACTCTATTATTCAATCTGACTTCTCTACGACTATCAGAGGGCTTATTTCAGAAGGAACCCATCTTTGAATATATGAGTGAGCAAAACATCACATGGCTCAAGTGAGTACCTGGTCCCCACTGACACAGTGTACAACGTAAACTAACTTGTAACTTAAACTAACACTGCAGTGCTGTAAGCAAGTATGTGAAAGACGAGGTAGAAAGGTAGAATGCCATTATTCTGTACACACTGCAACACCTTTAATACCGAACAGTGTTGGACCGAACAACAAATCTAGGACTGTCACAAGAACTACTTTTGTTGGAAGCCCTGACATTGTTTCTGGTTTCATGTTTGCTAAATGTTGGTGACATTCTTCATTAATCACATATGCATGTAAATACAACAGGCAATACTGACGTAAGTAGAAATCACTGATTCATGTTGAATTATTACAACTTATATTAAGTATTATTGTTATTATTGTGAAAGGCCTAAGTTCACAATGTAAACAAGTACCTGCAACAAGTCTACCACAGAGGAAAACTACATTACTGGAGCATCTTAATTTTCAGTGCTTGGACTTTTAGTGAAAGCTGGGTTCTGTCCAGTTTCATGAAGACTTTCTGAAACACTTCAAACAGACACTTCAGGTCCTTTGTATAGTTTTAGTTCAGCGCATAAATGAGTCCAAAGAGCATCCCACATCCATGGGTGACTCTCTGAACGTTCTGCAGAACCTAAATGCCTTCAAGCCCAAAACCTACATCTGCAGGTTTGTCTTCAGGACTAGCGCCCTCCACACGATTAAAAATGATGTGGGACTTTTCGGAGAGACATAATTATGAAAAACGAAGCCTGCAATTTTGTCCAAATTTGGTGAATATGAATCAAATTGTTGAGTTCTATCTTGATATCATATTTTTACTCCCCAGTGGAGGTTGAGATGACAAAGTTTTACTTGACTTGATAATCCAAAATGTACACATTGTAATACTATTTACACTTTATACACAATGCTGGAATGGGGTTTAATTGAGGAAAGAAACAAAACTATCAATAAAAATATATCCTTGACAAACTTACAAATTAAGACAGTAGGTTGTGAAACGTTCTCCAGGTATCCCTAGAAGAGTGTCTCCATGCCTTCATTCAGGTAGATACTTATACTCATTAGGACACAGTCCCTTTTGATGCCCATGTCTTCATTCTGAAAATAAAGAAATGCATTAATGACAGAATTGATATACAGTTCAAGTAATGCTGAATTTTAAGTTAGTTAGTTAGTTAGTTAGTTAGTTAATAGGGCAGCCGCGGGCTGAACTTGCGAGAACCCCTCCCCAGCAGGTGTAACAACTGTGGTCCGGTCTTAACATTTAAAGATAGCATTAATATTGCTAATATCGTGTGGGAAGTCTGGACCAATAGCAACATTCTGTTTTACTGCAGTCCATGTCACCATATTACAGCATGAGAAATGCACTGCTGCAGTCTGGAGTCCCCTCCACATGGGATCTCTATAACTATAGACATCCTAAACCAATAGTACTGGATCCGGGCCCAACACCCAGCTGTGTGCTTTCTCTGTCCATTTATGTACATTACTAAAGTGAACCTGCGCACTACTGCAAACGTTGTGATGAAGGCTTTGTGCCAAAACGCGTAAACGTTTGTACATTCTGATGTGAGCCAAATAAAGAAGTGAAATGTGAGTATTTTGTCCTCCCAAACTTGAAGACTTGAGATGTGCTACCTTTTTTTTTTTTGATCTGGTATGTCATCAGCTCCTGGATGGATCGTTCAGTAGGTGTGTCTGGTAGCTGCGATCAGTCTGCAGATACAACAAAACATAATGACTGATATGACGGACTACAGCGAAACGATCAGTTATTCACATTTGTTCAACCGGTGTGCACCATGACATCAGTTTTCAGCTGTGTAGAATATAAATTAATCAATCAAAATATTAGAACCATTACCTGGTGTTAATGTCGTGCCTGATCAGTGTGCCAGTGGTCAGGATCAGATTACCTTGATGTCAGGGCTGCTGACATATTTCATATTAAGAATTAAAGGCATTAAAAAGTAATGCAGAGAAGACCAGAGGGTTGAGGTAAGAATCCACCCCTTTCTTCTTCATATTGCTTAGACAACACCCAATGCGCTGCCCTCTCATTCCCTTGTAAATAAGCACATTTGTTCTCAGAAAACAATATGAATACAAATATTATAATCCCCTACTCCCTATACTCTTTTAGTTGTCACAGTATAATCCTAATAACCTTGCTATAATAATACATTTTTCAGTGTAGTCTGTGTCATTATGCTGTAAATTCCTTTCTTCTTCGATTCACTTTTGGCAGGAAAATCCTTCAACAGGTTACCAATGTACCAGTCCGAGTTTCCGATGGATCTTGACATCAGTGGAACTGCTTTACACATGAACTCCAACTTGACCTGAAAGACAGACACACTCAAGATCTAACACTGCATTAATAAGAAATCTTCATTTTAAAACGCCAACTTACTTCACCGGCCATCTGTTTCTGACCCCTACAATCATTGGCTCCTTAAGCACCTTTTGGCGCCTGTAAGAGAAGGTGCGCTGCATCTTTTCCTTGATTCTTAGGATAGTGATTATGTTTTTTACCCTCAGTCAAAAGAGCAACCTTTTCCACCTCTCGGCTGTCTGAGGTTTGAACTATCTCACCACATCTACATTCCTGACATGAAAATGCCGTTAACTGAATCCGTGCTGTTTCTGGCTTCTCGTGTCTATCACACATGTGCCTTCAGAGGGTTTTTCCAGCTAGTAAATGTACATGGACAATTTACATATATGCATAGATACCGGCAATTACAGCAATAGAGTATATGCAACTGCCTAAAACGGTTTACCAGCTCATACCTGGAAGATACTGTGATGACACACACTTTACATAGCCGCATTTTCATACAGCAATGTGAACAAAGGAAAAGAAGAATTTATCAGTTGTGGAGAAGTGGATAGAAAAACGTACCACACAAATCTTCTTAAAAAAAAGAAAATATTATTTACAGCACACAACCTGCAACTATGCAGTAGGCACTAAACTTTTGCACTAAAGTTGCTCATGCTTTTCAGGTTAATTCAAACCAACAGGCTGCATTCTTCATTAGTTGGAAAAGCTCCATATGATCCTCCCTCTCCAGCGATCACCATACCAATGGCACACTCTGAAGCAACAAACTCAAGTTCATGAATGTATCATGAAAGTAGAGTCCACATATAAATGTTGACACAAATAACTGAAAGAAAATTGATTTCATTAACCAAACCTCTAAAACTGTGCATATAATATCTGGCAGTGCATGCCATAACCCTAAATCTGATTCACTAACTCAAATATAATAATGTAAAATATACTGTAGGCGATCCGGTACATAAATAGGGGAATGAGAATCTCAGGGATCTTAAGATGCTTAAATGTTATTAAGAAACTCATCATGACTGTAGCTGAATAACTTAACAAGCAAATTAAATACTTCAAATCATGTAACACAAATATTGATATTTAACCAAATTTTCAAATAGTTCAAAGGTCATGGTGTTCAGACACCATCCTCTTCCTCTGCTCCTCCCTCCTCTGCACCAAATAGTCAGGAATCGGGATGAAGTCCGTTGGTCCATTCACCATTTGGGCAAGCTGAAGCCCTGCCCTCTAATCAGAATTTGTTCCAACCAATCCCATGACCCCTATTTCCTGCCAGCATTCTCCTTAAGATCCTGTCTTAAAACCCTGATCTTAGCCATAGCATAGAAAGTATCCCATCAGATTATATTATTCTTAGGAATAAATGTCTTACAATTTTCTCTAAACGTTTGACATAACACCTTTTTAGCAGAGACCTAATCCAGTGCCTCGCCATTCTGTCATGTCATCTTATTTGCTTCAGCAGTTGTTCACCTGACGCCTTAATAGGCTCATTGTTGTAATAAACCAATCTGTATTGGTTACGATTGGCATATTAATCAAATCATCATTTATGTTAATTACAGTCCAGGAGAATAGAGATAATACTTAAGACAATTTCAATCCTCGCTTTGAGCTTCTCTGAACCTCTACACCTGTTCTGATTTAAATTGAACTCATGTTAGCATGTAGATTTCTTCCTCATCTGTAGTAAATCCTCTGCTTGCAAGACATCCACACAGTGTTAATTGATCTATTCTTTTAATCTATGTATGACCCATTATGTGATGTAACAATCACAAACCCTGCACATGCTTTAAAAAGTTAATATTCAGTGTATTAATTCAGATAGTTTTTGATCTTGTGGGATCCATACACAAGTCTTCTAATTTTTCAATTGTTCCCTTAGTTTTCTTTGTTGCTTTTTTACTGTTGCCTCTCTTGTCAAAGTCCATCATTCTTTATTCAAGTTTTTTTTTCTTCTGCCTGCATAATGTTTTTTGCTGACCTTGTTTTGTTGCCAAAGCACTTTGTTAATTCTACTTAAAAAGGTGCTATATATATATATATATATATATATATATATATATGTATATGAAGATATTATTGTTATTGTTAAAATACATAGCTCTCTCTCGATTCTTTTTTTTTCCTACTGTTGCCATCATCACTAGAGTGCCTTGGACCCAGCTGACTCTAGACCATATCTCACCACCTGTAAGCAGGTTTTGTTTTTCGTTTTTTTGTTCTCTGACATTAACTGAGTTTTGAGGTTGTATTGGAACAACTGTGACAATCTGTAAGTAGCTAGAGCTGAAGCTGAATTGGAGTGGAATAGAGACACTACAGGGGATAGATTTACTTGTGTGTCTTCCTCTAATGTACATGTTTGTTAGGTCAAGAGCATATGTTCTGTTCAAGTGAACTAGCTGTTGACTAATCTAATCACCCAATCAGTTGGTACTATTTCCATATTTAATCTACACTCAATCTCGTCACTCAATTTTATTCCATGTTGACAAACCAAGTAACTAATCTGTCCCCCACCCCAACATCACATCTAGTAAGAAGATTTTTCCTTGTGACTGACTAACTCCTTTAGTTTTTGGACCCATTTGAGCCTAATTGACAATGCTGGCACCAGTCCTAATCCAACATGGGTTTGAATGGGTATGGTTGCATCATGATCATCTAATTCATGGCTTCTGGCTTGAGGTTGGAGTCTGGGCGCACACAGGCTCCTCCAATCAGTGTCTCCTGACCAATATTGCCTGACAGCAGCAACATAAGTTGCTCATTATTCACACTACATGTTTGCAAAATGTTTGTGTTTATCATTTTCTTTGGTCTGGTACCACCCTGGTTTCTTTTTGACTGTGTGCAGTGACTCAGGGTGCGGCACGTCCTGAGTCTTCAGCATGGACAGCCGTTGGCGTCCCCCATACCACCTTATAGAGACGTTCCCTCCCTGGCTCTAGCCACTTGCTTCAGAAGACCTCCCTGTACCCGTGGTCTACTGGCACCACTGGACTCTCGAACTCCTGGATGGAACCTGGATATCTCTTCTTTTCCTGCTCATAAACAGATTTAAGGATGGCCTATATAATCTTCACATATCTCTCAACTCTATTTGCAGTTTGCGAAAGTGGGGCTGCTGAGTTGCAAGCTTGGGTTGACCTGTTTGCGTCTCATGGGGTGTGAGATGCGTGCCTCTATGAGTCTTCATGCAAAAACTCACAAGTGCATTTGGTGAAGCATTAACCTAGTTTAGCTTAATGCTAACACCGCTCTTGTTTAGCTCTGCTGTCAAGGTTCTATTGTTTCTTTCAGCAACGTCTTGACTTTGCCGCCAAATATTGTTTGCTTCTTGGCTGCTGTTGAGAAAGAAAAATACAGATTCAAAACAAAATCAAAAACACACCCACACTACTTCTCTCAAACATTGTAACCATTCTCTGTTACTAGACGCTGCAGTTTAGTCCCACATTCTGCTGCATTAACGTTTTACAACATTATCATCATCCTTTTATGGTTTGTGGTTACGGCGGTTTACTCACTACCTTTCAGTTTGAAATTCTAATATATTACCAAGAGTAATCACTCTTACTGAATATCCAGTTTGAGGTGGATGATACTCTAAGCTTTCCTTCCTGCTGATCTCCGAATCATTTTAATGATTTTATTTGAGTCTCAGTAACACTGAACATCACGTACATAAATAAGACTTTCGCCTATTCTAGTGTTATATCTTAACTCGTCAGATCTTCAGAATTCATTTCAAGCCTAGTTAATCAATTGAGACCAGTTTTAAAACCCTTTGGCATGTTTCTTATTATTATTTACCTTTACCACATCGTTCTCCTTCTGGGGGTCAACCCTCTTGACCCTTTCTGCCAAACTGTGCACATGGTCCTCTCACATCTAGGACCTTTTGCTGCCTCCTTGGTTTCTAGGCACAGTCCATAACCAAGCCGGCATTACCTTAACCACTTGTGTTCTGGAAAAGACAGTCAGTAGAGGATTAGTTGAAACATTCTCCTCAAGTTTTCCGCTTCAGCTATTCTGCCATAAGCAATCAAAAATAATTCAAACAATTAGTCTGGGTTTGGATTGCACCCAGTTCCGTTATCCAGGATGTGCAACCCCCAAACATGTCCAGCAGCATGAGTTCCATATTTGGCCATCCCCTCCTGGAGGTAAGATGCCATCGAACAATCCCCCGGTGCAGAGGGTTTGCCAAATTATACACAGTTTCCCTTTATATTTCTGTATCAAATAATTGCCAGGATAAAATAAAAAACAATAGTGAAAATTATTATGTGGTTTCAATATTTTCCCAATACAATATTTTGAAAACTAAATTATTCATGAATCCAGTTTAAAGACAGCAGACTGGCTGCTCGCTCTGATCCACTATGTCAGTCATAACTGTATATTCAGAGCCGTGATGTCATCGCTCTAAGTGCAGCAGAGAAGAACAAAAAAAATGAATCCCAAAATATTACATTATTTTTGCTGATAATGCCAGAGGAGACACATTTTAGAAAAGAGAAACATCAGAATTAAGGCTGATGCCTAAATGACATTCTTTATAGTATTAAATGATAGTCGAGCATTTTAAGATAGAAATACACGTTTATAAATTTGCTGGACTACTTGTACGAGTATTTTAGATATTTGGAACATCCTTTGACTCACAAGATCATCAAAATGAATTGCCTAAAACGGATCTTTATATTTTTGCTAATATTTTACTTGTTGGATAATTGTGTGATTGTAATTGGTTTCTCTTCACTGCAGGGGGCCTAAGCACCTAATTTTTCAGTTTATTTATTTATTTTTGTGTTTGTTGAAACTTTTGACTCTTCTTTGTGGTTCTAATTTCCTTCTTTTTTTTAATGACTAGTCTGTCCAGTTTGGTAATTCTCTTATATTGTGGTTTAAGAAATGCATTTGTTTTGCCAAACCGTATAAATTATTAATTATAACACAGATCTTAGCAACACAGTTGGACAGTCAGAAAAAAAAACGAATAAACTAAAAACCATAATCATTAACTTTAAACAACAAAATAAAAGCAAAATGTCACCTCTTAAAAAACTGCTCCAATCAACTGTTTACCCAAATATTAACAATACATAGATTTACATCACTGAACAGGTTATGCAGTACTTTAGACAGTTTGAAGCCTTTACACCATCTAAACTCAGCGTAAGATCAACCACTATATTCAATTCACTCAACTTACTGATACCTTCTATACAAACTCAGAGGTCAGTTTTCACACAAAGAAATAACCAATCTAAAAATAACACCTTTTAAAACTTTACACATAAAAAAGACATTATAAATACCCACTGCTTCAATCACACATTTGAACGATGAGTTTACTCTGACTCTAAGCTCAAAACTATATCAACACACTTCACCAACTTACAGAATTATCCCTAAGTCTTATATATTATTATATTATATTATATTATATTATATTATATTATTTTACTGAATTGGTCACAAAATCATCAGCTTCTATTCTAATGCTTGTTTTTTCTATATTCTCAGATAATCAGAGATTCTTCAGCCTCTCTCATTTCCTTTTGACCAGACTTAGTGACACCAACTGCATTAACCCAAATAAAATGTTTTGTTAGATGTGTGGTATCTTATCCCTTATGGAGGGAAGGTGGTCACATTTTCCTTCTGAGCAAACTTTGCCTCCGTAAAGGAGGGGGAGAGAAGCCCCCCCCCCCCCCCTTGAATCCACACCACAAACCTCTACACACACAGTCTCAGATCAACGTCTTTTCTCACAGCTTAATTTATTGGATTCTTTGTGAAGGATAAGAGAGAGAGTTCAGTCTAGGCCACATGTTCAACTACAGCGAAGTGATGCGTTTATGTAAGTTAGAATTTAAATTCTCCTACCTTGGTGCCTGGAACTTTGATTGATGTGAAATATAACAAGTTCCCTCGCCTGATCTTAGACCCAAAAAAAACACGTGGGGCTTCAATAAGTGGAACAATTAATCTATTAGAATCAATCATTCTATGCTGTATCGTCAAATTGAAGTTGACCAAGAGACTGAATCCTTGCTGCCTAAGCGGGACTTGAATATACATTCAGGGTACATACAGAGAAAATACAATTATCTTCCTTATCTTAAGGTCAGCATAACTTAGAACATACGATGATCAGCCAGGAATGTTCTGACCTTGCACGTCCCATATTTCCTGGTGATAGTGCAGAAGCATCCCTGTGTCCTCGAATAACTTTGATTATGTAGGTTCACTTATTTCTCAACATCACAGAATAACAGAACTTACAGACTCACAACTATATATATATATATATATATATATATATATATATATTCTTCTTCTTATCCTTCCTCCAACTTTTTGAGAAGATTGCTTAGGTAGTCGAGAGTACAGACAGCACTTGAATTAATTGCAAAAATAATGCATTTTAGGTGAATAATTTATTTTGCGTTTCCATACCCAAGGGTCATTAGCCGCCAATGTAATGCATGAAAAATAAGAGAGATGATATTTTCTCATGACAGTAGGAAACAAATTCCAGACAGAGCTCCAGAGCTGCATCTCCTTTTGCTCTTTAACATAATGACCTTCTTAAGAAAGCTTTAACCTCAGAATTGGACATTCAGAAAATCAGTCATCCACCACATTTCAACATAACTTTTCAATATATTCATACATTTATGTAGTGCATTGGATGTTACCTTTCTAGGGTTTTCTAGATTGGGTTTTAAATCAGTTTGCCGTGCTGATCTTTTGAAGGTTTTAGCTCAAGATTGAGCCTTCTGTTGGTACCTAAGGGTGGAAATAAAGTGTTTTCTTGTATTCTTGTTTGATTGCTCATGGATCGATTGACTTCAGTCTTGCTTTCAGTACCATCGCTATCTGCATTGTGACATGAGAATAACTTAAACTGCTCTAGATAGCTAGCTTGCTTTGTGCCTTATGTGAAGGTTGTAATAAATTGTTTTAAGTCGGTTGATCCTGCATATAAGTTTCATGTAATCCAGCATGAACACGTGGCACATTAATAATTTGGCACTGTAGACAAACAAACAACAACAGGACATGAGAGATTTGTGAAGTCAAAGCTGCTGAAGGTTGTCTGACAGCTCATTTGATATGTTTTCATATTATTGGAGTAATTATATAATGTAATGAACAGACTTGTGGTTTTCCTGGCATTACTTTGATACTTTTACGGCAAAATAGATGATGAGGACATGCTGTGTACTCGCAATGTTTGACATTAAAGGCTAAGCCATTTTGATATGAGGATGCAGACCGACCGTAAGAGGTTGTTCCGGGAATAATAAATCGTACAATCTGTGTCAATGTCAGAGTTGTTAGATAGGGGGGGTTTCATTTGGTGAAGGATTTCCAACAATCCTCATATCTTAATAAATTGATAAATAATAATAGTAAAGGAAGGGAAAAAGAACAGTACATCTAAAACACCTTTCCTACATTATCTCACAAACTTCTTCTTTTGAAGACAAGCTGTCATACCTAAGAAGCGTTAATTAAGATTAGCTAGCAAAAACCATTAAGGCATCAACCACTTGCAAGCAAGTTTTGTAAATGATCTCATTTATCTTTCTTCAAAGGCTTTATGTGTAATGTATTTTTTTTATGTGTGCAAAATTTTGCGAAAAGATAATAACACATTGGAATGAAGCGCTCTATCAGTTTAAAAATGTTTTGCTCACTAGTAAAACTAAGTTGAAGCTGGTTAGATGGTTAGATGTCTTGTAAAAGTTTATCCGTAGATCACACATAATTTGTTTATTATAAATACAAAAACGTTCTTGTGTAACTTGCTTTTGCATGAGCTATATCTATGTGTTTTAAAAATAGCCAATAACAATGATATATGATAAAAATAAGTATTTTAAAAGAGGCTGCCACAAGTTATGACTCGTTATAACGGTTTTCTTAATGAGATGAAGCTGTGTGTGTGTGCGTGTGTGTGTGCGCACATGTGTGTGTGCGCCCAGGCATGGGTGTGAGAAGACCAGCAGTGTTGACCACTTTCTCCTCTTCTCTAACTTTATTGAAGAAATATAAAATGACAGGGCATTAGGGCAGATACATTCACCAGCCTCTTATTGAGAGATCCTTTTAGAAAAATCTAATTCCCCGCAAATTGTCTGGCACTCAAACACTCTCACACACACACACACACACACGCACACACACACACACACACAAACACACACAAACACACTCTCTACTCCAGTCTTTTTGAGCTGGGCTTAGGGGAAAAGAGATGGGCTGCACTGCATCTCTATTGCTGTAGATTGGCAGCACAAACACGGCCATTTTTTCGCCCTGCCCTCCGACTAAACGGACAGAGAGACAACTGGAAACCAAGAAGCCAGTATCCCTTATGAAAGAGACAAACATTTAACTTTACGGGCATTTTCCTTCCACTGCCTCTACTTTAACGGCCTCAATGCTCTCACCTCTCTTTTTGCAATGCGAGCTTCCATCTCTCCTCCTCTCCTCTTCTGTCTGAGTTATTAGGGATGAGAGAAGTCATTCTCTGTGTGTGGTTATTAGTATTGATCTGAGCACCGTTCAGCAGTCGTTTCCTGCTGATTTCCTCTCATTCACCCCCCCTCATGTTCTTACTTTATATCCTTTAATAGTCCTACCCCCACCCACACCCATCCGTCTTCGCTCTCCAGCTGCCTAACAGTAAGTTTCAACATAGTGCTTTGTCTACCGTGTCTGGCTGATTTACTGGATATTGTGGCCTTAATACAGCTTACCGCATACATGCACAAACACACGCACACCATGTAGTCCCGCATGCACAAACACACATCTATTATTGAAGGGATCAATTTACTGTTGGGTCCTCTGATTCTGCTCATATGCAATAGGTTGGATGCTGTTGCTGAGTATGTCATTTTGCAGACTTACAGTCACAGTATGATCTTAGTTCAGAGATAGGATTAAATTGACATATGGCATAAAAAGCCATAACTCAGCTAATTGTCTCCTAATTCATTTATATGAAACAGTATCAGCAATCAATCCATCTTAATGAACTCATGTGCAAATACATACAAACAGTGTGGCTCAGGAACAGATATCCACTTAGCAAAGGGTCCGTGGTTTGATCCCCCAACACTGTAGTCTTCATGACAAAGTGTCCCTGATTAAGAGATTGAACCCCAACTTGCAGGCAATGGCAGTTCAATTGCTGTATGAACGGTGATGGGCTGGTGTCGCCTAGATGGTCACCTCATCCTCTTCTCCATGAATGTCTGTAAGCATGGAAAAATCATACAGCTCATGTCATACAGCTCATGTCATACAGCTCATGTCATACATGTCATGTCATGTCATGTTCCGTCAGTCTAGAAAGGGGCCATATATAAGTAGGTGCAGTGCATTTACCATTATCTCACACTGAAATGAATGTGCATTGATGCAACGCTTTTGTTTAGTGTATAAAATGTCTCTCCCTCACACAAACATACACACAGTTATGCTCACTTGTGAATCATGTCAAAATCATGCACAGAATAATCACCAGATTAAGTATTGGTGCTCACATGGTGTGTTTATGTGGTCAGTGCATTATCGGCTTAGCACTTATTTGCCGCTGGTAAACAGCTGACTTTGGCCCCTTGACAGTTCAGGAGTCATTAAACTCTGTCAATTTCTATCACTATTCACCAACGTTATATTGTAACTCCAAGGCCAATACTTAGCTATAACCGTAAGCCTGCAAACCATCCAATAGATCATTTGCTTTAGCATATAAAGTGCTATTGGCAAATCCTTCCTCTGTGACCATGTCTATTAGTCCTAGTCTTGGCCAATAGAGCACCCATCAGGGATGGAGACCTACAACACGTTTCCTAATGGTTTGTGAAAGGGAAGTAAGCAAGGTCAAAAGGTATAAACAGAACTGCTCATCGCAATGAGAGGAAAATGAAGGAAAACCATCGTCACAGCTAGATAATAGCTCAGCACAGTGCCAGAGTATCATTCAAAGCCATTTTAAAGGAAAAGTGGAGCAGGAGGCCTGTTTAAAGGGGAAATAATTCTGCCAGCCATGTTATCAATAGATGAGCTTTGTTACTGAGAGGCAGAGGAACACGGTCAGTGCCTCTCCAAAGCTGGGCACTGCACTGTGACCACTTATTAGTAGAACTTATGAATAGAGGCCAGGTTCTGAGTGGCAGAAGTGAGGACATTCATTCTAACAGAACACACTTATGTAGTCACACAACCAGGTAAGGACTGATAAAGATACAGTTATTACCAAACACAGCCTACTGCCATGTTAGAGGTGGAAATCTGTGCACAGAAAATTGACTAAAATAACACATTTAACCATGAGGGGCAGTTGTTGTTTTTTTTACGAAAAACACTGTTTTCCAGGTATACTTCAAAAACTATCTCATGGATCATTTTCAAACTTAATACCCACATAATCTTTAGATTGAGGACAACTGAATTGATTTGGGGAAAGGTCAGTTGTACATTTCTGACAATAGTGGGAACTTTATCACCAAAAGTTTGGCAGACAAAATTTCTCAACCATTGATCCGACTTAGTCCAAATTTGGTCCATATACTCGAGGATGTCTTTCTTGTTTATATCATATTTTATGCAAATTTTAATCTAATAGTTCATATTTTACTCACTTCGGGGAGCTTTCTTTTTTTTTACTATAGATAGAATAGAGCGGTAATAACTAATAACTTATAACTAACAAAATTAATTCAAGAGGTTCCATCAGAGAGATGCTTGTACAATGAAGGGGACTGGGGACTTCTCTGGGATTTACCCTTGTTGTTGGGGACGACAGCATAGCTCTAGTTTTAAGATTTTATTGTTTGCTTTTACATCTTTGAATGGGCTAGATTCACCTTACATTTCAGACCTCTTACAAACATTTGCAACAAAACTGCCTTTCATCGTCCCTGATAAATGATTCTTTTTATTAGGGACGACGGGATAAAACTGAAGTCATCAGTTTGACAAACGAGCATTTTCTGTTGCAGCTCCCAAACTTTTGCTGATATTATTTATTGACCAGACTCCAACTTTTGGGGAGAGAGCTTTCAGTGTGACATCCCCCCACCCTGGAACTCTTTCCTCACAGAGCTCCGCAACGCCCCAAAAAACTCCTCAAAACCCATCTCTTCAACTAGGCCTATGGCCTTGAGCTTCTGTTATGTTCTGTTTGTTTTGTCTATTGTGTCCATGTTAAGCATCCTTAGGATTTGTGAAAGGCGCTATATAAATCAAAGCCATTATTATTATTATTATTGACTGCACAGCACTTTAGTCATCTTGTTGTTTTTAAATGTCCTTATATATAGAGTTGAGTTGATCATTAGTGGAGAAAACAAGAAATAAGAAAAATTGTAATCAGTAGTTACATTGCATTATGTTCAGATGCATTCCAGAATCAGAATCAGAATCAGCTTTAGTGGCCATGTATATACATAATAGGAATTTGACTCCGGTTAAATGAGCTCTCACAGTACAAACATCATATAAAATAATTATAAAATAAATATACAATATTACATCACAGATGTTGCATTCTAGTGTCTCCCTGTGTTCTGCTTTCTATATACAGTATTCAAATAGTATGATCTATTATTTGTATACTATCACTATCAAATTCACATGGTCAATGTGAACATTGTGACGACCCCGCCCCTACTGGCTGCTGTGTTGGCTGTTTGTGCGTTCCGTATAGTTATTGTTATTCTCAGGCCATCCGATAGTGGAAGCGCTTGGGTCCAGTGTTCCCAGAATAGAAACACACATCTGTTTCACGTGGGAGAGAGTCAAAGGATTCTAAAAAGTCATCATGCTCCCAAAGCTTTGGATTGGATTCGTCCTTACAACAAAGGACAAAGAGAGCAGAGCACATTACTCCAGTTTTAAAGTCTTTACACTGGCTCCCAGTCAGCTATAGAATAGATTTTAAAGTTCTGCTACTGGTCTACAAATCACTGAATGGTTTAGGTCCAGAATACATAAATGACATCTTAGTAGAATACAAACCCAGTAGGGCTCTGAGATCTACTGACTTAGGTCAGGTAGTGGAGCCCAGAGTTCAGACTAAACATGGTGAAGCAGCTTTTAGTCGTTATGCTGCACAACATTGGAACAAACTACCAGCTGAACTGAAATCCGCCCCAACTGTGAACATTTTTAAATCCAGGTTAAAAACACTTCTTTTCTCCTGTGCTTATGATTGAGCGTTCAAAGCCCTTTAAATTGTAATCTTTCATTTGCACTATGTCCTTTTTAATTCATTATTGTATGCTGATTTTATTTTTTTATTTTTTTATTTTTTTATTTATTTTTTTTCTCTCTGTATTCTTCTGTAGTTTTTATATTTGTATTTTTATTTAAATTCTGACTGTTTATGTAAAGCGCATTGAGTTGCCATTGTGTATGAAATGCGCTATATAAATAAAGCTGCCTTGCCTTGCCTTGCCTTATGATCCACAAGGCAACATACACCATCCTTCATACACATCATCATGTTCACACTACTGAGCCCCTTCAAGTCAAGGATAATTACACTTTTTGATATTCTTTGCAGTTAAATGATTTCTTTCAACTAGTTGCTTTTTCTTGCTT
The DNA here is from genome assembly GCA_037951165.1 of Lophius americanus. NCBI lineage: Eukaryota > Metazoa > Chordata > Actinopteri > Lophiiformes > Lophiidae > Lophius > Lophius americanus. Next base: position 7,581,512 of record JBBDHG010000001.1, read on the forward strand.
TACACACCTGCTATGATTTGTCATGGCTTTGTCCGGTCCTGACAAATATCAAAACCTAAACTTAACATGTTGCTAATATTTAAAGAAAGGTGAGCTATGACAAAAAAAATTGTTAGCTCCATTGCGGCAAAGCATTGAATTGATGGCAAACCGGTGGGAGCTTCAGTGTTCATGGCAGCCTACCAGAGCAAAGTGCTGAGCTACATATTATCTGACTCTGATTTGTACTTGTTCTCTCTCCCTCTCTCTCTCCTCTCCCTATGACTATGAATGATATTCAGCTGCACACTAATCCACCCTGGATATTAATTACAGTCTCCATTAACCTTTAATAAATGCTTCCCAGGTGGGCTTACTGCTGAGTGAACTGAGAGCCTTATCAAATATTAGGCCTTTAATTGGCCTTTCACTCCATGAATGGTTTTTTAATTAGTGTTCAGTTATCATCCTCCACCAACCACAGGACCAGGCTGATCAGCACACGCAGATGTGCCAGTTTTGCTGAGTGAGGACATCTTAATGACCTGAAGAAAGCTCTCATTGTCTAATAGTCCATTCCCATGGTCCAGGGAGGAATAGTGCAATCTCTGGTGTGCAGGCCACAACCAGTCATTTAAGTGTGGTTATAGCATGGAGATCTAAAGAGACACTGTTTTTCCATAAGATGTTAGAGTAAATACAGATATTCCAACATCTAAAAAGCAGCCGGAGAAGAAGTAAGTATCAAGACAGCATGGCTCACGGCACTTTATTCATTTGCTTGCATCGTTTACTGTGATATGCACATGTCACATTCACGTGACTGCTTTATTATTCATTCATAAATCCAACCACCAAACCTATTTACTGTTTAGAAATCATTTTCAGTGAACAGGTGAAGTACAAGTCAACCAATAAAGGTGGTTGACAGTGGTTAACGCTGCTGCCTCACAGCAAGAAGGTACCGGGTTCGAATCCACGTCTGCCGGCCTTTCTGTGTGGAGTTTGCATGTTCTCCCTGTGTCTGAGTGGATTCTCTCTCCGGGAACTCCGGCTTCCTCCCACAGTCCAAAAAAAGGTGATACATTTGTTTAGTGACAGTAAGATTGCCTGTAGGTGTGGGTGTGAGCGTGTGTGGTTGTTTGTCTCTATGTGTCTACCCTGGGATGAACTGGCGATGTCCAGGGTGTACCCCGCCTCTCGCCTGATGTTAGCTGGGATAGACAGTCCTGAACAGCATAAGCGGTAGATAATGAATTAATTGAAAATTCATAACTGCCATTTCATCAAAACCATTTGTCTAGTATTTTATAGGTCCCCTTGTTGCTATCAAAACAGCTATACGATGCATATTTCGATCCAAACCAGCTTTCACGTTTTACAGCAATGGTTGGTAGGTACTAACTACTGCAGACTGGGCAAACCCAACAAGACTCGCCTATTCTACTAGGCATCACAATACGACCCTTGTCAAAGTCCAGATCCTTTCACTTGCCCATTTTTCCGATACAGCACATCAGCTTCAGGAAAATCTGTTCACATGCTGCCATATTTATCGCAGCATGTATCGCAGCATGTATCGCAGCATGTATCGCAGCATGTATCGCAGCATGTATCGCAGCATGTATCGCAGCATGTATCGCAGCATGTATCGCAGCATGTATCGCAGCATGTATCGCAGCATGTATCGCAGATAATCAATTTATTTTTACTTCATCTCTCAGTGGATATGGCTTATAGATGCAGATATATTTTCACGAATTTCATTACCATCAAATAAGTGCCAACAACCTGAGTTGAGACGAGGACCTTCATTTAAAAAAATCTGTATCAACATACTAAAGCATCGTTGGTTAAGTCTGAAATGCTAAAATTTGATTAAGGATGTAAACAATAATGAAAGAAGCTCTAACACATTTTTCATTGAGGAATTTCCCACTTCCATTTCTTTTTCCAGCTTCAACCCATCTCTATTTTTCAAGGCTTGGGTCCATTTCCAAATCAATCGGTATTCACCTGTGAATTATTGTATAAACTTATTGTATAGACTATCACCAGTTATAACAGACAAACCAGAACACCAAGAACAAATCCTCACACACATATTCACACCAACATGTACAGGAAACACAGCAGCAGAGACACTTACAGAGACATCTTTCAGCAATAGTAGGGCTATTACAATGTAATAACTGCAACAGAAATGAGTGTCTGCGCTTAATGGTTGGAGTTGGAGGGCTGGCTGGGAAGAAATTAAGCCAAAAGTTTGCTCAGTGGTATCATTTTTATGATGGCAAAGAAATTGGAAACAAGGGACATAATTCAGTCAAAAGCAGCACTCTTTCTTGATATCGATAGAATCAATGAGGTTCATGAGATTCTTTCAGTTGATGATGAACACTCAGGATAATTTAAGCCTGGAAACTATGGATTGTTACTTGATGTCGGAGGCAATATTGTGTAGAGCAACGGAAGCAGTTGGTTCCATAATAGTTCTTTAATATTTGTTGTATTTCCCTTTAGAATATGAAATTATTATTTGAAGCAAGAGATCTACTGATAAAATGAATTCTGTGATCTTTTTCATTGAACCTAAACTACCAATTGAAAGCAAAATGTAGTTGAGTGCTTTTGTAAGAGGCTTGTCTGTTTAGTGGTCTGTATCCCACGTCAAATAATTAATCATAAGGAAGCTTAATAGCATCCAGTACAAGTAGATGACACACACACACACATACACAGAAACACTGAGCAAGGCAGTCAGATAGCAGGGCATGTTTTAACCTTTCAGCTGTAAGGTTGAGCACATTTTGAGTCACTATGTCTTATCTTATATATTATGACCCAGTGGCAGCATTTATATGCCAAACAATAAGGGGCCGATGTGCTCTGGGGTACACCTCACGTCAAAGGGGCCACCGAGGACAAGGCATTGACCATGGCTATTCAGGAAGTCTTATTTAATAAGTCCGATTTTTTTTTTGTCATATTAAAGTCTCTGATGACCATAAAAAAGATTTATGTAACTTGATACGACCAAAAAAGGTCTAATAAGGGTCAAAGAGTTTCCAAAACCTATTTCCATGAAATACAAAATTTCATCATGAAATAATTTTATCCATCTCAAGTCTGATATTTTTTTCACTCTTTAAAATCCTGCTTTACCAAAGGATTTGTCCTTTTATGGTCAATTTAGAGTGTCTAAGATATTGAATTAATAAACACCCCAGATCAATAATAAAATACAATATGCAAAGAAATTATTTGGCCATAGTTTTTTTTTCTTGGTGAGGCCATTAAAGGTTTAAAGGTTGGCCCTTTCTTTCGTTTCAAGTTTAAACCAGTCCAGTGAATGCAAAAGGACCTAATCACATCAGCAAATGTTTCTTAATTTTCAGTCAGTGTAAGAATGAGCAGCAGTGTCCTGGTTTGGTCTGTTTGAGTCTGATGTCCTCATTAAACATCCCAGATTCACCTCATTGCTTACACTGACATCAAGTGTGGCTCAGTCCAGACCATTCCCTAAAGGCCGTAGAGTGTTGGTCCGTTTTACTGCTGGGTTTCACTTGAGAACAGGGAGCCTGGCTTGTGATCTTTTGGGCCGTAAGGACTAATTTAAGGGAGCACTGACTTTCTGCATGTTTAAGAGAAGAGCTGAGAGTAAGGTTTAGCGAAGACAGTTTTGTCCTTTAGAATGAGAAGAGCTCCCTCTAGAGGTCAACCTACAATCAAGTAGAGCCACACATGAAGCTGCTCACTCACTTTGTTTTCAGTTGCGATCTGATGGGATGACACAGATCCAGAGCTTTGAGTCTGTGCGTCCTTGAGAGAGTATCGTGTGCTGGACATTTTTGGATTTGTGATATTGGCCCAAGTAAATACAAATGACCTTACTTGACTACACCCCGACCGGTGACCTCATTGAATAACAGCACCAATGACAAACTGACACAAGCCTCTCTCCCGTTGTATGCCTCTAACTCTGATGGCACAAACAACAAACACTCAGAGAGAAAGAGATAGTTTCATTCTTATGCACTCATCCATTTTACTTCTGCGACCTCTGCTCCTCTGAGGCATGTATTAATAATAATAATAATACATTTTATTTATAACGCACTTTACATTCGGATTAAATTTCCAAATGCTACAAGGTAAAGCAGATAAAAGCATCAATAAAAACAACATAATAATAATAATGATATAAAAAGATGACCAAAATGCAGCAATGTTAATGAAAGCTATAGGCTCTTCTAAAAAGGATTTTTTTTTAAGTACCTTTTTAAAAGTCTCAGTCATCTGTGGAGCCCTCAGATGGTCAGGGAGGGCATTCCACAGACGAGGGGCAACAGAACAGAATTTCCTGATCACTCATGATGCCTAGCTTAGTCCGGGGGAGGACAAGGTGGTTTAATGGCATTAATGTCTCTGCTGTGTCAATCTCCTTCATTAGAGTGAAAGGGAGGAAAATGCCTTTATTTTATGTGTTTACCGTTTTCCTCTCAGAGGTATAGGTCTTAAGTAGAACAGACACATGCTCACTTAAATTATTTACTCTTCTATCAGCGTTAATGGACATGTCAATCACATAACCAGCTCAACCTGGTCCTCTACAAGCTGTACCCTTCTCATAATGAAAAACAGCTTCACATCCATTTCAACTAAAGAATCCATTTTACAGTCTGTATGATGTTAGACTATGTTACACTTAAAATGGCTAAATATAATGATACTTTAATTTCAGATACCAGTGGGCCTTACTGACATCTTTATTTCTACATCCCTGCATTTTCCACTCATGTGCAGGAACCGCAGTCTTCCATCCGCAGTATGCCTCCGCCCTTCTGTAAATAGGTACTTCCCTCAGCCCTCCGTCACACTGTCTTCCCTGTGTCCAACTCTTAAGTGGTGTATCTCTCTCCCTTCTTCTGCTGGTCTGCTCACATTCTGTTCCCTCCCCGAACTCTGGTTTTTCATATATAATGCATGTTAAACAAACAGACATGTCACAGTCACTCAAAGGCATTGCTGTCCCTTAGCTGCGGCGAGGGGACAGCCATGCGTTTTGAGACTGGCGAGGTCACGTCTCAAAGGCCCTTGTGTGCAGCCTGAGCCCAGCTGAGCTACTGTCGGCTGCACAAATACAAACTGTACATTCATCTCCCATTCTGCAGTCTATTACACAGAAATATTTGAGATCAAATCTGTTCAATCTTCACACGGATCTTTACAATTTGGGCTCAGATCTCACTAATGGACATCTGATTACCGGCATAATTGTCCAATCTTCTGTACGGTGAAGACGCTTACAAAGCATTGTTAAATCCATCCTCTTTTTCGTCACTTCTGGCCCAGAGTGCTAAAGACTATCAGACTGCTTTACACGTGAAGCTAATTTATCTGTGAAAGCATGTTGGGAAAACACTTTTAAACTGCATTCGTACATAAATGATCACACACATACACACTGAGCTGGAAAATCCCAATTTTCCAGATGTAGGGTTCTGTAGCATGGAGCCTGAGCCACTCATACAGAAAATGCATTATTCTCCATCAGCACTGCGGAGCGCCTGTGCTCTTATACCATCCAACACTAGCGTGAACATACAAATGGAGTTTACCACTTGATGGAGGGTGTGATGGGGCTTGAGAAGCACAAGAGTATGAGTGGGATTGTTCTCGATCAGCGACAAAGTAAGTTCATTTTCATTTTCCCTACAGAGTATGCTCCACTTGTCTTGATGTTACATAAAGCAAAATGACTAAGTGCACATTTCCCGGTCTCATTGTTCAGCATTTGTTGTTGAATGCCACCAAGAGTGTCAACATTTGCATATTTTCTTCAGTTCCCCAAACATGTAGATATTTGCACATGTCTTCACATTACATCTTTTCAAAATCAAGTCTGATCATGATGGAATTTTTTGCATATTAACGTACTTATAGGTACATGGCGTGGAGGAATTGCACACTGATATGCAGCAGGCTCACTTGGGTGCTAAGAATAAATAGTAAGAATAAATGATGGATCCATCTCCTCTTTCCACCCACTGTGGAGAGAGAGAGGGCAAACTGGATTTATTCAGACAGGTAATATGCACAGTGACTCAGATTGTATACTGTGTGTGGATGAAATGGGCTCCAGAGGCTTTTCCTCTCACAAAAAAAGCAAATATCGGTCCAGGAATAAGATATTGATTCATCATTTTCCAGTGCTGAAGCTGAGTAAATATGCTAAGAAGTTGCATGACCCGTGGTCACCAATAATTGGAGTCCTGTAAAAGTCAGAGGCCTTCTCTCGTAAATGATAAATTGAGATCACAAGGAGGACATTCTGTATATCTGACATGTGGGCACATCCAACACACACACATCCTAATGGGTATCTTTCTGCATTTGTCTTCTGATGTAACTATATATAGTTATGGTGGCGGTAAACTACCTAGAGGGGTGCATACATTACATACCAGAATATGTGTCGGGGGGGCAAAGTGAAGCGCTTGCACCCTCCACTGGCTGCTTAGGGAATAGATAGCTGGGTGAATGGATGGATACTGGGGTGGATGAAGTATTCAAGTGCTCAGATCCTGTAGTTCAGTAAAAGTACTGATGCCACACTGTGAGTACACTATACCACATCACAAGTTGATCCCAGTGGCTGTTGCCCTGGTGTGTGAATGATGGCGTGAAAGGTTATCGCTCCTGCTGAGCAGGCGGCGCCTTCCATGGCAGCCTTTGTCATCACTGTATGAATATTTGTGTGACTTTAGAAGGCTGGCTCTTGTTGGAAAGCGCTTTGAGTGGTCAAGCAGACTGGTAAAGGGCTATATAAGTACAGACTATTTACCGTTTACCAGCACTCATTGTTTGACAATTATATACAGTGGGATGTTTACTGTTGTGGATGCCACAGGTTTAGGTAAGACCACCCTGTCTGCTGACAAGTAGTTTAATCTGATGATAGTCATGGCTTGTTCATAGAATTAAAGTCTTGTAAGATCCAGGTATCTCTAAGGAATTCCTTTTTAATTGGATACGTCAAAAGGGGTTCTCAAAGGTTTATTTAGCTTAAGGAGTATTAGAATGTTATGAACGCATTAAGAAACACTTAATCATCCAGTTCAACATAAATATTTCAGATGAAAACTGTGAAAGTGTGTTGTGTCTCTTCTCATCCACTTCTTACATGCTGCACACCATGTGTGTCTCTGTTTAATAACACATGTACCAGTCTGCACATTTAAAAGATTGGCCGTCTTTCACATGTGGAAAATTGATTTACCTTTATATTTATCATGTAATTATGCGTCGAATTTAATTAAATGGTATTTTTACCTTTATTGAAATACGTCTATGCAGATTGTATTTTGAATCTTTATCATACATTTCTCTATTTATGTCTGTGAGGGGTGATCCATTAATGTCGTGTCCGATCTTTTCCACTGGATGTCACAAAACCTCACCGACAGGCTTGATCCTGCAGTGAAATCTTCCCTCCACTGGAGGAAGATCGCGGACAGAAACCTGCTAGAACAACCGTTAAAGCTGCAGGAAGGAAGAAGATGCAGCAGAGAAGCAGACACCGTCGTGTAAACGAAGGGAACGCTTTGAATCTGTCAATAATAAACTGCTGAAAGTCTAACAGTAAGCGGTAAGAGTATTATGGGATACATTGTTACTGTGTGTTTATTGTGTATAAGTGAATACGTTCAGCTGGAAGGATGAAAAACTACGACGTCGTGTCCAGACGTAAACACTAAACAACACGTGACAAAGAATGAGTAGGTTCTCCTGCATGCTGGTTAAAGTTCTCATCCAAGAAGCTGACAGGAAGAAACTCTTCAAACCTAACAAGTGCTTGTCCTTTAAACTATTGTGGAATCAGAATCAGAAATACTTTGTTAATGCCCGGGGAGAAATTCCTTCGCCACAGATTCTTCTTAAAAACCTGTTAGAGTGAAAGACACAGAGTACGAATAAGAAATAAGAAAACTATACATACAGCTATATATGTGAAACAATGTGAGAATGTTTTATGATGATATAAGAATACAAGACTAATATTATTATATTATTACAGTATTAGTGCAAACAGACGTGCACACATGAAAAAGTCCCCAATAGGCATTATAAAGTATGTCAGGTAATTAATGATTATAGTCCAAAACAAGTATATTGACTCTGTATGCAATTTAAGTGTCTAAAAAGTGTCCATCGGAGGGAGGGGTTGAGGATGCAGGTCATTGAGTGTTTGTGAAACATGATGATGTCCAACAAATAGTCTTAGCAAATTTAGATACATTATGAAAAGTGGAATGTTGTTATTTGCAGAAAACTTGCTGCAGACTCGTAGTATTTCCACCAGAAGCTCTGCTCTTAAATAGACACTTTAATATCTTCTAAATGCTGACATTTTTCATGACAGAATCTATTGAGTGGAGCAGATAATGCAGCATGAGCTGTAGCCACATGCTTAACATCCAATATATATACACCAATCTGACTTAACATTACAACCACCTGCTTAATATTGAGAAGGTCCGTATTTTGTTGTCAGAAAAGCTGATGATCCATCAATGCATGGACTCTTCAAGACATTCGAATGGCTGCTGTGGTAACTTGCATGAAGATATTAGCAACAGCTCCTATTAAGTTATATGACATTTGAGGTTCAGAATACATGAGCTTTGAGAGAGAAATGTTAACTTGCTGCCTAATGTATCCCACTCACTGACAGGTGCCATAGTGCCAAATAAATGACCTGATTGCAACAACAAAAAAATGGCAGAACGTGTTCAAGGTTTTACTTTGCCGTTTCAAATTAAATCATGACTTAATTTTCTCAGGAGCTGATTAACGTGTCCTCCAGTCATGGCTGAAGAGCCAGCTTCAGACATCCAGCTACTCAGAAGCCAGAAGGCCAAACTTATTGAAATTCTAAGCGGTGATGCCGACTACGTGCTGCAGCATGCAGATTCTCGCCGTCTGCTGTCTCCTCATGGCTACCAGCAGGTAAAAAGTTGCCGTATTCCTAGCGAGAAGGTGAGAGACCTGCTGGACCATGTCATCCACAGAGGGCCTGAAGCAGCACGTAGACTACTGGAACTGCTGAATGAAGCTGACCTGCAGAGCACCTTCCCAATGCTTTGTTTTCTTAAAAATCTTAGTACATCATCTTCAGGTACAGTGGAACGAAATCTGCTCATTATTTTTAGAAACACTGTTAGTGTAATCTGTAAAATCTATTTTTTTATATTTGTAAGGCATAAAGGAAACTTCCAGAGTGAGAGAAGGAGCTCCTGATTTACAAGAGACCGTTCCATCCAAACAGGTTCGCAACACAGGTGGGTCATATTACCCTCACTAGGGCTAATCTACTGAAAACACGAACATCGCCTACTTTATCTGCTTCTATCTCGTCACACAGGCTCTTGCTTGGTGTCCGAGAAGCAGCTGATGACTACGGCTCGTAACATTGGTAGATCTTGGAGGGAGATTGGCAGACTGGCTCTGGACGTCCCGTCTGTGAGGCTGGAACAGATTGAAGAGGACCATTCGCTCCATGTGGAGCGAGTGTTTGCAATGTTGTGCTACTGGCGTACCCGCCTGAGGCAAAAAGCCACTGCTGCTCATCTTCACTCTCTGCTCTCCCAGGAAGACTGTGCACTGCCAGCTGAAAGCATTGCCTTCCTGCTGGAGCCTAACTGAAACCTCTGGAAGGAATCACCGTTTGAAATTGTTCTTATTCGAAATGAGGGCTTTCCTTCACATCAGGACAATATAGTGCTTGGATTTGAAGAGTATCCCTTGTAGTGCCACTTGTTTTATCATGACACTACCTCTCAATGGTAGTCTGACTTTCATTATGATATATTGAAAAACTTTATTTTGTTTTATAAAATGTATTTGAAAGACATTTGTCTTTTTTAATTATGTAACTTTTATTGATTTTCATTATCCTTTCATTCAGTAAGGGATTGGAAAAAATATTTATAGAAGAGGATGTCATTTCTTGGTCTTTTTACCAACATAAATGCACCATATATGTTGGTGTGCCACATGCTATTCGCTTGAACTAATAAGTTGTAGAGGAAAGTTGTTGACCAGCCTTGTCCTATTAATTAATTAATATGATACTCTTGAAAATAAAGTTTAAAACAGGATGAAAGACTTTAATGAAATGCAAAATCCCACATCCTTTGAGATTAAGTATTCAGTATACCCTCTGGAGTGGCATCTTAAATATTTAACAGGCGCCATACAATGTAAAGAAGTTTGCAGACATAGCAAAACTACTTATCTTACAAGGGTTCACAGAACTTAAAAAAAAGAATAAGAAAAAAAATATCAACAAACGATATAATTGTGCATAGTTTTCTTAGCCGTCACTGACACTTGGCCTGCAGAAACTTCATACGCTGCTGTTGGAACTTTCTGTACAGCTCAATCAGTGGCAGTGCCCAAATTCATGGTCCAACGAGTATGGGCAACGGTCTTTTATACTCTTAATTAGAAACATAAGGATAAGACTTTGACCATTGATGTGTGACTGAGTGTAACGTCGTACTTCGGTCGAGTACACCGGGTACGGAAAACGTTTGAAATGTACCATAGCGTTCCTCAGCACCTCATCCACATAAGATAAGATAAGATGAACTTCATTGTCCCTGGAGGGAAATTTTCTATGGGCAGCAATGTAGTCATACAGCCCTAAGCAGTTACAGCCGATAAAGGTATAGAATCACGATATACACGGGCAGAAAGATAAAAAATAAAAATAAAACAATAAATCAATATCAATAGGCTAATGTAAACGCTTTATGTCACCCAAGATGCATGTGAGCTTCACGTGGGACGTGCCAAGATGAAAGGTACAGAACACTTCAGCTAGTTATAGATAGTGACAGGCAGGAAGGGCATATAGCATACAATCAGCAAGGCAGGATGTAAATGAATGTGTCAGACCGTACAATATTGCACTTGACCTATTCCTACTGAACATTATATTGCAAAGTATGTCCCCTGAGTGAATTATGGACCTGAGAAAGGAGCATGAACCTGAGACAATATTTATGATAAAACCGTTTTTCAGGAGTCAGAACTGAGCTTTTTGTTTAGAGATGAAATTGAAGTGGGAAGGAATGATTGTTTGAACCGGTTCCTTCTGTGTTTGGGTGTTGTGTAGCTCTACCTGATGGTAAAAGCTGGTATTCGTGCAGAATGTGTCAGTGAGAATGTGTGATCATTTATTCTCTTGTGGGCATGTCTACCAAAAGTTTTTTCTTAAATGTTGTTCAAAGAGGGCTGTTTTTTAATTTGGTGTTAAACTGGACCGTCCTTCATTTGCGTGTGTCCAAACCATCTCAATCTGGCCTCTCTTTTTTTGTCTCCAAGACGTCTAACCTGGGCCGTCCATCTGATACGCTTCTGTCTAATCCTGTCCATCCTCTTCGCTCCCAAAGAAAGACTTATCTTCAACTCTGCCAACTCCATCTCTGCCTCCTGTTTTTTATCAGTGCCGCCGTCTCTAAACCATCAGCTGAGCTGCTCCCATTTTGAAAAAATGTCTCTTCACTTTTGCTGCTACTCTTCTGTCACACATAACTCCTGACACTCTTTCCACCTGCAATCATTTTTCCACACATCCCATTGCCCTCAGCCATTGACCCCAGGTACTTAAACTCCCGCACCTTCTTCACCTCTACTCCTTGCATCCACACAGCTTATTTAAACATAATTAATTAAATGCACATCTAGGGAATCATTTAATAGCAGTATATTCCTCAGTGATTTGGAAATCAAAAATAATCACTATTTAACCATACATAGTACAAATTGTATTGACAATGTACATTTCGCTGCCAGCCATTGCTGCATTGTATTATCAATCAAATAAGGGAGGTTTTGAAAAGGAAAAAAAACAGTAAATACAGCTTGAAAAAAATTATTGATATTGACCTTCTATTTATTCTGTTTCTTTTGTGGTCTACAATAATAATTATAGTTTATATTCTTTATTAGCACTTTCATTGCACTCTGCATCCATACAGTACATTACTAAAAATAAACCTCTGGAACAATTGGTCGATGGAATAGAAGTTAGAGAGAGGCATACCTGCCCTGAGACAGCTAGATGAGGAAAGGCAGGAGTTTGGGGTTGAGAGTAGAAACTTTAAAGGTTGGCACAATGACAGGTAAAGGTAGAAGGCCGGTATGATGAAGAGAAGGAGGGTAGATATATTGTGTGTTCAACAGACCAATTGGAAAGGCAGCAAAGCTAAAGGCACTGGAGGAGGGTGCAAACTATTTTATCGTGTTGTTGATAGTTGGAGAAATGTTGTCGGGATGATCTTGAAGGGGAGTATGTGAAGAGTGTTCTGGAAGTAATGAGAGTGTCGGACGAGTGGGGAGTATGAAGATTGAAATTCCAGGTGTGATGATGGATTTGGCGCAGCATGGTGGCATAGTGGTTAGCGCTGCTGCCTCACTAAAAGAAGGTACTGGGTTTGAATCCATGTCTGCCGGCCTTTCTGTGCGGAGTTTGCATGTTCTCCCTGTGTCTGCGTGGGTTCTCTCTCCGGGAACTCCGGCTTCCTCCCACAGTCCAAGAACATGTGATACAGGTGACTTGGTGACACTAAAATTGCCTGTGGGTGTGGGTGTGAGTGCATGTGGTTGTGTGTGTCTATGTGTCTGCCCTGCGATGAACTGATGAATTGTGCAGTGTGTACCCCCGCTCTCGCCTGTTGTAAGCTGGGATAGGCTCCAGCCCCCCCGTGACCCTGAACAGGATAAGCGGTAGATAATGAATGATGAATTTGTTCTGCGCTTACGCCCCACGAGTTGGAAGAGAAAGAGAATTTCTGGATTGAGTTGGATGAAATGATCTAGAGTACTACCAGGAGTGAGAGACTGATGGTGGGTGCGGACTTCAATGGGAATGTTGGTAAAGGGAACAGGGGAGATCAAGAAGTGATGGGCAGGTAAGGGGTTAAGGACAGGAGCATGGAAGGAAAAGGATGTGAAAATGATGAATATGGCTTTGGTGGACACATACTGTATTTCAAGACGTGGGAGGAGTACAGTGTGACATATAAGGGCAAAGAAAAATAAGTTAAATAATATGAAATAGTTGTCCTTACCATGCTATATAAAAAGGTTGAGCTAATCTAATGAAATGCAAAATTTCATCATGAAATTATTTTACAAGTCACTTTTTTTTACCTTTTAAAAAAGTGGCTTTTCATTTTATGGTAAATTTAGTGTTTAAGATATTAAATTAATAAGAGGCCCAAAAGAAATAAAATATATAAAAAATATGCAAACAAATAAAAAAAATATATATATTTTCTCTGTTGGCGAGGACATTAAAGGGTTAAGAAAAAGTTGGCAATTTGTGGGCAGCAGTTGGGTTTCATGCCAAGAAAGATAACTAGAGATGCAATGTCTGCTTTGATAATTCTGATGGAGGTCAGAAGGAGTTGCATTGTGTCTTTGTGGATTTAGAGAAAGCTTATGACAAAGGGAGGGATTGTGGGATTGAATGAGGAAGTCTGGAGTGATAGGGAAGTATGTTAGCGTGGTACAGGATATGTCTGAGGGCAGGAGGACCGCAGGGATGTCATTGAGAGTGCAACGGATGGGTTTCAAGTCGGAGGTAGGACTGCGCTGGAGAGAAGAGGGATGAAGGTCAGTCGCAGCAAGACAGAATACGTGTGTGTGAATGAAAGTGAGGCAGTTGGAGTGGATGGAGAAGAGTGTCAGGAGTTAGCTGCGATGACATTAGTGCGTGAGACCTGCACTGCTGTATGGATCAAAGATGCAAAAGACAGCAGGCATAGCTGGGTGTGGCAGAATTAAAAATGTTTTGATTACATTTTCTATTGATGAGGATGGACAGGATTGGAAACAAGCGCATCAGAGGGAATATCCAGTTTAGACGTCTTCGACAAAAAATAAGAGAGGCCAGATTGAGATGGTTTTGACGTGTGAAAAGGAGGGACATTGGATCTATACTAGAAGGATGCTGGAGATGTAGCTGTAAGGTAGGAAAAAATAGGTAGAACAAAGAGGAGGTTTCTGATTGAAGTACAAACGGGCCGAGACCTTCAATTCTAGGAGAAGATCTATAGTTCAATATGTTTGACCAAGATAAGGATATTGTTCTTTGTTTGTTTCTTTGTTTTTTTTTGTTTTTTTGTGATTGATTTATTATTATCTGAGAAACTTTGATATTTATTATCGGAATGACAGCAGACCAAAGTTTATTCACATCTTGCAAGAACTGAAGCAATACTGCACCAGTTTAACAACTTGGAAATCATAAAGGCAATTAAACAGAGCCGTAGGTTTAGCAGTTTTATGTTGAAACTTTGATATATTTTTTTTAGATTTAATATTATTTTTATTTTTTTCTCTTTTATTTTCTACCTACTTCTTCTATCCGCTGGCGAATCGATGTATTTGCATGTTTTTGTAGATACGTATAAAATGATCAATAATGCAGTCAGAAGCACGTGGCCGGTTATCAAGCAGAAGTTATTCCAACTTATTATTGCACGTTAATCATTAGTAGAAAGCGCCGCTCGTCGCTCTTGTGCGTCACCACAGACGCTTTGCAGTACGTCACGTCTTTAATGCTCGAGGACCTGCGGCTCTCTATTTAAAAGTGCGCGCCTGTGTTGAACACGGGGGCTAATGACTGACCGGGTAGCCTCGTTGCCGTTTTCGGGTTGGTGAAAACTCCAAACACGCAGATCCGTGAGACTGAACTGGCGCGTTTCTAAAATAAAAAACAAAAAACACTTTCCATCAGAAATTCAGACTGGGCCTCATAGCTTCTCTCATTGTGTCCACATCATCTCCGCTGTTGTTTCATTAGTCGGGGACAAGTGTTGACTCCGCCTATCTCCTTCTACGTGCCTTCACTTTGTGGCCATTTTCTTGTGTCCGTCAGGGCAGTGGGGGAGAGGAGATCAGCTGAGAGAACTTTGCAGACATGGCCAACAACCCTCCGGCATCACGTACGTATATTGTCATGCATGTGTCCGTTTATGTTCATTTTCAGCTTTTAGAAGTGATTGCTGGTGTCTAAATAAGTGTTCTGAATCCCGCAGATGTTCCTGAAGGTTTGAATGAACCTCTGATTGATCACTCAGAGGGTCAGCTCTTCCTCAATGAAGCCTGCAAAATTATTAAGGAAGAGGTTCTCTGCAAGGGCACCGACGTTAATGAAAAGGTATTTAGTGGAGGCTGGAATCTCTTTGGTATCAGATTGCCCCGGGGGTCCAGAAGGAAGCTCAGGAAATAAATATTTCTGTATGGTGAATGTACAAAATAATTGCATCTTAGACAATGAAGACAAGATAAATATAATGGTAAACGTTTTTAGGATTACATAGTTTTTGGATCTTTGTAATCAATATATTTAAATTGCATCACAGGCCTTCAACTGAGAACAGATCCACTCAGTCTGCTTGACCTGAATGTGTTTTTAATGAAGTCACATGATTGAAGTGGTATTTACTTTTGATTACTCACGTTGATAGAACAAGTAGGGTTAAAACGTCTTATGTCTTATCAATAAAATCTCTGAAATCTGTACTTAGTAGATGCAACATAACTGTGTTCAGTAAAGTAAACTTTATTATGTTAGTAAATTTAAGTTAATTGTATCATATTGCACTTAATAAAGAGGGGTTAGTGACATTGACTTAAAAATATTTAGTATTGATTGATTTACTAGTCTGTCTCCACTTTTTCAACTAGTGACAGGAGACCAGTTGACATAAGTAAATTAAGAAAATGTGATGCTTTATTTCTCCGAGCGTTTGTTTTCCCTTCTGCAGGTTTGTGTGTGGAAAGAGCCAGAGGAGCTGGCTCTGCTGCTGGATCTAGAGCTTAGGGCGACAGGGGAGCCCAAGCAGAAGCTGCTGGATAGAGTCAGAGATGTTGCCAAGTACAGTATCAAGACATGTAAGACTGCTGGGGACTGCTCGGGCATTTAAATACATCTTAGACAGTTTGCATCACAAGTCTTTTCTCATTCATTTCAGGTCATCCACGTTTTTTTAATCAGCTTTTTGGTGGAGTGGACTATCATTCCATGGCAGGCCGGTTTCTCTCCGAGGCTCTAAACACTAATGTGTAAGAATCAATATAATGCCTAACTTTCAGTTTGATTAAAACACAAATGTAAAAAAAAAAAAAAAAGTTTTAAATATAAAACACAATCCAACCAACAAGGTGATCTGTTTACAATGTAAAAAAGAATCAACACAATGCTTAACTTTCCGTTTAATTAACAGACAAAGGATTAAAAAAAATTGTTTTAAATATAATAAATAATCTAACAAACAAGGTGATCTGTTTACAATGTAAAAAAAAAAAGTAATATACAGTATCAGTAGTATACTAGTAGTATATATACTGGTGTAAATATATATAATAGTAGTATAGTATACTGGTTTCAGTTCACAAATGGCAGAGATTAACAAAATGCAATTTTTTTTGGCAGATCTACTATAAACCTGTTTAAGATCATTTCCTTTGAAAAGCCCAGCAGCCATCTACAAGTACTTGTCTGTCTTCGAGAATCACATCTATATAGGCAAATTCAATTTCAGATTTGGCATATTTTATAAAATAAGACCTATTCATCATTTATTTAGACTTAAATCAACAATATAAAACACATATATGCACCGTTTTTTTAAAATCTTATTTAATATCTACAAAAGAAGGTATGTTTATGTTGAGAGGTTTTATACGGCACATTTAAATATACAAAATCTGTAATGCAGACTTTGGATTTAGGATAGTTCTCTCCTTGTGACATTACAGTATTTTACCATAAATTTAAACAAACTTTTAGATATTTTCACAAAATAAATCTGTTTTCCACACATTGAAAACAGAGTAAGTTATGTACCGTTTCTTGATTTAGGGTAATGCAGTGTCTTTTGCTGAGGTGGTATTTTAATTTTATGGTTTTTCACATTACAGTGTTTACTGCGATTTCCACAAACATTTTTTATGGTGTGTAAGGTAATGGTAGGAGGAGGAATCACACACTGAAAAATAACCACTGTAATATTTTAGTAATCTTGACAGCCCTTTGTTTAATAATGTACTGACAATATACTGTCAAGCAGCATAAAAAGAATGCTTTTATGCTGCTTGACATATAACATCTTAAATAAATGCAGTGGGCTGACATTAAAAGGTTTAAATGAAACCAAAACAATTGAATAAACGCACTTCAACATTAAACCTCACTACGGTGCTCGAGTAAATGTGCTTAATAGTTCTGTAACTGTTTTTGTTGTAGCTCTAGGAGTGTCCATGTAAGGATCCTGTAGGGGGATCTAGTGAACTGAGGCAGGGAGGTCTCAGGAGAAATATGTAGGACTATAAAAGATGAAAAACACAATTATCATATATATCTGTTCATTTGTCTAAAAGAGTTATGCCGCTTTTCGATTCTTCATCATAGAAACTCATGTCTTAAAACTGGGTATCTCCTCGAGATACAGGCCAGCCTTATCAGACTGAATACACTGAATATCCAGACTGTGTCAGATCCTTATCTGACAGAATGCCGATTAAGTAAATAAGAATAAGCATGAGGAAGCTAAACCTTATCGAACTAATAAAAGAAATCCAATATATCTATTGATGGAATGTTTCAAAAAGTGCAAGGAATTGATATTTTTTCTTGTTTTGCTGATACTGAACCGAGCTTTTCCTTTTTTCTGCCATTTTACATTTGTGCTACACAGCCTTTTGGAGAAAAATGATTTGCTTTCACTGCATTAAATTATCTTGGATGATTTATTATATATTTAAATACTCAAAGTAGGATGCTGTTATGTACTTTCAAACACCCATATAAATAATGTATAATTAATTGTAACACCCAGAAATGAATGTTTTTGTGTACGTTGTTACATGTCACTGTTATAATTTCATAATATAATAACAATGAGACATTTTGTGTTTAAACTGCAGCTTCACCTACGAGGTGGCCCCGGTGTTTGTTCTGATGGAGCTTGAGGTCCTAAGAGCACTACGGCATCTTGTTGGCTGGACAGAGGGTGATGGTATTTTCTGCCCTGGGGGGTCTACGTCTAACATGTTTGCCATGAACCTTGCACGCTTCCATCTTTTCCCAGAGGTCAAAGCACAGGGTCTGTGGGCTGTACCACGACTCGCCATCTTTACATCTGCAGAGGTCTGAAGTGTTTGTTAAACACTGCATGTCTGGTGGGGTTGATGAAACGGTACAGAGTGAAACTTTCAGAGGAGTTCACTGAGGGTCACATTTTAGGATTTGTGTTTCTCTGCATAGATATGATTAAAACATATATTCTTTGTGTTATTTGTGTTTTCTTTTCAGAGTCATTATTCTGTAAAGAAGGGGGCTGCCTATCTGGGATTTGGCACGGACAACGTAATCGTGGTGGATGTGGATGATGGGTAAATTATAGTTCATTATCTATTTTAAAAAATCTATTAATTTTCAAGTCATTTAATTAAGCAAAAATATTAAAAACTATCGTGAGCTTTTCATAATCTTATCAGTTTTTTTAATTATCCTGTGGTTCTGAACCGTTATAAATACAGTATATATATATAAGTAAGAGCCCATCAAATTTGAATCTAACTGGTAACTTGCTCTTGTTTCTGCTTCTTGCCATGCTCCCTCGTTCAGAGGTTGCATGATTCCAGAGGACTTGGATAAAAAGATAGAGCTGGCAAAATCTCAGGTATTACTTAATTAATGTTTAGCTAGACCCCGTAGATATCTTAAATAGAAGAGAACTGAAGAGGCCTCTTGGATGAGAGGTGAAACATCTTCAAACCAAAACAGAAGTCCAGATCCTTTGGATTCAACCCACATGGAATATATTAAATGTATACTGTCTTGTTACTTGTATTGGTTTTAACAAGAATAACCCACTAGATATAACTAACAATGAAACTGATGCATTTTGTTTGTCCTCTGTACTGAAAAGCCCATTGGAATGATTTAACTTGATCTCATGGGATGGCGTATTCACTTTCAGTTTGTTTGCTCCAGGATGCAGTGCCACTTCTTGTAAGCTGCACATCAGGGACTACCGTTCAGGGTGCTTTCGATCCGCTGGACCTCATAGCTGACATCTGCGAGAAGCACAAGCTCTGGATGCATGTAGATGTGAGTCCCTTTGTGGACGACAAATCCGCATCCCTATAGCCAGCCTTAGTTTTGTGAAGCTGCTGAATTTGTGGCATTTAAGAACATGCAGAATTGTCTGTTTTGCTCTGTTTACAGGCTGCGTGGGGAGGGGGTGTGCTCTTTTCCAAGCAACACAGACATCTGATGAATGGGGTCGACAGGTAGCAATATGTATGCCAGAAATGTGCATGTGTTCAGAGGAAAGCAACATTTTTGCCTATTCAAGACGATTCAGAGAATACACTTTATGTATACGTATCTTTCTCTCTCTCCCTCTCTCTCACGCTGTGTGTATTTCAAGAGCTAGTTCAGTAGCCTGGAACCCTCACAAGTTGCTTTTGGCTGGCCTGCAGTGTTCTGTCCTGCTGATACAAGATAACACGGTTTGTCTAGGCTGAAGCATCACCAGACACAAATCATAATGTTTTGCTATGTTTTTTATAAAGAACTTTTTAATCGTTGACCAACGTTAACTAATACTTTTCTTCAGGAGCTGTTGAAGCGATGCCACAGTGCCAACGCCTCATACCTGTTCCAGCAAGACAAATTCTACGATGTCCGTCTGGACATAGGGGACAAGTCGGTGCAGTGCAGCCGCAAGGCAGACTGTCTTAAGCTGTGGTTGATGTGGAAAGCTGTTGGCTCCTCTGGTTTGGAAGAACGTGTAGACAAAGCTTTTGTCCTTGCAAGGTAAATAAGGTTTATATCTGTAAAACAACACAGTAAAATCCAAATTATCTCATATCACGCCTCCACCCAAGAGTGCCTGTAGAGTATCCCTGCCCATCAGTACGTACCAAACAGAGGCTAGTCTGTCTGATTCTCCTCAAATATGCTCAAAAGAATCCAATGAAGTTTCAAAAACACTTTTAGGGGCCTAATGGTACGCATCTTAATTTATCTATATATTTCGCTTATCTGTACATTTTGAGGCATATTTGGACTTATTCGATTTTGCTCTTCCGTAATAGAGGGTGTGGTCTATCCACATCAAATCAAACTGGTGTTTTCCAGTAGTGTGGGCATATGTGTCAAATTTGATACAAATTTTATGGTTCATTTCAGCTTGCAATTTTTATGTAAAAAAAAAGCTCCCCTATCAGACACTCGGCTAATTAGATGACTGTTTTTCAGAATACAAGCATTAAGGAAGTGGGAAAGCCTAAAATTCCTATCTGATATTTTTTAATTACACTGATTTGGTTAAGAAACAAATGTTTTAGCTGAGTTTTGATCCAAGGAAAAACTAAATCTGAGAAATTAACTCGTCTGCAGGTATTTGGTGAAGGAGATCAGAAGAAGGGAAGGGTTTCATCTTTTGAATGAGGTAAATGTCTTAAGCACAGTGAGAAATATTAGTTGCCTTTTTCTTTGATAAGTTTTTGATTACTTGTCTGTATTCTCTTGCATGGCCAGCCGAAGTTTGTGAATGTGTGCTTCTGGTTTATACCGCCCAGTTTGAGGGGGAAGGAAGGAGACACAGATTACCAGTACAAACTGGCAAAAGTAAGTTTGTTGTACATCAGGGTTTATGGGAGCCCTTACGGCCTCCACAACCCAGAAGTTTTAATTCTGTTCTTCCATACACATTAAGAACTCTGATGCAATCCCTCAGCATTTTCAGTTTGTGTGTTTTTTTAGAAATAAGGCAGCCAATGTCGTGATGTATGAATACCTTCTGTAGAGCGCCTATAAGAAGAGCATTTTTCTCTTTGTCTTTCATTTTTCTATCTTGATAATAGGTCGCTCCAATCATCAAGGAGCAGATGATGAAACAAGGAACTATGATGGTGGGCTACCAACCTCTGGGAAACTTGGTCAATTTTTTCCGCATGGTTGTTTTATCGCCGCTTCTTTCTCAGAAAGATATGGACTTCTGTCTTGATGAAATTGAAAGACTGGGAAGAGATCTGTGAAGAAGGTGTCGGACACTTGTCTGTGTAGAGTTAAAGGCCCAAATCATGTCCTTATAAACAAGGCTCTGATGCATCAGTGAAGAAACTTTATCAACTTGATTCAGACTGCTGTCTTAAAGACATACTAAATTGAGAACGCTGAAGACCATGGGCCAAAAATGTTAGCAATAAATGATGGTCAGTTATCTTTTCTATGTCTTTTGAAATATGTGATATTAATTAAACAACTCTTCTGAATCAATTCACCACATTGAACTTTTTTTTGAAGTTTCTGCAGAGCTGAGTTTTTATTCGGGAGGGGTCCTTTTCCGGTTCATCAAAGTTAGAATTTCTGAAATGAAGCTCTATAAAACATCAGCAAATGGTTTTAAAAATGCCCATCCAAATCTACCATTTCAAGACCTTCAATAAACTGGAGTGTTAAAGGGAGGGGGGGGGGGAGATAAAGAAGAAGGAAGAGGAGATGTAGCAGGGAGATGGAATTATGGGGTAAAATATATCTGAAAGAGGACGTGGAAAGAAATCTGAGAAACCATGAAGAAAGAACACTACGTTGAGTTCAAGCTAGTCGACATGAAAAGAAGTGCATCAGTAATAGTTGTAATAGTAATAGTTGGATGTGTGTCAGATACAGAACTGAAGAGAGCATTGGAAGAAACATGCTAAGAGCTCCAGTTAAGGGCGTTGTAGCTGTTAAGAGTGTTTTGTTTGAGTGATAATCACTAAATTAAACTACTAAAAAGATCTGAAACCAAATCCGTTCTGTTGCTTTTTGACTCTGAATTCTTGCCTGACAAAGTGTTCCAGGCCCCTAGATAAACAAGGTCTAAGAAAATAGGATAAAGATTTTTTTTTTTAATTCTGACCAAAAACCAACTCACCTTAATATTTAAGGAGAAACCAATGGCTTTTTCTAGTTCTTGTCAAATTCATCAAATGTGATTTTAAACTTCCACTTTATCCAAGTTAATATTTAACTGTATTTAAGTGAGATTGTCTCATTAAATCCTGTTTTGGGTTTCAGAAGAAACAACCGGAAATTGTCCTGATCTATAAAAAGAAAAAGTACAGTTGAGCTCTTAATGACTATTAAGACTATAATTTACCCTATGAGGCCTTTTTTTCCAGAGCCCATTCAACGCAGACCGCTGAAAAATAGAAAAAGCCCACAGGTGTGTAAACATAATTGGTGAATTTTTGGTAAATGTGAAGAAGCATGCTAAGCAGACAGTGGAAAAACCGAGAGGTTGAAGTAATAGGGATCATGTCCGAGAGAAGAAAGCAAACTGACTGAGCATTTAGTCAAGTCATGTAAAAATCATTAATACTTTTACTTCCAAGATAAAGGATGTTTATGCTTAAAGAAAGTTTACATAATATAGGAAATGCAGTAGAAGAAGTGCAGGTGCTATTGGGAGATTGGTTTAGGTCCGCTGCGGGTTAGGATTGATCCGAATATGTTAAGAAATGAGGGAGACTGGTTTCAGTGGCGTATAAATTAAATTGTTGAACTTGTGATGAGAGGAAGAGGAAGAAAAAGGACGTTTTCCTGAAAGATACTGGATTAATTGTTAGAATCTAAAAAATGTTTCCTACGATCCAGAGGGTGGCAGCACGGAGACACTTCTTCATGAAAGCCCACACCGTTCCCTAGCACGTATGGCCGCCAATGGGGGTCGTCCCGCTCCAGTCAGGTGACACGTCTGACCAATCACGTTTAGCCTTGATCTCCACTTCCGGCAGCGTTTCCTGCCAGTGTTTGTAAACTGAGAAAAAATTGGAAGTGCGAATAGAAATATTAAGCCACAAAACTCCTGAGATCCAAAGGTAAGAAGTCGGATTTTATACAGCCTTTTTCTTGAAGCCATTTGAATGAGGTTTATTCCGTTCTATGTTTTCTTTGAAGTGACGGTAGCCGGTGAGGGAGATGTTATTTTGCGATCGGCGTTGATCCGAACGCCCTGGCTGGCTGTTGTTGTGCGGTGGTGCGGGGGGTGGGGGTTCAGTCATACAAGAGGGGTCCCATAGCCCAACTACAGGCTAGCTAGCACTACTCTATTCCATTTCTCAGAAATCCTCCACATGCTTCACAGTTCTAGATCGAGGCTCTCAGGAAGACGAGGATCTGCTGCTGTTTGGTGAATAAAACTCACTCATGGCGAACCGCTAACGAGCTCCAACGAGTGGACCAGTTTATTAAACGCACATCTGATCTGTGTTAGAACACAAACCATGTGCTTGTGAATCAAAGATCCCCTCGCCTAGATGCTTTTATTGTTCTTATTTTATCATTATATAAAATGTTTTATGAATGCTGTATATTTTTCGGTGGTGGATGGTAGCCGTTTTACTCATGTACTGTACTTAAGTATTAACCCTTTAATATCCTGCTCAACTGTTTGGTTGAGCTCATTTTGAGTCACTATTTCTTATTGAAGAATGTAACTGAACCTGTTAATAATATGACCCAGTGGCAGTATGTTGATGCTAAAGACTAAGGGGCCAAGGATGGAGCCTTGGGATACAGCATTAGTCAGAGGGGACACAGGAGGAGGCATTAATCATGGCTACTGGGAATGTCCTATCCGATAAGTAGGATTTTTCTTACATATTAAAGCATGCAAGGACTCACTAAAGATTATTATTTAACTTGATACAGCCAAAAATATCTAATAAGAGAAGAGTCAAACAGTTTTCTAAAAAGATACTTTACCAAGAGGTTGACCTGGTCCTTTCTGGTCCTGATTTTTCTATGAATTATAAAAAATTTTAAGCCCACATTTTTTTTTGTGCTATTCAAAAGCATGCTTGACCAAATTAATTATCATTTAACAAAATCAATAGATGCCCCAAACAAAATGTGCAAAGAAATATAATTTCCATCTTTCTTTTTTTTTCTGTGAGAACATAAAACGGTAAATTACCAAAGGATTACTAAAGTTCATGTATGGATTATAAAGCGTTACTATCATTATTAAGTATTATTAAATTATCATTATAAAGGATTCTATTTAAGGATAAGTTTGAGATGGCTTGGATACGTGAAGAGGAGGGATAGTGGATCTATTTGTAGAAGCATGCTGGCGATGGAGCTGCAAAGCAGGAGAAAAGGGCGAAGACCAAGGAGGAGGTTTCTAGATGTGGTGAGAGAGGACATGCAGGTGGTTGGTGTGGGCGAGGAAGATGCAGAGGAGAGGGCAAAATTTAAACGAATGATCAGCTGTGGCGACCCCTAAAGGGAACATTCTTTAGTAGACATTTTGCTTCTTCGGTTCTGACTGCCTTGTGGGGAGTCGAGAGGTGATGAGATGATATAGGTGAAAAGTCTTATTGGATTCAACCCACAAGGATTACCATGAACTGGAGGAATGAGAATCTACACAGGCATACCTCAGAGGAAAATATTGTATTTTCAACTTCATTACATTTGTCTAGTTACTAGTTACTTTACAGATTGTGATTTCTATGTGCGTCATATACTCCACTTATCCTCTATGTATTGTCCTACTTCTGCAGCTAAACAGGCTATTTATAAACCATCTTGGATTATCTACAAAATGTCAAAAAGTTGAAAACAGGCGGAACTTGTGAAGAAATAACTTTTCAGATATCAGACAGACAATGCCATAAACAGGCTATGATGATATTCCAGATTGCAAAAAATAATTACATCACTATTTATCATCTGTATGACCTACATATTGATGCAACATTAAAAAAAAACGATTTAGTGTAATAGTAAAACACTGAGAGGGAAGATTCTACTGCACAATGAGTACTTTTACTTTCATCCTTTAAGTATATTTTGTTGATGATATTTACATACTTTTACTGAAGGGAGGTCTTGAATGCAGGACTTTTACCTCTAGTGGAGTATTTTCATTGTGTGGTATTAATATTTTTTACTCAAATAAATTAATCGAACACTTAATCCACCACTGTGATTTTTCTCCATTATGTATTTTCATTTTAGGTGCATATGCTGTTAAAGCATAACAATGCAAAGACTAAAAATTCTACTTCTCTGTAAAGGGATTTGTGTGAATAGTAGTTTTGTTTACTTTCCTTTCTGGAAGTGATTAGATGAACTGCTCTCCAGTCTTGAAGATTAAACTGTTACCCAGATTTTCTGTTTGTTTGTGTAATAATGGTGATGATAAGAAAGAAGAAATAAATAAATATCCTTTATTGATCATATACAGCCATACACAGTACAACATAGTGAAAATATGTCTATATATCTGATCCATCCCTGAGTGAGCAGTAATTATAATGTATTCTGATTATTATCACTTATAGTTGCACTTTGTACAATACAGTGATATTTGTTCTCTATAATTGATTGCACCCATCCGGGCAGCAAATCCAGGACTTTAGGACATGTAGATTACAGTAGGACGAACCAATGACTTCATTAGCTCCAGGGACAAACTGCTATGTTTTAGTCTTGTATATATACACAGAATACCACAATATCTGTAGTGAGTTTTACTGTAGACAAAACTCAGCAGTCATGCATCTGGTCAGGAGGTCCAACTCTGGCCTCTGGACTCTGTGGAGGAGTTGGGGAGGGGGAAGTTAACCAAACTCATATCCAACCTGGAAAGCACCTCTCACCCTGTTCCGGCCAGATTTAATGACCTTAAATCCAGTTCACTGACGCTGTGATCATTCATTTGTCACTTGAAGCTGAGAAATGTTATTTGAGCAGAAACCAATGAAACTCTTCGTTATGAAGACTTTTCCAAGCTTTCAACTTTTTATCAGGCTCACTGCTACTCCGTTAGAACAGAGTAGAGCTTTACGGTTGGACAACATCACATGATGCCTGTATTCAGTTTTTAGATGACCTTGACAACTCAAGCAACATACCGTTGTATTTAGCATTACATTTGCTTCTTTCAAACAGATCCTCACGTGTTGTATTTCAATTTCAGTCTCATCTCGTGTGTGAAGCATTTATTTAATGTGTCCTACCCCTGCATGCTGTATATGATTCATTTCTTCTATCTGACTGAGAAACATAGTGTGCCGTGAACCAAACCATTTGGGGTTTTCTTGCCTGATATAAATGACCTACATTTTTGGTCATAGCTCCAGATTTGGTGATTTGTGAACTTAATCGATTGGTGGGGATCTCTAGCTCCTGATTCCAACATGTAAAAATGTTAGCCTTATGTTGTTAAACCTCTACTTTCAGGCTTTGGCCCCTGATGATTTGGGTGGGTGTGGTCTCTTCTGTTACCCCTCATCCCGAGTGAAGCCCCCTCTGTTCCCCCAAACACACACGCATTCAAACCACGGCGATGACACACCATTCCAACAACTCTGTTCGAGACCATATGAAATGGGTCAGTGGATGTCTCTTCAGAATCACCATCATGATGCCAGAGCATTTATTTTTTTACTCCAATTCCTGAACTCCCCTCTCCTTCCACTGACTCCTTGTCTCCCTGAGGTGTCCTATGGCCCCCTCTTTCAGCTCAGACATGTTGTTTGTGTTGCCAGGCTGGGTTGCTGGGCTGCGAGGCGGTGTTGTCCAGCATGGCCCTTATGCAAGCCAACAACATCCCCGGCCAGAAGAGGATGACATCACCCATGGGTCAAGGGCACAGGACTAGTCCCGATAGCCATCAAACCCACACGCAGCACAGCCACAACCACCATGGACATCAGGTTCACCATGGACAAGACCACCACAGCCATTTGGGCAATCCATCAGCCGGGAGCTGTCCACCTCTGGTAAGTGAGAACACTGGACCAGCTCAATCAGAACCTCTGTCGAAGCAGCAGAAAGTTTCTGGTGCGAGTCAAAAGTAAACTATAGGAGAGGAAGCTGGTATTTATAAGTAAAACAGAAGCATTATTATATTTATATACATATATATTTTGATTATTCTTATCTATTATTACAACCGTGCAGCATATGTACTATATTCTTTCCCCAAAAAGCTAATCCGTAAAGACGGCGATTATCACTCATCAAGAATCATGGACGGAAAGGACATACAGGCAAACCAGAATATGCAACCCAAGAAGAAGCACAAAAAATCAGCATTATCCAGCAAAGTGAAAGTGGAGGTAAGGATTATGTCAAAGCGGAATTTTCCGCATGAGTGTGTGTTAATTTCAAAATTAATTTTGTTTTTGTTGTCAGCATTTACTCCCACAGATCGATATGGATGATGACAATTCTTTGAAAGTCCAAAAGAACTTCATCTGTGACCACTGCTATGGAGCCTTCCGGAGTAGCTACCACCTCAAGCGACATATACTCACACATACAGGTGAGAACTCATCGCTCCAAATTGATATAGGCTTTGTCAAAGGTGGCAAAAGAGTGGGAAAATGTAGACTCTAAAATGTGCTCAGGCTTCAAAAGTAATAAGTAGCCGTTTGAGGGACATTTTTAATAACTGAGCTTCTTGTTATGTTAATAATAATATATAACTTAAACTGGTTATGAACTTTGATTGCTTCCATTACTGCCACTCATAGAACATGAGGGAATGAAGCATAAAAAAAATAAGGTGTATGTAAAAACCACTGATATCACCCTCTCTTTTTGGTTGAGTTTCCTACATGTGTTTCTTTTCTGTTTCATCTTTTTGGGTGTTTTATGTCTATCGTGTTGTTTCATCTGTGGTAATACTCATAAATGGATATAACAGGGGATCGTTTTCTCTGTGTGTTATTGTCTCTTGAGTGTGGGTCCAGATCAGCTTTGAGGGTGTGAAAGCATTGAGGAAAATAAAGATAATAATGAAAGTGTAAGGAAAAAAGGACTAGAATATGCAGATTATTTATTATTTAGCAGATTATTTAGTTAAAATGCACATAATAGTCAAAAGTTGTCAGAAAAATAAATACTCAAGTATAGATACCTGAAAATTACTTATGTAATGTAGCAAAGTATTTGTACTTCATTACCTCCCACCTCTGGCCTCTGTATATAGTAGTTAGATCTGAGGAACAGGATGGAATAGTGAGGCTGCTTCTCAGCCAGTGGAGGTTAGTGAGCATCCAGACTTCTGATGTTCTATCTGCTTGGAGCGAACTATAAAACAAGAATCAGACGGGTTTTTATCATCAGCACTTTTAGCAGAGACAAGGCACCATTACCAGTTCGACTGTTCTTAGTTTTGCCCCATATTAGTGCGTGTTCTGGGTCAGACAGTGTCAAGTTCAGCCAGCAGTATGTAAAGAGAAATCTGTCCATCTTCAATCATTTAAAAAATTTATTCTGAAGTGTACAATTGTTTGAAAAATTTATGTTTTTTGTTTTTTGGTGAAATATTTTTAATTTGTAATTATACCTTAATTGGTTTCCATCTGTTTTACTATTCTCTTTATGAATGTTGAATCTGTGCAAATGTGTTGCTCTTTTGGCCAGATTTTATTCATGTGAGTCCTGACAAATAACCAACTTGTTGTCTTTCACAGGAGAAAAACCTTTTGCTTGTGACGCGTGTGATATGAGATTCATTCAGCGATACCACCTGGATAGACACAAACGGGTGCACAGCGGAGAGAAGCCGTACCAGTGCGATCGATGCAACCAGGTTGGTCAGTCCCGGTTCCGATATAGCTTCATTCCATTTACTTTTCAGTCCCTCCATAATATTTTGTATCTTCATGCCAGTAAATAAAACTTTACAACATTGCTACGCCTACTTTAACTAAGACCCACATCTTTCTTTGCCGGACTCCAGAACTTCTCACGGACAGACAGGCTGCTGAGACACAGGCGGCTATGTACAGTTGGAGTGAGCAAAGAGGAAAACCAGTACTCACAGGAGGCCCATCCCGCTTCCTGGAGCCCCCTACAGCCTTCTAACAACCGTCTGACTGTCTGACCCTCCAACTCCCTCAGAGAACCTACACACAACAGACAGTGACAGTCACCCATGGGAGCTCAGGAGTGCTGGAGCCTGAGGAGAGCCTAGATTAAACACAGCCAGCTCCGTCAGAGATCAATAGTGGATTTTAGTAATTCCTTTTTTTTTTTTAAATCTACTGTTACATTCATTCTGCAGGCAAAGTGACAGTACTAATCCCTGATCATGCGCAGGTCATTGTATCATGGCAATAACTGCATGAAATATTCACACATCTGCTTTTATCTGAAAGGTCTGGGTGCAGGTAGATCTGTCACATTCATGAAAGTTTATCTCACTATGAATCTTCATACAAATAAGTGCAAGTATTGATTTGATCGCCTTCTTTGGTCTTTTCAATCCCAGTATTACAGGCCTTTTCAAAGATTATTCATAAAATACAGTTGTTGAAGAATACCAGTCACAATGTATTCACATATATTGAGACTCTTGAGAAAGCAGAGATAACCCATAAACTGGATGGCCATGAGGTGATGACCAAGCTCTCAAAGTTTTCCAAATTTTGGAGAAGTGATGGATCCGTGGAGTCTGTTGGTGTTAGCAGTCTTATTCTGCAGATTTGACAAATGGTCTCCTCAAACTTATTAGGCTCTCCTTTTTCATTTAAAGCTTAAAATGAAATTCATACCTCAGCATTGTGGTGTTTGGCTTTGGTGACTAATCAATCCTTAAACCCACAAAGAAAAGATTGAGTCCCCCGAAAGAACAGTCGGAGGCACTAAAGGATTATTCAAGGATAATTTCTACTCATGGCAAAATCAGAGTAACCAGATTAGTCATTAACCAGAATTAGTCAAACATTCAACTGTGAAAACTTAGATGGAAACAGTGATATGTCATCCCTGGTATATCCGGCTGACACTTTGCTTGGTGACTTCAATGACTACGTAAAATCAGATTATGTAATAATAGTGTCCTGTCGACCTACGTCATGACAAGCTTCTGTCACAGCAGGGATCTGTGCTGCCCTGCTTTAGGAATCAGCCCCCTATATGACATCTGTAGATACCGTGGGAATGATTAACATTTGGTCTAAACATAGCAGATAAGTTGCAGAGTAAAATGCAAATAAGTGATCTATTTTTCTTTATTAATGTACAAGCCTATTTTTTTTTTAACGCTCACTTGGTTTAATTGACCTGAAATAGTTTGTTTAAAGCTGTATGTCCAGATGTAAAGCTGAATGATGTAACTACTGCAAGCCTGTTGGAGTTGTTGGAGAACACTGAAGGTTTTTCAGGTGTTTGTGACTTTTTACATCTAATTTATGTATTAGTTTAAATGTAGCTCCCACATTTCATCGGTCTACCTGCTGGCATGTGAGCAAAGAAAGCTAATCGGTCACACTATTCAAGTATGATAAGAGGATGATCATTTGTTTTTAGAGAATGTGTTTTTCCTTTTTTATTGAATAAAGTTGACTGGCTTCCTTTATTTAATGTTAACTGGATGTAGGAACCACCTGCCAGCTAAGATAATGAGGTGAAGGGTTGTTTAGCAACCACTTCAAATGACAACTATTACGCAGAATGTCTCTCTCTTCCTAGAAACTACTTTCAGTCTTATTCATCCCTCTGCATTCACGGATTCTTCCAATCTTTCTAAACTAATACTAAGTCAGCTTTGTTGTGTGACATCCAGAGTTTTAGCTGGGGGGTTCTGAGGTTTAATTTGGAAGTATAACTCTGCTATTTTCTTTTAGAGCTCACCTCCTTCTTGACCTGACTGAATGTGATCTTAAGACAGTGCTGTGTCATTTTATCTGTAGTCTGACCTTGAGCATCTTCAGTGAAGGTGCCTTAAAGTGTGCAGTGAGGAGGGGAATATTATTTCAATTGCGGTGTTTTGTATGAAGTAGGGTTAAATCACACTGTAAACACTGGACAGAATCATTAGTGCCGATGTAGAGGATTGTTCAGTAGATCGATGCTTCTGTTGCTGTCAGGCATGTAGATGACGTGAAAGGAGTCTCGGGCCACTTGCTGACTTGTCTACTTTTTATGACGTTAATATATATTTAAATTGTATTAGACGTAGAAATAGTATGTACGGGATCAACACTCTAAATGGAATTTAAAGTATTTACAAAATTATAATCCTTAGTCTGATGATTTCTTAAAGTCCGTGGCAAGTTGTTTGTCGACTTCTTTGTACGAGTAACGTAAAAGTTGCCCTTTTAGTATATCAGCCATTATTAGTCAGCATATTTTTTAATGTTTCTTTTGCATGTACATGTTGGACGATCTTGTGTTCATTTTGTTTTGGTAGAGATTTCTCTTTCAAAATATGCCCCCCCGCTTTTTTCTACTTCAGGGGTGAAATTAAATCAGTTTTGAGTCATTCATGCTATAGTACAGAGTTTGTAATGGAGTTCTAGGGTGACAAGTCTCAATAAAGCTGTTACGCTTTTTAACCAGTGGCTTGTCTTTTTTCCCCAACATTGATTCTGAAGCTATTTTGTAGGATGTTTATTCACCTTCATAATCTGTTTTCTATTGTCATTATTTGATTGTTGTTGTGTTTATTTTGATCCTCCCATTGTTTCTTCATCTAATCATAAATTGTATCGGCTCTTCAAACAAAACACATGACATAACAAACCCACCCCAAGTAAACAAAAACAAAATTTAATTTGTTATTGTTTTGTATTATTAAACATAAGAGGTATTAGAGGACATCAACAGTTTGATACTACAATACCAAATTAAATTTTGTTTTCGCTATCTGGGCCCGCGGGGTGAAAAGACGTATTTCCCCCTCATTGGAACTCAAGTCTCTCACATACAGGCCTCTCTCATCTCAATTAACATCATAGTTCAGTTGCAGATGCTGCTGCCAAAGTTTGCAAAATGATCTAGTGTATGTGTTCTATACACTGTTTGCATTTGTTTAGTAATCCAACACAGTTTACAGTGACATCCACACGAAAATAGAGTTCTGGAGTTCATTACATACTACAGCATAGAGTATTATGTTCTGAGGACATTGAATCATGAATTATTGTTACCGATTTGTAGTTAATCTCAAACAAAAAATTAGTTATTTCTAAATTTTACCTTTCTTAGGTAAAGGTAATAAGGAAAATTAGTTTTAAAATGAATACTTCCATACTAGAAATTCAGGGACATGTAATGCACCATATGTGTCAGCAGGTGGCATCTGTGAGCACTCGGCAGTATAGATGAAAGGACACGTGAAATTGCAGAACATTATTGCAGTATTTCTGATACCCTAATGAGTGAGTTTTGGAATCTGGGTTTTTAGACAACAAAGAGATCTATTCCAAAAGACGTCGACCCTATGTTTCCATTTACATCTGACCCCATTTTCAGGTGGAATAAAGTTTTATTGGGATAATAATGTACAATAAAGGTAAAAAATCACTGACAGAATTTGGGCTATAATTGTTGTAAGAGGAAGGCACTGGGCATTCATATTTTTTCTCTCAAATGAGATTAAACATTGAACCAATTTTAAAATCTGGTCTGTACGCTTCCGTTAAACACATTTAAGTCTTTAAAAAAAAATACATTTTTCCAACCAATATTTGACCAAACATAAATCTGTGCAATTTACAAATATCCCGCATGCTTGAGAGGCTGTAACAATCAAATACTTTATTTTAATTTGATATATAAAACAAAACAGTTGATTGCTGGTGAAAATTGTGAGTGACTGCCTACTACATTAGTTCAGTCACTTCGGTAGGTTTGAATGAGGAACCACAAGAGGGAGACATATCCTGAAATAATGACTGTCAGCAGCAGTCAGTGAATAATTAAACACATCTGTGCAAACGAATCCCTGTTGGTGTATCACTGGCTACACACTGGGCACTACAATATAATCCGCAAGTGTGAGCAAAATGAAAAACATGGATCCCATTCATCACATTTCTTACACAATAATTATTTAACCTGAGACGAAAGAATTTGCAATAGATCTTAAGTTACTGTGTGTGATCCAAGTCCCCTGTAGTATTCAGCAGCATTACTTTGTTTTTGTTAGAGCAATAGATCAATATCAAATGGTCTACATCTCTTTGAAATATGTGACCTAAATGTGATCTGTTCTGTTTGTGATGAAAGGTTAGAAAGAAAATCAAGAGTAAACAGTGAGTTATGACATATTTCTAATCCAATTTGATTGCAAAACGTTCTAAAAAAATATGATATATATATATATAATATAGTTATATATGTATAAAACGTGCTATAAATAAACACCAGTCTTGTGTGTACAGTGTTTATACTGGGAAACCTTTTAATTCATACTGGGATGACTACAGCAAAGTTAGAAAAACTTGAAAACGTAGTTTAACTCAGAAAAACTCGTTGCATCTTTTTTTTTTTGTAAATAAGACGTAAGATTGACAACGTACAACTGTTGCTCTGATGAGAACCTATAATCAAAGATAAAGGGAAATGTAACTTGCCAAGAAAGCACGCCACTACACTGAATCTATTCGGCCCACCGGTTCAAAATAAACGACTCCAAAGTGTTTTTGAAACGACTTTTTAGACTCCAAAAGAAAAAGAAATGCTCCACAAATGTTCATATTCTCACTATTTAATGACACAAACAGGGCAATTCGAAGACTTGCATGGATATGCAAATGTGAACGTAGTGGAACTGTAAGTACCTATACTCCAAAATACAATTCAACCACTCATGTAGTTCAGAAGACCCCCCCAAAAAAGCTGTGTACATAACAGGCATGAATATGATTTGCTGTAAATGTCACTATTGAGAATATTATCTTCACAGTGGGTAATCAAAGAGACATAAGAGTGTGGTGATGGCTGATAGCGGCATTCTGCAGCGAGGAGAGAATCTGTTCCATTGCCCCATCATTCTGCGTATATGGGTATTAGCACATCAGTCATATGTTAGGAAGTCTACATCATATCCTTTAGCACCTTCCTCTTCGCTATTGACCAGTTCCTTAATTAAAGCATTAGGATAGGCAGGATGAGATCAGCCTCATGGCTGCAGGGAGTGTGCGCTTTCCCCCACGGGAGACATCCCCTCCCTCTGCAGCCTGATTTACAGCCCCCCCAGGCCCCCCGCACTTAACAATAGGCCTCCTTAAGTGAGGTAGATGGGGAGGAGACCAGAGAGGGGGAGATAACACTCCGTCTTCATACACGAAGTGCTGAAATCATCGAGGTTCGAAATCAACCCTGAAAGACGGAGTGATCGTGGAGTCGGTCCAGGGGTAAGGTGTGGGAGTGCTGCCACGTGTTCGACTCTTTCAAAGAGGAGAGATCTGCTCAGGGGCGATAGCCAACGATTTACACGCTCGCCTCTCCTGTCGAGAGAAAGATTCAAATAAATAGGTCCTCCAAAAATACAATTTCTCCAGCGACTAGTAAATCTGAGCAGAGTGCACACACTGTGACCGAGTAAACACCAGGCTGCTCCAAAGGTTTATGAAAACAAGCGCTCTGCCACAGAAACATTCTGTCTCCTGCAAATGTTTGGATGCCCCCCAATCAAATACATCACGGGCTCACAACCTATGATTGAAACCCTCCCAACAATAGCTGCCGCTATCTCCTTCTCCCTGAGGTCTGGGAGGGCCTTTTCATCTCAGGCTCTGATTAATAAAGGAGTCGCCCGTTTCTTGAAAGCGAGCCCCCCTGCAGCATCCATCATGCCGGTGACAGCCCACCTCTCCGCGTTAATTAGCGGTGATATTTAAGCGCTCCGAGGTGACTCTCACAGCATCGGGATTTCTATCCCTCCGCACGGGTTATTGCCATTCCCTCGGACACCTCAGCAAACATTTCACACAGAGGTCACGTGATCGCTGCATCAGCGATGAAGATGTTACGACTCACCAAAATACAAATCAGTTTTCTGAAAATCCGAACAGTGAAACACCAGACAGGACATTTAACACGTCTGTGCAAAGGTAACGCTGTTGGTGCATGACTGGCTTTCTGCTGTGCGTTACAATGTCATCCTTAAGTGTGAGCACAAACCAAAAACCTCCATCTGATTTCTCACACATACTTATAAAATACTTGTTTATCCTGAGACGGAAGAACTTGCCGTAGATTTTAAGATCATACCAGACAATGAGCAGCACAGCGGCGAGTGTATTATTTATGAATGATTGGAGAATATTAATATTCTATCATAAGATATTTGACATGTAGCTGAATCTTGGGCTGTTTTATGACCGAAAGGCATCAGGCAACAATAGGATAACTTAAGTAATATGAAATCTTGGATTATCTGGATTGACTAAAGCATTTATACTAAAATGACTTAAACGACATTGTACACAAAGTTAGTGGGTGTGCAGTGTCCATGTGGTGGCAGAGTATTACTACAACCAGAAGTTACCAGTGAGATCAGATACCTTGCTCACGATTCCTCTCTGATGAAGAAGGTTTTGTCCAGTAGAGCTGTGAACTGTCCCATATTCAGATTCCTGCCACTACTCCTCTAATTAGTGTAACTCAACAAGATTAATTAGTCTCTGCATATCATTCCCACTACTCAAAAAAATGACAGGGGAGAAAAAAAGTGAGGGGATTCTCCCATCTGACTGCTAAGAGTGGCCTACTTGCATATTTTTCATTAATTAAAAACATGAATATTCATTGATGAAAATGAATCTCTATATCCATTAGAGTGTAGAACTTAAAGTTTATAAAATTATCTTTAAATAACGCATAAAGTTAAAGGCCCTTTTTTCCGGCGAAGTCGTGTGACAAGAAGAAAAGAAAACGTGGAAATAATGAAATGAATGATGGCTGAATTCCATTTAGTTGCTCCGTTTCGTGGCCCTGGAACGGTGAATGCTGTCTCCCTGTCACATTATTATGACTTATTGGGAACTTGAAAAGGAGGAGAACGTTGTTATTCGTCATCTGTGCTTTTCCGACAATGCTAAGTCAAAGTGTCTGCCGTGAAAAATATTCTATTAATCTATCGCACAACTTAAGTCAAAAAATAAAGAATGTTAGTAATGAATAGCCCTCAGAGAGTGAGAGGGGGAGGGGGGGGGGGGGGGGGGGTGTAGTGTATCTATAATTTTTCTCATCAGTATGCAGATCTATTTACAAAGATCTAGCTCGGTTGTGCCAAAGTCTTGATCCTGGGATGTTTTTGTCCTCACACAGTCATCCGTATCCCCTCTGACAGGATGGACACTCCGGCATCCCGTGTAAAAACGTACATTCCAATGAAGGTGCGTTCAGCCTCAGCCGATACATTAACATGCCACGGCCTTACAGCATCCTATAAATCTACAGCTTGTTGGGACACGTTTGGACAGAGCTGCCCCTAAAGGGAACAACCAACCAACCAACCAACCACAGCACTAGGCCGGATTTGGCTTTCAGGAGAGGCTAAAAGCATAATACACTGGGAGACATCCCAACCCTGATGTTCCATGGGCTGGAATCCCACTTATACACAAATATACGGACGGATATATAATGAAATCACGTGATTCATAGGAGAATACATTTCTTGCAAAGTATTTTTTATTTGACCTTTAATAGCAGATATGTTCATTTTTGCAAGTCCATGATCATTCAAGACATTCTACCGATACTAGAACATGGTTCATCAGTAGAGCAGGATTCCACAGAAGAGAGCTCAATGAAACAGTTAACCCCACACAGGTATATTTCTCTCATCCTCCTCTTCTAAAACGGAGCCCTACAATCCATCACCCCCCTGAATTCACAGAGATTATGTCTCTTTAAGATGTAAGGCCTGTTTTCTTTCACGGCACTGTCAGAGGGCACTCTGTGTAACCTCCAGTTATCAAGTTCACGAGGGGGTCTTTTGTGAAATTATGCAATTCCACTTGACAAGGGTAGTCCGCGGCTTTCCTCCACCTTTTTATTTTCCGACAATTTTCCACTTGAGCAGACTGCCTCGAGTGTGAAGTGAAAGAGTAAAGAGAGGGATTTGATATTCAAGGGAAACGGCGCATGAATCCACCAGGGGTTGATAGACGAGGGCAGGCTTTTTACCCTCAGAGATTTCCGTGGGTCAAGGCGGTTCCGGGGCTGCATTCCCACTGTACTCGATCTTGTCAGACTGATGGAGAGATAGGCTGCAGACAGATTAGAGCGTTGCACGAACACGGAGGCTGCTATGAGCAGATACAGTAGTCAAACGTCAACGTGACATTGGCGGTTCGCTGCCGTTTATCAGATATGCCATAAAAACACTGATCAGCAACAACAATTCTACCAGCTACTGGTTGTAATGTTGTGGCTAATGGGTGTAGTGTATTTGACATCTTTCATCATTACTGGGACTGAAATATTTTGATGCTTCTTTGTTCGGATTTGCTTCTTTTTTATCTTGGTTCAACAGGGAATAGTCATATATTTTTTTAAAGATAGTTAGGTACACCGATCGGCCAGAACATTATAACTAGTAACTGATATAATTGTTGTAGCTGATTGGTGGAAAAAGTAATCATCAGTTAATTTGGGATCTATTTACCCTGAGTTAAAAATAAAGCTGCTGATCCTAAGACGTGTGGAATGAGACAAGAAAGAAGACAAATGTACATTCCCACGCAGGTAGAAAACTGTCAAATCAAAGGCAAGGTATTAGATAGATTAGACTGGTTGCATAACACACATTTCACAAATTCCTCTCTCTTGGCGGCATACTTTGAGTTTTTTAGTCGCATTTTTTATGGATCAACACCTCGCATTTTTGTTCTATCAACCATTTTCTCTGTGCTCACACTGAGGTTTCTTCTCTCATGACGTCAGGACTATTATACTCTAGTACTAACCCCCTTCAGGGATACGATTTTACGACGGCAACCTGACACCGTTTCTGTGTCCTATAAGCGACAGAGCTGTAACTCACTTCAAAGGCAGGAGGCATCAAATCACAGAGCAGCCATAAATTAACCTGTCCAGTCTTGGCCAATGAGAATGCGGCACTAAATCTCGGCTGTCACGCTGGCGGCCAATGGAAAGAGATGGCAGTAAATCTGTCAGGGCCGTCTGTTAACGGTGTTGTGGTGCGGTTGGGGAATCCACGGGGAGGGAGGGAAGAAAGTGAGAAAGAGTAAATGACAGAGGGAAGGGAGGAAAAAATCTGTGGATCCAGAGCGATGCAACAGAAAATTATTTTCTTCACATTCTTTGGTCTGCTACGAAAACAAATGCACTCACATAATGTGCAGACAGAGACATTTCTGGAGCGAAAAGAGTGTAGGCTAACAAAAAACAGGAGAAAAAGACAGGATGTTCCCTGATGGATGCAGTGGGGGCTGAATGACACCCGCAGAAACACTCATAAACCTTTATGGGCAGCATGGACGTGTCTGATGTTGACTGTCTACAGTGAAAATGAATGATAGACCATCTTTGGAGCTCTTCTGCATCATTGCTAGAGCAAAACCTCAAGCGTTGACTGTTCGATAACAGCAGCAACCTAGTAACCTCTGACTGCAATGACACTGCAGCATCAGGAGCAGCAGCAGGCGCCCCGACTAAACCCTACCCTCTGGAATACAGGGGGGATTCATTCCAGCTCATCCATGAACCAGATGTGCCGCAGTTGCTCAGCTTCAGAGGATGATGGAGTTGCCCCAGCAGCACAGCAGCCTGAAGCAACTGCGCTCCAGTATTTTTGCCACCTAGCTGTAAAAAAAAAAAAAAATCTGGTCTAACATCTCACCAGTAACAGGCTTTGACCCGAGATAATTCTCCCACCAGTCATCAGAATTCTGAACCATGCTTTACGTAAGGAGAAATGTGTTAGAGAATAGTGGTGGGGAAATGCAGAGGATACACACAGAAGGTAGAATATTTTCTCGATTAGCAATGTCCTTGGTGGTGCAATTCCATTATCCTATCAAACTTGAACACTCTCGAGGGATATTTCTTACAGGTATCGTAAAAAAAAGAAGCAAAAAAAAACAAACTTGATCTACAGGCAATTATTTTCAAACCAAAAGAAAAAAGGCTTTCTCTTAATAAAGCCCACCAGTTTTTTTTTTCATCAACCTCTAACGACAACCGATAAAGAAGCCGCGTTTGTTCTGACATTTTTATCTCGGATCAATGAAAAAATTAAACATCAGCATCAGAATTTACAGTTATCTTACGTCATTACTATGAATACTTTTTTTTTTCCCCGACAGAAACATAAACACCACGTTGAGTTATGATACAGGCGGGCAAGAGTGCAACGGTGGAGGTGTTGTTTTTGGCTTGCTTTTCCTGGAGTGGCCATGATTCTCCATTCAATAGGATTCCATGAACAGACCCGGAGAGGGCAACTGGGGCCATAAACCACGTCAGGCTGAAGCAAAGGGAGCAGGCCAGGCCCCATACCTCTTCCTTTCCGCATGCACACATGAGCAAACTCACACACAGCACATGCTTCGAGCAGACTTTAATGACCTTTGTCAAAATGCTAACGTTTAAACTGATTATAATGCAGATGCTGGGGTGGTTCTGTTAATGTTTCAAGCTGAGAGAAATCCAGCTCAACGATGAAGAATAGACGGCTTAATTACATTTAGAATAAGGTTGGTTTATCAAAGCATTGTGCTAATATCATTACAGTAGGTCTCGGAGCAAGCACTGGGTGGAAATATGAGAGCAGTAGAAGTAAAATAGCCTTGTTAATTTTAATGCACTGGGTTATAAAACATCATGTGGGTCTTGGCCTTTGTCCCGCTCAGACAATATAATGACACTTTATTTAATATGTTTACTATTAGATCCAACACGCTGTCATTGTTTTTTTTTCCCCTCCTTGTTGTTTCTCCTTAGGAGTGTGAGCCACGCTCAGTCCCATTGACTGCGACATAAAGACTCGGTACGCTCGCAGATGATGATAATTTATTGACTCTAATTCACACGGTCCACTCACACACAAGCGCGGGAGAAAGAGAGCCACTCTCTCACTGTACGCATCGATCAATTACAAGGCTCTAGCCCACACGTCTCTGACAATTTTACTGCACGTTATGTATAGCACGTCAAGGCAATGCGTTTCAAACGGTTATACTCGTGCCTGTATAATTAATATAAATTACCTCGCTGTTTTTTATGTTGTGTCTTTTATGATGCTACAACTATAATTAGCGGAAGAAAGCGAGTCACCGAGTCCCTGATGATGTTGCGCTACTATGTACTATGTAGATGAAAAGTGAGGGTCTGGACCGACACCTTGGGTGACTTCTGTTTTCAGCCCCTCTCCCCCCACCATGCCCTCGCTAGGCTCTCATCTAATCACATTTACTACTGCCGTCTTCTTCAGCTAACCTTGTCCTTTATGTCTCCTCCCCTCACTGAAACCACACACCGAGACAGAAGCTGTCCTGATTATACCCGCAAACTGGTGCGATAACACTAAACTGGTGGGATAATGGAGTCAATTCATAATGAATCCTCTCGTTCTCCAGTAAAACACTTAGCGTGTAGTATTAGCATAGATGCCATTCATGCTATCTCTGCAGCCACACATTCAGAGGCTGAATCAAACTGGAGCAAACCCAAGACAGTAGGTCAAAGGGTCAGCGCCAATAACAGTTTCATTGACTATACTCCTCTCTGTTATGTGAAAACATCCACCCACATGCATGTGTGGAGGCATGGACACCCACCCACACACACAGATCCTGTTCTGTTGCTGTCTCCAAGCTGGACTCCCCACATGTGTATAATAACAGCTGTTATTAAATACAAAGCATAAAATATGTGCAAGATTTGTCGTATTGCATTGCATTAGTGGCCTCAGATTACCATGTCCTGCATGTTTGGGACTGAAAGAAGTAGTTCCTATCAAAGAAGACCCACAACAATGAAATGATTTATGGTGGAAATGTATGAAATCTTCCACAGGGTTAAAAAAAATAAAAAATTAAGCTCTACTGGATCTATCTTCAGCATTCACTTATTATCACTTATGTGTGTGTGATCCTGTTGGAAAAACTGCTTCAAGTCAGAGACATGTTCTACATCAAGGGCGTTCGCTTCATCAACTTCATCACTTTGATGGCTGTGCCAAAACACTTGAACAATTATTAGAGACGAGAAAAACTAGAAAAGAAATGTTATACGCCCTTTTGTGACTTCAGTGGCTTAATAACTCAAGTCAATGTACTTGTCACAGCATGCACAATACACTGGGAGGTGGCATCTGATGACACTTGAACTGCAACAAGATCTGTAACCAAATATGCTCAAATTAGGGACGGTTTGGTGTTTGCAGTACCTCAGAAACAAAATTCTACAAGTACAAAATACCCTCGGATGATTATAATGAGAACATATTGGGTTACACAGACGGATGAATGCAAACAGATCATTTTTCTTATCCTAGCACATATATCAGGCACCAAAATGATGAAGTGCCTCAACATGAATCCTTCTCTCTCCAATGATCCCTCCATTAGCATTAAGAGGAGTATGACTTAGTGTGTGCTACTGTGATGGAGAACAAATCATGATTCACACAGGAACATTCTACAGAGTAAAAATGAATCAAGTATTACTTCATAAAACTCGTCTGCATGTCACAGTAACACAACACAGCTTGACCCCCATGATCTCATCTTCTCCCTAATGTACCTCAGCCTTGCACTATGCACCAAGTACCAGGAGATGGAGCCCTTGATCTAGTGTATCTGACTCTTTCCATGGATTTAGTCTACAGCTGCTACTGAGGTCTTGATGAACAAAGAGTGTTCAGGATGGCAGCTCTGAAATAAGTGAACACTCACATTTATAACCAGCTCTATTTTCAGATCTTAAATTTGTAAATAATTTTAATGCTATGTACCGAGACTAACGTTCAAGATTTAATTACGCCGTCATTCCTGAAGACAATTGAAGGCCGCTGTGTTCAAAATACAGCAAAAATTGTGGTACGAATCACAGCCGATTTGTCAACAAACATTTATTGAAAGCATCAGTTGATAAAAGATCCCCAGTCAAAATGCATCCAAAAACATACCTTGGTGATCAGGTGTATGATGACTTCAGTAGAAGTTATACATTTGTAATCACAATATTTATGTTAATTAAGTGAGTGCATGTGGACTTCGTACAGTAATGTGTAGGAGAAGACATGTTGTTGTGCAACATAACAAAGTTCTTGTTCAATGACACACATGGAATGCAGCCATGGGCTTTGGTGTGATCAACCTTTGTTTTATAGACAGTTACGTTGGTTTATTAAACACCTGGGTTCTTTAATGAAAGCCATCAGAACAGGTGAGCCCTGGCAATAGAATGTATACCATAACCACATGATTGATTGTGTCATACAACGCAAGGTGGTGCAAAAAAACAATGAATAAAATTGGAAATTTAAACATTGTAGAATAGTAGTCCTGGGAGTGTGACAGTAGGCTTGGATATGAGAAGGTTTGGATATGAGAGCAATAGGAGTAAAACCCTCGGTGCTATGCAGACTGAACAGTGGCTCACTGGTTGACTGATGTTGGCACGAGTCTATCGCAGAAGCGACCACTTGATCTGTTCTTTGGCAGACTGAAGAACCTGTGGAATGAAATAAGTTTGAGAAAAGTCACTCTTATAAAAAAAGAACTCAGGTCAGTATACGGTTAGCTACAATGGGATATAGACGTATGGGAAATCGTATAAAATAAAACAAATAAGAGATGAGTGTTTTTTTGTTGAGGAGATTCATAAAAAGAAAACTGATACCCTGTTACTGGAAAAGCGGTATTTGTCCTGGTGTGGATAGATCAGAACTTCTAAGATATTTGTGTGAGCAAATTGACACGCTTAGATTGTAATGTGCCGTAAAATGTAAAAATGAGAAAATTGAAAGAGAGAAATTTAATTGAATTCTGCCCCTATGTTTTTGAGTAATGGTGGGGCGGAGGATCAGCAGGACAGACAAGGACAAACTGCTCTATATGTGCACTTTGGCAGGGGCACAAATAGTTGAATATAGAAAAACAAATCAAGAGGAATAACCAGTGAAGAAAATTAGGAAAATATTCAAGGTCTATTTAATCATCTTAATTTATTGACTGAAAGCTGAATCATTAAGTATGGGGATGGGGTAGAGTCATTAATCATGGGGAGAGGAGCAATGCGATGGTCAGTCTCAGAACTCTTAAATGACAACATTAATCAAGAAGAGCTCACACAC
This sequence comes from Lophius americanus, assembly GCA_037951165.1. Classification (NCBI taxonomy): domain Eukaryota; kingdom Metazoa; phylum Chordata; class Actinopteri; order Lophiiformes; family Lophiidae; genus Lophius; species Lophius americanus. The sequence goes on from JBBDHG010000001.1 coordinate 7,624,663, forward strand.
TTACAGACCGCAAGAACTAAAAGCAAGCACCCAATGTTTGCTACATACCACCTTAGTGTTGAATGATAAGTACTCAACTACTCTGTCATGCATAAAAACAATAAAATGTATGACAACCTTGAGGTAAGTGATGGAGTAGAGGAGCTAGGGTGCTGCAGTGATGACTTCAAACAATCAATAAACCAATGGAGCTTTAATACGTGGCACAGAGAGGAGTAAAGGGGTGTTTTCTCACCTGGGTTACAGTTTGCTCTGTCAAAGGAACATCATCCCCCTGCAGGAACATTTAAGTTTTGTTTAGAAACCACTCAACTGACATCAAGCTATGCTGAATATATCTGTCGGGCAAGGAGAGGGGCACTTACTCTGAGAGCCACACGGTGCACAACCTGCTGCGGGTCACTCTCCAGGATAACTCTGCATCAAGTAGCAAAAAGTCAGTCCAGCAATCAATGTTCTCAGAGACATAATGTTAAGGTACGTTGGAACTTATTTTAATAGGACATAACTGAGGGTGCTCAACTCTTACTTACCCTCCATCAACAATTTCATCCACAGCCAGGAAGAGTCCCTCCATATTCTCCAACAAAGCCCTCCTCTCAACATTTTTCCTACAGAGAAGTAAAAAATATACAAGTCAAGCTTAACCTTTTAAACATCAGGAAAAGGACTTTGGTTTAAAGATTAGTAAAATAAATAACAAACTTACCTCAACATCTGACTGAGCGAATCAAAAAGGCAATTTAGCACAGCCATTAGCATAAGCTGGAAAAAAATTATAATATGTATTAAAATCTATTTATACATAATGAGCCCATCTTATTTTTCAAACATCTGTAACAAAAGAAAAGATAATTTTTTATATGAGCATAATTGTCATATTCCTGTAAGACATTTCATAAATCATTTCATAAGTTAAAGGAACAAAATATGTTTTAAGTACTTTTCTCAGAGAGAGAGAGAATCAAAATGCTATTGAATGTCCATCAAATGGTGAGTGCTCAGGTAGTCGGGGTTACACCAAATCACCAAGTGTTTTTATTATTATTATTTATTTTTTTTAATGACAGTATAGAAAAGTAAATAGTACCACAAACAATGCAGACAGCCATCATTTCACTGCTGCCCAAACCTGGGAAAGACCATCTGAATGTAAAAAACTAAAGATCTTTAAGCCTGCTTTATAATTATTAAATCTTTCGGATACAGAAATTACATGTGACTGAATAGCATGACCTTATCTGTTTTATTCTCCTTCCAGATATGGCTTTGGTCGAATTTGCTTACATTGGATTAGAGCACTATATGATGAACCAGGTGAATTAGTTGAAAGGAATGGCATACTTAGAGATTTGGCACTCAACAAGAAAAGATGATCCCTTTTCCCAATACGGTTAATTTTTTTCCTTAGAATTAGTCGCGTTTGCAATTCGAAATGAAAAGAACATGACAGGTTTTTTTAATCGATGGTCATGTTTTCAAACATGCATGTCAAATATGTATGCAAATCATATTTACTTTATTTTATCCAATCTTTCCAATCAACAAAAAAGGTCTTAGATATTATCAAAGCATTTGGCAGACTTTCAGGCTTTAATGGGGCGTTGGGAGTTGTTCCAACATTAAGACAGCAGTGGAGATAGTCACAGAGCAGAACGGATATCAGTGTAAAAGCTATGCAGAAAGACAAGACAGAGCTGTAATAAATTGTAGACCTATTATGTGTGAGGATCACAACCAGAGCTCTTATAGACAGCTATAAGCAGTAGCAGTTGACTCAGGAAAGGGGAAATTAAAAAAGTATTTTCAAATTGAGGAGACAGTGTGACGACCAGGAATTTCTTCCTTAATACCCAACATTCTGTGGTTGAATAAGGAAGAATATTTATTAGTGATTAATGTGCTAACTGGAAGTTTGTTACATACCTGCATTTTTTTTAAACATGCAATTCAATGTGAAATTTTGGTACATTGTCATTGGACACATATTGAATTGTTCATGTTTACTTATTGTATTGTATTGTTCGCATTTAATTATTCTACTGTTGGGTTTGGATTTATACCATGTCCCCTAAATTCCTTCGTTATATAATAATACCGTTAGATATTTTGCATGATAAGCATGAAATTTAGAATATATTTGAGATATCCTTCATCCTTTTATCATAACATTATAGCCCTCTAGACTAGAATCCGGTAAAGTCACAGTGTGTATAACTTCCCACACTGTTTAGCATGGGAAGTAAGCTGTGGACAGATACACACACATATGACAAAATGCACAATTAAAAACTTATACCTGGCAGAGATAAACATTAAAATGTTAAGGGCGGATTGAGTCAAGTTAATTCAAGCCTTATTATAAGAGGCTGATGTATTTTATTACTTTGGAATATTGGAATCTCACATTGCCCCTGTTACCTGTGGTCAGCTATAGAGATTTGGGACTACTTTCACTTTTTTGTGGGACTTTACAGATCACTCTCCGCTGTATTACAAATCTTATTCATTAAAAGTGAATTACACAAACTAAAATTAAGCTTACCTCATTTTCGTGGGAACTTCCAATCACATAAAAGAAGAGGTCTATGTTGCTCTTGTAGACAACCGTAAGGCCCTCAAGCAACGCTATTTCACCTAAGATCAGACGAAAAGCAACCATGTTTGTTATTGGACATGAAATGACACAGAGAATATGAATCGTTAATAAGAAAAACCCATCTTACTGTCAGTCCTGTGTGTTTTGTTGAATATGTTCTTCTCAAATGCCTTTTGCTCCTTGACCGTCGGGTATGTGTCATCGTAATACTATAAAAGAATCCAAAGCAAAATATATCATCCTATGATCATATATGAATCTATAACTCCCAACCCAATTTGACTAGTACATATTTTTATTAAACGACAAGGGTCATGATATTAAGTATTATTATTACAGTCGGTAAATAAGATAAGGAAGCAAAATGGCAGTAAGTCAATACTACACATCTTCCAAGGGGTGTCTGTCACACCCTAGTCAATTATATTTTTTTAAACAGTTAAATATGTATAATATATGTAATACATCCCATTTAAATTGTTTTTTTAAACATGTCACCCAGTGCAAAACTGGGGTTCATTTCACTCCTTTTAATGGCTTTTGCCACAAAAAAAAAACGGGGTCAATAGCACAGACGAATAAGATGTATGCAAATTTGGCTGCAATGACAACACAGAAGTTAGGCATTATGGCATTACGGTAAGACTTTTTATTGAGTAGAAAAAAATAGAATGTTTTCAGGCTTTTCCTTCATGTTCCTTTAAGAAAGCAACAAATGAAGGTCGTTTTGCTGTACAATTATCTCCATCTTACCTTAGCGTATAGCCGGTCTCCGTCGTTGTCCAGTATAAGGACTGCTTTGACAGTGTACAGGGATGGTTCCTGTTACGGTAGATGAGTGTGACTCATTAAGAAGTGGCTAAATCAAACACAACTTTAGGTAAGAGATCGAATATAAACCAAAGACTAATAAAACATTAATAGATGAGCTGCTATGGAATGAAAGACAAACCGTCTACTGTAATAATATTTAAAAAGATTGCTTATTTTTCTACGTTAAACGTAGGACTTGACACTTCCACATCACCACCAAAAACATAGACGAAGATAACTTCTGAGGCTAACTGATTAGCCACACAGCTAACATGTCAGTTTAGTTAGTTCCATATATCCCGTAGCTAAGATACCGTATTTCAGTTCGTACTGTGGAACGAGTTTCAGTGTGTAGTATATAATTAATTATAATTAATTTAATGGCTCGTGTTTAAATACTAAATGAGTAAATTCATAAACATTACCAGTAAGTGAGAATCCATCGTTTTTGGTGTTAGTAAACCGGCTAGCGGAATAGCAGTGATGACGTAAGACGTAAAGTAAATGAGGCTCTTTCCCATTGGCTGACTGCGTCGTACAAAATGCGTCAATTCTTCTTCTTTTTCTTTTGGTTATGTTGGCAAACAACGAAACGGTGCATTAGCGTCACCAACTGCAATGGAGTGTGGAACGGAATGGCTACTATTTGCTAACCACCCACTCACACACACACGAATACACACACACTCAGGCTTACACACATAGTTACTAGTGAGTAAAAACAATAGTAATAATAATAATAATAAACGAATAAAAAAACGAAATTGAAAATACCAAATAACGTTAAATAATATTAAACGTTGAATCATTTTATTTTAGTCCAATTTTTTTTACTCTGAGGTTGAGTTAAGTACAAGAGGAGTTTCCCATAAGAAACGGAATTCCTTTTCTTCTTTATTTTACACTAGAACCTCATTAGAAAAGCCTCTACATTTGGGTGAGTTGTTTATAAATTGTCCTTAATGATTTAAAGAAATTGTATTCTTAAATATTTTAATATAGTAATAATGCATTACACGAAACTGATTACCAAACCGGATCGGTTTTCGGCATGGACCCGGATTAACAGTGAATGCTATTGGCATTATTAAGCAGCAGGGAGCAGTTGAAAACTACTGTTGGTTAAAGGAAAAAAGTATGAGAGGGGGGAAATGTGCAGGGGAGACAGCGTGAGATGAGAAAAGGCACGAATGATGAGGGGAAAGTAGGAACTTTAAATGTTGGTGGGATAACAGATTAGGTTTAAGGTAGATAGCTAACTCTAACTACGCCCCACAAGTTGGTTGTGAGTTGCAAGAGGAGTGGAATTTTTGGAGTGAGTTGGATGAAGCGATGGAGAGCATTCCTCGGGGTGACAGGTTGGTGGATGGAGCAGATCTCAATGGGCATATTGATGAAGGAAACAGAATATGAGGAGGTGATCGGCAGGTATGGTGTTTTGGAAAGGAATGTGAAAAAACAGATGGTGGTTGATTTTGTGAAATGGTCGATAATTGCTGTTGTGACTAAGTATTTCAAGAAAAAGGATGAGCACAGGAAGACATACAGAAGTGGAGTAAGGAGCACACAAGTGGACTACATCCTATGCAGAAGATGAAATCTGAAAATGATTGATGACTGCAAAGTGGTGACAAGGGAGTATGTAGCCAGGCAGCATGGAATGGTATGGGATGGCTATGCTGGCACAAGAGGAAAAGAGCAAAAGAAGATCAGATGATCAAATGGTGGAAGCTGGGAGTGACAGATGGGTTCAAGATGTAGGTGGGGATTGCACAACACAGATCTGATCTGAGCATCTTCTTGTTTGCTCTAGGAATGGACAGGCTGACGGATGAGGTCAAGCTGGTGTCTCCATAGACTATGATATTTGCAGATAACATTGTGATTTGTAGTGACAGCAGAGAGCAGGTGGAGGATAGCCTTGGGAGGTGGGGGTAATCGTTAGAGAGAAGAGTCACGAAGGGCAGTTGCAGCAAGACAGAATATATGTGTGAATGAAAGGGAAGAAGTTGGAACGGTGAGAATGCAAGGAGTACAGGTGAAGAAGATCAACTGTTCAGAGTAACGGGGTGTTTGGAAGAAGTGAGTGCGGGCAGGTGAAGAAGTGAGTGCGGGTGAAGCTGATGGAGAAGAGTGTCAGGAGTTATCTATGACAGAAGAGTAGCAGCAAGAGTGAAGAAAAATGGTTTACAAGATGGTAGTGAGAGCAGCTCTGCTGTATGTTTAAAGACGGTAGCAGTGATCAAAAGGCAGGCGTCAGTGGCCAAGGTGGTAGAGTTAATAATAATAATAATACATTTAATTTATAATGCACTTTACATTTGGATCAAATCTCAAAGTGCTACAAAACAAAAGCAGATAAGAGCATCAATAAAAAAATAAAAAAATAACTATATAAAAGCCTGACCAAAAAGCAGCAATGTTAATTAAGGTTATAGGTTCTGCTAAAAAGGAAAGTCTTTTTTAAATGTGTCAGTCGTCTGTGGAGCCCTGACATGGTCAGGGAGGGCATTCCACAGACGAGGGTCAGCAGAACAGAAGGCCCGAGCACCCATGGTGCTGAGCTTAGTCCGGGGAAGGAGGAGGTGGTATGAGTGGGTAGAACGGAGGGATCGTGTTGAGGTCAGTGGGGTGAGTAGTTATTTTAGGTAGGGGGGTGCGTTACCATGGATGCACTGGTGAGTGAGGAGAGAGATCTTATAATCAAAAGAGTTAGTTAGTTAGTCAGTTAGTCAGTTAGTCAGTTAGTTAGTTAGTTAGTTAGTTAGTTAGTTAGTTGAAGATGTTCATATTTTCTTGGGGAGTGAGGAGGATGGAAAGGATTAAAAAATTAGCACATTAGAAGGACAGGCCAGGTTAGACGTCATGGAGACAAAGTCAGAGAGACCAGATTAAGATGGTTTGAACAAAAGGTGGGACAGTAGATCTATTAGTAGAAGGATGCTGGCAGAGGAGCTGCCAGGCTGGATAAAAATGGGAAGACCAAAGAGGAGGTTTCTGGATGTGGTGAAAGGAGAGGACATGCAGTTGGTTTTATTGCAATAAGCTTTAAGAATTAAAAATGTGTCTAGAATTAATAAGAAAATGAGAAACTACAGGCTCGTGTTTTTTGAATGAATAGAATTATGAAGTAAATTTAGACCTACCACCATCTTCAGTGGTGATAACTGAAAGATAGCTGGAACCGTAATGTTCTTCAAGTTAAGTCAGTCAATGTCCTCCATTCTGCTTTTTCTGTTACCGTGTCTACTGCTTGTTAAATTAAAAATGAACTACGGCCATCCAAACTTTGTTGCTTTTATAACAAAAGTCAAATATTGAGGGTTTTCTTTTCTATTTTACAATTCCCAATTGTCATTCCCCTATGGTGGACTGTTGACATTGATTAACTGATTCAAGTTAAAGTTTAAATCTATACCATCAAATTATTAACCATTAGGAATCCCTATACATTTAACTTTTATGAAACTTCTGTTTTTATACCGCAAAAGCTCTCATTTACAACCCATGTCAGCTTGTTTGTACTCATCAACATCTTTTTTTCATGATCGTACTACATTTACCCAACCCTCATTATCTTTTTTCCAAATTCTGGGAAGTAGTTGGAAATCCAGACTGATGGGGATTTCCCTCCATCCAACTCCATATATGACATCACTGTGTGGCCTTACTGTGGCTTCAGTCTCAGATAACACTGGAATATGTACATTTTCAAAAACAAATAGTGGACGGCTTTCGTTTAAAATCCCGAGGTAAAACTTACTTTGAGATGCGTCTGTAACAGAACTGTATTCAATCATGCAATGTCTCAATTCTGCAATATATTATTGAGATTTCGACTTTAATATTTCAGAAATATTCTGAGTGAAGAGGAAACAGTGTGCTGAATTAGTTTAGAAAGCTCATATATAATTAATATAAGTTAAAGGCTCTCCCATGTTAACTCCAGTTATACAACAAACACAATATTACATTTCAACTGTATGTATATTTTAATAATTGTTCAATTCAATACATTTTATTTATAACGCACTTTACATTTGGATCAAATCTCAAAGTGCTAAAAGGTAAAAGCAGATAAAAGCATCAATTAAAAAAATAATGTTGTGTCAGGAAAAGGCATCCTACATGATTTTATTCATAGGCATTTTTACCCAGTAGGTTGTAAGTGGAAACTATGCTACTGTTGGTCTGAGAAAAAGAAGATTGGGAAGGGGGAAACGTGCACGGAGACAGCAAGAGATGAGGAAAGGAGGCAAGCGGGGATGAGAGTAGAAACGATGACAGGAAAAGGTAGAAAGCTGATGTGATGAAGAGAAGGAAGATAGATATATTGTGTGTTAAAGAGACCAGATGAAAAGGCCGCAAAGCAGGAAACATTTGACGAGGGAAAATAGTGTTTTATCATGATGTGGATGAAAGGAGAAATGATGTAGGGGTGATATTTGAGGAGGAGTATGTGAAGAGTGTTCTGGAGGTGAAGAGTGTGTAGGACTGAGTGTTGAGTATGAAGCTAGAAACTGGAGGTGTGACCAAGAACATTGTCAGCGCTTATACCCCAAGAACAGCCGACAAAGAAGAATTCCTTGATTCCTAGTTGAGCAAACATCAAATTATTTAGAATTTTACCGCTTTAGAAAATATTGAAAACAGGATGAGGGGAAACGGTTCTTATTTATCTTTATTACAGCTTCAGTAAATAGTATGTATCCTATGTTCAAAAAAGGCCAAGAAGTACAAATGAATACTATAGAAATAGTGATAAAAGGAAGAAATGCTTTGGCACTGGCTGTTCCCCTCTTCTCAGGCTCTGCCAGCAACCACAGCAGTTAGCAGTTCCCTTCTAAAGAACCATGTGCTTCTTTTATCAGCAGTGAGCAGAGCTTCCGCTGACCAACATCCTCCTTTACCTAACATCTCTCTGTGTGTCTGTATGACCATCCAGCTTTGAAACACTTGGCACTAATTTCATGTATACAGTTAGCACTGTGAATGTGAAAAAATAAGATTCACACAGCCCATTAATTAGTCACCGAAGAAAAAAATGGTAAAAATTATTTAATTGCGCAATTTATTCCTTTAAGTTATTCATTAATTTCACTTATATCTTAGACACTTGAGATTTATCATAAAATGAGAAATCTTGTGGAAAGCATGTCTAAAACAAAATCAGACCTATAATAATTTGCCATGAATTTTTTGTATTCCATTTACTTTGATTAACTCTCCATTACATCCTTCAATATAAAGTAAAGTAATGTTTTTAGAAAACTATTAATTAGACCTGTTTTGGTTGAATGAAGTTATATAATTCTGTTTAGTAAGTCCTCAAATGCTATTATATCTTAAAAAAAAAAAAATTACCGAATAGTACTTTGTTAATTGTCATGGTTAATTCTTCATCCCCAGTGGCATCTTTGACCTGTGGCGTCCACCAGGCCTCCATCCTTGGCCCCTTACACTTTAGCATTTACATGATGCCACTGGTTCAGTCACATGGGGGGTCCATAATATGTGAATAGAAACAAATTCAGAAAAAAAGTTAACAAAATGCTGCTTCTACAAAACCTAATCTTTAATCTAAATATTTTTAGATAAGAACATGTCCAATTGTGACATTCAGAAGTATGATGCTGCATATTCAGGTTCCTCATTTACTGTTTGTCAGGTAATGTGTAACCACCATGACAGATCATTTAGACGAAAAATAGAAATGTGAGATGGCTTATGCGATAGAGTGGGTTGTCCACTAATCAAAGGGCCGGTGGCACAGTTCAAGACATCAAACCCAAATCCGTCTATGTATGGAAGATAAATATGATGGGGATGGAAAGCGTTGTACCAATGTATGCTGGTGGGTCATGCTGCATCTTCTCCCATTAGTTTATGGTCAGTGGTTTGTACATATGTGTGATTGTTTTTGTGTGTCGGCGTCATCTGTTGTATAGCCTTGAATGGTCAGTGCATTGGAAAAGATCTGTAAAGGCATCTCTGCATCTCTGAATCCCATTTCTATATAGAAGGTCTTTTTATATCCTTCACAAACATCATTCTATACCAAGCTTTAAATGGATCGAATTCACCAACCATACAGCTTCTCACCCCAATGCATGATTGAACATGTTGTACGTATAACTATTATGATGTCTGCTCTGTTCAGCCCTCTTTAAAGTTCAATATTGCCGATTGAGAAATTAATAACATTTCTACTATTTTACAATTATTTATACATCAAAAAATAATGGCAAGTTATTTGCTCAATGTAAGACAAAAGTAGCACTCCATATGACCCTAAAAAAAATTTTTTTTGAACTTCCCAGAAGCTTACCCTGAAAATATTACCACAACCCAAGACAAACATTTGCTTTGTTTGACAGTTAGGCCTTTTTTTTTTCCCATAGAAGTTTTTACAGCCCGTTGGATGTTAAAACCAAACCAAGGATGCCACATCCCTCTGTCTTTAATGAACACTGGAAATGCCATGGAAACACGAGAGACAAATAGAGAGGGTGGAGAACAACAAAAGGACACACATATCAATCCATTAATTTCACTGGAATAGATTTAATGCCCCCTTGTTCAAAATCCAATGGCCATTAAGAGATTTTAAGCTTAAGTGAATCAGGTCCGAGCAGTTTCCAGCCAACTTGTCTGGACCATATTTGAAGTTGAATTTGTTGCGCTGAGGTGCACAAATGAGAAAAGGCTGACAGCCGCTAAGAGGGCCAGGCGGGCTGGGAAGCAACTATGTCAGGCTAATTGAAGCAAACAAACACAAATGGGGAATGTGGGCAGTGATCTGGGAAACTGTGTCCAGATTCAAAACCACTGCGGTCACAGTAATAATAGGGTGCTCTTTCGCATGCTGTGAGCGGTTGAGTCAGGGGGCTGGGTGCTAGGAACTTGGGTTGGGAAGTCCCTTTCTTGATTCCTGGTAGAAATTCACCTTTCTTGACTTCGTCAGCCGCCTACTTTTTGCATGTCGGAACACAATGACAGAGAAGAAACTGATCTGGGATCTAGGTCTGTTGTGGGATTTGATATTCAACACAGTATTAGAAATATATATATATATATATATATATATATATATATATATATATATACTGTATATATAATAATGATTCTGAAAGATTCAAAATAACTTAAAGACCACCTTTTAAGTGTGTCAGTTTGCAGTAATAAATATAAATATGAGATATGTTCTGTATTTATGAATATTTGCACTGAATTTACAGTATTCTCGTGTGCAATTTAGGAAGAGACTTTGTGAGACTCTTATTCTTTGTGTCTGACAAGTCAAGAAAAGGGAATTCACCACTGGAATTTCGTGAATGAAAGGGGTTTTTCAGTGTCATTTGTAATTGCAGTTAAAACATACATTTCCATGTTTTATTTACAGAGGAACTGTGATATTAAATTGACTGAGCATATGTAAGTAGCTCAATTAACAAATGTTTTTTATAGTGTTCAAATTACTTTGTGCTTTCATCAGCGCGTACCTTTAAAAATATAATATCTACAGTTTTACAAAAAAGTACATTGTAGGGGTTCTTTTAGGGAGAATGAAAGGTATTGCATTTTTCAAGTGCTGCAGATCAGATCTGGAATCATACCTGACATAGTGACAGATTGTTATCTATCTCAGAGATTAGCTTAATAAATTCAACATGCATCACTTTGAACATTTAAAGTTCCAGAACTCTACTGTCTGTAATTGTCTTAAAGCTGCTGCACTTTGGGATAGTCCTCCATAACACGTTGAGAATTCTCTGCATACGGTGTTTCAGATCAGACCCAGGAGGGGATTCTTCCCCTACTACTCCTCTCCCTCCCTTGGCTATTTCTCTGCAGGATAGACGAACAATGTAGTCTTTCTTACCTGTTGAAGGGTGTACATTCCATCTCTGCTAAACTAAGTCTCGATCCTACCTCGAACCCAGCCCTGCTTGAGAGAGGGCCCTCCTAGCAATGCTGGCTCCGACTCCAGGTGCTCCTCATTACGCTCCTCATACTTTTTCTAACAGAGGATTTCTAAAGTACAAAATTCTTGCAATAATTGGCGAGGACAGAGACAACAATCTTGTTAGTTATCACTCAATTTGGTTGTTTAATTTGCTAATACTTATCTAAATTGCATCATTATAATATAGAGTACTTCCAGGATTGTTTTTTTTAATTTGTGTTTGAATTGCAATCATCTGCCTACTTCAGTTTGGAATGACAGAATGATTACCATGTTCAATGCCAGCCTGTTGGTTTGGGGTTTGTCTTGCGGGCAAGTGGGAAATTTGGAGGTTAGGATACAAGTGTGTTATCAAGGATTCAAGAGTGCAAAAAAAATGTGGTGTGGGTGCTTTACAGGAAGATTGGGTTTGTCTGCACAGAGCCATCCCATTTATGCCAGTGGCTGTACGTGTAGCTGAGCAGAGGGAGGGAGACCGCCACTTGAATAAGTGATAGGGCAAGACATGTTGTGATCCGTTAAAAGAAAGCAGACGGGACAGTAGAATCTCCTAAAACTGTTTTTTTTTCCTTTTCTTACCACTGGGATTGTGCTCAAGACCTTAAGTACCTTTTTTTTCTCTCGTACAAATCACCTGTTGCAGAAGCAGAGAATGTTGCTCAGGTACGTTCATTCAATCTTCCTTCTACTCGTTTTTCAGATCTCTACTTTTTACTAAAATGTGCCGACACGTCACACTGTTCTCACTTATATTATTTGATGCAGCATATTTAATTAGATATAACACTAACTTTACTTTTTACATCATCAGGTAACATCAGGAGACTATTTAAAATGTAAATATATTGATGAAAAAATTGACATTAATTTATGCTGTACACGATACATTAAATTATATATATTCAAATCATATCTTAAAGCATTTGTAGAAATTAGATTTTAATAAAAGTTGTATGTCGCGGACTTAATTCTGACTTGCGGTACTATCGGCCTTTTTGGTTTACTATGTGGAACAAGGAACAGAGAGTGAATTGCCAACCAAACATAAAAAAGAAACATCCAAATGAATATTTCCACAAACGCAGCACCGATAGCAGCAGGATATAATAGCTGTAACCTTTATTCCAGAACATGATATTTTATTAAATTATTCACACAGTTCCCAAACAGTTCTGAAAACAATGCTGGACAAAGTAAAAATAAAAATCAATGAAAATTTATTTTTCTGTGAAGGTCTGTAAGAGAAATTTAACAGCACGTTATTTGTTTTCAACAAATGAAACACATTATCAAATCCAATTAGCTAGAAATAATTATCTTTTTTTAACCCTATAATTTTAAGTTTTTTTCATTTGTTACTTCATGCTGACTCTAGATCCTCAACGCAAACACCAAGTTAGTTTCTAAATTATTGTCAGTGGATCTTGACAATAATTATATAACGCTGATCCTAATTCAGAACAAAAATTCATTATGTATAAGTGTGTGTGATGTGTTTCCCATTCAATTTAACAACAAGCTGGTTTTTGTGTGTGTGTGTGTGTGCATTTGTAAGTTTCTGAAATGCAGGTGTGAGACTATAAATTATTACAAGATTACAGCTATAATCTAATCTAATCTAATTCGGTGTGTTTGCGCCGAATTTTCCAAAGCCGCCAACAGCCCTAAGACTATTTTTCAGAGCCTGCTGTTTTCCCGTAGATTGTCTTATCAGGGGTAGGCATAGCTGCACACCGGAACAGCTGATGGGAGGAGTCAACTGAACTGAACCTTTCATGTGTTCAGAAAGACTCAAATAGGCCTTCTTATAGCAAAATGTTTACTTAATGTAAAGTATGTATTACAAATGTGTGTTTGCAGTTCTTCGACTGAAGAATGTGTTTCTATCTCTCCGTTATGTTTGTCAAAGGGGCATCAGAGATGTCAACTTGCTGCACTGCATCCCCATAAGGTCAGTCGTTGGGAAAACGAGTCAATTTTGAATGTGTTCTACGGCCAACTATGTTCTCCCACTGAGGAGAACCTGTGAGGTAGGTCTCGCACATAAACCATATTAAATAACAAAGTCTTAAATACATTTACGAGTTGTGTTTTAGTAACAATGCGTTTTCTTAAAAGGCATTAGCTACTCCAGAGAATCTGTGTGGGGCAGTTTCCATGTCAACAAATGCACCTGGAGACAGGACTCATGGAGGCCCTCAAGAGGCAGAGATGGACGTGGATTGGCAAGAGCTCATGGCTATCACAGAGCTGCAGGTACCTCTTCAGCAGCGACGGACTGTAAGCCATTAAAGAAGATAATAAATTGGCAAGCTTCTACAATATGCTGTGTCTCTTCCCAAATATGTCAATTACTGCATATTATTACAATACTTAGTGATGTATCATCATGTTTGGACAAGATTTAGTGTTTTTTTTAAAAGTAAATGCATTTAAAGACATTTTATAATTTCACAATTGTTTGTGCATTTACTCGGCTCCAAACTCGCAAAGCCTCTAGTAACATTTACAGCCACAGATGTGTTGCGTGACTTCACTGATATCAGTGACAATGATTTAGTATTCTCAATGCCATTTTCAACATTTAAAAGCTGCTTTATTACTATTAATAAGAATAGACTTGCTCATTTCACAATTTAAGAAAGATAAGCATATTCTCATCTGAAGCTAACTGGTAACAATGGCCCGTTTGAGTGGGGGTGAGAGGAAAAGAAATTGTGAGTGGGAGTAATTGCTATATATTGCAAGTGGCCCCCTGCACAGCACAGTGGCCATCTGTTTCCAGGTGAAACTTGATCTCATCTATGAGACTCCTTCACATGCTATGTGTGGCATGCTTAAGTGGTGACAGATTGAGTTTTATTGTTAGCCAGAAATATTTTGAAAAACATTCCATGTTCCATTTATTAACTTAGATGTCTTGTAAGTTTAGCAATTCTAAGCTCAACTACGTGTATACCAATGTGCTTGTCAGTCATAACTATATGTGATCCTTTCGCTCCTATAGTTTGAAGTGCCTGCTGAAGGATCCTATGAAACATCAGCTTACCAAAGCATGGAACCAATGGTGCCAATGGAAGGATATGGGATGGCTCAATCGCTTTCCGTCTCCCCTTCAGCTGATTGTCATCTTTACACCGCTCAGACTTATGAGCGAAGTTACCCTGAAGAGTTGGCTGCCTGTCATTATCTAGGCAGTAATGCAGAGACAACATATGTACATTCTGAATCTCAACTCAATCAAAAAATGCCTTCCTCGTCTCACACACAGCCCTTCTCCATGGCTTCAAGGGAACAGATGACCATGGCAGCAGCCAGCAAAGGTCACAGAAGGGTCAACACCTATGTTTCTCAGGGTCTAGGTCGGCACATATTGTGGACTTCACATGTTCAAAGTTTGCCCAGTCACTCGTCTGATGATCTGGAGTCGGATTCTGGCCTGTCTCTTGGTTCGAGCCCACCTTTGGCCTCCCCAGATAATCCTGCTGGCAATGCATCAGGTTACCATGGTGTAGATGTATGTGTTCCCAATGGTGATGGTGATCAAGACAGCTTGATGGAGTATGCCCAAACAGCACACATCCATTACTCCATGGACTATCAGAGTCAACCACACTCATATTTACATTGTAATTTTGCAACCCAACCCACTTCTTCCCATACACAACCTGATAACTCCACTCTATGGCCGGTCAAACAGCAAGGTCCGGCTGTCGCTCTGGCCAACATGTACATACAGTGTGGAACTTCCAGCAGAGGGAGCTCCCACCCTAACACGTGTACTAAATCTCAAGGGGTTATGTACACTCCTTCTCAAACCAGCAGGGATGAACGGCGGGCCTTGGCTTTAAAGATCCCCTTCCCCATCGACAAGATTATCAATCTACCTGTGGATGACTTCAACGAGCTCTTGACACAGTTTTCTCTTACAGTTTCTCAATTGGCACTTGTCAGGGACATAAGACGGAGGGGAAAGAACAAGGTTGCAGCACAGAACTGCAGGAAAAGGAAACTTCAGAGTATTATTCACCTTGAAAGAGAACTGGGCCAGCTTCAGGCCCAACGAGAGCGCCTTATCAAGGAAAGGCTTGAATTTAAGCGCAGCTTGGCAGTTACCAAATGCCACCACACAGCTCTCTATTCAGAAGTGTTTTCACACTTGAGAGATGAAGATGGACAACCATACTCAATAGAGGAGTACTCTCTTCAACAGAATCCAGAGGGGAAAATTTATTTGGTACCTCACACAAGGTACGCAGAAGAGAGATCACCGCTCACAATTTGAGCACTTATAGAAATCAAGTGCAAAATTCTGCCACATTTAACACCAAAAAAAGTTGAAATATTGGTGATACTTTTGAAATGTCTGTTTCAACCACATTTACAGTGATATTTATAAACTGTCATTTTTCTGGTAAAATATATTCATTAAAATGTTGACTACAAATACCAAAAAATAAATATTTAATGTTAAACTTTACATGCAACAAATAAATGTGACATCGGTGCTCGACATATCAGTAGCTTCTGCAGGACCAACTCTACTCAAACCATGGTTGTCCATGACACTGTTGCAGGTCCACCAGTTGTCCTTCCTTAGATCACTTTGGTAGGTAGTAACCACAGCACAGAGAAAACCAAAGAATTGGTTTATCTTGCCATCACAATTTGGTTCTAGACAGTCACTCGGGACACTTGTGCTTGCCTTGCCTTACTCTTCGGATACCAACACGTCAACCTATCAATTTGGAATAGTAATTGTTCTTTCTTTTTGAGCTTTAATTAAACTTCCGGCTGCCCAGCAATGCAAATTTGCTTAGAATTTATGTCACATACTGATATTTATAGTTAATGTGTTTACAACTACATATTAGTTCATAAATATTGCAGTAAATAGTTATCACTTACAATGTTTACAAGTACAACTTCCTCACTGTGCCAATTAAGAAGTTTAAACTGTACAGAGGTGACATTTTTTCATTTGGCATTTTCTTTTCAAACTTCATTACTTTCATCAGTCAACACTTTATGCACTTAAATGACTGAAAACACACAAGGTTCTCTTCATTAAAAAAATACTTTATTGAAACCGCACAGCAGTCTTCACTTGTTAAAAAAATAAAATCTTCAGTAGTGCAACAGTCAACCAAACCTGTAAAAAATAAAGTTTAAATTAGAAACAGACAATGCCTTCCGAACATTCTCGTCCAAGGGTTCGACAAGTACCTTTCTGAGCCAGTCATTGAGTAAGTCAGGTTTCGGACACCATGATGAATTCCCTGTAAAGCATAACATCCAAGTAAGTAAAACGCAGACTTTCGTCTTTCTGTTCACAGCATGCAGAATGTTTTAAAGCCTGTATCGAAAATTAGCGGTCGAGTTTAAAAGTCAACACTGGTGCAAGTCATTAGACATGTTTGCAAATGTTACAGCAATTTGCTACACGACTCACTACCAGCTATATGCCAATACAAAACATACTATCAGTAGTTGAGAAGTCTGGTCTTACCTACAGACAGCATTTATGCCTTTGGTAGCAGCTGTCTGCTAGCCTCAGGCTTCTGTTCTCACTCTCCCCTGCTTCAATGATCCTGGCGTTGGTTTTGCTACTTCTCTCCCTCAGCTGGCTTCCATGGCTAGCCTCAAAGACTTTGCATGTAAGCTAGCATCCTCCAGACGGTCTTTGCAGAACTCGGGGTCGAGTCTGTACCATGTGATGACACCTTCACTTTTGTAAAGCACTCGCCTGAATTAGTATTATGAATGCACTAAAGTGTGCATTTATGAGGCAATCGTTTGCCAAACCTCAGGGAAATTTGCGTTTCCCATTCATCACATTTAATGCAGCACCTAATGATGCACCCTCCCTTTCCCAAACACTGAAGAAGCTAACAAGACTTAAAAAAAACTGAAAGAGTGTTTATTTCAGCTTGATTGATACAGTTACAAATAAAAGCCAGTCTCAAAGAAAAAATCTACATAAAACCTTGATGGAATGCTTAGTTTCCAAAGACACAGGAAAATAAAAAAAATAATCCCAAGTTTAAATGAAGACCCTCCATGATTTATCTACTGTTCATCTCTTCTTGCAGCAGCTGTAACCTGCCACAACTGTTTGGCTGAGCAGATTTAGGAGGTAAACCTGCAGCTGCCCTGTCACTTCGCTTGCTCTCCTCTCCTTGCTCTCCTCTCCTAAGTACTCAGTCCTGTTGAACAATATGGAACAACATTGTTAACTGTGCACTGACTGTATAGCCTGAGATCCAGAGAATTTTTTTTCAATCTCTACACTTAACGGATCCCTGCAACCACAAACTCTTGATATGAAAATTATTGCTTGTACGCCAGTGTACTTACCAATTCACATTTAAAACCGTCCTGTACGATATCCACCATTGGAGCCACTCCCATAACCACCTTAAAATTAAAAGAAATATTAAAAAAAAAGGACAAATGAATTCTTGTAACTCAAATAATGCATCTGTAATCTCAATCTTACCAAAGCTCCTACTGCCGCCTCCACCGCCGCCACTATAGTTGTTCTTCATTGGGCCAAAATTTGAGTTCTGAGAGTCATAGTGACCCATGTTGTTGTAGTTATTTCCACCACCGCCGCCGCCACCACCACCTCCTCCTCCTCCGCCACAGTTACCTAAGATTAGAGCACACTTCATTTATTATCTCACATCCGGGTACATAACGTGCATGTAAGTTGAATGCAAAAATACTTACCATAGCCATTGCTGTCATAACCATTTCCGCCATAGCCCCCACCTCCGCCACCACCACCATTACCACCCTGGTTGTAGCCTTGGTTATAGCCCCGGTTGCCACCGTTATATCCACCAGGACTACCTCCATAACCTACAAAATGAATAACATTAGGACAGAAACAAACTATAATAAAGAGAACAGTGAAAATATTCAAAACATGCCTACTTACCACCACCACCATCACCGCCATTGCAGTTGTATTGACCATCTCCAAATCTCCCCCTGCCACCTGACAAAGACGAGTATGCAAACCGGCTTTAGACATTACACCATCGTAACTCAATTATGTGAACCCATCTTAAAAGACGTCTCACCTTGATTGAACCCTCTGTCAGGGCCGTAGTCATAGGGTCTTCCACCGTTGCTGCGACCTTAAATAAATAAGAGCGCTCATTAGCCCTTAAAGCACAATTCTAGTTCCATTTGAACCATGTATGCCACAAAGTAAAATATATTTTATATATTTGACCCACCTCTCATTCCAATTCCTGCAGTCTGCATTTCTTGCCTAGTGAGAGCCTTCCTTACTTCACAGTTGTGAGAGTTGATTGTGTGGTATTTCTGGACTGTGGGTAGGAAAAGATATTGAGTATGTATTTAACAAGAGGGGAAAATAACATCTGCTACCACAGAATAGTTATACTTACTGACAATCCTGTCAACGGCATCGTGGTCATCATAGGTAACAAAGGCAAAGCCTCTCTTTTTTCCACTGTTACGATCGGTCATGATTTCAATTACTTCAATTTTGCCAAATTGTTCGAAGTAGTCTCGCAAATGCGACTCCTCCGTGTCTTCCTTGATTCCCCCAACAAAGATCTTTTTAACTGTAATATGGGCACCTGGTCGGTTCGAGTCCTGCAGAAAAAACAAGGAGACACTTTATTACATCTACTCATTCAGCATTTATGCAAGCCTTCAAGTAGTGGACTCTACAGTGGAATTCAACATACCTCCCTAGAAACGGCTCGCTTGGGCTCAACAACTCTTCCGTCAACCTTGTGGGGGCGGGCAGACATGGCAGCATCGACCTCATCTACTGATGAATATGTAACAAAACCAAATCCTCTGGATCTTTTGCTGGTGGGATCCCTCATCACCTGGAGGTAGAATTAGACAGAAATCAAATATGCACACTTCGATGCAAAGTTTAATAATACTGTATTTTTCTCTCTTCACAATGAGCTCACTCACCACGCAATCTGTAAGACTCCCCCATTGCTCAAAATGAGCACGCAGGCTTTCATCTGTAGTCTCAAAGCTCAAGCCTCCGATGAACAGCTTGCGGAGCTGCTCAGGCTCCCTTGGGACCTTAACAGTGGACAAAGCAAGCTTCTAACATCAGGAAACAGTAACACACCAAGTGTTATCAGGATTAAACAACATCACAATAACCTATCTGCATCTACAACTCAAATGCAATAAAAAAATTCCACCACTGTGGATTTCTAGTAATATCAGGAGAGGGAGGAAGAGGGTGCTACGGCCAATAACATTAGCCCAGCACACAAAAGAGGAATACTTCTCCCATAAACAGGATTTATGTAAAACACTAATGGGACACGTCTTAAGATTTCTTACGTCTGTTTATCCGATTCAATGAAGGATACATTTTATTATTTAGATCCGTACAGCACTGAGCGTATGAACAAAAGCCACGAAGAGCAGCTGCTACAAAATGGCGGATTCACGGTGAGTGACAGCCAAGAGTAACAAAAGCAGTTTTGGTTGCTTCAAGTTTGTTGTACATGACACTACACATCAACGGTTCGGACAAAAATATAAACATGTTTTGGATGCAACACGAACTTCTAACAGTATATTTAATATATAATTATAAAACCGGACGCTGTACTCAAAAGTATCACTGTGAATTAAAAAAAATCCAGCTGTAAAATAAACATCAAATATTTTTTTCTGGATTAGAGATGATGTGGTTACGTAAATATTCCATAAACCACATTCGATGAGAACAAAGGCCACGAGGCCCGATTTATATAAAATGGCGGCTTAGCGCAGCTTCGTGTCTGCAGCAGCTGCAGTGAAAATTTGATCATCGTTCTACCGCACATATTCTAAACTACGGTTATAGGAGATTCGGTTTGTAAGGTAGACATAAAGGTACTTCTCAATAACAATACTCACGTCTTTAGACATGTTGTGGCAATATCCTTGAGAACTACTTGTAAACTGGAAACCGGAGAAAAAAAATTATCAGCGTCAACCTTGCCCAGCCCAGAGCTTCTATGTAGAATAAGTAGAAATGAGATACCTCTGTCGGGCAACGATTGGTTGATAATTCCCGCTGCAGTTTGTCGTCAGCACAGAGTGCACTTTAAGTGGGCCACATTCAGTCGATCACTTCTCACAGCCAATCACAAAAGATGTAGGCGTTCACTTCACTGTAACTACCTAAAAAATAAGCGATGAATAGATGGACGTTAAATTGGAATTTATGCTTCCAGTGTTCAAGTTGTGTACAGTGATACACGATCAGCAAACATGTTATACCCCCAGTAATGATGGATCTGTTGAAGACATACACAAATCGAACAATAAATAAAATGTTTAATGATTTCTGATCGGTGGGTGGAGTTGGAGCGTTTCTCGGCGCAACAGCAAGATTGTGTTATTCTTTCCACTAATATAAGCGCATCTAAATTGAATATAATTTGTAATCGGTATTCTCATTTATAGTCAACATTTATTTACACTTCATCAATGTTATAAAGCAAATATGGTTATATTCGCTCGCTGGATATGTAGGTCATCAGCTGGGAGAGGGGCGGGTACATTCATTGTGCGCCTTTAACCCGCGCTTTTCACGCACAGCATCTTCAACGAGCAAGGCTAGATGCTAAAGTAGCTACCGCGTCGGCCTCGCAGACCTCAGGTCCACAAAATACACGCTTCATTGCCGCGGTTAGCTGGTCAAGACTGTCGGTCTGTACATCAAAACGGTAAGGAACATTCAGCGCGCGCAGACGTTTGATCTCGGTGCGGGTAACGTTTTGTTTTTGTGCCTCGCTTCCAAATAAAGCTCGCGTTAGCATGTTGACGCATTAGCTTGTGTGCTACATGCATTAGCTAGTCAGTCTTTCTTGCCCATTGGATAGATCGTAGCCTAGGGAAAGCTTCATAATTTCGTCATTGCTTGTGGCCACACATTACTCGTATTGATAGCATTACATAGTCTTTATGTGCTTGAAGAAAATGGCCAGTTTACGTTACCGAGCTCGTTAGCCAGTAATTAGCTAGAGTGGCTTTTCATATAGGCGAGCCTGTTGCAGATTGGAGCATCAACAATGAAGCGATGCCCGTTGACTCGCGTCTATCCGTCACCCACTAACTTTCAGAACCTGCGTCCTCCAACACACATTACTTCGGGCTTCACAAACGATGACCCAGTTTTTCCCCTCTAATCAAAAATTCTCAATGGTTTTCTCTCACAGGGAAGTACCATTGGCCTGCGACAGCGTATTGTTCACCAGTAAACTTTGCAATGGGCAAAAAGTCTCGCGAAGAGGAGTCCTCATCCTCAGATGAGGAGGAATATGTTGTGGAGAAGGTGTTGGACAGGAGGGTGGTGAAAGGAAGGGTTGAGTTCTTCCTCAAGTGGAAAGGATACTCAGAGTAAGTTGTCTCCCTGCCAGCGTGCTAATCATTAACCTTACTCCATCATCATATAGGCAAGCATAATGTAACTGTAAGAGAGTACCGCCTAAAAAGATCATGGTTATCTTTTTGATGTTCCAGGGGAAAAAAATCCTTCTATTTAAATGATTCAGGCCTATACCCAATTGTTTACTTTTCTAATTAAATCAGAAGCATTTATTGAGATTACGTTATTGCATGACTTGCAAATTACTAGGACAGTGCAACTGGTTTGGTACGAGCACTCATTCATATACATCTACTGGACATATTGTCAAATGCATTAGTTTTGGAATTCCGAGTCTTAATTTAATTTATTTCTTGTCAGTATTTCCTCATCCAAACAATTAATTTACCGTGTTTCTCCAACAATGTTATACTCCATTCCATCATGTCTTAAAATACGGTCTCATCAGGAACATCCCAAATGGGTTTTTACTGACATTGAACTGCCTCTGTCTCCTACATTTAAGTCCTATCTCAGTCCTTGTGCCTAGGACTTATAAAACGTTCCCATTTATTAGCATCATTATTTGATTGCTCATGCCACTTTGCCAATTGTAAATTAAGACCCTTTTCAAAAATGTTAAACTGTTTTAGAGGAAAAAAATTGGAACAAATGTCATCCTATGTCAAATGGGAGGGGTGTTTTCAGTCTATATGAATCTGGTACAACATACACTGATCAACTCCAATGTTCATACCAATAATCGGTGTTAATAGTTTTATTATCGGTGTTTATCAATTGCATCAGTTTGTTACCTTGGTTGATTAAAAGTTATTCTAGTACTGATATGTTGCACTGTTATCTTTCTCAGAAAGCACAATACGTGGGAGCCAGAGAAGAATCTGGACTGCCCTGAGCTTATTTCAGAGTTCATGAAGACGTACAAGAAAAGCAGTGGTGGGAGCTCCACACCTAGCAGCGGGGCCAGCAAATCAAGCACAGGCTCCTTGGGACGTTCCAAAGATTCCAGTTCGTCGAAAAAGAGAAACTCTGATGACGATGAAGAAGGTGGAAGTAAGCCAAAAAAGAAAAAGGAGGTAAATAATAATTTGGGTTGGTGGTTGTATTAAACTTGCATTTTGAATTGTTACATGTTTACCACATAGATAATCCCAATGTTTGTCAGTAAATGAAAGTACACCCATTTCATCTTTTTATCCTTAATCTGTCACAATTAATCTGATGGGGTTTAATGGTGTCTTTCCACTCTTGATTGATAATTAAACTTAATGGGTCTCTAAGCCTGAGAGAGAAACTTTCCTGCTCTTTCACTTTCCCAACAATACACTGTGCACCTTTTTTAAATGATTTACTAATCAACTCAATTCAGTTTCAGGAATTGTTCTAGGTTTTGGCAATTCATTATTTGAAATCTTGATTAATACATCTTCGCAATCTAATTTTGAATGACAATGATTCTGGTAAATTTTTCATTTTGGACACTGGCTGATTTAAAAAAAAGAACAAGAAAAAAAACGGGCTGCTGCACTCTGCCTCCAGAAAATAATAACACAGTGATAGACCCTGGGATACGGAGTAGCAGACACTAACAGTAGGAGCAGGAAAGACAGAGACTGGTGGGTATACAAAGGAAAAAGCTTTAGGGAGAGAAGTACAAATAACAAATACAGGAGGCACCTCCAAAAAAAATCTTCACTGATGCAGATGAGGTGATGAATCCAACCAAATGAATATGCTTCTGCCAGGGGGGGTCACTATCAGGTGTTTAAAAAAAATATCATGTCTAGATTGTATGGGGAAGCTAGCTCTCTCTCTGCCTGCTCGCTCGCTCAACATAGCACAGGTGTGCCAGTACACACGAGATTTAAGAGAACACATTACCTGCTTTAGTAACAGTTTGTCATCTTAATCCATCTTGTTTAAGCCATTTTACACATAAAGTTTTCAGTAGTGCCTGAGGTCACAGTGCCATTAACCATGTTCATTTTTATTTTTGCTGTGACAATTTCACTATAATTAACCAAAATGACCACCATATTTTGACAACCCTAGGTTTTAAACATTGCCAAATTTTGATTTCTCAGGGGAGACTATGGGTTGGCAAAGTAAGAACAATAATAATAATGTATTCTTTATTGATCCCATACACAGTACATAATAGTGAAAGTATTTCTCTGCATTTGACCCATCCCTAAGAGAGCAGTGTCCCCTTTGAAGTGCCCCGGGAGCTAGGGTTTCAGAGTTTTGCTCAAGGACTCTACGACAAGTAGACCCTCGTGGGACTCGAACCGTCTACCTTCTGATCTTCTGATTGGGAGACGGCCACTCTACCCACTGAACTACGAAGTGCATTATGACAAAATTGGATGGTTTAATTTATCTTATTATCATATGTCATATACTCTGTCTTTTTGAACCACTATAAGGTAGTTGCATGCATCCAAATAGAACAAAGGGAAACCTGTCAAGAAACATGATTTCAATTCTAAGCAGGAATGCTGAATTTCCTGACATCCAGAATTGCCCAGCCCTAATTTTTACAAAGTCTTAGAAGTTAAGAAAGTCCTTAATTTAGTTATGCTTTCAAGAAATATGCATTATTCCAATTACTCATTAACCCCACTATTGATCACGCCTGTGAAGGATCTCCTGTAAGTGTTATGCATTTATCGTAGTCTCAGCTGTCCGTCTGTTTGCATTCTTCTACCCTTTAAAGAGTTTGATGAAAATATCAACACTTTAGTTTTCAAGTTGTTCTTTGTGTCATTTCAGGATGACATTCTGGTTGCGCGTGGCTTTGAGAGAGGACTTGAGCCAGAGAAGATCATAGGTGCTACTGACTCATGTGGAGACCTAATGTTTCTTATGAAGTGGTAGGTTTTCTTTATATTCATCTAAATAAATGCTCAAGGAAAAAAGTTGTTTTCAAACATTTGAACAACAAAATTTAATTACTGTATGTATGTATGTATGTATGTATGTGTATATATATACGTATATGTATATATATATGCGTGTATGTGTATATATATATGTGTATATATGTGTATATATATATGTGTATGTGTGTATATATATGTGTATGTATGTGTGTATATATGTGTATGTATGTATATATATGTATATGTATGTATATATGTGTATGTATGTATATATATGTGTGTAAATGTACATATATGTGTGTATGTATATGTTTCTTATTAGTATTGAAGAAATGTATTCAAGTTTTTTCTACTTTTATAGATGTTGGTGTGTTCTCAGAATATCCTAAAAATCATGGGGATCATTTGGTTCAGGTTTTTTATTTTGGCAAACACTGAAAATGAATACTACTGTATTTTTTGTTGATGCACCCTAAAGTGAAATGCTATAATGATGCATTCGGCTGCCCCTTTTAATCTGTGATGTTAAATGTCAGAGCTCTACGTGGAGACTGCCACAGTGTGTTTCCTGGTGACCTATTAAAACCTACTTGGTTCATGGGACATATCTAAAAACAGTGCAGTATTCTTTTTCTCTCACATGGAACTTGCTCTTCTAATTTTTGTCTGTCAATTCTTTGGCAATGTGAGTGTTACTCAGAACATTGCTGTTCTACTATTGCTTGCAACTTGCAATGGTGTGATTCTTTGAAATCACAGCCCTCACTGCCAGACTGCTCCAGACAAAATGACCCATTAATGGCACAAATGGCCTAGCTGTCCATTCATACAGATAGTAAGCCACACCATGACATTTTATGTCATTACACACTATCCTGCCAAATGTGTGTAGTATTGTGTCACTTGTGCCAGGAAATTTTCACTTTTAGGAATTTTCCTAGCTTATGATAAAGTAAACTTTGTTCATTTATTTTTAACCTAAAATATGTAGCAATACAAAGCATCTCAAAGACAGATCCATCATTTGCAGTTCTGATTCAAATACTTTTCATATCCCTGCCAATGGGAGCAAGTAGGGTTTCCCTCCTCAAAAGCCAATGCATACACTCCAATGACATTTCAAATCTCCTTGGTTTCTTCAATGTCTTTGTTTCAAAAGTCTAAGAATATGGTTTTAAGTTGTCTTTTTTTCCTTGCAGGAAAGACTCTGAGGAGGCTGATCTTGTGTTGGCCAAGGAGGCCAATCACAAGTGCCCACAGATTGTTATAGCCTTCTACGAGGAACGTCTGACCTGGCATGAAGACAGCGATAAGAAGGAGAAGGATGCCGTCAGTGCGTGAGTGCATCACCTCTGGAGGACAGGGGACCTCCTCCACAGCAGGGACTACCTTGAGTCAGATATTTTTCATACCCAGCCCCCACCCTCATACTCCTCTTAAACATGTCCAGCAGTAATACATAGACAACACAGTGGTGTTTTCTCCATCCATGCTCCTCCTGGAGCTCAAGGGGCCAGACTGCCAAGAATCCATCAGATTGGGAGGGGGGGGGGGAGGCGCTGTAGTAGACATGGGTGAAATGCTACTGGGGTTGGGGTTTTCTGCTGTTCTGTCCTTGTATTCTTTCTCTTTTTAATGTCTTAACACATGTTTTAGTGCTTATAGGATGCAATTGTGTCAGTGAGGTATTTTGCATCCATCGCCATCTGTTAAAACACGGATCATGTTGAGAGTCAGGTTAGCTTTGAGTTTGTCCCATGTCTGATGCAGGTCTCTATAGTGGATCTCTTTGCTTCAAGAACCTGCCATCAAGACTGAAAATTAAAAACAAAACAACAACAGCAAATCTCAATATTCAAGAGGCAAACACTGCAACACTCTCCTGACTGCACGATCACTTCCTTTTTAAAAAAAAAAAAAAAACCTTTTTACTTTTTGTAGATTTTCAGTTTTCCCTGACGTACCAGGATTAAACTGCTCAATTTGCAAATTTGTTAGTGACACCGGCCAATTTTGTCTTTATGATGATGATGATGATATAATCTTGTTTTAAAAATGTCATGTTTGTTTTCTCATTTCCAAGTTTTAACGTATTCTGTGTGGTTGTTTTTTTTTTTTTTTTTTTTATTCCTTGATGCTATCACCAGTTTAAGAAAAGGACAATAAAATAAATTTTGCTCCGTTTTGTACATTTTTGTTTTTATTTTAACCGCAATGTTACCTTTGGACCAGTCTAATGCTAGGTTAGGCAATCTTCGTTGTAACCACATGAGATAAAACCAGCATCCATTACCAGTTAGTGAGGTCTGCCCCTATGTGGCGAAAAGAAGAAATTGTTTGCATCTTTGTGACCAAGCTCTATGAGGACCCTGAAGATTTATTGGTGTTGATCTTAGTGACACTTTGCTTTTCAAGCTTTTTTTTTTGTAGGACTTTTTTTTTTTACATTGTAAAGTCATAAAAACCAATTGAACAGTTATAGAATTTGTTGTTTATCATTGTGATGTTAATTTGAAACATTAAAACCAGTTTGGTTGGATAACGCATATCCTGGGTTTTATTCTGATGACTGACGGTTCCGGAGAGCGATATACCTCTAAGGAAGATGCATCGACCTTCACGCGTAGGTCAAATACTCCAGTGTAGTTTGTTGGGCTTTGCTACAAAATGGGCTCTTAGGGCGAAATGTCTGGTGGTGGGCCTTCATCACCTCTACTTTAGTTCTCACCCATGTCATGTCAGCCGGATTACGCTTAAAAAAATTCTGATGGGTTTCCATGGCACTTAGTGGGAGGGTAGGTATTGTTCAGAATAGAGTTCATCGAACTTTTCGTGGGATGCAATTGTTTTGTAAGCAATATTTTCTTTGATTCCTATAAAATCAAATCCAGAAGAGCACATATCTATATCCTATATGGTCATATTTTTATATTATTATAATTTATATTTTTGCTTTTACCTTGTAGCACTTGAGATCTTGAGCCAGAACATCGCTTTAAATTCAATTATTACCCAAAATCGTACTTGTGCCCTGTCACTAGAATGGTCACTGCCACCCTTTTGGTTAGGATATTTATTAGGAACCGCACCAAATTCCACACACTCCTTCATACCAACCCTGTAAATATGCATTAAAAAAAAAATCAGGACTGATGCAAAAAAATGTCTGGGTCTACACCCAACTCGAGTTTCTTCTGACCCAAGAATAGCCTTTCTCCCATCAAGTTTCATGGAAACCAAAATCAAAAGTCCCTTTTATAGTTACTTTAAGGATTACCCAAAATCATACCAGTCACATGCACTCCCAGATTTGAGTCACTGGATTGGACCATTTGAATCTGGATATGGATTGGGATCTGCACCCAAATTGCAAATAAATCAAGATCCATGTCTTATTCCTAGAAAGATGTAGGAAAATGCCAAAAAATCAATACAACAACACAATGTTGATCAGCACCAAAACTTCAATAGGGTCCATGCTGACCCAAGAAACCCAGATGAAAGTTAGTTGTAGACTAATGCTGATGCAATGCATCAAGGGGTCAAGGGATTTGTTTCTTGTTGTACATTGACGCTTCCGAACAAACAAAAAATGTCATGGAAATATGTTGATTTATTTTGCTTAATCCTGGTGAAAATCAGATGGGTTTGAGTGAAAACCACCTCCTTGTCTTATGAGTGTCTGATTTGATTTGATGCAGATCCCAATAAAAAATCTTGATCCACCAGATTTGATTTATCTGGCTGTTAGAAAGAAACAGATTGTGTTTGCCGGGCTTTGAGTTAGATTTGATTGAGCGGGCTGTATATCCTAGTTAGCATTATGAATGAAAGCTCTGGCTTACCACTCTTTCATCCATATAACACCTAGATGACCTTCTGTTTAAATAAAAATGCTCTGTCCTTTAAGACCCTTGGATTTTTTTTGTTGCTGATACAGCAAATCCATGTGTCGGTACCATTGAACAAACATTTTTAATTTTCAATTTGGTTTCAGTTCCATATTCGGAAAATAATGCAGAGGGAACAATTCAGTTTAAAATGTATACTGTATTATCAAACAAATAGTTGGTGGTAAGGCATAGAAAAAAGACCATTGAGTCATTTGATAGGAATTCAATAAAAATACTTCACTAAACCTGAACACATTATCAGGGCATTAATTAATATTTGGAAAAGGGCAAGTGTCTTCTGGGGAATGATACAAATCAATAAGAAATATGACTTGTAAAAAGTTTATATTTTGTTTTCTTTGTTGATGTTTTCAAGAGCATCTGCTTCCTTCATCCAACAGATGGCGCTACTTAACAACACCACTGCAAAGGCCATTGTGGACTTCAAGCTCAGTGTGAACTTCATTAATATGCAAGTCGTCCACAGCAAAAACTCTTAAAGGTGATTAGGACAGTAATTCATAAATTCTGCTTCTGACCAGCCATAGATTATTGGACGTCTTTTGCGGGGGCATTGATTCATGTTATTTTTACTGACTAACATCACATCTTTCTTCTGGATGTCAATTGGCTTCTGACTTTGGCTCTTAACTTCTGCTGAACCCACCTGTATTTCCACAAATTCCCGTTGTGCTGCGAAGCGCTCAGTGCTCACATTCATAAATTCATTTTAATTTGTAGAGACAGCAGATACAGTGTGTCAGGCTGAAATGTGTTTAAATAAGCACATGAATATTGAAAATTACTTAGATTTGACATTTTTCTGGCATTTAAAGCCTTAATTAGATAAAGATATAAATCCACAGAAACTAAGGTAACTAGAAAGAGATTGGGAATTATACAACAAGGTCCCTGACCGGCAGCAAACCGAGGACATTACGTTCATGCATGTGTGGGACCTTGAAGGCCGAGGCCACCCCACTTCCATTTGATGTAACGACGCAGCCATAAAAAATTCAGTCTGTGTTAGGGCGCGTAGCTTGACTGACACAGAATATGTAATGCTGTAATATGTAGGGAAATCAAAGAATCTCCCCGACAGGGGGAGGGCAAGAACTCCAGACACTTTAGACTAAATCTAGACTTCTAAATGTAAAGACCTGCCTACATTATGTCCCAATCAGCCCATTATGAAAAAAAACGAAAATTTGTTGTTCATTTTAAAAATAGATGTCAGTTAAGAATAATGATATTGTTAATATACTGCAAAGAGGGTTGAGTCTGATCCTTGTTCTTCACTCACCACCCTCTTTTTCTTTCCTGCTGCCTTTTATAGCGACTCGCTCTTATATGTGCGTTGACACACACACACACCCACAACCACACACACATTGTGTGTGTCAAGTGCTGCTCAGATACGTCTAAAGTGATGGAATTTTCCTAGCAAAAAGGCTTTTACGCTCCAAATGGAATGCAAAGGTCACTAGTAAATTTCCAGCCCCTGGGACCATTAAGCTGGGCAAAGGGAGCGAGCTGTAGGCTGTTTTATGGAGCCTGGAGCTGTCTGCTGACAAACCCAGGCCAGGGGGTTTGGTTGGGAAAGCCACAGTGGCACTTATGGGAACTCTCTCTGTGATGTGCGTTGTAAATACAGACCAAGAGGCGGTTGTGGTACATGGTTAATAGGCATGCAGAGTGATACTCGAAACTAAACATCTGAATGAGGTAAATTAGATTATGAGCCTCTGCTAGAAATTAATATGTGTTATAGTTCTGTGGAAAAACATTTGACGCTCTACTGGTGTCGTTAATGTTTGTGTGTACCTCACACTAACTTGTGTCAGATCTGTAAACAGAACTCAACATGAAACTGAGGCAACCTTCCTACAAACAATTCCTTTTTTTTTTTCCCCAAAAAAGGTTATTTAGGACGAAGAAGGCAGACTTAGTCTGAAGAAGCCTAAGTCCATCTCTGAATGGCCCAGAGTGAGAAAAATCAACATTTTGGATTAACCCTGGTCAGAGTCCAAACGCGAAAAACCTAAGATGCTGTGGCAGGATCTGAAAAGAGCAGGTCGTGCTCACAAACCCAGCAATGTGCCTGCATTAAGCAGTTTGCCAAAGAAAATTGGGCAAACATTCCATTACAGTAATGTCAGAGACTGGTCTTCAGCTACAGAAAACATTTAGATGCAGTTTTATGTTGCTAATTAGTTTTTCGGTTTGGGGGGGATCCAACATAGTTCAGTGCAAGACACACACAGAAATAACAGAAACCAGGTGGGTGGGTCTAAAACTTTTTCAAACACCATAAATGTGTGCACAGTGAATAAAAGAGCCTTGTCAAGATAAACAGTGACTTCCTGTCAGATTTAACAATGAAAAATGAAAACATTTTCCATCTCTAAAGTCTTCATCATGAGGTCACATATAACCTGAAGCTGCATCTCAGTGGTGACGATATAATTTAATTTATTCACGCAGCCTCCCTGTACTTTGTACTTTGTTTTTCCTGCACTCATAGTGCAGTACAATGGTGGAGGTGAGTCCTCTTGCAGCACATTCACACCAAACTAGTGTTGAGGGAGCAGTGGGAGGGGCCTGCTGTGTGTGGTAACACAAGCACATGGCACCGATGTGTGTAAAGGTGATTACAAAGTGATGCTCTAATTTGGCTGGCTATCACACTTAATGTGCTCTAAAGCACCACAGACAAAGCTTTCCTGTACTACGCCACTGCTCTCAACGCCAACCCTCTGCTGGTTTTCCCTTCACATCCCCCACACCACCCCACGCCAGCCCTTCCTTCATCTCGTCTCCGCACCAGGGGAAAGAGTTATAGCTGCCATAAAAGGCAGGTAATGCATTGTTAACTAATTCTGTCTGCTCAGAGCTGATATATCCTCCACAGTAAATCTCTATGCTTCCAATAAAATGCAAATGCTAATGCTTGCCCTCCATGAGCTGATATCATTTTTAACAGGCCAGAGGTAAAGGCTGGAGAAGGGTGATGTGGACCAGAAGTAGCCTGTGATATGGTGGGTATCTGAACCTTAATGGTAAATTCTGTCAGAGAAGAGAGCTCCAGATCTGATCCACACACCACTGGTCAGCAGCACAGATGTGTGCATGAGTCCACTTATACACGCAGGCTTGCAGCTGTTTATCTTTTATAGTGTAGGGTGTATGGGAGTACATAACTTGTGATCATTATTAGGGTGTCTAGAACCTTTTCCGTCAGTACTCATTCCCTATCAAATAACAGAAGCCAATTTGTCTGTGGACGTAATGCTTCATATTTCCATGTTAATAGTATTGTCATACTTTGTGTAACCTTGGGCTTCTAAATATTGATCCACTGCTAAATTTTCAATTATCCTCTGCCGTTTTTCTGCCATCTGGTAAGGACCTGTGATTTGTGTTCCTTCATATCTGGAGGCTTGTCCTGTAATTAGACCATAAATTAATTTGCAGAGAGGAGAGAGAGAGAGAGCAGAAAAGATTGGAGGCATTAAGTAAGTCCACTGTGATTGGACAGAGAAAATCTGAGGAGACAACAGCACAGTGTTTTATTCACTAGAATAAGATAACTGGATTACAAATTCCAACACCATAACTTTTCTGCTCCTGCATGTCCACTGTTCCCTTTCAAGTATTTAAAGCCATGCTGCTCCTAATGACTGCTTATAAGTCACTTCTTCAATAACTGGCTGGAAATTATCTACTGACATAATTGTACCTAATTACTTGCAGTGCAGCAACAAAATGATTAGGAAAAATGGGGTATATTAGTGTCCAAATGTGTGTGATACTTTGCTGTGAAATGTGCTGTGAATCCATCAGCGGATTTACCCCTCCTCCCCCAATGTAGGCAGGCAACAATTGTACATTTGGAACCTAGCTCTTATTTACTGCACAGCTCAAGTGGAGGTCCTAAAAACAAATGCATCTTGATTGACTTTAAATTGGGAGTACATGCTCTTCTGCAAGATTAACACTTTTCTCCCTGCTGCTAAATTACACAGTGCTGGGGCTAATGCTGCACAGTGTCTGAGCACTGCAACTGCAGCTCCCTTAGCCATGTGGAAATTCACATTACACAAGCTGAAGTCACTCACTTTAGGCAATTACTTCTGTTGTAAATTCAAAATAAGCACACTCACATAAGTGAGGCTGAGTTAAAGATGGGATAGTAGGATGTGGTGGAATGCAACATTGTGTGTACTTGCCATACCGGAATCCTTGGTTGTTATTTAGGCATGACCACAGCTGCCAGCAAACCCTGATCATATCTTGTGGGGCTCGAGATGCAAAGCTGGCCAACACAGAGCCCAACTGCTCCCCTATTCCCAATCACAGTCTCTCAGCCCTGGCCTCCAGGAAGAAACATGCCTGACTGCCATACTGCAGACAGCATGTGTCCCTGAATTTATGATGGCGACTTATTGGCGGCCTTTCACGTTAAAAGTCATCTTGTGTTTCCCGGTCTAGCAGTATGTGTGGAAAGCGTTAATCCATTAACATTCAGAGCAGACACGTACAGAGCTTGGCTTCCTGCCAGCCCTGATCCCTGACAGTCTTTGACCCACACTTGGCCACAACAATCTCTGGCCTCAGCTCCCACTCATGGCCAGCCTCAACATAATACAGCGCCATAAACTATCTAATGTTACACTGTATATGAGAGTGAAGCATTATATGCTTGAGGTGCAATATGCAAGGCTTATAACCAAGTGAGAAAAAGTCTGCAGGCTCATTTTAGTAGAGTAGGAGGAAAACTACATCTGTCTACAGAACTCCACACATCTTGTAAGATGTGAAACAATCACAAAGTTGAAGCTATTTCTATTTCCACCAAGGATAAGAGTTCAGAGAGGCTACAAAATCCCTAGGATTTTCTTGGCTGGTATTCATTTCAACAGGAGATGTTGGAGTCTATATTAACTGATCCACAAGGAATAGTTCTGGCAGAACTTAAAATGTTGCAAAGCTTGCCTAGGCCTCAGAGGAGAGAGCTTTCCAAAGCATGGGCTAGTCAGCTGCTGGAAAAGGCTCCTGAAATGATTATGATTTTAATGGCTTATAAAGGCTTAATAAATACATTATAAAGCCTGGTTGCATAACAAATCTAATACATAAAAGAAGGCCCAGATGTTATTCCACACAGGATAAAGATGCTCTTGACAGGTTCTTGAATATGTTTTATAATTAATTATTACAACCAGCATCGTTGTAAGGGTCCTGTCATCTCTTAGGACCCACAGGATATATATACATTAAACACACATTCAAGTTCTTACAGTCTCCGCACTCAAGTCCATTACACTGATTAGAAGTAAACACTTTGTAATAAAACTTAGTGAAATAGAGGAGGATTGTCTGTGTGCTAATTCTCGGTAAGATCTTGGTGAAATATAATGTGTCTTCGGTGTCATACTTCTGAGGGTGCAGGGATGATGCAGAGCTTTACTTAAAGGATCTGTAACACATATGACCAATTTATCCGAACAGCTCATGTCTAAACATTGAATCATTCATCTGAACTGCCGGGCAGAAATAAACCCAGCCATAGCCGTGTGGCAGATGTCCAGCAAATGTGAGAAAATCTTGGAAGCCCAGCAAACCAAACAGATGTATTTACACTGAGTCAACACCTCCTACTGTTATGGCTCTGTCATTCAACCATACCTGACTGTCCATTTGTCCCATCCCCTCTTTTCCACCTTCCAATTAAGTGTGTGCTTTTCTTGCCTGGTAAGAAATCTGTTTGCCATAAGCTGAGGCCCATATTACACAAGCGTTGTTAGAACATTTAAAAGTCCATTTTAGCACAAAACAGTTTTTCATACCAGACAACAGTTGTTAGAGGAAGAAGAGCAGGGGAAGGAGAGCAAAAGAAGAAGAAGTAGAAGAAAGGGTGGATCATGCGTTTCCACTTTTGACCCCTCCACTGTGGCATGTACACACCTGGTTCAGTTTAGAATGCTGTTTCTGTGGAATAGCTGACGGCAAGACGGCTGGTGGTTTCAACTGAGCAGAGGAGGAGGTCTGAATGTTCACACCGCAGACTCTCACTAAAAAATGATCTTGTGTATATGTGTGTGTTCTTGTGATACAGGCACAAAAGTGATTGTCAGTGGTATGCCAATAGTTCAGTATCCAAGTTGAGACTTGAATATTAAGGTTTCACCTTTAGGAAACATCAACAATCTTGTTGAGAGGAGATGTTTCCTGTTGCAAGCCATGAAAATGACCTTTGCTGGGTTTTTTTCCGAAAGAAAAAGCTGCATTACTTCAAACTCATTTCTAAAAGGCGTATGTTATCCACAAGTATGTGAAAATGTATGTCAGATGTGTTGCCTTGATGGTGGGAAGGGTAATGCACGGCCACCTCAAACACGGAGCTACTCATCTGTTTCCTATT
The DNA here is from genome assembly GCA_037951165.1 of Lophius americanus. Taxonomy (NCBI): domain Eukaryota; kingdom Metazoa; phylum Chordata; class Actinopteri; order Lophiiformes; family Lophiidae; genus Lophius; species Lophius americanus. Next base: position 7,659,636 of record JBBDHG010000001.1, read on the forward strand.
GGTGGAAGGGTTTCTGGCAGGAAGGCCGGGGCAGTAGATGAAGGCAGGCTGGGAAGGAGGATGATAAAAAGAGAGTAAAAGGGTAGAGAAACAGGAAATGACATTGTGACCCACTGAGTCCACTTACTACCTTGCCAGAACCTCCTGGCCACAGTATACCTACTGAGCCAGCAGTTTCCATCACCTGCTGTTTTTGGTGGCCACACATAAATCCAGGTGCTCTTGAATAAAGCTCCCTTTATACAGAAGCCTCAGAAAGCCAGGGGGAGGCCTGATGTCTGTAGGGGTTGTACTACTGCAACACTGAAGCCCTACCCTCCTATGAGAGCATGTCAGCTACAAGGGCTGAAGCTAAGAGGCAGTGAATTGGGGATTTCCATCATCCTTCGCTACTTCAAAGCTTCCTCCCTTCATTTGTATTATTTCCACCTCAAATTAAAATAAGCTGAATCATTCAATGGAAGCTGCGGCATATTTCTATTTCTGTTTCCTACCTTTCTGATATTAAAGCTTGTTCCACCAGGAAGGAGAATTTCAGCCCTCCCCGGCTCCTCACTGCCCCCTGGCATGCTGAATGGGCGCTGCAGCTCCTGAGCTGATAAACCATAGAAGTCATTCCCGAGTCCAGCCGAAACTCTTTAGAGTACCTCCAGCGCTCCCTGGTGATGGATTAATGCACTGTTGTTGTCATTTTATTGCCGTTTTATTGCTCTGGCGCAATTTACCAGGCTTTATGTCCGGTGTAGCAACGCGCATGCGCAGAAAATCAGCATTCCTAGACAAAGGCCACCGCTCATCCGGTCTATGCGCGTGCGCACCGCTCATCACAAGCCTCACACTCACACGCAGTCTAAATCAAAAACACGATTCATTTAAATGCGAATGGGGTGCTATGGAAGCGAGCAGATGAAAGCATCAGTAGTGAATCTTTCAGCCGGTTGATGGACTTCTAATCATCCACCTCTGCTGTTTTCCAACCTCACCACCTGAGGGCAACATCACTCAGTCAGCCTGCAGCTGCAGCCTGCAGAAACTGCTCCCGGGCCTCCAATAATATTGTGCATTTAAATATTCATGTAATACTGCTGTTTGAGTCTGCTCCTTGCTTATATTCCTCTATTTGCGCACACATGAACATCACATTAGGTGATTTTCATGACAGAGCTGAAGGAGTAATATGACATTTTTATAGGGGCATGCATGATAATAAAGATAGTAATCTTTTCAGTAACTCATCTTCTCACTTACAAAGTACATCTCACGTGTTAATACTGCAAACAACACAGTTGATGATCTGAGGTCGTTCTTGACACATGTGGATAAGTTTTCTAATCTTTTCTCGTATGTTTATGCCAGTCAAACCGGTCATTTATCAAGAGCCTGATTTGAAAGCCTAATTTGCTTGATTGAAAAAACAAAACAAAAGAAAAACAAAAAACAACCTCCCTGTTTATATTCTATTCAGCACGCCCGTTTTTACTGGCTATGATGACTGTTTTTCTAAATTTTTTTATAAAATGCTTATTGTTTAATGGTTTACTCTATCTTGAAGCCTTTTCCAACTGACATTGAGAGGCGTGGTCTCACTTTTGAATCTATGTAGACCTATATTACAGTTACAATGTGTTTGTTGTTGATTTAAATTACTATTCTAATTTACCCATATTACTGAAACAGAAAGCGGCCTCGCATCAAATGTATGGTAAACGTTATTTAACACCATAAGAGCTCATAATAAATACAGTATGTCCAAAATGATTGTGATAGGCAGGAGCCACCAGAGGGAGCAAGATGCTGTTAAATCCGAGGAGGTGCCTGACAATTAAAAACCATTAGTCTGCAACTTACAACATTAAAAAGATACATCATTGTTCTTATCCCTCCTAGAATGAATTACCATTGCAGATACTTATCAAGTGCCGTAAGATCATTTCAACATCAAACGACTCTGGCTCTTTTTCCTCTCGTCCCTCCCTGCCTTGAAATTTATTTGTCCCTATGTGCCTGTTTGGTCTAGGGGTGTATATGGATGTATGCCTGTGTGTATATTTCTTACGCATTTGCAGTGTAAAGCAAAATCTTTGCATGGACATGTAACCGCAGAGTCTCTTACGCCCTGAGATGTGCTGATCCATCACTCTTAATGGAAGAGGATAAGTTTCAGCCAGTGAAAGAGAGAACAGACAAAGGCAAGACGATTTATGGCAGACGTAGAAGTGGAACTCCTGGCTGTGGGCCTTGATCTTAGCTGGACTGTGGCTAGGCTAGGCTCGGCTATGCCCCGGGCCAGGGTCATTCACATGCACACCCCCCACATCACATACACACAGACACACACACACACACACACACACACTCAGACCACTCCAGGCCGAGAGAGCTTCAATTCCCACACAACATCCCGAAAATCCAGACCTTTCTCATAAGCTTTTGAAGTTTCCCCCTGCCCCCTTCTTCTGTTCTAAATTTCGCATGTCCATCTTCTCTAGTGACTGGTTAGCTCTGGGTGGTGAAATATGGAGCGGAGACCTGTTACATGTTAGCTTAGGAGATAGCCAAGGTGTAAATTATATGATCGTTTCTGGCCAGTCTAATTTATGAGAGGCTTGTCAGGTGTTTAGGTGTTGGAGTGGGATGTGCAGCTTAAAGTATTTACTTCACTGTAAATCAGGTCATACAGGCCGTGTCTGTTTAGAGGTGTGTGTTTACGTGTCTGTGCCTGTGTTTGAGGCCGTGTTTGTGCAAGGAGACTATGTTTGGCTAGGTTGTGATAATGTCAAGGCAGAGGTGTAAATGCTTTGTTGTGAATTTGAGGCCTTGTGCATGGGTTTGTAGGTCTGTTTTGTCTGGAGGCCATCACGCCCGACACAGATGGGTGGAAACATTAGCTATAGTCATACTTATGCTGTCTGACTAACAAAGATGCTCTTTACAGGTTCCCTCAATACCTACACCTGGCACCACCATTCTCTATTATAGCAAACGTGAAACCTTACTCAAAACTTCCATTTTCATTTGAGATGTCCCTGTCTGTCTATACTCCAGACGTATCATGTAGAGATGTATAGCTATGAATGTAAACCCATCTGAAGACATCAGGTATCACTCAATGAGTAGTTAGGCCTGTCATCGGATGATGGATATTGGCTCTCAAACAGAGGAACCCTTGCAAACTGGTTGTATGGGCTGTATTTGTTACCACTGCCACAGATAGTGTGAGTCGTATCTCATCTACTGTTTATCTTATTGTGCATCTTTTGGCTTGGCCTTGCCGTGGTGCAACAATGGCATGTGACTTGTCTGGAGCATTTTGCCCCCACCCCCCCACCCCCTCAAGTGGGAGAGAGTCAGTCCTTAAAGTGAGACCAAAGGCAAGAAGGAGTGGAGATTGGAGGAGAGATGAACCAAGTTAAGGTTGAAAGGGGTCAAGAACGTGAGACAGAAAACTCTGAAGAGAGATTGAGAAGATAAAAAGAAGGGGCGGAGAGGAGTAGGATGAGGGAAAGGAAGAGGGACAGAGAATGATGTGCTGGAGGCAGGTACATCTGCATTCTCTCCAAACACAGCAAAGGTCTGTCTTGGGTGTCTCTATCCCAGCACCACTCCCTGGCAGATTTATGTCCTCTCTTTGTGCATGTGTGTCTATGCATGTGTTCCTTTGCATGTGTGTCTTTGCATGTATGTATGTATGGAAGAGCACCAGCGATACATTGAGAGTGAGAGACACACATTTACAAGAGATAGAGTGCATGTGAGCGAAGGCAAGGAGCAGTAAGGAAATCGCAGCCAGGTTGCATTCCATTGAAATCACAAACCCCCCAACCCACATTTCCAATCTCTGCCATATTTCATCCTTCCTCCATCTCCTTATCCTTTGCTTCTTTCCTCTTCTCTCCCTCTCCATCTCATCGCCCTGCTCTTCACTCGGCCCCTCCATTTCTCTGCTGTGTCCCAGGTTGTATAGCCCTCTCAGGGGGAAGGGTGTAAATCTCTCTCCCCGTCTCAGGAGATTTCCTGGAGCTCAGCAGACTCAACAAAGCTACACTGGTGTGAAGGACCAAATGTTTCACACACACACACACACACACACACACACACACACACACACACACACACACACACACACACACACACACACACACACACACACACACACACACACACACACACACACACACACACACCCACCCACCCACCCACACACACACACACACACACAAACACACACACACACAGGCGTGCACACGACACACTGATGCGTGCACACGACACACTGATGCGTGCACACAACACACGGATGCGTGCACACACACACTGAGAAATGTAAAGACATAAACAAGTGCACATTATACACACACATAGAAAAGAATTCAGCATGTGTGCATATATTCACTTACATCAGCTTGGCCTTGTTTGGAAGCTCCTGTGAAAACAAACTGGTATGCCTCTTGCTTGTCTAGCCAAGTGCCTGGGAAACCAGTGTTTATGTTTGTGTGTGTGTGTGTGTCCATGGGAGACCCTACCCCCTAACCTTTTGTGCAGAGTGGCCGTCCAGACGAGCTTGTTGTCTCTCTTTATTTTCTCTCTGTCCCCCTGCTTTTTCCTCTACCTCCCTCTCTGCTTTATTGCACTTGATTCTAAGCGCGTCCATTCCTGAGATGGCTCAGATAGCAGCTGAAGCTAAATTGCCTGTCATAAAGCATCTGCAATAGCAATGGAGCTCTCAGGGTGGGACTGCTGCAAGGGGCTACAAGGCGGTGAGGGCTCACTATGAAAATACAAGGCCCTCTTTTACTTCTTTAAATGTGGAATATGAACTCTGTTTCAACATCCACAAATCATAAGGCCCTTCCTTAAGCATTAAACGATTCTGTTGCATGATCGATTTCCTGAGTGCCTTCTAAATCAGTTTTATGCATATAATTTTCAGGAACATTTGGCTATTTGAGTGTAAGGGTTTTGGAGCAAAGTGACTGAAAATCAAAAGTAAAATGATCTAGTGGTATTTCAGGGTGCTGAAATGCTTCTGCATGATACTACTAATTACTCACACTAGACAGGCTAGTTAAAGTGAGATGCTGTGATTTATGGGGGAGTCATATATTAGGCTGTGCTATGTTCCTGTCAAATGCTTGACAGATAGATGACTGCTGGGCTGTAATTGGCCTTCCTGTTTGTATCTTACCTGATGTAACAACAAAGGCACTTCCCAGTATTAACTGTAGAGGGTGCACATGTGTAAGTACAACCACGTGGCCTTATGACAACAACAGATTCCATACAAGAAGATACAAAGGAGAAAGAAAGGACAAGGTAGTAGTAGGTTATTGCAGTGCAAAACTGTTGAGGTAAAGTTGCCAGGGAAGAACAAGAAAGCAGGTCAGATCAGTTATATACCCGCAGGGTTTCGTATTGACTCATCTCTGAATCAGAGCCTCTGTGTGTGGCATTTGTAATGAGAAGTACCTCATAACCCAGCCAAAAGAAAAGAGAAGAAAAAAACCCTGGAGCTTCCGAATCATCTCAACAAAGATTTTGTGCAGCCAACAGCACTGTGCCCAAAAGATTGAGCGATAAAGACAGAGTTTTTGAGAACAAGTGGGAAAATCCCCCTGTTATTTGCTGCTGTTTATAAGAGTATCAAAGCTTTAATATTATTGCCCTGAAACCGACGGTGAAGAGAAGAATTCCAAAGGACCACAGAAGCAAGACAGGGCCAGCCGCCTACTTGGCAGGACCTACGGTGTGATCATCATCTAAGGGAGGAGTGACGCCCCTCACTCCTGCCTCCTCCTGCCTCCCAGCTAGTCTTGCCCTGTGACAGATGAGCCCAATGACAGCAGGACGCAACAACCTGCAATTGAACATTCTTTTGTGATCTGTCAATGTCCATGGTGGCGTTTCACTGTCAGGAAAACACACAGGGACACACGTACCTTCACACACACCCTGACATTAAGTCATTACCCAGTATTGGAAGAATCCCTGCCTGAAATATCTTCTCATGCTTGTGAAATACCACAGATACCTGTTGCAGAAGCCATTTGCGGTTTTGCTGGGTGGTGTGTGTGTCGCTCTCGTTCTGCATGGGAGTGTATTCTCTCAGTCTAAACAGGTTTTTTAATTGCAGACTGACTCTGTTGGGAAGAAGTAGCATGCTTTGTGCAGCATGCCAGCAGGCCCTCTCTCATGTCTGCTGGATTTTAGCTGGAGTTGCATTTTCTTACTTTGACCACACGGTGTCACCTTGCTCACAAAGAGCATATACCTTTCAGCCTGACAGGCGTTTTATTTTCCGCTTTGGTGGCGGTCCTGTGGTGTATCACGGCAAAATGAAGCGGGGGAAAAGAAAATCAAAATAGGACATAAATGCGTTTGCCGCATGCCGGGCTTAATGATGTCCGCCTTGCCAGTACATTAGGAACAAAGACAGCAGAGAGAAAGGCTCTGAAGGACAACTCACAAACAGTTGCAAAATGAAAAGGGAGATAAAGTATGAATGGTGGGTCTCCTCTATGAATAGCAGTTCTCAGGTTGTCATGGTGGAGATTTATTCTCCAAGCAACTGGCTTTTTATGGTCAAGCTCCTCCACACTGGCGAACAGCAGTGCGTTGTAATATGGCATGTAAAGAATGAGATTCAATAGAAGCAATCCCCCATTTGTCATATTTAAGGGGATAGAATAATGACCATTGGCTGCCTTGTACTTGAATCGCTCAACCGGCTTATTTTTGTGTGGAAAATGTAGGATGAAGATAGATGGACTACATACATGAATTTGCACAGTATAAGCTATCATATCATGTCATATAAGTTAAACCAATAGCTGGTAGCTTATCATTATCCTAATCCTGGAGCAGCAGCAACTCCACTGCTGTGCTGCAGAGGAAATTCTAAAACAATCCAGCTGTCTTCACTTGGATGTTGCAAACTGATGATGGCTTGACTTCTCATGAAAGCATTGTGCAAAATTAATTGTTTCAATCAATCAACTGGTCAATTTCATAGCCTTTGAGCTTTGTCCAAGATCATGTGCATTCTCTCCCCTTATCCTTCAGGATGGCCCCGTGGAACAAATGATTTATGGCCCCCGTGTATGCTGCATACATATACAAATACTACACACGCTTCCTGGCTTGCATTCAAGAGGTTGACACATACACATATACACATGGACTTGCGCCTTAGCACAATCTGTGCACATTCCAAGTGGATGACAAACAACGGTGGGAGGGGGTTTGTCACGTGAGGAACAGGATGCGCACAGACGCATGACTTTAGTGTATACTAAACATGCTGGAGACACATGCAGCTAAACACAGCGCAAATAACGCAAGCAGCACCGATATACCTGGAGACACACAACTCATCTGCGGCTCACATGAGAATAAACTCAATAACAAACAAATGCGCGGCCACGGCCTGCCGTGAAGTTGGACCATGGTGCATGTTTTTTGCGTGCTCATGCATTAAAGGGCGCACGCTTCAGCTGGATAAACTCACGCAACCACGCATAGCCCTGCGTACATATGCGTGTTTACAGTCACCGGGAGCCAAGTGCAGAGGATTGTTGTTAGCGTGTTGTTCCTGTGCTGTGGCTTGTGGGCCTGTCTTCAGGGCTGATCGATTATCTTTTACTGCTTCCCCAGGATTATCGGTCGAGTTCACCGGGAGGGGAAGGCAATTCATCAGAGCACGGCGGAGAGAAGCTGAGAGAGTAGAGGGGACAGAGAGAAAGGGAGAGAGGGATGGGGGAGAGAGAAAGTGGCGTGGGGGAGTTAGTGTGAAAATGGAAAGAAAGATAGGAGAGGACAGGTGGGTGGAAAACAAAGGGAGATGGGAGAGTGAAAGAGATGGAGAGACTAAGGAGAGCAAGATGGAGACAAGAGGGAGATGTACAGATGTGCTGCTGATGCCGCATTACCTGTGAATGTAGGGAGAAGATAGAGGAGCAGACATAGATGAATATCACAAGATAAAACGGAAGAGTGTTAGGGCAACCCCAGATTGAACCCTCCCCGTACTGTAGCTTCCATTCAACGTAAAAAAAAGGGAATATCTGACAGTCTGTAGCAATGGTGGGAGCAGCAGTGGTTTTATTGCAGTGAGACACTGCCTTTAGATTTAATGGCTGTCACATTTTAAACCTTAATAAAAATGACTTGGTAGCATCTCCAGAATGGTTTTTATATCATTATTGAAACTCTTAATAGTCTAGAGTTACATATAAATGACACTTTAAATTTGATAAGACAAATCTCACACAAATAGCTCACATTTCTGCACCCAGCTTGATAAAAACAGCCTGCAACATGTCTGACTGCAACCCCTGCTGATAAAAATGCACGTGTAAACTATCGGTGCCCAAGGTGTAAGACATCATACCGGACCCATAACACACGTCCTCCAGCTCATTCAGCTCACTTAGAGGAAAGGAAAGGTGGATGATTGGGCATCAGCTTAGCACCTGCAGCATGAGACAGATGGAGATGGACAGTGACTTACAGATGAGGTCTGCCTTTACCCCTTTTTCAGGAAAGAGTGTCCACAGAATTTGGCAACTCCTAGCCCATTACACACCTGACTCAGGTAAAAGGGATATAATGAACTTGCCATGCAGTTAAATTGTCAGAATGTTATCAGTAGAAATCATGTTGAAAGACAACAATAGTACCCTGAAGGTGAAATGACTTATCATTTCACCATAAATCTGTATTACCGCAATAGCATATTGGTGCATAGTGATTATTTTGTTAAAAACGTTTTGTTTTAAAAGCAGTAATTAATTGGGAATATGGTGGAAATCCAATCATTTGATCATGAAAGTCAAGTATATTCAAATAGATGTCTTTCGGTGTACATTATCAGGGATCTCATCACAGTGGTATTGATTAGAGGCCTTCTGTTTATTCTCATACAAACCTGGCAATAAATTAGGGAAACATAAGAAGGTGTTTGTAGGTGTTTGGAGAAAGTATTTGTTTATGGAAACATCTGACATTAAAAGAGCCCAGTCTCCTCCCCGTGCCTTGCTTATGCTTGCACACCTGACTTGCATCCCAATTTTCCTCCTCATCCCTTATCTATCTCACTCTTCAAATATTTCTTTTCTCTTTCCCCCTGTCTTTCCACATCTCTCCTTTGATGGATGGACAGATCATGTATATCCAATCGAGCACTGCTCCTGATGCGGTTAGAGGCTGTGACAAGTCTCCGGGCGGGGAAACCGAGCGGAGCAGAGCAAAGGAACGGGGTGACGAAGAGGACACGGCATCTGGAGAACACCCAGGGAAAAAAAAATAAAGAATGCAGAAGAGAAGGGGACTGAGTGAAATGTCTGCAGGGCGCCCCGAGCGTCTCTCTCTCTCTCTCTCTCTCTCTCTCTCTTTGTCACACTCTGTGTTTGTATGTTGTGTGTAGAAAGCAAACATACACCTTCTGTCCTGCCCTCATGGCTACTGTGTGGGTTTCTGGTTGTCAGTCCTACCAACTCCAGCACGCCACACCAGCCGGTGATAATGGCAAAAATGGAGGGGAATTATAGTGTAGGGTGTGCCATCGCCGACATACAGTCTGTATCAGATGGAAGACGCAGATTGTCGGAGGCTCTCCTCCACAGCTACTGTATGGACCACAGAGTGTTACTGATGGAGATTGATGGTATGGTTGGCTGCTGACATTAACTCATACCCACGAGTTCAGACTGCAGTTACAAACCATGGCCACTAGGGGGTAATGTTCCCCACACGGTATTCAAAGTGCTCGTCAATGGAAGTGCAGCTAGAAGTAGGTGACTCCCTGGTTCATTTTGGCAGCAAGGATGATGATGTATTGGCCAATGGGGTATAAAATATACAGATCCTTTACTTGAGTTAAAGTACAAATACTAGACTGTGAAATTACTCCTCTGCAGACCAGCATTCAAATCTTAACATTAAGTATATAAGTATTATCAGCAAAATGTACTTAGAGTCAAAGTACTTATTGTGCATGAGAATGGTTCTTTGCGGAACCTTTGGATTACTATTGCTGCTGCATCAATCTTTACTCCTATGTTAATGTCGTAGCTGTTAGGCTTTAGGTGATGTGCTATTAAAGGTCCAGCGTGTAAAATTTAGGGGTATCTCTTTGAATAAGTGGAATATAATATTCATAACTAACTTTTTTGTGTTGTTTCAGCAGAATAGATTGTTTGCTTGTTTAGTAAAAGTCCTTTAAAAAAAATCTCCATAAGAGTGGGTCCTAACTCTTATATGGAGGCTGCCATGTTGGTACCGACTTTCGCACTTTGAGTTGTTACTGTGTATTTCTTTTGGACATATGGAGGATCGCCCTTGTGATTTAGGAAAAGAGAAAGCAACAGAGTGCTAAGCTTTGCCTACAAAGTAATCATGAAGACTCATTATACATTTAGACGTAAACGGAGATGTCAGGCAGCCCGGAGAATTCAACTCAGCTCGGTTCCTCCAGCCTCCCTCCCAGCAGCCACACAGGGAAGAAGGACGGCAGCATTGACTGTGAGCTTCTGAGCTTCCCATCCCCGCCCAGACTTAACCCCTTCCCCCAAATCGTCGGCTGAATTGCGCCATCTCTCCTCCCTGGGAGCGACCACTCAAGAACCGGTCTGTGGCCCGTCGAGTTGATTTCAGCGGATAAACTGGACAGATGTCCCCAGAATGAGAGCTCGCTCCACTGTCACATATCCTCTGCGGTGGTTCGATGCAAGGGGCTCTGGGTCGACTAAGGAAAAATTCAGGTATAGAAGGAAAAGGAGAGTTATTTCATTTTTGAAAGAAGTAGCTACATTTTCACAAAGTATTAAGAAACACTTAATCCGTCAGTTTAAACAACACATCTGGAAATAAATGGTTTTCACTTGATGGAAAAGTTAAAATTACTGTTGACTACACTGTAATAAAGAAAAGTTTAATCTCAGCCTAAAATTTCAAAGCAATTTCCTGTAATAGATTTGAGTTTTCTCAACTTCTGCTTTGTTTTGTTTACAGAAATAGGATTTTTAAGTAAACTGAAGAAAAAAGATGTATTTGCATCATGAACTATATCAAATGAGTTGCTCTAACTGTTTTTACTGAGTTTCTTGTGTAAAATTGGCCTCAATAGATTATTTATGTTGGCAAAACAAATCAATTGTAGTTGGACCTGAGTCCAGAAAGAACCGGCTCTACAGAGCAGATCTGCACGAACTTTCATCGACGACATCCACTGGCAAGCATCTCCTCTATTTTCCCTCAGGTAAATTACAATGTCTCAGATACTAACAAAGTAGTTCTTATCTCTGGTCTTGAACCTGATGGATAATGTTGGATGGTAAACCATCAGCGGCTGTTCTGTCGGTTGGCTGGTTTTCAATTTTAGAGGTAGCGTGTTATGTGAATGTGACGTGTTTTTAAAAATGGAAATATCCATTTTCTTAAGCTGACACAGAGGAGAAGTGTTCAGTTAATTGTTTCATGATTGAAATTCACAAATTAAATCACGTGGTGTCTTTGTCATTTAAAAGGTAATTAGCTGCCATGCTTGCTTTAAGTACAGTTTATTTAGTTAAAAGTAAAATAAAAGTTTTATTTTGAAGAAATAATAATTAGCTGGCATGACTCTTATAGCTTGGAATTCTTAGGCTGTAAATTTCAAAATTTCTAGTTTTTGGAACAACAAAGATAAATGATCTGAATAAAAAATAATGAGTTGGTTTCAGAGGTGGAAGTTTGAGTTGGTAAAGAAACGTAAAATTCTATTGTCGCATGTTGCCTTGAAGTTGTCCTCACTTTTTTTCTTTTTTTTTTTACATTGTGCAGCAATAGGACAGAGGTAGTGGTTTAGTAAGTAAAGTATTCCGCTCCAGAAGTTCGTTGAGTGAAAGTATAAAGTAGTATAAAACTGAAATGCTGGGGATACTACCATTAACTCAGATTTGTACTTAAGTACAGTATTGAGTACAAGTACTTAGTATCCGTGCACCTCTGGTATTAGCGCAGTTTTAGTGCAGTTGGTGTGTTGATGTTTTTTTTTTCTTTCTTCATCACTCTGACGTCACGAAACCTGCTCTTGTGTCTATGGATGCTTAAATTGAACATTTCCAAATATTTTCCCGACATGTACATTCCAGTAAAATCCATTACTATATAGCCAAATTTCCCTGCAGGGTTAAAAAGTGTGACAGACAAACACTGATGAATGACCGCATACTTTTAAATGCCCCTAGGAGGAAGTTGTTTTCTGAGAGAATCGAAGACTACCTGACCTGTCAGAGGCAGCAAAGTCAGGGGTCGACTCACTTGACCCCCCCTCAACCATATCGGCCTCTTGGACTACATACTTAACACACGGATAGCATGCCACACACAAATACTTTTACTCTCTTAACACGGTTTTCGCAACCAGTCAATGAGAGAAACGCTTTCTCTTGAGACACAAACACACTCACACACACACACACACACACACACACACACACACACACACACACACACACACACTCACACACACACACACACACACTCACACACACACACACACACACACACACACACACACACACACACACACACGCACGCATACACACACGCATACACACACACAAACAAACACACACACGCACACACACGCATACACACACAACGAGGATTTCAATAGACTTTATTGGCATGACTATAGAGATATACAGTATTACCTAAGAAACCGCGTTCAAACCTTAGAACACATGAAAGTCTAACACATGGATCACAGTCATGGAAGATTTTAGTTCTGAAACCAGGGAGAAAAACATTTAACAGTGTTGTGTGTCAATGATTGTCCCTCAGACTGTGGCATGAAAATACACACAGTGCTGCTAACACTCAGCTCTCCTTCCTCAAAGAATGGTCGGTCAATAAATACGAAAGTAGAAGTGAATAAGAATCCATCTCTCCATCTCCATCTCCATCCTCCGCCCCCCGCCCCCTACGCCCAAATACGCTCAAATATACTAAATAAACAAACACTAAATTAGGGAGCTGAAGAGTGAACACAATCTGCATCCCACCTCCATTTTAAAGACCCTGGGCCAAACAGCAGCCATTTTCTGAAATGCGCAATGGCCACCCACACCCCCCACCTCTTGATAGTAATCAAATTTGGTCTCATCTTTTCATTTTCTCATCTCTCCTCCCCATCTGTGTGGTGTAACTCCTCTCTTTCTCATTCTCTCCCTCATCATCCCTCACTGTCACTCGGCAGCTCTGAGCCATTGACCTCTGACCCCCAGGCAGGTTCACCAGCGGGTCAGGAGCCGGGCGGGGGGAGACAGGCGGAGAGGGGGGCTGGAAGGTCTGTTATGGGGGATGCCAGCTTCCTCCTTTGGCCATGGAAACAGCTTTCAACGCTGCTGCCATAGCAACTGGACGAGACGGCAGAGAGAGCAGACTGGATGGAGCTCTCTCCTCTGTGATTTGGCTGTAACCTCCACAGGCACCCACACATGTTCAAGTATACACCCACACACACACACTCACACACACTCACACACACACAGTCACACTCGTATTCACATGCACACATAAATGACAAACGCACACACAATCCCATACGTGCTTGCAAAATCTAATCAAATTTCTTATTTGTACTGCCAGGCTGCGGTGGAAAATACTTTTTCAAGTCACAAGATTGATGGGCATTCCATGTTGGCTGCAATTAATTGCTGCATAATTAGACTTAGAAGTTATTTATTGAAGCAATTTGGAGAATACAAGAGCCTGGGGATATATAAAAAACATTTTATCACAAGTCGTAAAAAATTTAAGGATGTCCTCTTACAAGGATTATTTGGACAGAAATTAGCAATACAACCTCCCCCCAAAAATGTTTCCCATGTTAATAAAATTATAAATGATAATAAATCTTGACTCAAGTGAGTGATGTGCTGGAAATATCACGAGGTCAAATAAAGGTGGGAGTGAGCGCGCAGATAGTAAAAGTATGGAGAGAGAGATAGTGTTCTGTGCACATTTTTGGTGCATGCAGGTGTGTGAAGCTTTGAACCAGCATGCTTCTCCTCAGGAGAGCCTGAGGGGCTGGAGGCTCAGTCAATGTGGCGTCCCACTACAAACAGAGGCGGTGAAACTCTGTTGCTGCTTGCTTATTAATTATGTCTCATACGCCTCCACTATCCTATATAATCATAGCCTTTATATTTCTCTCGTTTCTACTTTTGTTTCTCAGCCACTAATCTTTTTATGCTAATCTCTCTGATGTTTAATGTATTCCACTCTATTAAATTTCTCCGTTCCCTTTCCTTGAGACATTACTTACATTTTGTTTCCTGAGTTTCACCCTCGGCACGCTCTCTGGTCTCTTCCTCTCTCATTCTTGTCCTGTCTTTCTTGTCTCACGTTGCTCAAACAAATATGATGAATGAGGCTATTGGTGTCTCAAGAATGAGCTGTGATCAGAGAGCCTTTTGATGTTTGACAGCTTTAATGACGTATCTTGATGAATCGATGTACAGTCATTTTCACGTCATGTGACACACTGTTTTGCTATCGAACACGTTTTTTTTGGCACTGTGAATGGCATTCTGGATGCGTGGGTCTGTGTGTGCGTGTGTGTGTGTGTGTGTGAGTGAGTGCGCGCCTGCGTTTCCCAATTTTTCTTGGCTTTCATTCCCTTTCCTTCCATGTTTGGTGACAATGTCAGATGTCAGTTAACTTAAACTGAGCTTATCTCAAGTGTTTTAAGAGGCACTTATCGGTTCTCTTTGTAATAATGTAATGAACCTCTTTAAGGGTTCATACACACACTTTCCTGCCTGACTGCAGACACACGTATTTGCACACCCACTCACCCATGTCCATACTCCCCCTTTCTGTTGTCTCTGTCCAGAGAAATATGAGAAAGACAAACAAATCCAAACATATTTAAAATAACAGCAACTATTATTTGATAAGGAACAAATAATAAATAAAGAATGCATTATGTTATACACATGGCCGTGTCATTGATGTGTGTGAAGGTTTGTGGTTCAGCCCTGGACTAATGTGTTTAGCCAACTAGTTCACTTCCAAACACATTCGAGTCGTAAACCTCAGGTTTGTGCTGTTCCCCGGCTTCACCAATAGGTGGAGCTACGTCCATGAAACAGATGATGAGGTTGCCATGGTCAAATGCCCTTAAGCATCAGGAAGAGCTAATCAAATTGCCAGTGTGTCTGTGTCAATTACAGGAGGTCAACTTCATAAGGGGAATAGGTCCAAATCATATTTGCACCTGTATTCTCTAAGCAGCTCCTGAACCAGAAGCAAAGCAGCGCCGCCGAGAAGCACTTTAGAATGGCAGTCAGATATTCGGGCTGATAATGATATGGAAATGATTGTTTTCATAAGCACACATTCTTATGAGATATTAGTCCTTCTTTAAATTCCATAGATAAAGGCTCGTCGTGGCTGCCTTGAGGGATGAGCTTTGCTATTTGTAGATCTTGGCGAGATGAATAGCAGAGTGAGGCTGATACTCTTACAGTGCCACGCCACTATCTTATCCCTTCCTTTTATCAGACTGATAAAGTAAATGACTTTGCTAAAGGTGTGCATCTCTTCAAATTCATTATGAGCCCTCTCAGCCTGCTGACTATCGACATGGATGGGAGTGCGTGATGAATGCGTGGCTGTGCTGAAGTGTGCGTGTTGCTCCTGACTGTGACACACCTTGCTGACAGATTGAAAGATTAAGTGGTATATGGAAGTGGAATCATATGTGGGGATACTAAAACCTCCTACACTTAATGAAATTGTTAAGGCGTATTCACAATACTCATGGAAGCTTGGATTTGTCCCAGTCGTACACACATTTTTATCCTGGACTCAGAGGGAAAAGTGCACAAATGAGCGACAGCGACAGCAGCAGCTCATGAGGAAGAGGATCATGCAGGTTTAAGTTTGATGAAGAAAAGATTGGTGGCAGGCTGTCTCTTTCTGTAGCGAATGTTAGTAGCCCCCACAAGGGTGCTTTACGAATGCCAAGTGTGTGGGTCATTGTGGTCACCATTTGGCGCAGCAATGGATGCATAAAATACCCCCGTCCCCCCTTTCTTTTTTCTCCAAGAACACATACTCACCTTAGCGCAGCGTTCAAAGGTAGTTAGATCAGCAAAACAAATGAGTCAATGAAGGAGGTTTGGAATCGTCCCAGGAGGAGCATCCATCTCTGTGTTGAGTGGCAGCTCTGTCAATGAGCGTCAAGGCAGTAATGCACTGGTATTTGGAGGGTAGGGTGTGTGCGTGTGCGCGCGCGTGTGTGTGTGTGTGTGTGTGTGTGTGTGTGTGTGTGTGTGTGTGTGTGTGCTGTCATGGTACAGCATCCAGACATTTGGCTCCTTGAAGGGTGCTATTATGGAGGATGCTCTTGAGTGTATCTGAATGGGACTTACCTACTTTGCATCTGATGGAGATTGAATCTATGTCTCCACTGTATTCACTGATCCATACTCTCTGATGCTCTGACTTGGAAGTATTGCAAAATTTACCGTAATAATGTGATTTAATATAGATAATATCCATCCATCCACTGCAAATAAGAAAGTTTGCGGAGGCAATTTTCTGAATCATAAATCACAGTTTTGACATTTTGCTGTTGGTGTCAACTGGTACAACATGTAAATACTAAGGGCAGAATAAACCAGTTGAAACGTATCCCTTCGATTGTAACTAGGAGGTGATGATTATAATAAAACTTTAAAAGGCATATCAGAAATCTGTCTGTGCTGACAGGCCGGGGCACATGGTCACATTGCAGCGTCCCTGGAGAGAGGACTGGGTGCCCCGCTCAGGGCCAAAGCCTCTTATTGGCACCTGAATCCATGCACTGATGTGTGTTCTTGTGGAAAATAACTCAAACACTCTCCTCAAGGCCTGTAATCAATGATTCATTTAATTATTGATGAATATGCTGATTATTTTCTTAATTTACCAGCTCATGCACTGGTCTATGAGATATCATAAATATATCATAAACTTTCAATCACACTGTCTTCCGAGGGGAAATCTTCAGATTTCTTGTTCTGTGGGATCAACACAACACCCATAAAGTCAAATACATTTAATTTACCAAATATGAAAGTAAATAATTTGGACATCTCCAGAGATGTACATTGAATACTTGAATCTTACTACGGATATTAACAAAAAAATACTTTTTGTTTTGCTACTAGTTGTGGCTACTACTACTACTTCTTTTCCTTTTTCTGTTTTATCTTATCGTTTTCATTTCTTTCTTTATGATATATATATGTATATATTCAGGTTTAAAATAGTAAAAAAATAGAATAAAGTTGAACAATATTAAAGTGTTATCATTGTTAATGATTTGCTGTGTTGAAAAGACGTCAGAACCTGTTTAATGTGATACAGGAAACATTATCAAAAATGAACGTTAAAGAAAATGAACTGAAACTTTTATTTTGTAACCAAGACAGGCACTACTACTACTACGTCTACTAATACTACAGCTACTACTACTACAAGTAGTACTACTATTACTACTAATACTTCAGGTGCTACTACAGCTACTTCTACCACTACTACTACTACTACTACTACTACTATTACAGGTACTGCTACTATTACTATTACGAGTACTACTATTAATACAACAACTACTACTACAGCTACTACTACTACTACTACTACTACTATACCACTACCACTACTACTACTACTACTACTACTATACCACTACCACTACTACTACTACTACAGCTACAACTACAGCTACTACTACTACTACTACAACTACTACTACTACTACAACTACTACTACTACTACTACTACTACTACTACTACTACTACTACTACTACTACTACTACTACTACTACTACTACTACTACTACTATTACTATACCACTACCACTACTACTACTACTACAGCTACAACTACAGCTACTACTACTACTACTACTACAACTACTACTACTACTACAACTACCACTACTACTACTACTACTACTACTACTACCAAAGATACTACTACAGGAATTACTACTACATGTACTACTACAACTACTAACACAGCTACTACTACAGGTACTACAGGTACTACTACTACCACTACTACTGCTACTATAGCTACTACTACTACTACTACTACTATACCACTACCACTACTACTACTACTACAGCTACAACTACAGCTACTACTACTACTACTACAACTACTACTACTACTACCACTACCACTACTACTACTACTACTACTACTACTACTACTACTACTACTACTACTATTACTATACCACTACCACTACTACTACTACTACAGCTACAACTACAGCTACTACTACTACTACTACTACAACTACTACTACTACTACAACTACCACTACTACTACTACTACTACTACTACTACCAAAGATACTACTACAGGAATTACTACTACATGTACTACTACAACTACTAACACAGCTACTACTACAGGTACTACAGGTACTACTACTACCACTACTACTGCTACTATAGCTACTACTACAGCTACTACTACTATTACTACTACTACTACTACTACAACTACTTCTAGTAGTACTACTACTTCTACTACTATAGCTACTACTAAAGGTACTACTACTGGTACTACTACTACTACTATTACTACTACTACTACCGCTACTACTGCTAATACTACTACTACAGTTACTACTACTATTACTGCTCTTACTACTTCTACTACTACTACTACTACTACTACTACAACTACTACTACAGCAACTACTAAAGGAATTACTACTACAGGTACTACTACTACTACTATTACTACTATACCACTACCACTACAACTACTACTACTACTACTACAGCTACTACTACTACTACAGCTACTACTACAGGTACTACTACTACTGCTGCTACTACTACTACTACAGTTACTACTACTATTACTATTACTGCTGCTACTACAGCTACTACTACTATTACTATTACTATTATTACTATTATTACTACTACAATACTACTACAGCTACTATTACAGGTACTACTACTACTACTACTATTACTACTACTATATCACTACCACTACAACAACTACTACTACTACTACCGCTACTACTAAAGGAATTACTACCACAGGTACTACTACTACAGATACTACTACTACTACTACTACTACTACTACTACTACTACTACTACTACTACTACTACTACTACCACTACTACTACTACTACTACTACTACCACTACAGGTACTACTTCTACCACCTCTACTATTACAGCTACTACAACTACTACTACTACTACTACTACTACTACTACTACTACTACTAATTAGTTAAAGTTAAGTTCTTGTTATGGATTATTTTTTCTTCATATTCTGGATTCATGAAAATCAAACGACCAACGCTACATCCCGTACATTCAGGCACCACTAAATCCTGATTAAGATTCAAACACCCCATAATGGATTGGAAAATGAAGACTTTTGTGAAACTCTGCAGGAAAGTTTTTTCTCGCTGTCGATGGTCAGGACTCAGATGTGAGTAGCCCAGTGGCTGCAGCAGAATGTGCCCTGCAGAGCCGACGGCCCTGCCAGCCTCCTGCATTAGTGATGCCGACACTCATGGAGAGATACATGGTGATGACTTCTGCATGGCTGTCTGCAGACCACAGCCACATGGGTGTAGTGGAAATGCTGAAGCTTTCTATTGAGTGAGTGAGTAGGAGACATGAGTGTACGGGCAGACACATAAATGGCACCAAGATGATATCAATTAGACTGAGAGGAAAGTCGTTAGGCCCCTGTATGGCCAGCGGTCGAAGTGTGATGCTTGTAAACGGTGTCGTCTCAGCTCTCAGTGTGAGTTCCTGTCTCACTGTGTCTTTTTGTCCACAAGCAGAGATTAATGTTACTGTTGCTGCATGCACATGTCCACATTTTGACCACCACTGGGTTCCACTGAAGTAGCATTTCTTGAGGTAAGTGTGAGCTCCACAGGGTCACACCTGCTACAATAACTTGTCGTGTTGGGGTCCCTGAGGCAAACATGCAGGGCGGTGAGTAATCGTGCTGTGTCTGTGCATGCGTTGCCATTGATTTTGTCTTGGCTCCTAGCTCCCCCAATTACCTCCTACTCCAGGCTGCCTCTGTTGTCAGGGGGAGGCTGGGGCCTCAGTGAGCTGTTTGTTTACACTGCTAATTGCTCCTGTTGTTTCCTTTCATTAGGCCAGGCTGAGCTATTGGGCTGCTTCACACAACTAAGTGCTTCTAGACGTCTGGACCCTAACCTATAGTAAATATTGTGGATGTATAAAGCACCTTCTAAAATATTGCTATAAACTGGAAATGATTGTCTCTGCAGGTGCATTAGAGTGTTTAATGCAGAGCCCCATGGAGAACAGAACTGTTGTGGTTGTGTCTCACCTACACTATGGTCTAAGTGCTGAGTTCCCTTCATTAATACAATGAGAAAGAGAAATCCCGCTCACATGTTTTTGGGCTGACTAACACAGCGTTTGGAAATTCCCATGTGTGTTGTGGTGTGTAATTATGTAACTTCATGTTTTGGTTGAACTCTGTGAATTAAAGGGTCGTATACCGGAGTCCAAAGCTGCAGTACCCACACTCCCGCTTCTCTCCCTCCATTCTCAAACACGCAAAAACGTCCATGCAGAAGCCCACTGCATCTCGGCACACACAGCACTGGCTCCTTAATGACTGCCATCCCTCTCTGTGCCACATTATTAATTAGCTCAATGATCCTTGCCGATGGGACCTGCACTGCAGATTAGAGCCCTCAGCACCCACTACCCCGGCTGCTGCTGCTGCCTGGTCGTGGTAGGTGAAGCAGGGCTGGGATGGGGGTTGGGAAGTTGATGCGCACTTGTGTGTGGTTGAAGTTGCAGCGAGTATGATAGCGTATATAAAATTCCATTGTTTGCTTGTTTTTATACCTGCATGTTTGTACCCCACAGTTCTTTTGTCCCTCTGTAATCTCCCTGGGTCAGGAAAGGGACTGTAGGAAAGATCAAGAGCCCAAGGTTAAATCATGCGGTCAAGGTGGAGGATGGGGGATGCCAGCTCAGTGTGTAGCATGTAGAGCTCCGCAGTACACCACAACTCACCACATCACCAAACTCAGCAACACTACAAGATTCATGCTCTGGTCCAGTTCAAAAGATCTTGGCTGTGTTCTGATCATCGTGCAATCTATTTAAAAACGCAAGACCTCCATTTTCTTGCTTCTGGTAATCACCGAGTTGTTTTTTTCTTCTGTGTGTTCCGGAAAATCCAAATGTTCATGAAGGACTTAGTTACTATGGCATGCAAATCTGCATTAAAATTTTTGTCAGGTGAAAAAAAAAATGGAAGAAGTGAGGAAAGAAAAAAAAAAGGAAACAGCCTCTCCAGATGCCTCAGAATTGCACAGAGCAAATGAACATAAATGTCACTGTCAAGCTGGAACGAAGAAAACATGTGTCACAGCAGTGAACTGTGCTGGAGTTGGAGGACAGCAGGACATGTTTTGCATATGAAGAGGTGAATGCCCAAGGAGAAAGAACGAAAGACACCCCACTCCAAAACATTACCCTCCAAAACACAACTGCGAGAAAAAAAGTAAATACCATATGAGGTTGTGAATGACAGATTTAACTCTCCAAATGTTTAAAGACTACACACTATGTTAGAGTTAATCTTTTTTGGCATTGCAGAACAGCAATAATCCAACTCAGTTTAATGGACCAGAGTCAATGCTCACACATTTTGATCACCAGTGGAGCTACACCACAATTCCTCTACTCTACGTGTCTCCTGTGGTCCTGCTCTAACTCTGCTCCTGCAACTGTAACAAATGTGCTGGTTCTGGGTTCCAAGCAGTAAAGTCACTGAGGAGCTCGGGCATCTGGGAGGATAGATATGCAGGGCATGTAGTCTCTCCAAGGTGACAGTGAGGTGTGTTGTGATTATTGACTGTGTGACCTCGCGCTGACCCCGGCTGTGTGCAAGTAAAGGGCAAGGAGTTAGAGTGTGCCGCACCGCCTGTCATGCCCGTCAATACACTGATGAATGGAGCTGGTGGTTATTAAAGCAGAATTAGAGCGGGGGGGGGGGGGGGGAAAGCGGGATAAATGATGGTGCAAATGGTTGTGCAGTGGAGACTGTAGAGTCGGATGGCACAGCATCACTGTCATCAGTCTTTATTACCCTCCAGGGAACAGAGGAGGAGAGACAGGGAGCGGTCAGCGCCACGCACCCCTCCACCCTCAGCCTCCACCAGCATCGAGGTTGCACCTCCACATCCCTCTGCTAGGCTGACATCCAACTAATCCTGACACTTTATAACTGCATACATACCTGCATGTTGACACAGGACACACACAGACTGGAGTCTATCTTCATTCCTATCAGCATGAACACATTTTACATAAACATGCTCAATGGCAATAGATGGAGACACATACATGCACAAATACTGCCTCTGTTTCAATTTACCAATGATAGTCTCTCTCTCTCTCTCTCTCTCTTTCTCTCTCTCTCTCTCTCTCTCTCTCTCTCTCTCTCTCTCTCCATCTCTCTCCAGGCTTTCCAGCTTTGCCATTCCCCTCTCTCCTGTTTTTCCTCCTCCATTTTCTTGCACCAAGGGAGCGAAGGACCCCCACCACAATCAATCATGGTGAAGTCACAGAGCCCAGCGGCACACTCAGGGCACTGTGCAGATAAGCTGGTTAGAGAAGAGAAGAGAAGAGAAGAGAAGAGAAGAGAAGGGAAGAGAAGAGAAGAGAAGAGAAGAGAAGAGAAGAGAAGAGAAGAGAAGAGAAGAGAAGAGAAGAGAAGAGAAGAGAAGAGAAGAGAAGAGAAGAGAAGAGAGGTTTGCCGTTGGAGGTAGGCTAGGGTGGGCTGGGTTCACTGCACAGTCAAAGAGTGGGCATGCTCACATCCAGGAAGGATCGGGAATGGATGTTGATCCAACAACATTGGTGAAGCCGCTGTGAGGCCCAGCCCCTCAAAAGAGAGCCGTGTCTGCATACAGATGTGAACATGCTATTGATATTCTCCCCCTGTGCTGCTCCTGCTCCGCTCCGCTTCTTTTTTCCTAATTAGAGGTTTATTTATTGATACCCCAGTTAATGTCTCTCCTAATTTTGCAATAGTTCTGTCTCCATTACCCATGAGATTCATTTGCTGCAGTGTTCTGAGCAGTGCCTCTACTAGTTTGTGGGCACAGCCTAAGTCACCTTCTTTCTAAATCTGTCCCCAGCCTCACCACATGCTTGGGACACCCATTGAGTCACTGCTGCACTTGTTAGGGAGTCACTGGCCTGAGATGTGGGGGAATATTAGAGGCAGGTAGCAAAAGTCACCACTGCCACGTAATGTAAAATAGCAGTATGAAAATGTGTATTGCTGCATCTACACTTATTAATCAAGCACTATACAAAATTGTCACACAATCCACACATAAGGAGTGTAGTAACTAATCTTGAGTCTTGAAATATTGTACAAATACATTTTTTGTTCCCAAAATATTATCGAAAACAAAATCTTCAAGTGCTATTCATCAAGGCAAACATTGATTAATGCGGCCCAGCACCAGAAGTGCAGATGAGGGTGATGCTTTTGCAGACACACTGTGTATGAGTACACCCAAGATTCTATCAAATAAGTTTATTGTATTACTTAATCAGAATCAGACACACTCATCCATAATCATGCATCTCTTTGCATTCTTTTGAATACTAACTTATTCACTGCTTAGCATTTCAAGGGGAGAGATATTCTAAGAGCAACTGTAGAATACAGAAACTTATAACTCTCTATTATGTGGTCCTATGTTACGCCATGCATTAATTCTCCTTTGATATTCCGTGAGAATGATCCCGAGAGCAACAATGTTAATTTGTTTTTCTGTTTTTGTAATGAAATACACTTTTCCATTGAATTATAAAAGCTATCCTCTTATTGACATTGCAGACGATTGCAGCATATATTAAATACTAAAATAAAATATAGGCATTTTGCTACTTTTCCTGCAGTTTGTTCCTCTAAGAAACTTCATGTTAACCAGTGTTTCAGGGATTAAATGCTTTCATGTATTCAATTGGCAAGCAGCTCTACATGGTCTCATTACTTTCAGCAATAATAAAAGATTGAAAGTCTGTCTGTTTGTCTGACTCTTTTGGATTTGATACAAAATGACTATAAATGAATGAGCTTTGTTTCTATGTCAATGTTCTAACATGTCAAAGGATTTGCGGTTACAGCTCCAGTATCATGATGGTTGCTGAATTCAACTGTGATTAAGATTTAGGCAGGGGATTATAGCCGTTATTTAAAATCTGTCACTGCAATATTAGAAGACTGTAAAAACATGATTATAATCATTATGAAAATATCCTGGGAAAGTCCCTCCAAGGTTGCGGTATTGAGTTTTTCCTGACTTCTTTGAGGTTGGCACATGCCTTGCATAACATCTTGAAATGCATCTGCCTTAGAGGAGAGAAGATTGATCATCAACCAATGTGGTTTTGGTAAGCTTTACCACAATAAAATGATGTAAATGTATTTTTCAATAGCTCTATTGTGTTTAACTGGGGACATGGAGAGGTCAAAGTGAAAGAGTACACTTATCCCCTAGAATATCCCCATCACAAATACATGTTGAATATGTGATTTCATTACATCCTTTAAAGTGGAGATATGAATATGCAGGAATTTCGGCCCAGTTTAGTGAATTGCGTGTAGAATAAATGATCAGTAAACAGCCAAACAACCAACTGTGCTCCATCAAAGTATCACTATAAGCTTATTGGATCATCTCTTTCAATTTGAACCCACTCTGGCCATGTAACCATATCTTCCCATCTCTCTCAGCTGCTGCTCTAAACCCAGGTGCTCCAGCACTGACTAACTCATGGATCACAATCAGCCTCCTTGTTCAACCCAACAACATCCCTGTCAGTCTCTTCTGTCTCCCCCGGGCTCAGTCTGATCCCATTCCAGCCATCATACTGACTACGGCTGCCCCTGGCGCCGCACTGGAATTGGATGGTCTGATGTCTAGTGCACATGGTCGATAACTGTCTGCAATGTGCACAAGGTAGTGGAACGTACAGCCCTGGATATAGTTCTGTGGTAGCAGCACATGGTTGGTTTTGCAAATGTGCCAGTACACAGGAAGATGCTAACAAAATGCAAAAGCAGTTCATTTGAGAGTGTCTTTATCATAATGCTCGAATACCCTTCAAAGGGGGTGGATGAGCTTTTGTGCACCAGGCATCAACATCAATGGGTTAACTAATGATGGAATAAGTGTGTATGTGGGTGTGAGGATGAATTTGCCTATATGTGGATGTGCCTTTGTGTGTAAGTGTCAATCCGCCATCATTTGTGTGTATATGTGGGTATGTGTCTTTCACAGGTGATCAGTCAAGGCTATACACCTAGCCCTTCTCTTGCAGCCCCCTCATTAAAGCCCACTATCTCCTCTAAACACCTGCAGCTTCACGGCCCACCTTCAGCTCACGGGCCCATACGCTGCCTCTTTTTTGTCTCAGTGTGGAAAGAGCCTGCCCATCACATCAATCTACTGCACTGTTTATATTTATGTACAGGAGAGAGGCTAAAAAAGGCCCCTCGTACTGTGGGCTTTATTGACTAAGCATTAAGCGGACATTATCAGGCGATAGCCTAGTTATTTATGAGGCGGTGATAAAGGCTGCAGGACTGAATTATGTGAGAACTAGGAGCAGAATGAAAGCTGCTCATACAGCACCGCCGATTCCCGACACTTGCCTCTCTCTGTCTGGGTAGAGAGGCACGACAAATGTGCCAAACGGGATTGAAACACTCCAAGATTTATGGGCGTTAAATTTACGCTCTCCATAGGTCAAACGAGGGGCTGTTTATCTGGGTCTCATTGTCACTGTCCTCGTGGCATGTGCAGCAGGTACTGAAATTTTCATATTTGCATTAGGCATGTAGCCAGATAGGGAAGGGGAGGGTAATCTCTGGGTGCAGCATACAATTGACCTTCTGAACTTAGTTTTGAATTTTCAGAACAATGCATTGCCCCTGCATTTGAGATGCTGGTATGTATTATGCATGACCGAGTACACCTTTACTTACTGTGCAGGTTAAATTCTTGTTTATTCCAGTACTCTGCTGTAAACTTCCACAAGAGGTTTTGGACTGTCCTTGATCTTAGGTTGTATGGTTACATATCTAACTGACAGCTCAAAACCGTAGGTAAGCACATACAGTAAAAATGAAGGTATGTCCAATTCTTGACTGCCACAATTTGATTTTGTTTGAAGATATGAATTGGCGTCATTGAATCCGAAGGTCTTTTTCGACTCGTATCTTGCTTTTATCTCCTCTATGTGCACAAGCAGCAGAGGCACACATCTTCTTGCTCACAGTTTTTTAGTTAACATAGAAACAGTCACCCTAATTTCAAACATACATGCATCCTTACCTTTGTATACTGTACGTAGCACCCTCTTACAAAGCCAAACCTATATCTTTCTCCTCAATAAACCAGGTCAACAAACAAAAAGCAATTATGCTGGGCAGCTGCCGCCTGGGAGTGGGTAATTACAGTGCAGTGTGGACAGCTTCATTCTAAACAGGTACTAAAAGCATCATTAATCATCCTCCCTCTGATGCCTTACCCTGGTCATGTGACTCAGGCTGCTGATGAGTTAAGAAGGGGGGATCTGCCTTAGGGGGGAGGCAGCAAGTCCTGATTGGCTCCTTCCAGAAGTCTTTTTAGAGGTTAGCCAGTCAGCAGAGATGACCTGCCAATGACCTTGTATCACTTGACCCTGAGGGCCCAGGGGTCACCCACTCATATAAGTTAGAGAACTGGCAGTGCAGACCAAGGAAGGAGGCAAATGGGGTGAAGGGTAGGAAGAAAAGGAAAAGAATGGCAAGGAAAGAGAGGAGGCAGAAGGTTTCTGTGCAGAAGCACCGACAGGAGTGAAGATGAAAAATGAAACAGTAGGTGTGAGGTTTGACTGAGCACCTGGTTTTACCCTTTTACATAAGATGGTGGATGTAAAAAATGTGGTTTTAAAGCAGCAAAACCAGTCCTGATGGCCGCGCCATCTGAATCGTATTAGCAATGAGATAAAGCATCTGTATGTTTGATTTTCTCACCCTGATTGGTAATGCGTGTCAAGAGAAAAAAACAAGCAAAGATCACAAAATGTGAGCAGAGCCTCTCAAATGAATGTAATGACCCATATTTCAATTTAATTCTTATATTATAGCACCCCTGTCTTGTACACAATGTCTTTTTGGGACCGCGATTTTCCATCCACTCCCTCATGAATTACGGTCAGAATGGCACCTGACAGAGACCTGATTGAGAAAAGTTCATGAACTGCTCCTTCACTGGGCTCAGGGTGACACAGATGGCTGATTGACAGATGAAACACAAAAAGACATTGGAAAGACAGAGCGCCAGTGTTCTCAAACTGGTACCCGTACCCTTCTCCTCCATCTCACCCCTGCAGCCCCACCCCTTCAACCCAGCTCCACTTCTCTCTCTCCATATGTCTAAGAATCTGTCACTATGGCAACGTCACCCCAGGGGCAGAGGAGGAGGGGGGTTGCCTTCGTTCAGACAAATAAGCATTGCAGGCCTCATTTATGAAGGTTTCTTTAGGAATAATAATACTGATGAATGTTCAGAATGTTCCTACTCGCACATGTTTTGACATAATAGCATTCATGTATGTAGTACCTGCATGCATTGTCTCACACAACCTATGCCCTACTGTGCACAATTCGTAAGGAAAATAAATCACATTTATTTATTTTATCATTGTTGCGTCATAGACTTAAATGTGCTGAAATATAAAGGGTTCAAAGGAAAGGATAGAAAAATATTCTATGAAGTAATCAATTTTAATCAGGGCAAAAACTGGAGAGAGCTGTGCAGCATACCAGAACAGGAGCAGTGCAGTTATATCACTAGATTACATCAACAGCATCATTAGCTTAGTGGTAATGGCCAATGCAGTATCAGCAAACAGGTAAAGGCTCATTTCACTGCTTTCCATTCGTTTTCCCTTCACTTTATGCTTATGTGCAACTTCTGAAAGGGCAGCCCATACTAGTGAGTAGACAGATGTGCATGGGTGAGGTCAGAGAGGTCTGCCTTTGTTGTATGATGCTGTATGATGCCATACGGAGATGCTGTTGAGTACCGAACATGGAACGCTTCACATGTACTGACAGATGTCGAAGGAACAAACAATATTCTGATGTAACCGACATTCAACCTTGACACAGATTCACCTTTACATGCACCCCTTCTCACTCTTTCTCTTCCTGTCCTCCCATCCCAGGATACCTTACATTGACTGTAAAGGCCTACCCTCCCCCCTTTTCAAGAACATTTCTCTTTGCAGCCAGAAGTGCTGAGTGCTGCTGTTTGCTTTGTACACAGAAATTCGCTGAGGCTGTAAGCTGTCCCCAAACATGTGCTCCCTGGAGTGGAGCAGGAGAGGAGAGGAGAGGCGACGACTGGATTGGTTTGCATAATGTTCGGAGGAACTCTGTCAAAACGTGTTATGTATGGATTCGTTTGTGTGCATGCCTGTGTGAGTGAGCAATTATTCAAATAGGGACTCTGTATCTTTTTTGAGTGCTTTATTAGTAGTACTTAAGTAACAAAACACATATTTGTGTAATTGCACACATGAGGATCCAGATATGTCTAACCGCACACACACTAACACAAAAGCAGGTGCACACCATTTCCAATTTCTTGATGTAAAAATGATTTGCTTGTCAAATCTATGAATGAACCTGTTCCAAAAAGAAGAATAGTGCACAGCAGCCGTGGTAAATAAAGGAAAACCGTAAAAGCAGACAAACAGAAAAACTAAGAGAAAGGAGAACATTCGGCAAGTACAGCAACAAATGCGCAGTCTATATGTGCTTCTTGTGGAATCTGAAAGAGCTTAAATCCATCACTGTGGATAGCAAGTAATTTAATTCAACTTAGCATTAATAGAGTGAGGTCAGACGCAAATACATTTGTTAATTTAAAATGTAGATCCCCTGCAAGCCATACGTTCTGTCAGTGCTAATGGGATGCAGCAGAAGAACTACACCATATAAGACAATACACAAGAAGATATAGTCTCTCAATAACTTCATTCATCAAAATCAAATACATTAAGGTTTTAGTGTGATTTCTCAATTGGAGGGATTTGTTAAAAAAAAGTAGCAAGTAACTTCCTCTAAGCAAATCAAAAGTTTGACGTATTCTACTACTCTAGATTTAAATGAAAGTTTCAAGTTTAAAAAATAAATAAATAAATATAAGATTTCAAAATGAATTTCATTCTGGTAAATTGTTTTTGTAAAAATAGAATAAAGGTGAGGGAATGGTTGTTACTATCTGAGTTATTTTCATGTTATTCCCCTTCTATTCGCCGCACAGATGTCAGTCTCGTGGACCAACCGTGAATCTTTCAGGAGGGGAAGTACGATTCATCAGAAGAAAGTCACACTCAAACGCTTTCCAACTAAATGTCAGGTCTAAACAAACAATGTGACTTGCCTTTCATCAATTGAGAGTCAAATGTTGAAGCTGCCATGGGATGAAATTAGACTGATAGTCCACCCAAAGCAAATTAACTCTTGCCTTCACCTTCACCTCATCCCTATCATTCACATTATGTTTTTCCTACTCGCATTTTCCAGCAACAGATTCAGACTGACGCTCTTTTTTTACGTCAATGTAAAGCTCTGAATAAATCATGAAGAAACACATTTGGGTAAAAAAAAAAGGAAAAGTGTGAGACACCTGCTGCAAGTGTCCTCTATACAACCTGTAACATCAATCATTTTTACAAGGTACAATCTAATTGTCAAAAATAATTATTGATAATTTCTTATTTATACTCATATTCTAAAAGCACATTTCATTGCCATTATCTTCATCATCATCCTCTCTACATTCACAGCTTGACAGAAGACAACTTCAATGGTTTTGTACTTACTTTGTTGTATTTTGTTAAACTTTGTCTAACTATTTTCAGAAAAAAGCTGTATTTTTTTTTTGCAAATGCAACTTTAAATAAATTGGGCTCATCGCATTTCAGTCTAACATAAATGTAAAATGATTCATATCAATTACAAACAAAAATGTTTTCGAAACGCTCCTCACCAGACCTTTAAAGTCTTATATTCCTGGCTCTCGGTTCACATTGATGAGATAAACATCATGAAAAATATTGCTTAGACTGGATTCATGTCTTAATTCTATAAAAAATTATTCAAGAAGATGTGCATGAATTATTTTAGCAGTGGGTATGTAATAAAGGGTTTTTCCATATCTTTAACATATTCAGTGTTCAGTATTTAACAGGAACATTACAATTAAGAAAACAGGCCAGTAGTGCCCCCCACCCCCCCCCCCCCCCCCACCCCCCCCCCCACACACACACACACACACACCCACACACTCACTCACACGCACAAACACACACACACAAAAGTGAAAAGATTCTTCAGTAGCATAGTTTGAATAAATAAGAGATAGGGCAAAAATTATGATAGCTTTGGTTGTAAGAAAATATATTATATGGCCTGGTATGGAATTATAAAGTGAACAATTATCATACGGCCTGGTCAGCCCTGGATTCAGATTAAATATAACTGTGCCGACATTTACTCTGAAAGAAAGAAAGAAAGAAAGAAAGAAAGAAAGAAAGAAAGAAAGAAAGAAAGAAAGAAAGAAAGAAAGAAAGAAAGAAGGCTACATAAATGGTGAATCTTTCTATTCAAGCGGCTGACCGGGTCATCGTTGTCCGGAGGCAGGACAAAGGTCAGGAGGTGAGAGGTGAAGAGTGGTGTGACTGCATACATTAGCTTGGCCTTGCATCCTAAACGTCCACTTGACTGTCTTATTATGTTTTGTTACACTCATATAGATTCATTCAGAGTAAACACTCCAATCAGGACCCCCGTTAAACCGAATCATCGATTTCTGATTAGATCAATATTTAAGCGACACCACCCAGCTGCATTATCTTCAATACCTTTTTTATCGTCATTTATATCTCCTTCGGATCCGGTTCCATCCATATCCAGTCCAAACGCCGCTAATTGAAAGCTAGACAACAAATATTGCCTGGGAGAGAATTAATAAGGCTACGGCTCATACGCTGATATCAGGACAGACATTAACATGACAGAAACGCATTGTGCGATAGTGGGAACATAACAGTGCTTAAGGGCCGAGTTTACCATCATTTACTTTCTATGGGATGGGACGTGAATCTGGAAGGAACATTTAGCTGCTCCAAATGCAGGGGCAACGCAATTTATTGTTTATCTGCAAACCAGCGCATATATTGTTTTATTGTCTGTGTTCAAGTAAAATGATCATTTTCATATGCATGTATAGGGGTAATAAAAGACGCAACAACTCCCAGTCGTGATGTTTCTAAATTCGACTAACATGCAGTCAGAGATGCGCGCAAACGCTCCCAGATTCGCGTCTCAAATAGATGGATGGATCACCACGGATCAATACTCTTAATACGAGTGGTCAATAAATCTATCAGTCAATTATGGCATTTAAATCTCTCTGTGGAGAACGGTTAATGAAAACTTAACTGGACAAAACATACACCATTAAAGCTCGGCTAAATTACCCTGATAATTATCAGCTATAGCACATCAGGCTTAAAGTCTATAGCTGAGTTTATTCTCAAATGTTAAAGTGAGAATGATTTGTTCTAATAATTATTCATATTATTGAAAAAAGTAAGATTAGAGAATTTAAAAAAAATAGAAACTTTTCATGTAGCATAAATAAAATATTTCCTAGGTAATAATAATAATAATAATCTTTCCTTTATTTATTACATTTTACAAAGTTCATAAATACAGTAGAACGTCGTGAAATGTATCCAAGCATTTAACCCGTGGAGCTGAGGTTTCAGGGTCTTGCTCAAGGACCCGCGGCCTGTTGCGTCAGGGGCTGGGCTCGAATCCTACCATGTCTCTACCTACTGAGCTAAAGCCGCCCCAAAGTCACACTATATAAAGAAATAAAACCTTCGACACAGTTCCTATGGACAATTAATATTATTGTTTAGCATTGCAATCGCTTCACTTGTTTTTAAATATTCAAATCAGAGGGCCAGTGTGAAGGCGGGGAGAACGATGAATAGCTTTGACCCGTTCTTGCGTGAAACTCGCCATTGGAGGTAAACAAATAACGCTGGAGGACGATAACCGATGCAAACGGGAGTCAAAACATATGCACGCAGGCGCCCGTGGGTGACGCATGGTGCAGCTCCTGCTTGTTCGAGAGTTCAGGTCCAGCTGTTCTGGTTAAGGACGGATAGAGAGAGGCAGCTTTCCGGTGTGTCGGCGCGGGAGCTCGGTGACGTGAGCTCCGGGTCAGAGTGCAGCCTGCCCACTCTGCAGGTTTTCTTCTGCTTCTTGCGTCTGTTCTGAAACCAAACTTTCACCTGAGTTTCGCACAGCTGCAGGGCGCCGACGACCTCCACCCGCCTGCCCGCGTCAGGTACCTGTTGAAGTGGAAATCCTTCCAGCTCGGTAAGCTGTTTGGTGCTGAAACTAGTCCTCGGTGCCCGTTTACCGTCAAATGGCAGTCGGTGCAGATTCCGCTGCTTACAGCCTCGATGGGACTGAGGCCCGCACCAAGACTGGAACCACATCTCACGTGCATCCTGTCTGGAAAGAGAAGACCAAAAAGTGACGGATGGGCCCCCCACAAAAGACGCACCGATCGGTTATCCATGCACACAGACTAAAAATAACTCTGTGAATGATCTTTTAAAAAATCATGCGAAATATTTCCACATGATTAAATTAATTTCTGTCAGTGTTTTACAGTTACAGCTAAATTAAACACTAATGTTGGGGGTACATGAGTTTTGAGATTATTAAGCTTTACTTAGATTAGTTGCTTGGTCCAACTTTATTTAATGGGTTTGGTCGAATAGATTTTGCAGTTAACATTATCCAACCAAATGGAGTTCATCAAACCCAAATAAGCCCATTATGTGGAACTATTTTCCATGATTTAATTGAAGTAATCCAAAGAATACCTGTTGAGTGCAAACAATCGGAATTGTAAAAGAAATTAAACTTTTACTTCAGTTTGTATTTGGTTGGACACAAAACAAGGCAAACGAAAGAGGGAACTCGATATTATCTTATCAGGCAAACTTGATTGAATATTCTAAAAATTAGGTTATTGAATTTAATGCAATGATTTATCAAGTTTAAAATTTTTTTTTTTTTATCATGCATTATATCATGGATCCTATATGATATAATCATTTTTATCTTGCAAACATGAAATAATTTCATTAACTTAACTAAAGTTAATATTACAGCCAGCTAATTTCTTCTGTCTTTTTTTTAATGTATAAAGTAAACATTAAAAATGTTCAAGAAATGAAAAAACAGAATGCTGATATAATAACCTTTTTCTATGTCATTTCCGTCACTTTTGTATTTAACCTTAAAAATGTAATGTATTAGTGCTCTGTCTCATACCGGGGAGATCCATGTGATAATGAGAAATATAATGAGCAAATAATTACAGGTTTGTTCCATACCAAGGGAAAGAGCGAAACAAATGCAATAAAATTATTTCTCTGAAACGATTTGCACGAACTGGCCCTGAGCCAGTATGTTGATTTAAAGTCCTCACCTGTAAGTAATTCTTTCTGCCTGCATATCAAGGATTTATTTCACAGCGGCATCAACTTTGACATTAGCCTATATTCACACTGCAATTTTTCTGGTGCTGTGGATGGGGAACTGAGTGTTATCTGCAAGCGTGGACATACTGCAGAAACACCTGTGCAGTATAATACTAAGTCATTCAACAACATTGCAAAGTTGAGCTTGAAAAATGGACATTTGAATGGATGCTTCTGATTCACATGCATCACATTGTAAATCTGTTGCTTTGAAAATTTGTCTTAGTCTACAAGTTGACAAACTAGCGGAGTAAAATGTGTTGATGCATATTGTAGAATTACAGAAATGTAGTCAGATAAATATTTGGCGATTCAAAACAATTTAGTTTACAGTCCATTAACTTCTTTTCATCAAAATCATTAATAATTTGTCTTTTGTCCTTTCCAATGCCAATGACAGTTTAATAGTTTACAAGTCCTTTAAACACTACATTATGAAATATATCACAAATTTTTCTTGAGGTTCTGGGTCACGCATTAAAGTATCATTGGTGCTACTTATGTGCAATGAACGTCAGCAACCGCAACTATATCTTGATTTTACATTGCTGACATTGTGGCTAAGTTGACAGCGAGCCTTTGCCTGTGAGAAAATATGCTGCTGCTGCATAATGGAGTAAGTGTGCCAGGTGTAGTGCAATGTCTCCCGCCACCACAATTCATAGGGAGGAAGGTTAACAGGCCTCTAGCCACTTGGAAAAGCATAGCAGATGGAAAGGTCAGTTATAGGATAAATGTCGACATCTGTGTTTTAAGAAAATGAATGCCAGGATAGACCAGGCTGAAAATCAGAGGGCAGTGAATATGAGGAGCCAATACAGAGGAACATAATTATGAACTTCAGCTTTCAGGAGTGCAAATCACATGCACATTCTGATTAATGGCACCAAATATAATAGAATTGATGCTGACCCCAAGGCATAAAAGAATCAAACTAAATATTTGAGGAATGACTTGCACTCTTAAAAATAGCCGTCCAGCTCAAGGAATGGAGGGGCCTTCCATGCCAAGGAGAGGGAAGAAGAAATGCTATAGATCGATACACATTGCCTCAGTCATCTGGGCATCCAGCCCACAGTAATTCAGGTGCTGTCAAAGCATAATTGAAGAATGACGCACTGGGAGTATATACACAGAGCCAGAAGATCAGGTTACTGCAGGTCTGTGGAGGCCTTTCAACATGGAAAAATAGACGAGGCGTTTTGTGGCTGGACCTTTCCGGAGTCAAGCATACATTCTTTCGCTAATGACTCTTTTACACGTTACAGAGAAGGGCTAATGAGTTACTCCTACAGATGATTCTTCTTCAGAGAGATACAGAAAGAGGTTACAAGGATACTAAGGCTCTGAGAGGAAATGTGTTTTGTGTGTGTGAGTGGGTGTGAGCAAATGGCTTTCTCAGGTGCATGAATTTGGATTAGATGAGAGGCTATTGTGTTTTATGAATAAAGTGACTTCCACACAGTAAGGAGTTTCTGTGACCTTTTTTCCCCCCTCCCTCATAATGGCATCATCATATTAATTTTTACCCACTAATAATCTGAATTCTAAACTGGGTGCAAGCATAAATGAAAATGTATTTTTGGTTTCTCATCTTTTGCATCAGTTGTGTTGACTGCTGCTTCTACTGAAGCAGGATTATGAGAAAAATGTGTATTAATGCATATAACTGTGTTCATGATTTTCACTCACAGTTAATCTGAAGCTGAAGGTGTTGTCAGTTCTGAGACTAGAAGAGGGAAAACAAAATATACACTTTGAGGTTTTGTTAAAAAATTGTAACACAGTGCTCAAATCAAAGATGTGATGTCCCATTTCATGCAATATGATTTTTATTTTATAAGTACCGTGTAAAACGTTGATTTTGGCTTTTTGCCGTAGTTGCACGGCTGGTTGAGACACCTCTGTAACAACAAACAGTGTGGTAATTAATAACCTGAATCTTTGGTCACTGAACATTTGGGTCACAGCACCAACATAGATTGTGCAATTAGAAAAAAAGATTAGACCACCACTGCTGTGAATCTTCATCCATCTAAAATTGATGAGACCCAATCGAATTCCAGTGGTCAGTCAGTCAACTGACAATATTGATCAAATGAAGGATCCATATAACTCATATAAAATTGACGACTTATAGGCATTTTTCACATTAGCAGGCTATTGGTATTTTTTTTTATGCCTGGGCTATATTCTACTGTGGGCTCTCTGCCCAGGACTCATCAGTCAGGGAAATGATGATCTGTGACAGCAATTATGTTAAAAAGGTGGACACATGTAAAGGTGCAGCAAACTGAAATCAATACACAGGGGCTTTCATTACAAACAGACAACTAATCAATACTCAGGGAGCACTCCAGCTCACAAGAGTAAGTTTTACTCAACTTCCTGTGAGTCTCGACAGGCAGTGGTCTGTTGCATTATTCAAAGATTGCTGGTTAGAAGAGAGAAGGTAAATAATTAATACTTTTCTGGCTTGCACATACACTGTGGCTGAGCAGGCCCTTTATTGTAGACGACCTCTCTCTATGTCTGTACAGTAGGTGGAGCGATAACGTTAAATAACCCAACTGACATCAACATGACACCGTTAATTAAATAGTCCTTATGTCTACATTCAAATTTAAGGTCGAGAAATACAAACCATTGCTTTCCTGATATTTAAGTTTTGCTGTTGTTGTGAAACAGTGACGCACAATACACGTCATCTACTTCGTCCCCCCCCCACCCCCCTATATGACAAAACTTAGGTCAAACTTCCTCGGCTTCGATGAAAATTATTCAGAGCTTAACATTAAAAATTAACTCGTCTATCTTCAAAATATTTAAACCTCAGTGTTGCTATTAGCTTCCCTTGGCACGAACTTACCGGTCCGGCGCGGACTTCTCCTCACTCTCATCCACTCAAAAGTTTTACTCTTTTCCTCCACGGTGGCTCTGCTGCAGTCCAAAACAGTAGAACTTTCCACAGCGATACGAATCTCGGGGCCAAACAGAGAGAGAGGGAGTCGATTTGAAAATGCCCTGGTAGAGAGCCAAAGCCGGAGGGCAGCGTTTGGTTATATATGACGCACAGTATCCCGGTGCGCCCTGCCCTTGCGCCCTGCACCGCCAGGGGACACGGGATGAGTGGGGGCAGGCCGGTGTCGAGAAGCCCCCGAGAGTCTCCGGCGGTGGAGGAGGGCTTTCCAAAGATGTGCACAGAGTCAGATTGTTGGACAGTGTTCCGTAGCGACCATGCGGGGCTTTCTGTCCTGACACTTTATCCCCTACTTTGCCCTCCTCATCACGGCGGCAGAATTCAGGATGAGTCCCGTAGTCCAGGTCCGGGTTTATGGCCTCTTTTGCTCGGCAACAGCCCGTGAACAGAGGGTTACTCTCTCCTTCGGCCGTTAACTCTTGATAGGAAGTCATTATCACCTCTCCCTGCATAATCATTGGACGGGGTTTCACTTCATGTCCGGCCTCTCAGGCGGCTGGACGACCGTGGGGACATTCCTCAGAGGAGAAAGAGCAGACCCTGATTGATGGAGATGACGTGCCCTCCTGGTCTTGGCCAATAGTTGGACATCTCTGCTATTCAAGAGGACAACGGTGATTAAGTTTAGAAATAAACGTAAGGTGAAAACCTTAATGTGCCACAGAGAGAGACACTAAGCGGCCGAGAAACAAAAAATACAAAATACAGGCAGCAATTAAGTATCATCATCATCATCATGAAGGCCTGCACGGGCCTCCGCCTTTGCACACAGCTAGGTTAGGACGTCAGACAGTTTCCAGCCTAAAGATCAATGTGTTTTGGGTCAAACTCCGTGATTTTGATAATTTTTCACAAGACTGAGATTTCTTTTCTCTCAAAGCTAATTAGCATATTACAGATCTACATTGATAGAGCTAATGGTTTATGCAAATTTGCAAGGGCTTCATGAAAACCAGAGGCCCTTTTTAGCGAAGGGCTTAGGTCATGTGAAAGACACACTTAATGGGTTCAAAGGTCGTGACAGTTGGTATTCAGAAGTTCTTAGGCAGCAGATTTGTAATTAGCCTCGAACTTGTACGGAGAAAAAAACCGGTCATAGAGCAGATTTAGATGATGTTAGTGGGAAACATATTTATACAGGTTAAAGTTTCCTTTAGACGTAGATTCCTCGGCCAGAAAATATAGCCTTATAATTTATTCTTGCTGAAGCAGAACCCCTAAAACATATTAAAAAGTTCACATACACCTAATTTATTAGCAAGCAACCTAGTATGCTGCTATTTTAACCAGACGAAAAATATGAATCTATAGAAATGAGTGAAAATGGCAGGTACAGAATCCAGGGTTGTTGGGCATATACTGCTAGAAAAGAACATATTGCTTTTGCAACTGCTGCAATAGTATTTTCCTATCCTCTGCAGTACCACAATATTTTCACCTCCAGTCCATTGTGCAACACATTTGAATCTTTTCCTGAAATCTGGTGACCTACTTTCAAAAACTCTTCACTGCGTGTTGCTCAACATACACGCATTTATTTATATATTGCGATAATCATTTTTACTTCATTTATATAGCTTTTAAAGAATGTGCAGAAATTAAGCGATGGCGTCCGAAGAAATTCATTACTTAGGACGAGCAGTTGTGTTTAAATCAATCAATCAATATTAGGCCTGCTGAAATTCATTATTTATGTTTTGCAATAATAGGCATCCTTTTATTCTACAAGTCTTGGTTTACTTACATCAATCATTAAATCCATTGATAATTAATACGGTCAATATGTAGATAAGAACGTCATTATTATTTTTATTATTATTATTACGTTGTTATTAGCAAGTTTTTAACATTTAATGAATTATTATAATACTAATCAAATGACAAACCGTCACATTTGATTAAAACATAAAGAGTTTACTGTACTATCGTTTTATGTGATCATTATTTCCATTTAGTCTGAAGTAATTACGAAAAAAAAATCCGCTTAACGACCAAGTTCTATCTGCATTCTTACAACACAGAAATATGGTGTCCCAGCTGTTGGAGATAATGGGATTCTACAGCCAGCGATGTGCTGAATGACTGAGTGCAATATATCCCTTCTCTCCATGCATTTACTGGGCGCAATGATCCATCTTCATGTCAGCTCGGAGGTTACTCAGGGTTCACGCGCTAGCTTGTTTCTCTCCTCCACACTCAATAAATAAATCTCTGCAGCTTTCTGTTTACCTCCTGAATATAAATTTGTTTGTAGTCGATCGAAGACCTGTGCGGAGGTATTAGAAATTGTATTTCTGTAATGGCTTTCAGCAGTGTCGGGGGAGGGGGTTGTGGAGAGGGTAAGAGAATAAGAGCGAGAAGGGGAAAACAGGTGTGAACAATCTCGTCTTCCCTCCTCGCATGCAAACGAATTTTAAAAAAATGCTGCAGCTTCAGCCTATTACAGCCCTCTAACGTAGTCGAATTACATTTACAAGTTAGTAACCTTTTTCAACCGAGCCATCCCAATTTGTGCCATATGTTTGATTAACATATTTGAAGTGTTGTTCCACATCACTGCTCAACACCTTTATGCAACAGAAGTTATATGATCACATAAAAAAACCCAAGTGATGTTAAGCTGAAGCTCCATCCTCTGGACAGCTTGTCTCCCCCAAACAACAAATTACAAACCGACATGAGATGGTTTAAGAAATAAGAAAGAGAATAATCTGACAATTTCAGTCAAACGGATGCTGCAAATCTGAATTTAATTTCCCTCAAACCAAATTCTGAACCCCATTTATTCAGACAAATGTGATATTCCTCTCCCAAACCCCTTCAACCTCAATGCAGGTATTTCCATTATGATCGCCGTTGCCTCTATTGTTTTGACTGGAGGTGAGGTGAACATGGGAGCATTTGGGTGGCTATGTCAGGAGGAGAGAATATTGACTGATGTTAATTTACTTTGCCTCCATGCTCTGATGTGTGTAAATAGGCAGCTGAGACCGCAGGATCAGCATGGGTTGTGCTCGGATTACCTCCATGGTTTGAATTTAACCCACATCCGTACGCCGCTGACTTGATGCTAGAGATGCTGTTGACACCAAATCCTTGTATATAGACATCCAGCACTGTGGAATGTCATTATACACCGGCTCTTGACCCTCACAAGATGTCGGAATTAAGCGACGCTGACAGACGACTGTCACCAGCAGTCACGGAGGTCACTGCGGTTAATATAGTTCCAGGACAGGAAGATGACACCCATCTATGCCATATTCATGTAGCTGAAGTTCATCTATGAGACAATTTGTTAGATCTATAATGAGGATAAATAAAAGAGAGAGAGAGAGAGGTCGGAGTAACACACAGATATTCAAGTGTAGAACATTGACTGGTTGAAAGATGGCTATATATGTGATTGATAGAACATGTCCATCTTTCTCAGATATTGGCGTTTTTGATACATAGTGATGTCAAGGCTAAGGTTAGGATCAGCAGCCAACACACAATCTAGGGAATAAACCTAGAAAACAACATCAAGAAAATCCATTTGCTATTAGTGTAACGGTCTTATAATTGTTCTTGCTTTGTCCTTGATTGGTATGACATCTGTCACTGTGCATGAACCATTATCATAAAGCCAATGCAACGACTTTGCAAATGAGCAAGGCCATTACAGGTAACTGCTTTCTGCACTAGCTCTACATTCTGACAATGAAGCAACACTCCCCCAACACCAGGCCTTTTTCGACAATAGCCTGTAGTATGTAGTGTGGCGCTTCACCGCTTCTGTGAGCGAAGAGGCTTCGAGTCGGCAGATTCCCAAACATCATGACAACATGCCATCAGTCATCTTCCCCCCAAGCTGCTGTGCACACTTGTGTGCTTCCGGAGTTCTTACTGTGGGAAATGAGCAGGGTTAAACATGAAACAGGAGGAAATGTTCATCATTGTAGCACTGTCTGAAATATTCCCTCTCATACTGCATTGTTTTCGCTGCAGGGAAAGAGAAGTAGGGTTTTTTTTCTTAGTTAAACATCCCCTACCTGTGCACTCTGTGGACCAGCAGTCTACTGTGCATGCTAATCATGGTTAATAACAAAATACTGAGAGAGACGACACTGTATTAATAATGCACTAATCTGCTGCTGATGGACAGAAAGGATTACGATTGCAGCCATAAAGGGAGAAATGTCAACAACAGAAAGGTCTGACTGAGATATTGAATATTAGCAATATCTATTAACTGAATATCTTTTATCTAGAAAAAACTACATTTATGGTTGTTGAAATCACCTTATTTCTTACTTTCTGATAGTGATTAATATCTATGCCCCGTATAATTACAAAGTGAAATATTAAAAATTAATTTCATTGGTGCTCCATCAAAAGGAAATATTCTAGATCATTTTATGCATTTCACTAAAATTCAGTCTGACATATTTAGCATCTTTGGAGACTTTGGTGTCTCTAGGAGAATTGAAAATGGAGTTATGAAGCTTAGAACAACATTTGGCGGCACGGCATGAGTTACTGTTGTTCCAGAAATGTCTGGTATTAACAAATGAGGTCCTAGTCAATAAAAAATTGCAAAATATCAGTCTTGTGGGCTCTCTCTCTATATTTTTTATTTCTCTCTCTCTCTCTCTCTCTCTCTCTCTCTCTCTCTCTCTCTTTCTCTCTCTCTCTGTCACTCTCTCTCTCTCTCTCTCTCTCTATATATATATATACATACATTGATCTATCCATACATACATTTGATTTGTCTATCGGACTTTGGAAGCATTGCATCATTTCAAAATCAAGCTTGATCTCATAAGATTAAAAAATAAGAAATAGTTATGTGTCTTTTGGCCAAATAAAAAACACAAAATTAATATTTGCAATATCCAAACATGAGTATTCTGTTATTTTCCTAAAACATTTCTGTCACGCCTGTGCTGTTTGTCTGTTATCTGAAAGGAAGTTTGCATCGATTAGATCCTGTTTGATAAAGCCATAGAAAGTTAGATACTCCTCGAACAATCAATGATGATCAACATGTGACATTTAGCATGGGCGACTGTTGTTTTACAAGTTCATTCATTTAGTGGCTGCTCCTCAGAGGGAAAAGTGAGCAGCAGCAGGTGACTCTCTCACTTTGCAGAGCGGCGCTCACCACAGCAGAGACAGTTTCATCACCAGCTTACCTTTTTATTGTCACCGATCATCCTTAACTGGGAAGCATTTAAAATGTCATTGATCTTGATAATGCCGTGCCATAATATGACAGTAACAGTTGTATGAGATTCAGGAAGTCAAATTTCCAAGATTGATGAGTCGTAGCAGTTGAGTTATAATCCATCTACCTGAGTAATGCTCAGGCTCCGTTCCACATGAAGGAGCAGACAAATAAATAAAACCATAAAGGTGACACAGGAAATTGATACTTAACAATCATCTTGAGCAACAAGCACCTGGAGAGACTGTTGGGCAGCAGTTACTACTGTGGAGGGAAAGGGTGAAAAGGTTAATAGGTCATAAAAAGAACAAAACCTCCTAAAGGCCAGGCTGAGAGTTCAAGGTTTTATTCAGCAATGAATTGAAGTGTTACTGGATAACAGACACACTCTGAGGTGGCTCTACACACGCTTCCACTGTGCAAAAACTTCAACTCTCAAACATCCCAATTTAAAGGAAAAACTTCACTATTGCTCATAATCAACTCCGTGTCATCCGTGTTATTTTGTGAGAGTAGATTGAGCAGTCTGGCCTTAAACTGGGAGTAAAACCCATATCTAGTCTAGTCTAGATTAGTCAGTTGGGTGTAGCTGATGCCACTCGCATGCTCATTTAACCAAAAATATTTATGAACCACAGTGCAGCAACAGGAGAAGGCATGAATGTAATAATAATAATA
The DNA here is from genome assembly GCA_037951165.1 of Lophius americanus. Classification (NCBI taxonomy): domain Eukaryota; kingdom Metazoa; phylum Chordata; class Actinopteri; order Lophiiformes; family Lophiidae; genus Lophius; species Lophius americanus. The sequence goes on from JBBDHG010000001.1 coordinate 7,702,251, forward strand.
ATAATAATAATACATTTAATTTATAATGCACTTTACATTTGGATCAAACCTCAAAGTGCTAAATGTGTTTAATAATGACGCCTTATGTTGGTTTCTTTATGAATTATGGGTAAACATCCACCACTATTATTTTGTTCAATTGTTTGTTTTTCAATTTTTGACATAGTTCTGCAGACACTCTGAGATATATTTACTTTGTTATGTCAACTTGTTCCACAAAAAATAGATCGGATAAATGGTGAAAAGCTCAGAAAATAAATTACAAAGGTGGTTTGGTCAAAATGCTTCTGACCAAACCACCTCAACACCTTAATGAAGTGCCACATCAAAGAGTTGATATAAGAAACACTGTAAGGTCTCATTTAGTGAACACAATTATATTATATGTAGTAAACATGTTGAATTCACTTAAGACAATTATGTAATCCCAAAAATGTTTCACTGTACATTATTGGAATGACACTCCCTTGTCTTAAGGTTCAACTATTAAGTTCTTTCAACCCAATGATGTCTTGTTAATGCAAACAACATCCATGTTGCATTTACTGAACACAATTATGTTGCATGAACTAAGTAGTTATATTGCAATTTAATTAAACATTGTTTTGGACTAAACACAATCATGTTATTCGATAATCTTTTAATATTTCCTCAATGCAAGACACGTCCTTGTCTTAATTGTCAAAGGTTAAACTAATGCAAACAACATCCATGTTGCATTTACTGAACAAATTATGTCACACATGATAAGCAGTTATGTGGAACTTTTATTAAACATAGTTATGTTGACACAATCATGTTATTCAGGAATCTTTTAAAATTTCGTCAATGCAGTGAAAAATCCTTGTCTTAGATGTCAAAGGTGCAACCATATAATTCTTTCAACATAATGAAGTCAGGTTAATGCAAACAACATCCATGTTTCATTTCTAAAGGTGTACTTTTCTTATTTGGGCTTTGGTATACTGGACTTACTGGAACTTCTATTCTGAGGTTCATGACAGATTGTGTTTGTAAAAGCGTTCCATGAAAAGCTTTTTTATCCTCTCAGGTCTGGTGTCAAAGTTATAGTTTAAGTCACATTATAATCAAATCTGTTGATGCAGTTCTTATCAAAACGTCATTTGATGAGTTTTAAATCAGAATATAAAGAAGAGAATTTTTTTCTTCTTATGTTGCGATAAAGCCTTTTAGTAACTGGAAATAAATGGTTAGAAAAAGTTTTCAAGTGCTTTAGAAGTGTGTTTATACCAAAATATAAAATGCTGTGAATGCTTTGGTCACTGGCATTAATTATTGGCGTAAATGAGTTCATGTCCAGAGGACCACAGCCAAGAAATACTAAAGTACTGTAAAACTGGAGTTCTCAAATAATGCTCCCCACAGACACCTGAGGCTTCCTGTGAGAGTGAGACGATACCACTCAGTGTTTATTTTGAAGAACGGAGCAAACGACTTCAAAGATACAACACATCTTTGCTCTCAAGACAGAGATTTTGTTTTCATGGCAGCTTAAAAACTCAATGCATGCCTTTTCAAATCTATCCCCAAAATCAGTTACCCAACAGCTGCATGCTGGACAGCAGTGCATCAGTCAATGTAAAGGACATCACGCAAAAAAAAAAGAAGTTCAAATTAATGATGGACCGTAACTAAAGCTGGTTTCATGGCACCACAACAGGAATAGTTTGATCAACTGCCAAGACTAAAAACAATGTGATGGGATTTTAGGCTTTGCCGATTGTCCCAACAGATGTCATCAGCAGAGGGTCTGGGGGTAGGGGGGTCAAGTAACTGAAAAGGAAATAATGTCTTTAGCTGCTAACTAAGAGTGAGGACAACTGGCTAACCTAATGTTTTTATGTTGCCTCTTGCAGTGGGGCCGGGCTGGAGTCTTGCCTTGACCTTTGGGGTACCCTCTTGACCCCATACACAGAATTATTGCACTTTAGCGTGTGGATGCTCCATGCTTCTAGTGCCTGGAAGGAGAACATGGTAAGGAACAGAGGTAAAGGTCCTATTTAGCCTCAGCACCATTAACACCATAAATCACTTGGCATTTGCAAGAATCTCAGGAATCCAGAACCGTCTCTGCTCCTTCTCCACAACCCCCCACCCCAGCCCCAGCCCACCCCGCCCCCCGCCTCAATTTGTCTCTTTGTAGATTAACACATTGGAAGAGAATTCTTTTTTCAAATTTCTCCTCAGCTGTCGCCAGCTTCGTAATGCAGATGTGGTATATTTATGCCATTGAAGAATTTTAACGGCATTATAGGCCCCATGACACCTCAAATGTTTGCCTGATGGCAGCTGATCCACCGACTCATTAGGAAATAAACCAGGAGCATTAAGTCATTCCATCCAGGTCTGACTCGGGATCAGTTTCCTCAGTCGCTCACCAATTTCATAGCTGTCAGTATTTTCGTTGACATCTCATTCACAGCAAGGCTTCTGATATGAAACTGTCAGCATGCCCCAAAACTGTGTGCAGTTTGGTTGAAAATATCAATACTACTGCTGACGTTATCAAATGTTAGACGAGGTTTAATCTTTCATCCTGAAAGCTGTTGTCAATCTTGGAGGAGTAATAAAGCAGAGACCCAGGAGAATCTGTGACCCATTTCTGTCAAAATCAGGCACAATGCCCCTGTATGCTCAATTCAAATTCTGAAATTAAAAATAACAAAGGGATAGTCATGCTTCCAAAACATTGGTTACATTTAAGAGTCCATGTTGCTGTTGTTTGTGATGTAACCTCAGTGGTCTGTTGGATTCTATAGGCTGATGCATGGGAGGGCTTCTTAGACACACATCTGACATGCTCCCTTAGAGGGAGGCCAGCCCAGACTTGCTGCAGCACAATTTGGGTTTTGAAAAGGCAAGGGTGGAGAAGGAGGAGGTAAGAGATCTTGTCATGGTGCCCAGTGGGTTCAGAGTTTGTGGTTGGAGTGCTGGAAAGTCTACCTTGTCTCAGTGATTAATGGTGGGGAGCTTGGAGGCAGGGGAGAAGGAGAGGCTTTTGTGGCGAGATTGTGCAACTTGAATGAATAATACTGTGGAGTTTTCAATGAATCTAAAGCATGCCTTAATTTGATTATAGAATATTTCTCTTTTTTTTCCCCATTTGGGATCTAATCCAAGAATCTTTAATCATAAAATATAGCTGGAATTTTTTTAAAATTCTAATCAGCATTGAATAGGGTAAACATTTCACAAGAGCTACAGTTTTCCCAAATCCATTTATTAAGCATCTACAGAATATGACATCTCCATTAATCAGGAACTGTATCAAAGATTTGCTGTATCCTTTAACTGCTTTAACAAAAATATAACATCCTTCAATATGAACATTTTTCTGCTCTTTTCACAGTTAAAACATTTTACACAAATTACCCTCTATATAAATTACAAAATGAAAAAAGAGGCTTAGAAAATATGACAACCACGTAGCTATTATCTCACAACAGAGAGGGATATAAAAGTCACTCATGATAAGATTTCCACATGCTTCGAACATGTAACAGTGATACAAACATAACAGCCACAACATTACAGCAAAACAATGTTTAATAATGAATTGTTCATTTCCCTTGTGCATGCGGTTTATATACATCAAGTGTGTGGACCTGCAGCCTGAGAAATATAAAGAGTAGCACTTTAGCTGTCCTTTCATTAACAGTATTCTCACATAGTTTAATTAAAATGTTTCATGAATGGTCTTGTTGTGTCCAGGGGATTTCAATGCAGGGATGCTAATCAGAATTCTTCATAAGAAGGTGAAAGTGGATGTACCAATTATATTTTGATGAGCACATGACGGATCGTCTTGATTGGGGCCCTAGGGCCAGTTTGAAATCCCAGTATTGTAATGACTATCTATGTCTGTGCAGGAAGACAGTGGACACTTTTCATAAGATGGAAGGGTGCACCTCAAAGGGGGCAGATCTGCAGTGGGAACAAGCTGAGAGCCAAAGAGAGAGGAGGGTATCGGAGCATAATCCATGAAGTGCTGCTCAGTGGTGGAGTTTTTGAAAACACATGCACCTGGAAACCCCAGGTAGTCCTGACATGAGTTCAAATTCAGGGAGCGGTCGCAAGAAGACCATTGAGATGAACCTGCTACCTTTCTGTATTTGTGTTCCTTCTTGTGCCTCATCCTGCGGTTCTGAAACCAGATCTTAACCTGGCGATCAGTGAGTTGCAGCCCGGCGGCCATCTCCAACCTTCGGGGGCGACACAGGTACGGGCTTAAGTGGAACTCCTTCTCCAGCTCCACCAGCTGGCTGTTGGTGAAGGCCGTTCTCTCCCGCCTTCTTCTGTCTGACAAGCCCGCCGCCACACCAGGTACGACTAATGCAAGATGGAAAATAAAAAGAAGAGAGGGTGTTACAAGCAAGCGTCACACATTTAAGCAGTCCATCCTGTAGAAGGGCTTTTAGTGGTTTCAGCCAACCAACCTGGGATGAAGATGGGCCCTCAGCACTGCTCATATATTCAGCCATGCTTGAGACACTGCACAAGACTGGCTGTCAACTGTGTCATGTGTTAAGGGAAAGTTACCTCCAGAAGAAACAGTCTAGGGGAAACATCTGACAACACCACGACTGCCTGACAGGCTACATTAATCACAGCCACACACGGAAGCGGACACGTCAAATCCCCATCTCAGTCACTTAAAGGGTACCTGGGGACCACCACTTTAAATAACCACCATTAGAGATTCCCGTTTACTGTTGTTCCAGGGCCTTGTTGTTGCGTGGATAACATTATGACATGAAGAGGTTAACTGATACCTAACAGCGTATGCTGAACTGTAGTGGGAGACGCTATCTTCTTTGTTGAATGCGAGCTTACACTGCATGTGTTGAGATAGTAATGGATATGTATTACCAGTGAATTACAAATAATAAAATACATTCCATATTGTTATCTTTTAATTTGGTATTTATCTTTTCTTTTTTTTTGTAAAATGTTCTGAAACACTGATTTCAGCCCAAATAAAGAAATAAATGTTTAATTATAATTGATCGGATTAATTTAATAAATGTTTTTTCTCATATGGCAGTAGAGCACTTTTTCTTCCTGTAACTACAGTTTCCCCACTCTAAGCTTCAGTCTGCCTACAGGACTGGAAAACAGGACACTTGTTTCACCGTGTAGCAACATTAACTCTCATTCATCGACTAAGTAAACCTGCAGAGTTGAAAGAGCCTTCACGTCTCATGAATGGACCGTTGTGAATGATAAATGATGCACCTGCCACGTTTGACAAGTAAGATGTTTGCTTGCTATGTTGTGAAATTTCTTGGCAAGTTTTAGGCACTCAAGGCTTATTTTATCTTCAGTTGTCAGGTGTGCATTCTTAATTCAGAACTCCAGCACCAATAACGATTAAACTAAAGAGAAAGGCTACAGCACATCAGAGAATGATATTTTGTGTGCGGTTACTTGAAGGTGTTTCAAGAATAGAAGATAATGAAATCAATAGTTACCAGATTGTTCAGAGCCAGTTGTCCGTGGATTCATCCAGGGGAACATTACTCCTGAGTGGCAGATGGTGAGCAGACTGCGGCTCCCACTATAAGTGTCCAGTTTGCCCTTGGTGTAGCAGTGAACCAGAGGCTCCAGTGGGCGCTGAAACTCTTCACCTGGGTTCAACCTGGAACTGACATGAGCAGAAGAGGTCATGTTTTGCTGATTAAATTCTGCTTCTTGGCCCTCTCCAATAACTCCTCCTCCTGCTTTTGGCACTTGTCCAGCGCTCATAGCAAAACTGTTGCCATGCAGCTGCAATGGGAGGGTAGACAGTTGGGGGTCCATACAGCCAGCTCATCAAACTCTCTCAAAAAAAGAGCAATGAAATACAATAAAATAAACGAAATTCCACTGTAGTTGATGAACTACAACTTCTGTCTATTATCAGATGTGAATAATCCAGAATGTATCAAAGCATGCAGGGAAGAACCCCTTGGAGTAGTTATGGACAGGATTTGAATAATATTTACTAGAAGGGTGCTGTGATCACGTGTGGTCGTCCTCCAATGGTAGAGCTCTGGAGGTCCAGAGAAATCCGCTGGCAACTTGGGATGCACGAAGAAGCTTCTGCGATATTTTTTCACACATTTCCATCAGCAGCCCGCGTTTCCCCACCTAGGAATAAAAAACGACATAAATCGGATTATGAACAGACGCCCAAAATTATGCAATCAGAGTCAGCGGGAGGGAGAGATGTGTGTAGACACAGAGAGGAGAGGCGGGACACAGAGATTACAGTGTGTGGCGTGGAACGTCTCATTGACCGAGTGTTGAATTCTTAAAATATAGTAAATCTTTTAACAGGACGCGTTTATTAGAATGAGTCGTCGATTGCAGCTGAGCCTTCTTAGGCTTTTCAGACACTACACCAGGAGATGTCTGCATTAGACTTCCAATATGGGATGGAATCTTATACAGGAAAAAACGGGTTAGGGACCGTAACCCATTATTTTTGCTGGAGCGTTTTTTCGTGCACCATAAAATGACTTATTAAAAAATCGTACAATTATAACCAGTTAAGAAATATTTATAAATGCTATTTATTACAACGGTCGATATTATTTACTTACTCCTCATCTGTCGACATTCATGCAATGTGGCTGCTCATTTCTACCGTTAAAAAATAATTCAGATGATATTTGATGACATGGTTTACTACAAATTTATCTGTGCGCTAAAAATCGGCGGGCTTTCCCCTGAATAACAGCATATGTTATAATAACAGTCGGAGCAGAGGTGTAGCTTTGACTTAATAGGATTCACTGGGAGTGGTCAAACAAAGGCTTGACAGACATTGCCCCACAAAGACAAAGGACGCAATCATTAGAGATTTTTTTTCTATAATATGATCCAGCGCATTTGCATTAATCAGCCATCTCAGTGCAGTATCAAGTTTCTGCGAGGAAACACTTAAGAACTGTGGACACTTTTCATGCGTGACATCCCGGTTGCTGCATGTTGGATTGACAAAGACTTGGGGGAGAGGGAGTTCAGCGGACACCTTATGGGCGCCGGTTTGTAGTCGAAACCACACATGATAGCATGAAGTTGCAAAGAACAGTTAAAGTCCAAAGCAGTGCAGTAGAAATATGCATTTTGCAACTTAATATGAAACCCACATTTTCTGGGGGAAATTATTTGCAATACATTTTCCATCAACTGGGGCACTTAATAAGTTACACTTGGAAACAAAAAATCTCACAGTAAATTATTGCTTGATTTAAATGATGCAGACGTATGGAAAGTATATCGGTCTGTAGGAAAATCAGCTTCCATAAGTTTTTAGACACTGCGCACAAAAGCGTATCCCAAAAGGTCTCTCCAGCATTCCATTAGCATATTCCTTGCCAGTATCAATCTTATTGAACCAGGCTGTAGATAGAAGTTCCTTCTGGTGTTTCACTACAACAAAGAGAAAACCCCTGATGTCTCTCACTGGTGATGGATTATGCACTCAGGCTTGCATAGCTCGAAAGAAGTGGAGCCTGTCTCTTTTCCGTTGCACCCCACCATCACTGAGGTTTCACCTGAACCCCCAGAAAGGAGTCACGTCCTTGGACTTTTTTCCTCCTAAATAAATATTCTTGATTTGATTTCCATTCTGTTCATCTCGAGAACTTGGTTTAACTTCAATTCCCCATTACACCAGGCTTATTGACAGCAAACATTAAAATGGCGGCTAAATTATGTTATCCTTGATCATAATTACATTTTTGACCGGGTACAAATGCCAAACATTTAGTTTTTAGACTTATTTTTAATTGAAATGAATGACTACTGCAGAGTTAATTTCAAGTGGCCTCTAGTTTCATTCTACAGCACAGAATAAACTTTTAAACTGATGTCTGCTTGTTATTCCTTTTAATCCTATTATTCTCATTATTATTATTATTATTCTCATTCTCGTTATTATTATTATTATTATTATGCGGAATATATCAGGACTGGCTGGAATAGGGGAAAGTAATTAAATTCGTTTTGTTTTCCTTGCCTCACACCCTTGAACCTACTCTCTGAATTGGAGATAGAATCTATGATATACTAGCTCAGCAAGACCATAATTTAGTTCCTCCGCGCCTCCACCACAATTCTCCGTGAACTCTGTTTGAACCGCCTCGGTGGCAATAAATCATTTTTCTCTCACCCACAAAAGCGCGCCGGTCGCTTTGGGTGTCAACCCTTTTACAATTCCTCCTTACCTTCTGCGCTCCCTCGCCTGCTGACACAACCAACCAAGGAAGCCGTCGATAAACTTTTATTTTCATACCAATAACATACAGAGAAAACGGCGGCGGGCGGACGGACGGACGGACGGTGAGACGCGCGCACGCAGAGGAGAATTTGCAGAGTGCATCCCACATTCTCACATTTTTAATTGGCGCATTCCACTGATTGGTATATTTTGTGTGAATTTTACAATCATAATTGTTTCAAGAGCTCTACAATTCAGTGCAGCCGTTAATGTTTCCAGGGGACAGAGCTGTGGGCAGATAAGGGGAGACTGAGGGAGAGAGCAGGGAGACGTTAATGGGCAGAGGATGCTGTCGGTTAAAACGGTGCATACAAATGGCGCTGTCTCGACGGAGCAAGGAGAAGATTTATGTGCCCGGTGCCCTACTTTGCTGTAAACAATACAGAGTAAAATGAAAAAAAAACTACAGTTTGTAGACTACACTTCATAAGTGAAGGAAAGACGCACACTGTCAGTTTTCCAAACAAGTCCTGGCTTTAGTGTAAGCATGAGCATCAACACGGATAATTAATTTGGGTTTACTTTGAGCGCAGGCGACTACAAATCCTGGCTGGGTGTGGAAAGTGCGGACAAACATAACCCTGCAGCTGTGATCCAGTCTGCATCTGTAGGTGGACCATTTTGATTTTTTTTTTTTTTTTCCTTGGGAGGATGTGTTTAGTGTTAAATATTGAAGAGCCTTTTATTTCCCTTCTTTTTATAAATAGTTTTTCTTTCTCTTATTTTTGTTTTTGATAATAGTTTGCTCTTTAAATGCATTTCCTTAAATGTCATTTTTGTATTTGTTGATACTCATGTTCTTAGAATATCCCATGAAAATATTGTTATTTACTAAACAATAAAAAATAAAGAGCTGCGGCATGAACTAAATCTACTTGACATATTTCCATGTGAAATCTGATAAATGTGTACTGTTTGCATGTATATTAATTGTTAAACTGTTTCTTGATTGAATTCAACTTATGGTAGCGTGTTCCATTTCAACCATTACAACTATAAACAAATACTGTGATTATTTTATACTCATAACAAGCGCTGATTTAAAAAATAACTTAGCTGGAGCTGATATAGGTTTCAATCTTGGTATTTAAATTTTTTGAAGCAATGTGTACCTTTTTACTTCATTCGCAGTTATCCTTTTCGTCCTTTCCATCAATATGTGACAAGAAGAAACAGAACTCCTAATGCTGCAGCATTTGTCCTCTGAGGACTCAATGTGGGAGAAATCTGAGCGCAAATGCAACTGGTGGCCACATTAAGTACTGGAAAATCATTTTCAGGGAGGACATCCAATTAAAAAATAGCTTTTTCACTTAACCCTCACATAATTGTGGATCTACAGTTGTTATATCCCATATTTAGATCACTTTTGCTAATGAAAAGTGAATAAAATAATCATAACTCAATCCAGTTACTGTCTGGGCCCCTCGTGACACCTTGAACTGAGAGGAAATGACTGTAATTTCTAAGTTTCTCAACGATGCAGCAAATAGGCTAATGAAAAATGTCCTAACGAGGCGTTATGATGGCATAAAGTTTATTGCATGTCTAACCAGGCCGTCGTCTCCAGTGTGATAGGGAAGTATATTTAGATATCATCCAACCTGCTGTGATGTCCCTTGCTTGAAATGATTGCCAGTAGCTTGGAATTTGAATTCTAGAGAGGGAGACAGAAAGAGAGAGAGAGAGAGACAGAGGGAGTTAGACAGAGAGAGAGAGAGAGAGAGAGAGAAACAAAAACAAAAAAGAAAGAAAAGACAGGGTGCATCTGCTCCCTTGAGTGAACGGATGGGAGACAGATTTACGGATTTATGACACACCCACTGCTGGTCAATGCGAGAGAGCTTTTCTGTGCCTGGGAAATAGCAGCATGACCCCTGCTTCAACTCTCAGCCTTTATGCAACTGCCATGACTGCCGTTTATACACACCACGGTCCAACAATACACCGAGCCAGACCTTCCATACACACCAAAGTCACTCACCTGAGGCCAGTGGCTGGGAGAAAAGGTTCTATTTAACCATAGAGGCAGGTAATAAACCACACCACCATCAGGACAGCTGACAATTTTGGTTTCGTGTTTGCTCTTGTTCAAATATTTTGGTGGTTGTTTGTGTTTATAGCAAAGTTTATATACTTTCTAGGAGGATGGAGATAAAGAGTGCCGGCCTGAAGTGCTCATAAATCACAGCAAGCTTGCAGCGTTGCTAGAAATGTGTGATTCAACAGTCTCAGGTCAGAAAAAGAAACCAGTTAAGGCTGAGTAAGTGTTGGGGAATTTAAACACAGACCTATGCGCCAATAAATGCCTCTCCCTGCAAGGTGCTGAAGTTAAAAGTAACCCAAGCCTCTCTGAAGGTTTCCACAGCTCTAAATGAAGATAAAGTGTTGATTTGATTTGGGCCCTTTTTTAAACTTGCAGATGGGTTCTACATCAAAAACACGAAAAAAAATATGAAGCTATTAGTGGGTAAAGGTTTTTTTTTCTTTAACTTATTATATGATAATAAACTTATTTATTATCATATTCACTTCAAATTTATAAGTGATTTCAGGAATAATTTGTTTGCAAATTGTGTGAATGTTAAATTGTCTTTAAATATCACATTGATGAATATGTGTAAATATTAAGAAATGGTTACATTGTGTGGAGGAGATGTGTGTGCGCATTAAGTTTCATAACAAAACCCGGGGCAAGACTGATTTATGACTGACAGGGGACACAAGCTTATATTGTTTTAAGAGTTACTTTAAATCACACTTTGTTTATTCTAGTAATAAATCCAACAAATCCTTATATGGGCGTATCCATTACATCCTTGGCAAAGCCATGGCCGTTTAAAGCCAAGAAATAAAATCTCTCTAAAGTGTTCCTTGTGTAATCTTTTTATACAAATCTTCAACTCTAAGAGCCAAAAGTGTGATCCCGTCATTGTCAGGCTGTAACCTGAGCTCCACCTGTGAGCAGTTCACGTGAGTGGGAGGCTGAATTACAACAAACACACGACTGACATTGAGATTGTTGTTTAAGGTTCAGTGGAAGGTGTTTATCTTGGGAAGCATGCTGTCAAAGGTTTTTCCATCAACGCCGAATATTTCAACACACATAACACAGTCCATCAAAATAAGGATACTTCAACGAAATTAAAGTTGCTTTTAACAACAATTTTAAAACAGAGTAAATTTTTTCAGAAGTAAAATATACAGAAATAATATATCTATCATACCTTTTAACAGATATCAATCAGCTCTCCTGTTACTGTTTTTAAGAATAATGACTTTTGGAGCAAGAAAAGAACTGATATCAGACAAGCTCACATCCTGGTAAAATGGCGAGACTTTACATTTGGATAAAAACCATTGCCATTGTGAAGAGAGAGTAAATGTTCAAGGTTCTTCTATCCTCACTCTTTAATGGTCCCTGTGCATAAAACTAATCTCAATGACCAACTGCCCCAGTCCTATCAGGAACACCTGGCTAAAATGGGGGGCTTTTTTTTAACTTTTGAACAGAACTGCTGACCTGAGGCCAGTTATTCTCACACAGACCACAAGTGACCACACTAACCGTTTTACTGCCCCCTGCTCATATTTGGGAAAAGAAATAGCATTCAACAAGTTTAATGCCTATCTCGTTTAACATTTCTTGTTAAATTGTACTACACTCATTTTAATAGGCGCCTGTGATACAATATTGTCCGCGTAATCAATGTACTCGGATCCATTTATCACTGAATATCTAAAACACTGAACTAGATTCATGCTTGTCTCCAATGATGTTTACTGGTGTTGCCACTTTATCATTTTTGCTTTAAATAGGGCCTACCTCAAATTGTTGCCAATTTGGAAATGACTTCAGATGCTTGTGCATTTTTAGAAGTCCTGCGGGTCTACTGGGTCTACTGTCTTAGAGCTGAAGGCTGTCTCGGTTCAGATTAACAAAGGGGCACCCATACATTGGGTGATGCACTGCCGCAGACTTTTCCAGGCAAAAGCCCAAAAAGGCCCAGTTAAATGAGTGAGGGCGCAAATAGATGGTACACACTGCAGAGTGAGTCGGAGCACAGTGTTGGAGGGGTCAACCCTCCAGGCTGAAATGAGCCTAATGGCACAGAAAATGTGTCCTCGAGATGAACTCGGCCTTCTCCTACATCGCCCCAAACTTCAATAAAGTACCTTTTCAGCCTCACGACATGGAGGTGACAGGGCCTAGAAAGGAACTGGAGAGATGCTGCGGCTGTGGCGAGAACATTAATTTCTCCAATCTGTCCACCAACATAAAGGCTTCTGGATTCATTTTTCAGCGCCGTCTCAGCACCATTCTACTACCTTTCCAAAGCCACGCTCAAAAGGCATTTTAAAGGGCTAGGGTTCAGCTAAGCAGTATTATTTTTTAAAGCCAATCTAATCTCTTGCGTTTTGGGAGTACTGGTAGATGATACAGTCTGGTATAACATAATCTGTATGATCACAAGTGCGCGTTGTCAGGGGTGTTTTCCAGAAGCTGAGACAAACTGTGCAGTGAGAGATTGATGATTGAGGATACCTCTACCTTTTGTGCTCTGTTGCCCCCCACGACGACAGGCATTTTATAAGGCCTATTCATGTCACCATTTCAATAATCCATCAAATTACTGCGCATCTCTGGGTTTAGGTCATCATCAAACTGAAATCCTTGGCACCTATCTAAAAAATATTGTAAAAATAAACAAACAAAAAAAGTACTAGATTGTGTTAAAGTGGCGCAGCAGTCCAGCAGTTCTGCAGCCTTAAACCGTCTTGGGTTTGTTGGCCTCCCTGCTATATGAAAAGCGAAGAATGACGTTGCAGTGAGAACCGGTTTTACATTTTTTTTTTTTTTCTTGTACTCTCGCGAGCTGCCGCACACTCTGGAGGCAAAGTGCCCACTGGGGAGTCAGCGGGTAAATGTATCAAAGGCTTCATACAACAACAAAAAACACATACACAAAACAATCTTCCTGTAATCCATGAGCTACAGAGCCCATAACACAGGTCTGCTACCTCTCTCCATTACCACTGAGATATTTAATGAACACCACATGACGCAGTATACTGACTATCAGCAATTAACCACTTTATTATTTTTTTTATTATTATTTATTTTACATTTGAAAACTCTGTCCCATGGCGCAGTGGACTATAGAAAAAGCATGGCGGCTACTGAAGTTACAAATGGAGAAAAAAATCACAATAATCTATAATATCTAATACATTGCAAATGCCCTCTAAATGAAATCGCATGCAGCTTTGTTTTCAGTGAGGACGGAGGGAGCAAAGAGCTTCAGCTTCATGGCAGAGGCAGTGCAGTCTGAAGAAGTGGGCCTCAGTGTCTCTAGCATTCAGCGAATGCCCTTCAGACAGGGGATGTTGCAAATAATTGGCGAAAAAAATATTTTCCGATTTTGGAAATAATTTCAGCACGTACGGAGTCTTTAACCCAAGCATACACACACACACACACACACACACACACTCTCACACAAACATGGTCTGTACATACCGCAAATGTAAAAACTGAAAACACAGTGATTCTTTTTTCCCTCTTGTGAACTATTCAAATATTCAAACATATCTCTTAATTAAACGTAACCTCTTCAAATAGCCAAAACAATAGCAGCATTTGTCTTGTCTAAATGAAATTCGACCAAACGTATATAAAACTAGTAGACACTCACTGTTTTATTGACCAATATGATTAGCACAAGTACACTACACTCCGTTTATTGCATTTCACAATAATCTGCTTTTTTAAACGGCCTAAACACAACATTAATACCACAAAACTAAATTGGAAAAAACAAATTCCTGTTTCTGAAATACACGAGGTAATTCACACATTTGTTATTATCCAAAAAACATTCAAGTTCAAGATCAATGGTGTGTTCCAGCTTTTTATACCAAAAATAACTATTATTATAGTGATTTCCTTCCAGTGTCGTTTGAAATAAATAGATTGTGCATTTCACCTTGGGCAGCAGGGCAAAAGAATGGCCCACAGTAACATTCTGATAAAATGTCTATTTTTTTTTCTAGGTTTTTCCCCCTTCATTCAAAACATGTTTTAATAAAAAAACATTTTAATTGAGCATCAAATAAATTAAACCCTGTGTCACGTAAAAATAATCAATCGGTATTCGCAGTAATCCATGCTATATAACATGCATTTTATATAACTTTGGACTTAAAGGAAACCGCACAAGATAGCTACGAAAACAAAATATATAATTGTTCTATAAATAACCAGTTCTTTCCTAGCTCCTGCCTTTATAACCTGGTAATATCCTCGCCATGCTGGGCTCCGGTCAGTTCGTCGGGGGCACCAGTGTTAGTGGCCGAGGAAGCGGCTACAGCGCCGGCTGCTGAGCTTGTGTTGGACCCGGACGAGGAGGAGGAGGATCTCACTTTGGTATTCGGGAGCCTGTGATCCTTTTTCCATTTCATCCTGCGGTTCTGAAACCAGATTTTAATCTGTCGCTCGGAGAGAACCAGGGTGTGGGCAATCTCGATGCGCCTACGTCGAGTTAAATATCGGTTATAGTGGAATTCCTTCTCCAATTCTAAGACTTGCTGCCGGGTGTATGCTGTCCTAGACCGCTTGGGCTCCGTTCCATTGTAAGCCGAGTTCACTGGAAGAAGCAGAAGTGGAGAGAAAGGGGAGAAAGAGAAGGAAGGAAAGGAGGGGTAAACAAGGATGGCCTCAGCTGAGATATGGCTGGAGAGATTTATTTGATATGAATGTTTAGCTGTTTGAGAAATTTAAATGAGAAGTTGAAAACTTCCTGGCGTAATGAGAGGACACTCACAGCCAACTATGAGCTAAATTATTAATGCAAGATTACAAAGCTCATTTATTTCTTATTCATTTCTCCCTCTCTCTCTCTCTCTATCGCGCAATACATAACAGCAGAAGCCACATGGTGATACGGCTGCCCTGAGTATACCTCGGCTATAAAATTTATGGTGGGTGTAATTACCAATGCCGAGTCGTAAATCCGCCTCAATTGTGCCATTTCAAAGGTTTCCCTGCTAGCAGGAGCAGGGGCTGGCAACGAGATGGGAGTCAGAGGGACTGATAAAGGGAGGGAAAGGGAGAGAGGAGCACGAGGAGTGCAAGGAACATAAACACACAAGTTGCCTACCGGTGCTGACGTGAATTTTCTTCATCCATGGGTAGACCACGGGCTGCTTGGAGGAGGCTGTGCTGTTTGGATGCTCCGGGGTGGCTTGATTGCAGGCGGAGGTTGCAGCCGGTGGGGTGGCGGGGGACATGGACAACTGTGGGGTCTCACATGAAGCAGGTTGCCCTTTTCCTGTCAGCAGGTGCGCAGATTGGGGTATTCCATGTCCCCTTGGCGTGTCAGGTTCAGGAATGCTTGCACAGTTATACTGGCGCTCTTGGTAGCTCGCCCGCGGAGGATATAACTCCTGGTGGTGATGCTGGTAGCCAGGGTCCCTTGCGCGGCTGTAATATTCTGGACTATGCTCAGGGATGTAGTTATTTTGCGAATATTCCTCGCATGGAGGAAATTTCGGATCAATGTAGTTAGACTCCATCAAATACGAGCTCATGATCATTAATTTCTGGAGTGGAAAATAATTTTTCTAGCTTTGTCGTTTTTCTGCTCCATAAAGCCCTCCTACTTGCGAGCAGCCCTGTAAAGTTACTTTTACCACGTGACCCAATGGCCCAATGGCAGGGTAAGAGGTAG
This sequence comes from Lophius americanus, assembly GCA_037951165.1. Lineage (NCBI taxonomy): Eukaryota > Metazoa > Chordata > Actinopteri > Lophiiformes > Lophiidae > Lophius > Lophius americanus. Next base: position 7,718,268 of record JBBDHG010000001.1, read on the forward strand.
TTCCCGGATAAGGAACCAGAGGTATTTAGCATACCTACAGTCGCCATTGTGGGCACAAACCTCTCTCTATATATAAACCTCTCTCTGTCTCTCTTCCCCGCTCTCTCTCTCTTTCTCTCTGGTTGTGTTACTAAGGCAATTGATCTTGAGGACAAAACTAGTAGCTAGTTGCTGACCAAGGAAAAATGAAACCGGCAAAATCCACTACTCTCAATTATTCAAAAGGAAAATAGGCGATTCGCCAAGGATAAGGCACAACAATAGCGGACCAATCATGTTGTTAGCCTGCATGTCTTACAGAAAGGTTATCAGCTAATTAATGAAGGCACAGGCTTAACAAAGACTTTCAGTTATGAAACACATTACAGCAATCAAAGATTAGAGCTGTTTCTGTGTCTTCATATGATTCCTAAAACCATTTCAGCACCAATTCTGATTAGGTGTAAATCGAATCTTGACGTCACAGAAGACTGAAGGTGCGGTAGAAGAGGAAAAGGTGGGCAGGAAGTCTTGCTTCCTTAAAAAAAAGAGCCACCATCAAATTATTTTTTATTTAAAAAAATATAATTTTGAATCTATTGTTGCATCAGATTTTAATTTAAATTATTAAGGGGTACAATCACATGTTGGACCTGAGTGAAGGAAGGACTCATAGAATGTCAAGAATATACTAAGATGCTTTGACTTGGAACCAAAAATCAGCAGAAACATGTCTTAATACGCTTCACACTAAAGAGAATATGATGTAAATAATAAACAAAGGCGATGGTGGACATGGTTAAAAAAGAAGTCTTAATGTTAATAGCATATACCTGGCTCATATCATTTACCTAGCCATTGTGCAGTTTTGATGTGTATCCATTCATTCATTTTCTGTAACAAATTCTTCTGATCAGGGTCATTTGGGGCTTAGGCCAGCTGATAGTATTAGAAATAAACTCAGTGATCTTTTTTCTTTATTTGACTTCCTCTATAGAGAATGTGTGTTGGTGATTGACTCTAGAACAGATACTTTGAGCTGCTCACGTTCATGCACACACATTAGCAAATATGCTAAATAGACTTGATAGATTTATGATCTTCAAACTCTGTCTTTTAATGCTATTCTTATTTATTTTTGTTGTTCATTCACTTTTTGGCTGGCGATATGATTGAAAACTTTAGAGATCAGTATTTTCAAATCAAATTTGCCATGTTTAGTGTATAAAAGATGTTTCACTAAAAATGTTTAAGATGACATTGTTTCCCATCGAGTAGATAGATGAATAACTACTTTACACACAATCTCCCAATTTATTATGTTACACCAGTGGGATCTCTTGATTAGGAATAATGTTTCAAACTATGCAGTGTCTTTAGCCTTACTAATGATAATGACAATAAGCCTCCACTTTGGTAAAGAAAACAATCATGGCAAGTAAAAATGAGCAGCGTCCCCTGAAAAGAAGCACTCTTAAGATGGTAAACCCAGTTATTCACAAAGTTTGTCAGGTATGAAGGATGTTAATTCATCCAAAACGAAGAAACAATCAATTAAACTGTTTATTTTGCAAACCAAATAACAAAAAGTACGTAATTCTTTATGGACAACTTTAGACAAGGCGCACATAGAGAGTGTTGGCATCATGTAAGGGGGATATAATATTAACAACTGGTCAACAAATGCCTCCTATACCATAGCCAAATATTAAAAACATCATCAACAACCAAGGGAAGCACTGTAATTACATTATAACTAGCAGAGCAGCCAACGGTTCAGACTAACCCAGTACAACCAGCATGAATTCACTGACCAGCCAACATAAAACAGAACCACTGTGGTGTTGATTCTAAACATGCCGGCAGTATAATTATGATGTAACAGCCTGTCTGAAGTTGGAAACAAGAATTATGATGTTACAGATTTAAGAAAGTGAGCCAATATCATGATGGTGTTACCAGACCACAGAGTCTCAGAACATTCTGACCATTTTGACTTAACTACAGAGTGCATCAGATAAATGAAGTGAGATAGTGAGAGCTTGCTCAGAGTGCATCAGATTAATGAGCCCCTCCACATTCTTGCTTGTATTGACATTGAAAATATTTTAAGTATAAAATACTATTTAGGCCTTTCATGATAGAATTTCTGCTTCCATCGAATCATTGTTCTCTGCTTTAGCAACATGGAAACATACGGATAACGTGAAAGCTTAGTTAATAAGAACTGATATAAAGCAAAGCGTGAAACTACTGAAATGGTGTGGACAAGGTGCAATCCTATTTTACAGAAATAGAAAGAGGAAAGAGTTTTAAGATTAAAATATTCCTATAGATGCCCAGACATAATCTGAGTGCTAACTATACAACCTCAGTACAACATTTGGTTAAATGGATTACAAATGTATACATTAAATTAAAGAAGAAGAAAAAAATACTGAATAGGGTTATTTAACCTTTCCTAATATTATATACATATAATATATAATATGAACATAACTGATCACACAAGGATCAGTTATGTTTAACTGATCCTTGTGTGCTGTATGCTTCCAATCCTTATCCCACAGTCAGCTTTCTCCAAAGCAATTGAAAGCGAGAGAGAGATGTTAAGCTTAGCAACCTCTCATCTACTTATTGTTTTGACAGAGTTGTGTGTCCATGCCCATTCAAAATTATTAAGCACAAAACAAACGTAATCTGCAAGAGAAATCAGACGTTTAATTGCAGTTAGATCCTCTGGCTTGAAGAAACATTAAGCCTGAACAGAAGCACTGCAGGAGTCCATCTGTTGGTCAATAGCATCACGTTGCAGGATCTATTCCACTATTTTCACTCCTATAATTACATAATATGGTTAGAAAATGGCTAGCTGTTGTTTGTAAAAGAAAACGCACGGCATTTCTATTACCACCAGCGAGGATGCTGCAGGCATTTTATAGAGCAATAAAACCCGTAAATCAGTCACTTTAAAACGACCCCTGGTTCCTAACGTGTTTTACTGAGTCTGACACAGAAGTAGCCACACACTGCACACATGGCTTTGCTCTCTGGCCCTCCTACACAATCTATGGCTGTCTGAGCTATGAATACACTTTGTGACAATGTTATTGCATTGCTAGTGGCAGGACTTAGGCTACAGAGGCTGCTGCTGGTGCACGCAGCGGCAGGAAGAGGCAGAGATATTACGAGGAGCAGAGGAGTCCAGTGGGTGGCGAGGTATTTCAGTTGCCCATGTATTCCTGTAAAAACGTGTTTGCGACTGCTGGTAATTCACGCAAATTCGGTTCTACAGGGTACATATAGACAACTAATGTGTTTTAGTTTAGGAACTGCAAAGGTGATATATCAGGAATGCCTCTATGCCGAAACTGGACTTTGAACATTTGAAGGTGGTGTCATAAGAAATCTTTAGGAGTAGAAAATGCTGCTGAAGGTTTGCAACGAACACACCACAATCCGAATTAGCACTAAAATAATGCATTTACCAGTGACAAAAAACTATTCTCACAGCCAACGCACACACACACACACACACACACACACACGTTGTGTGCAGTGGACAATGCCCCTTTTAAACATTCACCCTCCGCCTTTGAGGTAGTTCCTATATGAATATTCAGTCACAAACACGGAGGATACAAAGGGACGGCGTGACAGCAGAGATGAAAAATAAGTTTCTATTGTTGCCAGCCATCTCTTCTGCTCGCTATTACCATACTGACCGCTCGATAACCTTTCTCCCTGCCACTCTGCAGGCTAATGAGAAAAGCCTCGGAAGAAAAATGCAATATTAGACATGTGAGCTGTTTCGGGGTTATTAAAAACAGAAAACATCTTCAGATTGTGAATCAATGGAACTGATTACAGTGGACGTGTGTAGGGAGGCTTCAAAGACTCACACAAACATCAGTGTCTACATATTATCTGCATTCTATAGTTTTTTCTACTGAAGAGAAAAACATCCCGATAATCAGGTAGGAACTGGTAACAAAAAAACGAATGCCTGCCGATTTGGCTTACATCTTCATTTCCATACATGCAGTGTGTGGAGCACTAACCAATGTGGAGGAGCTGCACGCCCACCACATACTGTCTCTCCCTGTGGGCTCATGGCGCATTTTAATATTAGTTAGACAGCCTGACCCGCGTTTCACCCCTTGCGTTTGACTGGTTCCAATAGTTCACTGCCAAGGATTATTGATGGGGGGAAAGCAATGAATTCTGTCTCCTCACAAATGACTTTCAGATAGTGCACCTAGTTCAATAACTAGTTATAATGTAGAATTACAAAAAATGAGGCCCTCAGGCAGACTAATTTGATGTTACAGTTGTTCATTTGAGAAATTGATAAGTTTCCGTTTTTTTTTCTCTTTCGGCTAAATAACAGCCTCACAGGCGTGTTTTCACACGTTAACATGTAAATAAAACATATATGCGAAAAAAACACATGATGGTGGCTTTGTCCATGCCAGACTGTTTTTTTTTATTCGGAGGACCCCTGTCGTACCTGACCTGGATGCAAACAGTGAAGCAATATTCTGCTCCCAGATGAAAATGGTTACGATGAGCTTTTAATCAAACCCTTAACCTAATAGCCTTCACGTGTTTATCCCCCCCATGTGTAATAACGTTTAACTGGATCGTCCAGTGAAAATAAAAAGTTTTAATGAAGTGCAGACAGACTGGAGACTAGTTGGATATGAATACCTTGTAAAAGCAGCAGCCATGGGAGAAGAGAGAGTTTTAGATTGCCTATTGGGTGCCCCACAGTAACCATTGGTTGTTTAATAGAAATGATGTGATTCACTGGACTCATACCCAAATGTTAAATCCCAGCTGACATGAGCAACAAGGCAACAACTTTTACTCGAATCTACTCTTTAGAAGTTCTATTTTATAGGGCATTATTTTTAGAAGTTCTATTTTATATGATTATTTAAAAGTGAGATACGCGAATTAAAAAAAACGCTAATTATGTTAGAATTCTACACTGATTTCAAAAATCATACTAAGATTTCTGACGTCCGGATGTCAGCAGCGGCAGCTGCTTTGAGCCAAATCACAAATCTATGAAGTGTGAGCTGACTAAAGCCAGGTGGATGGCGTGGACGACGGGTAACACTTACTGATAAAGTCATTGTCGAACTCGTTTTGATCCGGTGAACTGGAAAAATAGAAGAAAAACGAAAGTTAGACCATTACTATATGGTCGTTTAGGTAAAAGTATTTTGCATCCAAAGTGGAATATTAAAATTTGTGAATGGAATTCTAAAAGTATCCTATTTATAAATAGAATATTTACACTTGAAAAGCTGCATAGATTAATGATTATCTACTAAGCATTCATCAAATGAATCGAGGAACCACTAGTGAAACATCCGAGCTGTTTAAACGAATGGATGCGCTGTGTGTGCCATTAAATGTTTTTTTGCCCACTTTAAAATCCCCACTGTACGAATCACAGGCTACTATTAATTAGAAAAAGAAAATATGAGTATCTAATAGTATAAAATCATCGGAAGACTTCAAATTCATTTGAAAATGTTCCCTAGTTAATAATTCGGTGATCGAATACACAAACGGACTATTAGATCTGTTGCGTTACATTTTAATGTTAATGAGGATCTCCTCCGTAATTAAGTTGACGAGAGGATGCCCCAGAAAAGCTTTGGCGTGTTTGAGAACCAGGAGCATTAAGGGGACAGGAATTTAAGGAGGGGATATATTTAGACATCAAAACTAAATTTAGAATTCATTTTGGTATTTCCTTCAGCAAAAGTTCTATGAATAGAAATTCACGGACTGGTGAAGCTGAATTAAGTCGAGCAGTCATTTAAAAAAACATGGCTTTGTCTTGACTGTTAAAAGACATTCTGCCTGTTTTAAAAAACGGACTTCTCTTGTCTTATTTGGGCTTAGACAAAGGGAAGCCTGTGCTCACCCGGAAATGACCTCTGGGGACTGATGATGATAGTGTCAGCTCCACAGGTCAAAGAAAGGAATACAAGAGGACATGGCGGAGAAAACGGATGTTTGGACTGTTTCACTTTTATTCTATTGACATCAGATTGTTTGGAGCTGGAGTGACTTTGGTCCAAAGTAGATCAATCTCCCATTCAAACATCCTCCCAAAATCGTAATTACTGAAAACAAATGAGCTTAAAATAATTTCAGTTAGGGTCCTGCAGCTAATTTGAGGATGTCTTATCAGATATAATATCTGCTTATAACTCACAGAGAACGTATTTGAATAATATCACATGTACTTATGGAGGAATACGCCTATTTAAGTAATGATATTTTTTTATTATAAAGCTAATTGGTAATGATAAGAAACCTCGAATATAGAAAATAGGAAGATATGACAATTAGAATAGAGCAAAATAAAACAAACATTTGAACAAGTGCTAGTGCATAAAACATGCACTGGCCCATACCTTTACGAGTCCCCCCAAATATTTTCCCCACGCAGGAGTATGTTACACAGTGCCCCCTATTGGAGGTGTATAATTGATAAATCTGTACATGTAAAAAAAAAGTAAACTGATGATTTAAAGCTAAAGCCAACACAGCAAAAAATGTCCTGAAAACACTTAGTCTCTCAGTAATTCAGCTGAAGCTGTGTGATAGTCAACATACAGCCCTGCTGCACCCTGCTCGGATACATCCACTCAAGAAGATTTCACATCAGAATTTCGTCATTTGTTTTTATGAGTGGAAGAAGTGTTTCTAGACTGAACGTGCAGGAGAGGTGTATTTTCATCAAACATGCAGAAGTCGCATGTATCTGTTGTGTATAGGCTCTGGCTTCGTACGGGGTCAGAAGACCAATGTTGTCTCAAACCTATTCCATACAGATATACGTCTTTATAAGTCTCTATATGTATTGACGGTTTTGTAATTTCCAACTTTTAAAATGTGCAGCATTCAAATTGCACTGAAAAAGAGCCTATTGTTTATTTTCAACACGCTTGCTTCAAAAAATACATGCTCTTGAAAGACCTTCATCAGAATGAATATCTTCTCTTCAGGACGTAGTAGATGTGACACACACATTTGAGGGAGAGAAAGTGAGCGTGAGAGAGAGAGTGAGACACATAGAGAGAGAGAGAGAGAGAGAGAGGTGGCTGGTGAAGCCGAACGGATGATGATTTTTAATAGTTCTAACCGACTTTTTATTTTACTTAGTTACTTATCGTTCAAATATTAAATATTTTCTTATCCATAACAGGTGTTAATCACATGCAAATCAAACTATGGAGTAAAGCGAATGCCCTACGATAAATATCTTCAGAGATTAACGAAAACATACAATTTGTACTTTATTTAGTTAAATTCAAAATCTCTTTGCTGAAAGAAATATTATTCATAACAATCCAATAACAATCATCAACATGTCCGCATAATCCCATCTTTCTTACACATATATCCTTTTGAATAACTCATACTTGGGATTCTATCAAAAAGATAGATATTGTGTAATTTCAAGTGTATATTCACTCCCAATTCATGCATTTAATAACGGGGGCAAATTGTTTTCCAGCCATTCATTAAATGTGGCACTGACGTACAATCAGAGCAATAATAGATGTAGGTGAAACAACGGCACAGTCGCGGGCCTTTAAATGCAAAGTAAAAATGAAACTTACTGCAGCAGCTCTCAGTCTCCGCAGCCGATTACACAGTCCGGAAAGAGGTTCTGCATCCTCACTGCCACAAAGCCCTTTCTTCCTCAGATAAGGGGAAGCCAGCAGCTGCGATTCCAGACAGTTAAGATTATATATGATGTGTATATATCGAAGGATTGTCAGCTCTTCCAGGCCATAAAACCCACTTAAATGACACCACGTGCTTCCTATGCACCATTCACAGGCCCTGCTTGGGGCAATTGGCATATGTAACCTTGTAAACTTTAAAATACCCTAAAAGAAAGACATACAAAAAGGGATTCAATACATTGTCCACGTATAGCTTATAGGCCTAACAGAGCGCAGAGAAAGTGGACGCTGCGCTGACCGGTTCTCCAAACTGTCCAGGAAGTTTAATAGGAAGCTATTAGTTTGAGAGGTGAGTTGATTTTTATTTTATTTTACAGCTAGAGAGAACCTTATAACCTTGGGTATGACGTTATGCCCTCTATACTGAGAAGACAATGTTGTTTTAATTGGATTATAATGATGCCAAAAATTTAAGAGTAGTGCGATAGGCTGCCATAAAATGACCATATGGCTTCGACGGTGGTGGCCTGGACACAGGAAGGCAAAGGTTTATATGCTCGTTGTGTTGTGGGTGAGTGTTAACACGCGCTAGTATGTCCCTTCCTTCCCTGACAAAACAGGAAACACAGATTGTCTGTGATGGAAAATGTGCAATAAAGTTTTATGGGGGTCTTTAGCTTCAGAGCACCTTTTCATTCAACAATATTCTGTGGGTTTCCAGTCAACGTAAAAGCATGGCCAGTAGGAAAATTGTGACCAATTGTGTAAATACAAAGTTCCTGGTGTAGTAATTTCAATCTAATGTCAGACAGAAAAACAGAAATATGGATACTGACTCTGGTGTAACTTTCTTATTTTTAATGATGAAACTTTATTGTTCACAATCAACAGTTAAGCTACCTATCAGATATTCTAGGCCTTTTGTAAACCAGGCATATGGAGAGAGGAATGACTTCATTGCACATCACAATATTTTCACATACAGTCGGTCTCACTAGTACAGAGGGACTTAGATTCACAAGAAAAATGACAGACAACATGGATGATGCTTTGACAAAAATCCACTCACAAAGATATCATCTCACTCAACATACCACACATCCGACCCCGCCAACTTGCTTTCATTGCAACGTGGTAGATATTAAACTGACGATGAAGGGAACCAATAGGAGGATTATTTTAACCAGACCAATAAAACAACAACAATCTAAATGTCATGATTATACGAATGAGAAATACTTCGTCTTTATTTCATTTGTGGATGTTTGTGTTTTATTACATGATTATGATATGGACTTGAAAATAATGCACCCAGCCTCTTCCACTTGTATGCTAATTAAAAAACATAGATTATTACTAGCACCGTGTCTCTACTCAGTGCGCTGCATGCACACCAAAGCCTTGCAGCGTGGAGGACCCCAGCTCCCCTCAACCTCGTTTCCCCTCCGTGCAACAAAGTGAGGTTATCATCGCATGGGCAGCAAATTAATTTAGAAAATGTAAACCAATTGATCAAAGTGAGTGATATTCAATACATTAGGTCCAAAACTGCAGCAAGTGACACATAATTGGTGATGAAGCACACAGAGCGGTGTTATGATGTCATTGCTCCTAGCAGTTCATCCGGAGGTCAGACGGCACTCCAGCACTGCAGTGTGGGGCTGAAAACGTGCTGAATACTCCCATTTCACCGATGCACTTCTATTCCTTCACTTTGATCTTTGAGTCCTTCTTCCACTTCATTCGTCTGTTCTGGAACCAGATTTTGATTTGCCTCTCGTTTAGACACAGGGAGTGGGCGATCTCTACGCGCCTGCGGCGGCTCAGGTACCGGTTGAAGTGAAACTCTTTCTCCAGCTCCAGAGTCTGGTAGCGGGTGTAACTGGTCCTGGACCGCTTACCCTCCGATTCTGAATTGGTATTAAAATCAGTTAGCTTTAATCCACATTATAGGAGTAAATAAATATAATAAAAGGCTAGTAATATTGTGACATTAAAAAAAAAGAGCTGGTTTATCCACAGAAGCATTAGCATTATAAGCAGAAATGTATAATTTTACATCCCCTTCCTCCGCCGTTTCAAAGGCCAAATATCTTTATAGGAGTTAAATTCACCTGAAATTGTATCGTTCGGATTTGCAGGATACAAAATCATGACAGCTTTTGTGGGTGATTAACAAACATAGTCAAAGAGCCTCGGCCTCGGACACCTTTTCTTTCTAAAGATAGTTCAGGAATGCTATTATAATATGTATAAATGGATGACTGACCTGTAAACACTGGCCTCGTTTAAAAACCACAGTGTAATATATTAATATACAATATCATGGGAGGAAAATCTCTATAAAATCGAATTATTTGGGGGGAAGCCACGTAATCTCTACGTTTTCCAACTGTTTCTTCTTATTTTTCTATTTTTCGGTTGGTATTTCCTCGCGCACAGGCGTGCAAAAGGCCTTTGGCGTACAACAGACACAGTTTTACATCCCCGCTATTTTTATAACAGAAAACAGAAGATGCTTTTTCTGGGAATGTGCTCCCTGTCCATCTGCAGCCCAAACAGCCAGCCACTGGTTTGAAGGCATAGACAAGGAGCTGCTCTATTCACATCTTTTAGAGGTGAAAAGTTCATGATTGGGTCAGGGCATTGCTGTTTCCCAGAGTTCAATTTTAGGTTAAAGCTCCTCACACACATGGAGTCTGTAAAACATGTAGCATGACACAGACTAGAAACCAAGCATATCAATACACTAATACTTTGAGCTGAATTTGTAAATATTATTTCATAATTTGAGCGCAGTTTTATTCTCTTATCCAATTATAGCACCATAAATCACCCCACAGATCACCTCTTCACCGTAACAGAGCAGGTTTACGAGCAATGGATGCCTTTGTCATAAAATTTATGACCGCGAGTTTTTATTATTTCCTGCGTTTGGCCTATAAAACTCAAGAGGGAAACTGGAACAAGCGAACAGAAGTGTTGCAGCGGAGAGTGAAAGCATCTTATTCGCACTGTAGAAAATAGGCAAACTTTACCGTGGCTCATGTGCAGTTTTGTCATCCATGGATAAATCTGTGGCCGCTGCTCACTGTCCGGGCGCAGATTCACTTGTGTGTTACGTTTCACCGCTTGCATGCTCTCCGCGTTTCTCTCGCTCTCTGGGATCTTGTTGCTGCCGGATTTTGCGCTCCTCTCCGGGTCTCGGTCTGCCCCTAGTCCCAACAGGCTGCTGCTGCCATAGCCGAGCCCACTCGCGTCCACAGAAGAGCTACCGGAGACCATGGTTATCTGTGGTCCTGACAGCAGAGGAAGATCCGCGTTGCCACGCAGGCTAGTTTTCGTCTCCTCGCGCTCAGCAGAGGTCGTGGGGACGGGACAAGTGAATATCCCGTTCACACTAACGTCGTCATAACGGCTGGACATGCGCCCAGAGAGATCGAAACTAAACATAGTGTTATGAGAAGTTGTCTCGCTCGGTTGCCTGAGATTGGAGCAGTCAACATGAGAGCTCATTTTCAAACTTTCTGTTTTAAACTCGAGAGGGCTGCGGGATGCATGAAGCGGTTATTTGCATGTTTTCTGCTGGTCGCTTTTCTTTGTAGCAGCCGCTTTTGGAAAATTCAGTTCAATCTGCCCTAAAAAAAATAATCCAGGATTTATAGGTGGAGAAGGCTTTGGTATCTTTTTTTAATTCTTGATCCGAGGAGCGCTGCCCAAATATGGGGTATTTGTATGGGATCACGTGCGCATGTTGGCCAGTCATAAATTGGCTTTGATACTCAATGGGGATATTGATGAATAGGAGAAACGTGTCCGGTAAACTTTGAGCTGGTGGTTGTTGAAGACCAGGCAGGGATCTTTAGCGCAAAAAGGGCAGGACAGTAAGACAAGAGCGTCATCTGGTGTCTGGTATGGGGCAGGGCGGTCAGGACTGGACAGAGATCTCTGCCCCGACACAATGCGGATCCACCAACAACCCCATACAACAATAATCACAATAATTATTATCATTATAATCATAATAATAAATATAATAATCGCCATATTAAATTTAACATTAAGAAACTTGTGCCGAATTTGATTTACGCATAATAACTTTTTATGCAGAAACTTGAACGCCGCTGGAAGTTTAGCTGATCATATCGGTCAATAGCTCGTCTCTGGGTTATTGTGACTCAATGAGAAGGTTGAAAAGTGATTATTTAGGAGAATAAAATTTGTTTTAGGTAGATAGATACAACTTAAATGATCCCCACGGGACAAATTAAAACGTAAAATCACTTAATTGGTCTATTTTTTGTCGGTTTGCCTCTTTTGTCATGATAATATAATCAAAATAGAAAATATAACCCTTACAATTGTGTGCTGTGTTTGGTGCGTATTTTAAGAAACACTTGACACTCTTATTCACTTCAGTGAAATGTGACACGAGACAAGGATGAAAGTTTTATGAATATTTTATTCCATGATACACAATTTTGATACACAAAAGATGTAACTCCCAAACAAAAGTGAAGTAATACTAGGGTACAAATCTATCACACAATTGAAACCTATTGTGTAAACTGATCAAAAAGGGGGCTAAGCGCAAAGTTATGTTACCCAGCGTCTACCAAAGCGGCTAAATGCACATAAATCATTACAGTATTGACATAATATTCTTTTATTTTGATTATATACAGGTATTTCAGTTGTGTGTTGACTGCCGTCGATATCCGTGCAACTCTCAACTTTTAAGCAGGACACTTTTTCTGCGGACGATTCAAGTAGAGTAGTAGCTTATACTGTGATGTGTCCGCCCGGTCCTTTCCTTCCGTGGAATGTGCATGTACAATATTGAGTTAAGTCGGACCAACACTGTATTTTGTGAGTTGATCAAAGAGTTCACAGTGATGGATGGAGTGTGGCTGGATAAATACATAGATTTTACTGGCATGGGAAATAACATACAAAATAATGCTTCCATTTATTTTCACAATATATGTGTGACATAGCAATAAAAAAAGAACATTTCTCCAAATGTCACAAGGGCCATACTGTGGCTGAAATAAGTTGGATTTCTAAGGCTTAACACTCCTGTGGTCAACATGGGATATAAGAGTGGGAGAGCTGCGAGGGGGGCGGGGGGGCATCATGCAGTGAAGTCGCTCTCAAGTCCATGAAGATTTTTAGGTAGTTATGTTGGATTTTAATGGTCATCAGGTGTTTTCTTCCTCCCGACTCTTCTTTATTTCACTATTCTTTCTTCTTCTCCTCTTCGTCTTTCCCTTCTTCCACTGCGCCATTATTGCGTTCTTCTTGTTCCTCTGGGGAGACTCCTGTTTGTTCACTTCCAGTCACCGTGGAGGTCAGGTTGCTCTCTTTCTTCCATTTCATGCGCCGGTTTTGAAACCAGATTTTAATCTGCCGCTCCGTTAGACAAAGGGCATTTGCGATTTCGATTCGCCTGCGCCTTGTCAGGTAGCGGTTGAAATGAAACTCCTTCTCCAGCTCAAGCGTTTGGTAACGAGAGTATATTTGGCGTCCCCTGCGTCTGTCTGTCCCGTATCCCACTCCTGCTGAGATACAAAGAAGAAGACACTGATTTCAATGATTTGCATGGTGAAGTCACATTTGATAGAAATAATGCTCATATATGTGCTCTAATGATACTTTGGGCCAGTTGAGTATAAGTTATCCAGAACCCCATTGTTGGCATTATAATAATACTATTTTAATCCACCAAAGAAAATGACGGCAATTCTATTTCAAACAGGATCTTTCCGTCTTATTATCTAAAATTATGAATGCATCATAATATATTGTCTTTGACTCACGCTACTGATTATGGCAATCTGTCTTAAAATGAAAGCTGTTTGTTTGCACATGCAAAGGCCCATCTACAGGTCGAGAGGATATAGTAATGTTTTATGGGGCCATAAAAAGTAACTTACTCTCTTGGTAAGACATATCGTAAAACTGGCCCATTTCCGTAATTTATTTGTCGTAGTAAAACTCACCGCTGTGTGAGTTCATTCGCTGCATCCACGGGTAGATCGGGATGTTGCTTTTCTGCTCCTGCGCCGCTGCTCTTCCTTGATCCAAACTGTACTCTTGAGCAATGTGGCTTTGTGTATTGAGTCCCATATTTGTTTGTCTGCAGCTCGGGAGTACGTCCTTGTCTTGAAGAAACACATTTGATCCATATTCATACTGTGCCCTTCCAGACCCAAAAACGACATTATCTTGAGGAGAGTAGAAAGGTGCATATATCCGATTCTGGGTCACAGCCGCGCCGTACGACGAAAAATGTCTGACTGTGTCATAGGTGGTGGAGTTCAGGGGTACGTTAGGCAAAACGTCTTGACCACCGGATAAATGGCAGGAGAGCGACGGGTTTGCGAAATAAGAATTCATACCTTGCTTGTTACCCTCTCTCCAACTCTCCCCACTTCTTTATCGGTCTGTTTTCAATCTTCTTCTCAGTAAATCTCCTCCGTGTCTGTGTCATCCAACCACACCTTTCTCCAAGGTCTTCTTTTTTTCCAGACTTTCTGCCCCTCTAACTGGATGTGGGCTACTTTGAGGATTCAATATTATTAATTTCCAATCTCCGGTTAAGTCGCACAAACCCGAGTGTTATAGCCGAGGCTTGGCTCGGTGAGAGACAATATGACAATGTCAGCTGACCATTCTCCACCAATTGAGAGGCAGGAGATGGGGAGAAACTGTAGCTTTTAGCTCAGAGCTTGCACGTTATAGCTAAATGCCGATAATCACAGCGGAGATTTGGAGTGGCACTCTATACATCTTAGTTGGAGACGTTTTATAAGTTTAAGATAATTCCCTGGGTTTTGGGGGTTTTTTTCGGGGGTGGGATGGGGGGGTGGGAGTATGATGCAGATTGTGAATAATGTCAGTGCAGTGATCACATTTAAAATGAGGTGTAATATCTGCATAATATGAGCCAAATTCCAAAGATGTCTTCACGACTGCAGTTTAGGATATTTACTCCTTATTCCTTCTGCTGAAATATAAAATCAAACCCTTTCTCATGTGATACTGCATCTATAGGTGTGTGTGTGTGTGTGTGAGTGTGGGCGTGTTTGTGTGTTTGTGTTTGTGTCCAAAACTATGTTTTAATTTAATAAAAACCATTGCAGAGATGTTGGGCATCATATGCAAACTCTCATCCCGCAGGACGCGCCGCCTTTCTGTGGACATTGAAATGGATATTTGCTTTTATTGTCTCAGCCATATCGACTAGTTTCAAATGTAGGCTACTGTTAATGTTTCCATTGTGTAAGAATTGTCTGGAGTGTGAGCAATTTCCAAGCTTTCGCCGAGAACTGGGGGAGGGTATAAGTGGTAAGAATGCGTTTATGGTCTCTCTTCTGTGAGGGCAATAAAACAAGTGACGTTCCCCAGCCCACTAACAACTATCTCTGCAGCAAAACCCTGCAACACGAGCAGCAATCTCCCTGCCTCACAAATGAGAGCGCTGCACAGCGTGTGGAGGCATAAAGTAAAGGGAATTAGCGCAAATCCGCAAGAACTGCATCTATAGGAAGATCACTTCAGCCACTTTCAAAAATCCAATCAATTATACAATTGTCCAGCAATCGTCGGTAAAAAAAAATCCTCTACAGGCCAACTGTGACCGGTATTCCATGAGAGCTGCTGGCTCCAAGGTACGGTCTCTTCATCTCACAGCAATAAAGAGCATGCTTTCAATTTTTCGCACAAAACTTTGAGCTGTGCTAAAAATGCGATATGTCAAAATCCTTATGCAGATGTTCTAGGTCCCCCATCGCACCGCCTGTGCTTATCCTGAGCTTATCATAACTAGACATTCCTCTGACACACACGCCGGAAAGAGAAACCGATAATTATCTGAGTAGCAAATGATGGGTTTCAAAATTACTTTGGAGGTGTTCACCAAAACTCCAGAAAAACATAATCGCCTGTTGGTCTGTTTGTGCAGCTTTAAAATTCATACAATTCCACATGAATGACACAGGAGAAAT
Source organism: Lophius americanus (assembly GCA_037951165.1). NCBI lineage: Eukaryota > Metazoa > Chordata > Actinopteri > Lophiiformes > Lophiidae > Lophius > Lophius americanus. The sequence continues at coordinate 7,733,977 of JBBDHG010000001.1, forward strand.
CAGTTTCACCCACACTTTGTTCTCTGTGATCTCAATAATTAAACAATTATTGGGCGGACGATGAGCTTGCACTTTCATACACGGCCTGCATTTTCTTTTAATAAATCAAACACGCTTATAGAGGTCGAACCTACAAACAACCACAACGAAGAATATTTTATTCCTGGTTTTTCCAAAAGGCCAACACCAAGACACCAATTCAAAGCAATCGACAGAGATTGTGGAAAATGTCTGTTGAAATGCTTTGGTTGAGCCTATTGGTCCACCTCATTGATTTTTTTTTTTCAGTAAAGTGAATAGTTACAGACTTAACGTCCAACACTGTTTGGTATGTTGTTTGGGCTCCTGAATAGCCCATAAAAGAGACAAGAACAAAGAGAAGGAAGTAGCTGGCGCAATAAAAGTTCCCCTTCCCATTATCTGCGACCATATGTGACATCCGCGTCGCACATATTTGAGGCAAATAAAGTGCAAAAGTTGGAGGCTCTGATGTACTAGACTGCGGTCAGCGCGTTAAATTATTCTATTCACTTTGATATTAAGTTATGATTCAGTTGATGAGTGGATAGAATCCTCAGACACACAGGGGGATATGTAACAATTTATATAAATATCAATATATGTATACAAAAACTAAATCGCATGCACTATTTGAATGCATTCTAACATTCAAATACTAATAAATGAAATTCACAACCTAAGAATTTAATGTTTGGTGGTCAGCAAAACTTTCTCACTCATTCATGCACGGAGAAACATTATATTAACTTAATCTGTGAAAATATCTTCATCATTAAAACTATTCTGTTGTTCTCACAAAACAGCTGTTATAAATATAAATATAAATATAAATTATCAGACGTTTTTAATTCATTCGATATACAAACGCTCTGCTACTCAAATTCAAATTGAATGTCAGTTGTTTGGCTTTCAATTAAGATTGTTGTTATTCACATTATCATCCCCAAACATTCAATATTTAAAGTTGAGGTTGTAACAAATAAAAAATTTGAGGAAAAACAAACCCTGACCTGACATAAAAGCTTTAAGTCAGTGAGGACTGGAGAGACTGGAATGCTGCGGAGGTTGAGCCAGTGTGCAGAATTAGAAAGGTCATTGTTTCCCTCGTGTTTTAGTGTTTTATTGCGGCCCGAGAGGCAAATTACTTGCGCGGCTTTTGATGCAAGGAGGAAAGAAACCGTTTGGTCCACGTTTCCACGATCTTTAGAATGAAATTAAGATCAACGATGATCGAATGTACCAGGAAAGTATAGAACGAAAATAATTAAAAATTAAGTGGTAGGCTGCCTATAGTACTAACCATGAATATTAATAATTAATAGTAATAATTAATTCATATGATATGTTCTTAATTTGTAGTAAGCAGTTATCCCCTATGAGTAAGTTAGGCTATAAATAGATCATGCTTGATCAATACTCTTGTCATTATTTTTATTAGCATTTTTACGATATTTGCTTATGTCTTTACATTCGTTATTATCACTCTGGATCGAATTTAAATATACACTCTAATTTGTTTGACTGCTGAAGGCCTTATTCCCACAGCCATGCTCTCCTGCAGCCCAACAGGGCCCATAAGAAGCCTCTGCCTATTTCTAGATCAATATATACCATCACAACATCAATCAGTATTAGTTCTAGAGGACCTGTAGAATTTCTGCATTATCAGCCATGATTAAAAACACAGCGATGGAGGAAAAGTCTGGTCAGCATCTGATGCCGTTTCTTCTCCTCCGCCTCTAACCTTACTAATAAGGAGTAATTCACATGCTAACAATGTAAAGCCCTCTATAAGCACTTTACCATCGCTGGCTGGCCCAATTAATGTCCGGAAGTGTTCGACTTTATGCTCGTTAAGCACTCAGGAAGCTGTTGCCCAATGAGCGTATGTTGATCCACACATCATAAATTATGACCATTAGTAGGTAAAATTTGGGTCCTGTCGGGATTTGTAAGTGAGATCCAAATGTGGTGAAGCGGACAGATTCATGACTTCATGAGGTTTAATGTGATTCTGTATCTCTGCTTTAAAAACACGTTGAGCCAGACAATAGACGGTGCTTTTCCCCCATCTTGTTGCAAAGATTTACCTAACAAGCCAAAGGCATGTATTAAAACTCTTTCCCTCCCTTTCTGCCTCGCCCTCTGTCTGCAGGCGAAGCACCGGGAGCACAGCAGTGGACTCGACCCACTGCAACAACAATCATTCAAAGGCAGAGGAAGCAAACAACGTATGTAAAGATTTTAAAGGCGTCCACAATCAGACTTTTTCGAGACTTGTATTTAACATTATTGGAGAGGAAGGACCGATGACCATTAACCGGAGACAGAAACAGCTGGAATCATTCAAAAACAAAAAATGTTTACCAGAGGGAAAAAAAATTCAGAAGGAGCATTTAGAAAATGAGCTTTTATGAAAGGCTAACGTTAAGTACTGCTGTTCTGTCTGAGCACCCCCCCCCCCCCCCCCCACCACACACACACACACACACACACACACACACACACACAAACACACACACAAACATACACATACAGACAAGCACAATGTTTCTGAAATGTGGAGCACGAAGCTAGTGTCTCAATTAAATGTTCAATTTTTAATTTCAAAATTGTTTATATTGCTTTGGCAACGTAAATGTTTGTTGGCATGGGAAACAAGCGTTTAAACTGTGCAAAGCAAGTTAAAAAAAGACCATGTGGATATTATTATTGTTATTATGTCTCTCCCTCTCCCCCGCTCTCTGTCACACACACACTTGAGCTCACTTAAAACTTGCGTTCAGTTTTGACATCTTTTGATCATATATGTCATCTGGATTTTGTTTTGGTTTTCCTGAACTGGAGTGTATTGCATCTCATTTAGATATTTTAGCGCCATCCGTGTATGATTTATGGTCGCAATTCCACTTGTGCTGCGTCAGTCTAGAATCCTGTTGATGAATGTTTAAATGAATGCTGTTTCTTTGCTTCTTGCTCATAATGTAAATAAAGTCTCATGCTGCTCCTCATAATGTCGTCGGTGATTATGTCATAAAGCAACATCTCCTCTTACAAATCCCTTCACCTCTTTATACGTGGACAATAACACAATGCCACAGACAAATCAAATCAGTCAGAAAAACTCCTCGGTGTCACCTCATGCGCTAACTTGTTGGCTCTGCAGTGAACTGCCGCCGAAAAGCAGCAGTCATAAACAACAAACCTCCACAACCGCCCACTTCCACATGCGACACTTCTAATCGCTAGGGGGCACTGCCGGGATCCACCGTGTGCGTCAGTGCCGTGAACCCTCTGTCGTATGTTGTGTGCGTGTGTGTTTGATTGTGTGTCAAATTGCTTCAAGATCTTGGCAGACACTGGATTTAACACTGAGCATAAAAAGTGACAAGTATGGAAACAGGAAATAATTAGAGCACATCAGAGAGCTCTAAATGTAATTTGTCACTGCCTGGTCAGAAGGGCCTATGAGTGATGACAAAGTTTACTATCAGTAGGAAATTTATGACATCAGAATGGCGCAACATCTCGGAGATTCTCAGCTAATGCAGGCTAAAGCAGCCCCATCCACGCAGGTGCGGGTGCACCGTCAGTGAGGTATAATTGATGTGTAATGAATGTAGCTCCAGACACGAGCAGCCTACAGGCTACAGGTCAGGTCACAGCCACACAGAATACACACCTCTGCCAGACGTGATCTGTCACTCACGCGCTTCTAGCTGCATCATACACAATTTCATCTGATCAACCACCAGCCGAAATCCAAAATAGAAACAGAGAAGGAGAGGAAGAGACAGGCGAGATCTTACCCCAGGCGGCTCTCCAGTCTGTTGTCCAACACAGCAGCTAAGGGGTCACGACGGCAGAGGGAATGCTAAACACCGCGCACTTCTCCAGACAGACATCGGGCTCTCTTCGGACCTCAGCGATGAGCAGCCCATACAGGCAGAGGCTATATGTTTGCCGGATAACGACTGTTCTAGCATTCTTACTTGCTCTCTACTCCTTTCCAGTCGCGGCTTTATTGCCTCCAGGGGGATAAACGCGGGCAGCAGCTGGGAGAGGCGGCGACTGTCCTGAAGATCCCCCTTTCAGGAAGTCGGAGATCGGTTGAATATCACGCCAAACAACGCCATAATCAATATATAGGGGTTCTTTTTAGAGAAAGGAGCAAAAATAGGTTTTCTTCGCCCAGCTTAGACTGCTGCTGATACAGGGGAAGGACCAGAGAATAGACAACAGCATAAAGTTCATGTTCATAGAGCGTGTGCCACGTGGTGCACTGCAGCCAATCGCGGAGGGGATTCAGTCGTAAACTTTTATTACTCAGCTGTAAATTTCTCCCTTTAACAACCAGGAATGTTTGCACCCATCTTTTCCCTTTCGTATAATCCTCATTGCACAGAACCTTAAAATGGCCACACGATATGGATGCTGAAATTTTCCATATGTCACAATTCAAACGTGCGTCAAACAATATGACAGATCCTATTGTGGACAAGCTGAATGTTATGATATACTCGTACGCCAAACGGAAATGGGGAATAAAACTGTGGTCGTGATATAGACGATGGGGAGAGAGCAAAAGCAACAACACAGAGTGAGAGATGAAGAGAGAGATGAATTAATCAAGCATCAATTAAGCCACACTGACTCAGGCTTCAGGTTCTCCGTCTGGCTGATCCTCCAGTGTGTTACATGACAGTAATCGCACGTCAGGATCCACACTTACTACTTATGAGTGGGATGCTTCAGGTGCATGTAAAATAAGATTCGGCCTATGTCACATCTCAGCAGATTGCTTAAGCATCCATTTTAAACATGAAACGCAAGGAGGGATCGTTTGAACCAGAAGAGAACACACACACACACACACACCCTACAGCTGCTATTCAACCTTGAAAATACCAAGAACAACTAAAGCAAACTTTCAGCAGGATCCATGAGCACCAGAGAGAATATCGGTCGCTAAGAACACATGACCATCTTCATTTGTTGCGTAATGCAAATGCTATAACACATATATGTTATCCCATCAACATATCCGAAAAACCTCGGAGTGTATTATTCAAGATTCAAAAGAATATTACGGGAGTAACATTTGACCTAATTTGAACCGCACACAATCCCGTCAAACAACGTCTATCCAAAATATATGCATGCTGATTTAGATCAGAAACGAATAAAATTAATGCCGCCACACCCAAAATGATGAATGAAATGTTTGTCACACGCTTGGATGAGATGGGAATCCTCTCCTTGTGGGTCGCGATCTAAACACCGAGCCTCGGCACACACAGACATACAAACGATCTGGAGCCAACCTAAAGATGGCTTTACACCGCCAATAAAGTTTATAGCAGGTAAACTAAAGTTTAGTGGCAATGTCAACCCTGTGGAAAAAAGCACACCCGCAAACAATGGACGCATCCGTCGTGTTGGATGTGTGCAACTTAGAGAAACATCCGGGATTTTCTAAAGCCTTCTGGTACGAGAATAAAAAACAAACGCCCGGAATGAAAAGCCTGCGCCTTGACAAAATATTGTTTCACCCCCTAAATAAAACAATGAGACATTGTTTTATATGAGACAATGCATGCAAACTAAAAATAGTTTGCAAACTAAAAATAGTTTGCATGCATTGAAAAAATCTAAAAAATCAATTCCCGTAGTCATCGAAAAATCTTAACCATAACATAATTCGTTTCAATTTGATTCGATAAGACACCCAGCCTCCCCGACCAAACGGAATAAATGTTCTTTATTTATCTTAGCGATTTCGCCTTTGTCGAAACACACTGAAAGAAACTGAAAATGTTTCCAAATAAACCAAATAAATAAACCAAACATTGATTTGTTTGGTTTATTTCTTCTCTGTGTGGGAATTTGAAGCATGTCGTTCAGGCCTCTATTTCCCAAATCTGAGATGGCAAATACCGTTAAAATACTAACTCCTATTTATCCAGGACTTTTTCAGGTTTCTCAAATAGTCCACAACTGAAGGGATATATCGAGCCAGAAAAGGTGAATGTAGTGTGCATTTTTTATGACAAGAAAAAATATCAAATACATTTGAAATTGGTCTTTAAATCACAGTTTGCCTTTAACATGAATGTCAATCAGATTTTGTTATTATTTTTGTAATTCGGAGCAGATTTCTATTTTTATAATCAGACAAGGAAGTCTGTGGGTATTGTTCTGATTTCAGCAACACTTGCATTGACTTGCACTGTTGTTCTTGGAGTTTGAGCCATTTCGAAGAGAGTATGATGGGACGGCGCATACTCTAAACTATGAGCCGTCAAGCTCCTACAGAACCAGCTGGACGGGAGAAGAGGATGTGATACCTGCAATTGGCCTCGTACGCCTGGATTTCCGAGCACTGATGCTTAAGAAGGTTTGGTCTGGACACCAAGATTCACTCAATATTCTATAGACAGACAAAGCGTCCCTCATGCTTTGGCATGACTAACTCTGATAATTAACACCAGGCCTGATGTTTGTTTATCTCATCTCAAACAGCCATTATTCATCTCAAGATTCATTAAGAAAAGCTTTGCGTCTCCCCTGAAGGGAGGAAGTTTCTTATTAAGAGGATGAATCAAATAAGACTCAGGCTTTTGAGAGTAGCCTGCTGTGAATGCTTTCCGCAACCTTTCCTTAAAAGGTAAAGGGATACATCTGCAAACGCAAGTCTGGCGCTTTTAATGGAACGAGTTAGAAAGTTTAAATTACATCAACTTTAATCACAAGGCTTCTAGATGTGCTTCCGCCTTCTCATCCCTCCTGGAGCCAGCCAATAACTGTTTTGGGCACATTTGGGCAGAAAATCAAAGCATCATCAAATCATCAGCAGTGGTGCATGTTTAGCTGATTTACCATTGGATGTTTTTGATTATTCGAATCAGATCACTCCTGGAAGCCGTCTGATATGAAAACGGAGGCTAATATTTAGCTCTGAGTGTTTTTATAGCACCCTAAGGTGCGCGGGACATAATAGAAAAAAGCAGTGGAATGAGAAAAATAATGGAGAAGAATGTGTGCTACAATTAGCTTTTCAGTACACATATGTATGCTTCTCATTTTCGTGTGTGTGTGTGTGTGTGTGTGTGTGTGTGTGTATGTGTGTAGATGAGAGGGTGGGGGGATAATATCAATAAAAACAGAGAATTGATTGTGAGCCATCTTGTTTATTTCTGATTTTACATCAACAATGGCGGGGACACACAATTCAGTCTTTCACAGGATAAACACCAGGAAACGAGCATATTGTTAACATCAATATATAACAAGACGTACATAAAGATTATATTCAGTGCAAAACAACTAGCCTACGCTATATCACCAGCACATTAAAATAAAAATACCTTTTAAAATCGTTGTAAATGTAGCAGGTACTATCATACACAGTAAATGTGCGTTATAGGCAGTTTTAGTTGTTGGGGAAATAGCTTGCAATCAAATCAGAGCGATGCCAAAAGTGAGGAATATAAATTCGGCGAAGGCAAAGCTCTTTAGGTAGTGCCGTGTTTTTCTTTTTTAAAAATTGTTGGCTTTGAGCTAATTGTCTTCCCAAGACAAAATTGTCTTCAACAAGTGTGTATTGTATATTGGGTAAATGCTACATACATAATTTAATAATATAAGGATGATATAGAACACTTTAAAATTAAAACCATATGAAATCTCTATATTCAGAAATCTCTATTGCAATGTCCCCAGGTTTAGGTAGCATCAAAGGATTTAAAACGATTGCATTTCCCTGGTAATCCTAGAAAAAAGATGTCTGAGGAGCTAATGACCATCTCTGTCTGGGCCATTCACGTGAAAACGAGTAAAACGAGTAACAATAATGTAAGTTGTGATTTATACATGGGCCGTATGCCAATGTAAGTGCTGCGAAAAATGTCTGAAGACGTACTACTAACTTATATGCCTACATTTCGTGTTCGGAAAGTCGATTCTGAAATTATTTTTCCTTTAAACGTAGGCTATAATCTATTTACAACATTGGTCATGTTTTTATGTTATTTGGGGTATGCTTTGGATACAGGTATTACTAAAAGCAAATTTGTTAAAAATAGCTAAGCCATTTTTCCATTTAACATGCGTTTTTAATGTGCCTTTCTGTTGCAAAGGCGTCAATTCTAACTAAGAAGATGTGCTACAAACGTGTGTGCCTTCTACAGGACAAAAAAAAATCCAAATGGAAATGCGAATCATTTTGGGCTACTCGTGAGAATTTTGTCTATTTATGACTGCAACATTGGAGGGATTCTTGTTCCCTCGAGACTAAATGGAAGGGTGGTCATAAAGTCGACGGTCTTTGCTTCCTTGTGACTCTTCGTCTGTTTATGGGACCGCTCTTTTTTCTCTTTTTGAGCCATATAACAATAAAAAGGACCATAAAATCACTCCTTGGTCTCTTCTTTCTCTTCCGCTTCTTTCTCTTCTGCCTCTTCCCCTTCACCGTCCTCGTTGCCCTCTTCCTCGGCTTCAGTCTCCCCTCTCTGACCCGGAAACTTGTCTTTGTTGTTCTCTTTTTTCCACTTCATCCTCCTATTTTGAAACCAAATCTTCACCTGCCGCTCGGTGAGGCTCAGGGCGTGGGACACCTCGATTCTTCTCTTGCGGGTCAGGTAAGGGTTGAAGAGAAACTCCTTCTCCAGTTCAAGGGTTTGGTAGCGACTGTAGGTTTGCCTCCCATTCCGTCTTCCTGGGGCTTGAATGACATAAAGCCAAATGTTAACTTGACGAAGGTCTCCCATAAAAAAACAAAACAATAGATAATAAATACGTATACAGTCACTGCTAACCCCCCCAGTAAGAATACCAATCGTCGAGCTCCTTCAATCAGCCCCTCGTCTCCTGTAATTGACATTCATTCTTTCAGTGCTTGTTAATCCTTAGTAATAGCGCAGTTATTAGAGGTTTAAGAAAAAATTCTATTAAACATAGGCCCCCATAACTAATGTCACTCAAGCTACACTTATTTCCAATCGCATTTATATTATGAAAGATGGTGCATGGTTTTAAACAATAGCCTTCTAAGCAGGCCTAATTGTATTTCCACTTTAGTTGTCACCATTTATAGTTTTGTCTGCAGAGGTCTGTGGGACCTGACTGGCTTTTAAAGCACCCGAATAAATAGATATTGGTGTAAATATGAGAAGGTGATGCACCTAGATAAAAACTATGCTAGAACTTTTCACTTTTATTACAAATCTGGAGAGAAATTATCGTAAATCAGTGTACCAATGCCAAATTCTCTCCAATGCACCTCATGCATTCAATGTGAGATTGGTATTTCAACTTCAACCTTGTGGAGGTTTTTACACACACAGACAGGCACACACACACACACGAAATAAAAAAAATAAATAAGGAGGGATATAAGATAGGACATGAGGACCGGTAAATGATAAATAACTCCCAGCTGATCAAAAATAAGAGAGAAAGAAACTCACGCTTGTGTGGAGTTAAGGTATGGCCTCATCGGAATGATATATGAATGGAAGAACCAATATCTACAAAGTCCTGATGGTTATGGATCTTTGAGTCTGAGCCAGATTGGGCCTGTGGGTCAAATTAGCTCAGAAAACCCAGATTGTTGATAATCGGGCCATGTTCCGGTTCAGCTCTACCTCCTATCATTCTGCATGGTATAGGTGTGTGTGTGTCCCTACAATATTACGTTAACTAATACTACCTCTATGTATGCATGTGTCATAGTTAAAAATAATCTCCCTAGTGCGTTAAGAGTGTGGAATATCTTATGTCAACGATAATTGCCTTCAAAGACTTGGCATTATGAGCTGTTATCAGCAAGTCTGCGTTAAAGGCACTTTTGAACGCAGTTCAGCCCTGTATGGACATGTGCTGCAGAGAAACAGCAGCCTGCAGTACAGGCTGCATGTGTCCCATCATGTTCCCTCACTTATTTGGTTTTATAGTCATGAGACACACTAATACATACTCAGGCATATTTAGCAAATACACACATACATACAGGCAGAAACCCTGTCATGCGCCACAATGTAACACAGAAATAATAGGAAATAGCTGCATGATTCTGACCGTGTGGTCTCATCCAAGGAAACATAAGACTGGGAGAGGAGTTTTGATTTAAATGGCCTTGTCCTTCTCCGGGGTTAGAGCTGCCCGACGATTTACAGTCTGGGTATTGCGCTAGGCTTGCGTCTTGCTGGGTACCATACAGCGTTTGCCTCGGAAGGGCTTCATATCCATAAAATTTCGTTGCGTCTCCGTGGCAAGCCAAAGCGCAAGGGTTTTGCTGGTATCCTGGATTGGAGATCCCTGTGGTCCCATGGTGGAAAAAGTCCTGCACATGATGGGACGGGTGCTGAAAGCCCGGTGCAGCTGCTCCGGGTCCGTAAACCAACGTGTGGCTACGGGCAACGCTTTGTGGAAACCTGCAGTCGTAGTAAGTTGGCTCCAGTGACTCGCCGCCTTTGTACTTCGAAAAAAGAGGGTTAACAAAATAGGAGCTCATGTTTAGTTGGCATCAAACAGACAGGCTCTCTCGCAGTAGAATATCTCCTTTAGGATGATGGCAGCCTTTTGTTTAGGGTCCCAACTCGTACAGCGCGCATAGGCAGACAAACCGGAACTAAGAAAAACGCTGCCCCTTTGGACAATCTACGGCAGCTCACTCTCACTCTGTCGCTCCTCTCATCGGATTCCTCTCCCTGTCGTGAGTGATTTTCCCTGTAGTTTTTGTGCTGCCTCAAACCAGGCTCATGGCATGTGCTTTGGATGTGCGTTAGCTAAGATTAAAGCTGGCTTGCTCCACCAGCACAGTCACAGACGGCGCTCTTTTCTTTCCTTTTCCTTTTTTTAAGCTTCCCACCCAACCACCCCCACCACAAGCACCCACTCCTCCTCCACCTCCACCCCCACCCCCCTCATCTTTCTACGACCGGTCAGACATGGGCCCTGCGTATATCCACCTTGAGAGGAGCTGTACTAATAATAACCAACAAGCCGAGAGGCTTTAAATATATTATAGATTGGTTATGGCTGATCAATGTAGATGGGAACTGTTTAAAAACGAAGACTATGACACGTGCTTCATTTCTACAATAAAGTGAATATGTAGTATAGCTTTGTCTGAAATGTATGTGGTATATAATGCAGTGTTATTCATCTTGATGAACGGGGACACCGATTCAAGTGGTTTTGTGTATTTTTCTCCTCCTGACCAGCCTAGATTTACACCCTTCTAGAAAAATATTAGTTATTTGACCTTTAATTGGCTCGGAGAGGTCAGCGTAGCACCTGAGAAGAGACTAAGACTGTGCATTAGAAAATCACTACAGATACAAAAGTAAGACAAAAACAAAGATATGGCACACGGAGCAACACGTTACATAAAAACAAGCAGACAAAACATCCTCATGGTTTAATAGTCGGGTAAAGGCCAGAGCGACACACTTGCACCATGAGCAGTAAAAGCCCGACACACGCAAATATAAACACGACCTGTGAATGTTAGGTGCCACTTACTGACCCCGTAAAACCGACGAGGATAAGCAGTAAATCTGACACATGCAGGAGTTCATAAAATTTTTACATCGGATGTTTGGCTACGATGAGCTCAAGCAGGATTCCCAGCTCAATACTTCTATGGTTTCTCTCTCCAAATATTCCAATGTGGTTTTTGTGGGACTACTGACGTATTATACACATAATCGTAAAATATGAAAGGCGCACTGGGCGAATTTATAGACCTTCACAGTCTATAAATATGCATATAGCCAATCATTGTTCCACACTTCTGGCGGAGTTTGAAATGCTGGCACAGACGTCAGTTATTAAGGACATAATGACAAGAGCTGTTTTAATAAATTATGGGATGACAAAGGTATTACTATGTATAACTATTAACATCAGTATACGTTCGTGTTATGTATGTATGTATATGTATATATATGTGTTGCTATTTCTGACTCTGATGATACTAATAAAGCACCAGATTTTCCGAAATGATGTCCTTAAAGGATTAAGCGTTGTTACTGGCTGTTCATTTCATTTGTTTTTTTGTTTGTTTTTCACCAAAGCATTTCATTGGACGTATTCATTTTAATTAACACTATACAGAAAACAAACAAACAAAAGAAACACTCTTCAAAACATCCAAATTCAGAATATTTGAGTTCTAATTACATTTCCTGATCATCCCTCTAAATTAAAAAGTATTATTGACTTTCAAAAATAAAAAACCTTGTCTGATCAAAATCGCCAAATTAAATAGCAATTTCTAAAAATAAGTTCCAACAAACTGACAAATTCAGGGACGCCGAAGAGGTGCGTTAACCCGAAAAAATGACAAAACTAAATAATTTGTTTATCCCGGGACATTAGGAAATTCGGAGCTATAGTACAATGAAAATTAAAAAAACTTCCAAATGACGGCCTCAAAAACAAATCCTTTTTATGGACACATTCCGTGTCCAACAGCTGAATTATGGAGAGCAACTCTATGGCCTGTTACACAAAATGCGGTGGGTGACCATATCTGTCATTTTGTCATCGGTAGGTTACTCTTCATTTTTCAGCCAAACCACAGAGCTGTAAAAAAAAAAAGAAGCCCTTCAACACACTGACTCTGCTCCAAACACGGACCAACAGCGTCATCTAGCGTCGAGAGGACGTCCTAAACCTGACGGAATCCACCAATCAGAGTCAACTGTGATGTGGATGAAAAAAGCCCCGCCATATGTTGGAACTTATGTATGCCGTCTTTTCCCTTTAAATACAGCATTAATAAATGCTACAGAGCCTCAAACGACATACCACCCGCTTCCCCGCGTTATAACAGAGCTGAGAAAGTTTCCCTGCCAAATCTTTACTGCTCATTTATTAGCTCTTACGTGAGAGATAAAAGTGATCCGCGGCCCTCACATTTATGTGCAATAACTATTGACGTTCCCCATCTAATTGTAGGCTAATAGACAACTCATGAAGTGCAGGGGGGATACAGCAGGCCCATAAGGCAAAGTTCCTGGGACGTTCGCTTGACTCCTTTGAACGAGCCCACTACCAGCGTCCGTTTAAACCATAAAGTAATTTAGCCCAGACGTCTAGCCGGTTAGTCGAGTTTGCTTTGTTCGTCTGCATTTGAGACAAACATCCGAGCTCCAACAGGGGCTGTAAAAGTGGCGTTTTTGTCAGGGCTGAGCGGAAATGGGCTGCATTGGGCTTTTAAATTGCAGCATCCTGCCTGTATTGTTTGCTATCACAAAAAGGCAATTTAGTCGATATCCCAGGAAACAAACGCGAGGCAAGGGGAACGGTCTTACCCTCCAATCATCGAAATTGGTGTCACTTATTCTGGTCGCAAAAATAAAATCTTGCAAATTTATTTTGAAGGTAAGCTGACCATCTCGTGCCAGTAGTTTATATGGATACATTTATTTTATTATTTTTCGTATAGGTATATAGATGCTATGGACCAAGATAATTATGCCTCGTATGTTCATTTTTGTCCTTTAGCTTTTTTTTGCATAATTCAAACTGCTGCTACTACAAACTACTGACTGAGTCCATTCACACAACACTTTAATTGATTATTTGCTGGGGAAAAAACAATTATGATAGGTAGAAATTCACTGCCTTTCTCCGACAGACCAAACAATTACATTTATTTTATGTGCAGCATCCCCGTCCTTAAGCACGCATACAACCACACACACACACACACACACACACACACACAGTGCATGCCTGAGACTGAAAGAGGGGCAATTACAACCTCAATGCTAAATAAAATTAAAACAATGCTGACTTTTTGAGGGTTCTCACACAGCCATTACTTGACTTGATTTAGGCCTGGGCTGTGTTTGGGGAGATGCTTCTCGTCATAAGAAAACAATCTTCTGTTTGCAGCATGTAGTTAAAGTGGACTGGTTTCCTACAGCTTTTGAAAAAAATAGTAGAGTGGATAATAATATTCTGTTTATGCAGCCATGCACTCACGACCCGATGTCAAATACGACAATTAACACATAATACACGCACTTTGTGATCATGTTTATATTTGTGGGGATCACTACATACACTCCATAGATGCTACAATCAAAAGAGTGAATGCACAAATACAGCAAAAACTATCACAAAAATACAAGACAGGTAAGTCAAATTGCAGATGCTCTTTCTGTACAAAATACTACACCTGCACAACAACGTACATAGGAAATAAACAGGAGAGATAAACATTCACATTATAAATTATGGGGAGTGTGAAATCCAAAAGAATTCAAGTATTCTCTTTCTACAGACACTTTCAACCTATCCAAACTGCACGTGAATAATTTCCCATACAAAGAACAAAAGCATTTGAGGTGAAAGCACAATTACCTCCCCTTAATGTTTTTTTTTTCTTTTCTAGCGCTTGACACAAATGTCTACTGGAAAAACATCAGCATCAAATAGTCTTTAATCGGGTGAATACAAAATCAAAATAAATGATAAATATGAAGAGGAGAAAGGGGTTTCATCGTGTGTTTTGATACATATGTGCTGTCCATGTGACTAGTGGTTATTATAGTCGTTTTTGGACTCTTGTCCACGTTATTGTTCCTTGCTGTCGCTCTTTTCTTTGTTCATTTTCTTCATCTTCATTCGCCGGTTTTGAAACCAGATTTTGACCTGCCTCTCGGTCAGATTCAGGACCCTAGCGACCTCGAACCGCCGGTCTCTTGTAAGGTACATATTGAACAAAAACTCCTTTTCCAGTTCGAGAGTCTGGTACTTTGTGTAAGGGCATCGCTTCTTCCTTGTGGAGCGGGCGTGTATCCAGTTCGCCACTGGGTTATCTGCAAATAAGAACAATAATAATAATAATAATAATAATAATAATAATAATAATTGTAATAATAATTGTAATAATAATGATAATAGTAGTAATAATAATAGTAATAATAATAAAAACATGTACGTACACAACTGGGAAACTTAAAAAAATAAAATAAAACAATAACTAATCTTAATTATTTTTAAAGTGTGTCTCTGGGTTACAGCAATTCTAAAGGTTCGTCAGAAGCTGTTCACATTTATACTTTGTCAAAATCATGCATATTTTAATGTTCCCTATTAAAGCCAAAAAAATAACACACATTTTGAGTAAAGACTCACCATGTCTATCCATCCAACCTACTCTTATTTGCTTCCTTGTCCCCTTAACGTGTGAGTAGCAACGTCGTAAAATTCTCAATGCGCTTATTCACTTTATTGGCCCATAAAATGGCCCGTGGTTCAAGCCTTTACAGGTCTGTGGTGAACGTCCTTCACTATATCCCTACATTCCTCAAGTTGTTGGAACAGTAATGTGAATTTCTTGTGGATCTGAAGGGGAAAAGCAAGTTTTCATACTATTTGACTGTCCTAGAGGCATAGCAGAGTAAAT
Source organism: Lophius americanus (assembly GCA_037951165.1). Taxonomy (NCBI): domain Eukaryota; kingdom Metazoa; phylum Chordata; class Actinopteri; order Lophiiformes; family Lophiidae; genus Lophius; species Lophius americanus. The sequence goes on from JBBDHG010000001.1 coordinate 7,749,425, forward strand.
AATGTTTTACCAAATGTGGATAAAATAGATAGATAAATTTGACTTTCCCAGTGCAGATGGGCCTTAAAACAGGTCCAATGCTCAATTAAAGCAGTAGCTGTTGTGGGTATGGACAGACACGAGGACCTTCTCATGCATCATCAGAATTTTCTGATGAAAATGAAAAGGCACGGCGGGTCATTTTTGAGCACTTCAAAAGAACACTTTGTATCTTCCAAATTCAACGTCTTCCTGTTGGCTTGAGTCCATGTTTACAACTCCGTCAGGTTTTATAGCCCCAATATTAGCCTAGTGGCGTTGTCTTTTCTGGTCCTAAACCTCTGATCCTAACAGAGGCGATTGGGCAGAAAGGGAGGATGAAACGACTTTATCAGTTCAGTTTCTACAGAGGACGGTAAAATGCCTGTGAGCAAAAAGCTTTTTGACACATTCCCAAAGCAAAACTCCACCCGGCTGTAAAAGACTGTAGGAGCTTGAACTTACTCGGATCTAGCTCCGGCTTCTCGTCTTTATGCTTTCCTGGAGCTAGGAGCTCCGACTCGGGAGAAGGAATACTCTGGTGCGTCTTGTCTCGCATATCAGCGGATGAGCAGAACAGATAATCCGTGTAGGTCCGTCCGCTGGAGCCGAGGCATTCCCCGGCTCTGTGCTCCTGAAAGGCGTCAGGCTTAAGCCCGTAGTGTCTGCTGTTCCCCGGGTAGCCGTGGAAAGGCAAAGCGCCTGAAATCGGCTCCAGCCATGAGCGCATATACCTCGTGTCTGAGCCTAAGTGAGCTTGGTGACCGTATGGATGGTAAGCGACCGATGACTGGGAGTGCACAGGGGCCCAGGAGGTGGAGAACACGGGTGGCTTCGGTGCGAAGCTGCAGGAAGGGTAGTCAGAACACTCCGGTACTAGAGACGTCGGTCGAGGGCCAGCTGGGTGCGAACCGGGAGACGAAAAGCGACTTGCTGCAAGAACATCTTCGTTCTCATGGTTGATCAAGGAGTCCACATAATAATTACTTATGGGACCCGTGGTCGACATGTCGAAGCTTCCCTCGCTCTTTTAAATGCATCCGATTATTATATGGAGTGTATGTGTACTTTTTTATCTAGCCATGGAACAATCAAGGCAGGTAATTACTTCTCAGCGCTTCCCTTGCTGCGATTGGCTGTTAGCAGGGCACGTGACATATTTACCCCCGCAAAAATTGTACAGTGGATCAATGCGCCACATATCCTAGCACATAAATTGGATTAAAGAATGTGATCTTTTGCTCCTTTTCCAGGATGTATAGAGGTAAAAACTATGTATCTCTGTAAAAAATAACACCTCTTTGTAGCTTTTCATTTTTCTGTAGTCGCAGCACAGACTGCACATTACGTCTTCACCGAGCAAGGCACTATTTGATGGTGTAATCAATCTCTGTCGGGCAAATTCTACCGTAACCCCAAGTTATTACCATGAACAGTGTTGCAGCAGTAAGTTGTTTATTGAAGCGCTGACACCATTTATGATTATCGGCGCATTTAATAAAGATAGTGTTTATATCTCCCATTTGAATTTGGATGATATTTCTGAAGAGAGACAGAGGAGGGAGAGGGAGAAAGAGAGAGAGATAAAGAAACTGCCTAGAAAGATGAGAGAGGGAATCAAAACACAGGATGAAGGATACAGCTACAATAAAGTTAGCGCTGTTTTAACGAGGGTGCAACAAACCAAACATTTCCTAAATGGGATCTGCGGAGATAGGAGAGGAGGGGATACAGATTCTTGACAAACAGCCCACTCCAGCGGGCTATATTCAGCTAGTGACCGCTCCTGATTTTATGTCCACCAATAAATTTTAACGAGAACCATTTGATTGTTCATAAACTTGTCGTTATTAAGACTAGATCCGAGTTAGTGGCATGAAAATCACCACTAATGCATGCACGTGAAACAATCTCTCGGAAAATGAGAGGCCAAAGACAGGAAAGAGGAGACAGCAGGGGAGAGGAGGTAAAAAGGTTCGTTAAAGGGGTAAGTAGATGAAAAGCTTTCATAAAAGGGATAATGTTACTGCTGTATAATGGCATGAGTTTAAGGCTTTGCTTTGGTGTAAGACGTTAGTATGTAGGCTTTGGAACAAACCTGAACTCGTTTGCAGGGTGGAAATGTCAAAAAATAATGCAAACACGACGTGGCATTAGTAACCAGAGATGTCCCCAGTGTCATAGGGAACACATTGGACGGGTTGTAACATCTGTGAGAGCATTAATGCTTGTTTTCAGAGTAGTAACAGTATAGTAGTAAATCCCAAAAACCTGCCCGAGATACATTTCCATAAATTGGGGACTTTTGTGCTTTTAGATGGACAGTGGCATGATTTGTATTATGTTGCATGGATCTGCTGTGTTTGTTATATATGTGTGAGATATGTTGTGTGATTGCTCTGTGACTGCTGTTTTTAACATATTTGAAATATTTTTCATCAGTGAGAAGAGGTGAGTACATTATTGCTAAATCTATGCATCTTAACAATCCAAGGGTTTAATTATAGTGCTCCATCCCCAACAAACTTTGCCTATTAATTCTTAGACTAATTCCAAATGAACTTGGCTGCACTGGGATAGATAAATTTGCCTCCAGCCATTGGAGTCTAACCAATCCGACCAAAATAGACAAATTCGAAATTAATTTCACTTTAATGGTGATAAAAAATTACTCTTTAGATGCAGAAACGTTGATTTTTCCTCGTGCAGGAACACTGATGAGACGGCGTCATCAGTGACCCTCGACATAATACACGTATTCTCAAAACAAAGTCTTATATTTTTAAATCAAAATATTCAATTCATTCTGGACTTCATGGCATAAAAGTAAATGTAATCGGCATAAGGAATTTCTGTGATTGTGATGGTTGATGAGTTCAGATTCAACCAGCCAGACGCCAGACCTTATAACGGTGTCCCCGTTTGCATTGATGAATGCACAAATCAGGGCCAGTCAAATATATCCCCACCTGTTTACAGAGATAAAGTCATTTGGACGCACTAAATTTACCAGATCTTAAATCAGATTGTGTTGGATGCGTGTGTGTGGGTGTGTGCTATCTGCAGGTTGAGGCTGGAAGTTCATTTATTCTGCTGCTCACATTAATACAGAATGAAATATTGCGCCATGACCATTCATTACCAAAACATACAAACATATAAAGACATTACATCCTTATTTATTTCGACTATAATCCTTTGAGCCTGTGTTTCGGATGTGTGTAAACACGCCTAAAATTGTGTGTATTTATGTCTCTGTATATATATATATATATATATATATATATATATATATATATATATATATATATATATATATATATATGCGCCCAATAACGAGAAAGGTATCTTTGGGTTAAAATTGTGTATATCTATGTGTCTGTGTGTGTATATATATATATATATATATATATATATATATATATATATATATGCGCCCAATAACGAGAAAGGTATCTTTGGGTTTATTCTAGTCTTAATCAATGTTTGTTTTTTTTCTCTAAAATATAATAAAATATTATAACATGAAACGTTATTATACTGATTGTTTTATTTCTAAAATTTGCTTGTCTTTCTCAAAAATACTGTTGTTGCTATATGTACCATTATAAAAGTCCAATAAACGTTTCTTTTTTGTATTAGTTTAGATATGACGTTCATATTTTCCCCTTTTATTTGCAGTTTTACGAAGAATCCCAGGTTATGATAAGCAGTGTTTCGACTACAAAATATAGTAAAAACTTTAAAATTATTAATAAAAGAGCACTATACAAAAATGAGACAAATGAATGTTGAAACTGTAGGTTTTATTTGATTTAAGATGGGCTCCATTTATAGTAGAGTCTATTTTATGGAGGCCAACAGTCCAAAACCACAGAGGCCTATACAACAGCGGCTTTTATAGTGTGTTTCACTCAGATCCTCCATCTTAAGACTACATATGAGAAGAACAAGTTCTGTGTTAGCATTTTGCTAAAAGTCCATGATTAATTGGATTTCGCAACATCTAGAAATGCAAAAGTCAAACTGTCATGAGGATTTAATCAGTAACTCAACAATTAAACTGAGTGTGGCTTTGATATTTCATGATAACGGAATACATTGTTACATCCAATGCCAACTAACTATGATATTAAGTCACATTAAACAAAAATGCATTAGACAGTTAATCCTGGGCAACATGACGCAAAAGATATAAATTAACTCCAGCAGTCAAAAGCATCAGACTGAGGCACAGTTTGGGTGTGTGTTGCTGCTGTCGCAAAGCGCTGGCGTCTCATACTTAAAATGATTGGCAAACGCAAAAGCTGCGTTGTCTACGCCTCTGATCCAACGCCAACAAATTACGTCATCAGATCATGGATAAACAGACAACGACAGTTAATATTTAACATGTCAACCCGAATTAAAATCCTGAATTTCCTGCCAGTTAAACAGTTTAGATTTCTTCAAACAGCAGTAGCCATTGTACAAAGTAAACACGTTAAAGTGAGATAGTGATAGGTGGCATTATCTATGTCAAAACATATAATCATAAATCATTTAATGACACAACTCGACAAACTGATTATCAAGATCAAACAATGTCCTATCCATGATAGGATGAAATAAATCAAATTCATTGTCAAAGATTTTTCTACCTTCAGTATCAGTTTGAGTCACTGCGGTCTGGATGATTAATGAACGAACGATTCTTGTCATGAGTTGCAACGTCCTACATGATACATGTACACAGTCAGAGTTTTTGGCTACTGTGTAATAATGATATGTTGAACATACAGTTCATTCCTTCTATAGCAGCAAATAATTCCATTATTTCCCATTAAACTGGTATTTCACTCAGAAAACAATTCACAATAAGTGCTTTAGCTATCACCAGGAAAAACATTCTCGACACATTGTCAACTTGATGGCATAGACGTTTGCATTAGATTTGCCTTAACGGAATATACGTTAGCCAACACATAACTTCCTAAAAGAAAGTGCTAAGTATTCCTGTTCTTTCAGCTAAAAAAACAACAAATTATATTAATTATATTATATATTATATTATATCCCACACTATATTAGATAGTTTTCTTTCAAATAATAACCACTACTTATTATTTTATCACAATATCATTATTATAATACAATTTACGGTTTAAAATGTTTTCCATTAAACGCAATACATTTCCCCGTCTGTCTTTACAACATGTCATGAGACGTGATCATCATAGGTTACAGGCTATTCTCATGGTGACAGTATGGCCTACCGCATTTACTACTACTGTTTTCCTTGATAACAAAAGAGGAAGTAATTCACATGGACAAATATTATTACTAATTTGATTTAAAAAAAACATGTCTTTGTGACATTTCGTTTCCGCTTCCACATCATCGCTGATTACCGCTTCCACTCAGGACAGAAATTATTCCACAGATATTATTTGACAATTGACACAAAAAGAAAAGGAAAAAACCCATCATGATTAAGAAAAACAAATCTGCCAGTAATATGAAGTACAATCATCTGTTTGCTGTATCTTAAAAATCTCTAATTGCAGGATCTGCCTATTTACACCACACAAGAAAAGTCTATTGATGCAAGCTGTATGAAAAAAAAAGGATTAGAAATGTACTTTGGTGGGTTCATGTCTACCGGCCAGTGACAGGAGCATATCTTGAGCTGTCTCAGGAAAGCGTCTGTCTAAAGGCTTCAGATCCGGTGCGCCACTACAAAGTGAATACATTGCTTTATGTGTATATGGTTTTAGGGTGAATCTGTGCAGCTCTCGGGGCTGTTTCCAGCGCTGTAAAGTCTTTGTCAGTGATGCATTCAAAGAGAGACACTCATTCACTGAGCTGAATGAAAGTGACTTTGGATTCCAGACTGTCTCTTCCAAATGCACTCCCGCCAGTGGGTGGGGATGGGGGGGTCGCAACTGGCACATCTTTCAGGGAAGATGCTGACTGCACCTCAAAAACAGACTTTTCTATAAATAAGTTGTTTTTCTTTCAGGTGAGCTCATCACTTTTCTGAAGAACTTTATCTTCCTGAACCACATATAGTTAAGATCACATGTGCATATAACAATCAGAATCAGCTTTATTGGAATTTGACTCCGGTTAACTGAGTTCTCACAGCACGAACGTCATATGAATCATTTCAAATTAAATGGACAAGGCAAAAAACAAACATACAAGCTAAAAACAAGCATGAGTATATGATATCACATATGCTGCAAAGCGTTATTATTTAGTAACAACCTTTTCCGATAATTGAGTGACTGTACATGGCTTAAAATCAGGCTTTTACTTGTGATGGTCTGGAGACCTTTATTCCCCTAAATCCCATTTAGTTAATATCACATATCCTGCATACGTTATTATTTAGTAATAACCCTACCTTTCAGATTGATTGTTGTACAAGACTTAAAATCACGCCTTTAATTGTAATGGTCAGTGGTTCATGGGATGCTATAATGAATAACAAGTATGCGCCAGCAATTAGAGTAAGTGAAAAATCAGTGCTATTGAGCTACAATATCCGTTCAGTGTGACGATACAGTGGGCTTAATCTGAAGAAGACTAGATCATTTTCACCTTTAGACTCTCTTCAAGTTTCTAAAACTTGCATCTGAACTGATTCAAACAAGCGCAAGAAAATTTATATAAAATGCTGATGCAAGCATAAGCAGTTTGTCACTTGGCCGCAAAAGACTAAAATGTTAATAATAAACAAACAATGCATTCTCTAAGTTCTAAATTCGTTATTAAAAACAAAATGAAGACAACAAATACACGATTTGAACGAGTTAACACTTATTGTGCTTGCAGGAATTTCATTACGGGCTTTAATTAGCAAAATGTGAATTCTAACGAAATAAACACAAATAGAATAGTGTGGGCTTCAATGTGCTTGTTTCTGTGGAGGTTCGACATTTCAACATTTTAAAGTATCAATATTTCAATTCCCATAATATCACTTCTGTTTCAAAGATTTCCTCAGTTTTTTTTTTTTTTTTAGTATCCGGAAGTGAATGCTTCCTCAAAAGTGTCATTATACCTTTAAGGTAAGCTGGTTTGCAACGAATAAATTGCTATTACAAAATGTGAATTAAATAGAATTTTGGAATCAATTATTTCCAGCAGCAACCAATTATTTTCTGGCGAAGCCGATTCTCTCATCAGAGAAATTGAACGAGTCTCATATGTGGTCTATATCCAGCTCTCCATCTAGCCATACAGAGCATCATAAAGCAGCTGACAGATGCAACACAACACAGACTAAAACTTTACCCCATGTTGTTTACAACCCATTCTCCCTCTGGGAGCCTCAGAAGGTTTTACTGCCCACCACAAACTAACCGCAAAGAAAGAATACGTCTCTGTCCAAGGTATTGCATCCCAGTTCATTTACAATGCCATTTGCGGGGAGCTCGGTGACTATAAGGGGTAATTCAGCGGAAATTGTGCCCTTGATGAAGACGAACTGACGTAATCAAGGCAGTTTCTTGTTGCCGAGCCAGGAAGCCATCCCCAACAACATGAAACTACCTAAACCACGCTTCAGCTTCGCGCAAAAGGGGATTCAAATCCATGGAAAGAACAAAGGATGCAAAATCCACGTGAGGATTAACACAACACAAAGGGAAAAGGCGAGTACCATCAGAACGCGCTGTGTCCTTAATACTGCTTGGAGACAACTAGCAACGCATGTCTTTACTTGTTTACACACAAAACAACGTGTGAGTCTCATCGTCTGAATCCATAAAATCCGTTGTAACAGCACAACCATATATTCCGCCGCTCCAATTAACCAAAGTTCACATTTCAAACAGACCCAGAAACATGACAAAAATATCCAGCAGTCATCATTTGCTTCCCAGCGAGGAAGACACCAAAGATCAGCAGCACTGACACTGAATCATGCCACCGCGGCTTCACATAAACAGGTCGACATGAGCAGGCGTGCACCATGCGTGCCAGAGGAGATCAGTCAAGACTGCTCCACTGACAGATGTGGCATTCTTGCCAACACAGGGAATAAAAGCGTAACACAAAAATGTGAACCCTACCTTCAGTTGTCTCATGCAGCAGCAGTCATCCTGGTGCGTTTAGTTATCCACGTGTTAGCCTTGATACCTATTATTATTGTCCATGAACAGCCATCGTGGTCGCAGTCCTTTATTTTCTCCATCTTTCTTTTCTCCCGTTGCCATGAAGCTCCCAGTATATCCGAGGTGGAGGCGGCTGCTCCTTGCAGCCCGGATCCTCGGATGAATCCTGTACATTGCAGTCTCTTCCGCGTGGATCAGTCCTCCTCCACACACACACCTTTAAACGCATCTTTTACTGCTGCAGCACATTATATTTGCAGATCATAAAATCCTCCCCCAACGCTTTCCATGGCGAACCTGACATTAGAATTTTATGACCTTGACTTACTGTGGTCACCTGGATAATATTTAAATCAACGTTATGGTCTCTCACTTCTATTAAAAGTGCCATGATCTCCTTCTCTCATCCGCAGTGTCTCCCTCCCTCTCACTTGCTCCACTATACCAGGGGAAGGACAAAGTTGGTAATATCTCTCAGTTTCCCCCTCCTTTTATTGTTTTGGAATCGTTTTTCCGTGAAGCTTAATGTCGTCTAGTTCGTGCACAGCGCTCTACTCTGATATGCCACGGCAACAGACATCAACGGAGGAGATGCACGAGTGGCAAAGCATCCATTACAGCAAAATGAAAGTGCTCACATGCCGCGAGTTATTTATGGATGCCCGTTCGTTTGGTTCCTATTATAATAATTATTGTAAGGTAATAACGTCTCCCGGTTCCAATGTTCACCTGGAAATCACGTCTAGCCTGCATCTCACTGCGTTTTATAGTTCATAAAGGGAAGGCACTAGTGTGTATATGTGTGTGTGTGAGGTATGCGTGTGTGAGAAAGAATGAGTCTGGGTGTGAGTGTGTGTATAAAAAAAAGAAAAATGATCGATGATAAATGATAAGTGAATGCATTATAAAACTATGTCTATACCTGTGCTTTATCCTGATGCAATGCGTGCGTGCGTGTGAGTGTTAGTGTGTGTACATGTATACATGCAGTGTGAGTGTGTTTGTAGGTTTGTATGAAAAATCTTCAGGAGTAGTTATAAACGACACCCTGCTCCCTCTCTCGACACTCCCTGTTGAGCTTCTTGAGCTTCATGCGTCTGTTCTGGAACCAGATCTTGACCTGTCTGTCGGTCAGGTTGATACTCCGGCTGATCTCCAGGCGGCGCTCCCGAGACAGATACATGTTGAACAAGAACTCCTTCTCCAGCTCCAGCGTCTGGTGCTTTGTATATGGACACCGCTTCTTCCTTCCACTTTTGGCTTTTAACCAGCTTCCCGTCGTCTTTTCCGCGGATACGTGATCAACCGGAGCAGGAGAAATACAACAATGAGCATCTGTGAACAAAGTGGGGAATTAATCTTGCGCAGAGATCACATGCATCTTTAAAGCATCCATCAATATATTGCATAGTTCGTGCACGCCCATGTCTCAGATCCACAATCCTTATCGTTCATCTGAATAAAAATTAGTCATACAAACGAGCGGCGTTGCCGGGTTGTTCTCTCCCTGAGTCTTGCTTGAACAAATGAACGCCCCACCTTTTGCTACAACTCCAACTGCTTGCAAATTGCTTTTGTGTATGATGCACAGCAAGGCTATAATTAGATCAAATCAAACTAGGGTGTAAGCACTTCTTTTGTCTATGTTGGACCTCAGACTCCCATAAAACTTTATTACCTCCGCACTCCAGAGCCAAATGAAAAAATTCGAAGGAACATTCTAAGACAAAAGATCCTCAATAGCATGATAGCATATTATGGGAGAAAAATAAAGACAAAGACGGATAAGACATGCCTGAGACAGGAGAGAGAATCACACTGCTGCACATTCAGTTAAGATATTTCCTTGATTAGCTTCCGCACTCTGGGGAATAAGCCTCTGACACAAACACACACACACACGTATTCGCACACACACACACACGCACACACAAACACGACATACACGCTACAGTCACAATTAACTTAATGTGAGCAGTGAGTGTGTGGCACACTTTTAAATAATTACCAAAACATTTAATCGAGTAATATGGGATTAACAGGACACACACGCACAAAGAACACGCCACACACACACACACACACACATAAATACACTTTATAAAAACAGCCCCATTGTCTACTTCAATTAAGTTAAAATAAAATGACACGAGCTAGTCAAGTGGACCTGTACGAAGCTGTTGGCTGAATCCATAAAAAACACAATTTAGTGAAACTAATTAGAAATAAAGGCTAAAGAAATATTGCGTAGAGTTAAGTGTAATAACAAATAAGATTACTTCATTTCATTATAATAATAGTAATAACAATATCAGTTAGAGGTGGCTGTCCTATAATAAATATATATATATATCAATAGTTAAATTAGTCTAAGCTTAATCACAATAAAAGAGCACTTCAACAGTTTTGAAGTGCTCTTTTATTTTAAGTAATTAGGTAGTTCAAATTATAACTAATTATTTTTGAAAGACAGGAAATACACTGAGGTACAAATGTTTTTTGTAATATAGGTTTTGCAAATTTAACACAGAAATTAGGTTTTTGATAAGACAGGGATGTTTTCAACTGTGAAAACTTTACTGCTGCTGAAAACTTTACTTTTGTGTTTGAACTAACATGTTGGTGTAATACTAATATAAGGATGAAAATTATAAATACACCCATCATTTATATATATATATATCAAATCGCAAAACTGTACTGCTAAAAACTGCAACATCTTACTATGTAAAAGAGAAATGAAGAGGAAGAGAAAGTGTATTTCTGCGCGTGTGTGTGTTTAAGTGTGTCTGGGTGAGAGAGAGTGTTTATTTAAATGATAACTGCCCATTTCACATTCTCACATTTATGGAAAGGTGTTAAATGCCACGGGCACCATTACCCCCTGCACAGCTAGGCTGTCAAATGTCCAAACAGCCCATGTGACCGAAACCAAGCACAAGTTTGCACCACTCGGCCATGACAGAGAGTGCAACCTCAACTCAGATGGGATTATACATTTGTGGAATCATCTGGTGAAACATTCTACCTTCTTGTGTATTCGTGTGTGTGTGTGTGTGTGTGTGTGTTTGTGTGTGCGGGTAGTTAGGGTGGAGGATGAGAGCGGGGGTGTGATGCTCGTTTCATACCTTTAAATTCCTCGTCCGAGTTATCTGAGCAGCTGTCACTCTTGGCCTTCTCCTTCCTGGTCTGATTGTCATATGTCCCTGAAAACTCTCTTTCTGTCTCCTGCGTCGATTTGCTACAAATTAAAGTCGATTGTAGTGACTCAACAGATGCCGTTAAGTGGGTAAGGGAGAAGCTGGAGGGGAACTGCTGCTCGTCCTGCTGCGGCCTTACTCCGTTGAACACCTGGATGCAGCCGCTGGACGACGCGGCAGTTTGTTCAGGCCGGCAGCTATTGTCTCCAAGCCGGATGTAAGAGGCCGCCTCTGTTGTCTGCTTCCCCTTATTGCTGCCATCCGTATAGAGGCAACAAAACGCCTCCTCTTTGACGTTGTCTGCTGGAAACGAGCAGGGTTGTAAAGACTGGGCAACAGGTTGTTCGACCCTACTGGATTTGGAGCCTGGGGTCCAGGAGGCCAGCTGTGCTGACAGGTAGGGCGTCTGCTGGAAGCCGCTGAAAGGAAAACCGCCCTGCTCGTCTGTTTTGGAGCGAGGAGATGGTCCAAACTTCCCAATGTTCTTCATCACTGAGTATCCGTACTCTGCAGCTGTATGGATGTATATTCTGGGGTTGCCGGAATAACTCTCACCCCTGAATGAAGATGATCCTCCCATTAAAGAATCCATCAGGAAGTTACCGGGCGCTTTGTTATTCGGACATGACATTTTTGCATTTGGCAGCAGATCGTGAGGGGTGTTCCTGTGGACTGAGCGACGGGGTTGCTCTGGGAGAATAAGGACAGTAGGATGCTGACATCTTTTGGAAGGGGGCGCAGAAAATATCACCAACATAATTATGGATGCTGGGAGACATGTCATGTGATTTTCGGACCAATAGCGACGTGGAAGTGGCCTTGATTCTCCAGACTAGCGTGACGTCAGTGCGGTCAAGTTGGGAAACAGGGCGGCTTTTTGGTGGAGCAAGAGCACCACCTAGTGACCGTCTTTGGTCAGGACAGCAGGCCCACAGCAAGGGGAACAAAGGAGCTCTGCTGCAGAGGGCTTTTATGAATTCACTTTTCTACGTGACTCGTGGGTATTCCAATCCTTTCATTTCTGCATTTAAAAGAATAATGCGATCAATAGACTATGCTATTTATTTTGTCATCCTGGTGCAAGCGCTGTGGGAAATAAGTCATCTTGGATTTGTCTAAGTCTAATTTAATTTTTAATAATTTTGTTTTCACTTATTTCGCGTTGCTGTGGCCACCGATTTAGGAAGGTAGGATGTACGCAGGTGTGTTAATGAAAATAATATGTGAACGGAGTGAATTTTACAACGAAGATATTCACCGAATTAAACGTGATCAAATTGCAGACTAAGCTTTTAGACTAACTCTCTCTTTCACATTTCAGTATTTGAGATGAATGTTTGTGTGTTGACTGGTTGAATTTGGGATTGTTCTTCCCAAAGAACATTAGATTTATAGCCACTCATTCAATGCCTGAATTAGGAAGGCCTAGCTCAACCTAGTTTGTTTTTGGCAGTTGTCTTATTTATGTGTCATTGTTCTTCACATTAATTTGACGCCAACAGATCCGGCACACCCATTGGTTTAAAAGACAAATATATTTGATCTGATCTGACGGTGGAATGTGTTTTTTCCACATTAAGATATTTATTATTGTGACGTAAAATGGCGCTAATGTACATAATTACATCCTGTAAAGATTCTTCCTTATTTTTCATATAACGACCCAAATCAGAGCAGTTTTCCGAATGTTTCTTGGTTCTGTCTGTTTGGTTTAATATTTTACAAGAAATTTGCGTTTTAGTTACTGTTTGCATAAGCTGCCTATAGGCCAGAGGAGTTGCTATTCGAATAAGCTCCGTCTCAAAATAAATACTATTCATGTATTTCTGCGAATACGTCCTTATTTTCAGTGAAAACGTTAAATCAATATGTGCCCTTCATCTTCAAAACTATAAAGATTACTTTAACTTTATCTTCAATCATTTTGTTATTGGCTAAATAAGCAAATTTTGCGCTGCAGCTAACAATATTTACAGGATTATAGGCCTATGTCAAACATAAATATGACAAATATGACTTAATGGGAACATTCCTCATGTTTACTAAAAATGAGTCTGAATACACGTATCTAAAATAATCATTTTAGAAAATTTATATTATGATATTGTTGGGATATAACTTTCTCTTTTAGAAAGAACATACTCAAAAATGTTCATTTTATGTTAATGAAATTTCACATCTGTTTCCTCGAAATTCTGCTCCTCTCTATTTCACCTTATTTATTTTCTTTGCACCTTTGCGGTTTTATCTCAAGATAGCCTCCGCTTTTCGGTCATGTTGTGTTATTCTGTTGTCACAGTCCTCAAAGTCCGATTCGTTACAGCGTAAAGTGTACAAATACAAAATGCACGGGACACAACATTTTAGAAAAAACCTAACAAGGATTAAGTTTACAATAACTGCATAAAAGTCGAAAGCTGTTAGTTTGTACAAATGTTCTGACTAAGATAACATTTACTATAAGATATCTTGGACTGCCACAAATACATTATCATCAGCATTTGGATTCAAACAATTAAACTAATTTGGGCAGAAAATGAATTGGTTGTTCTAACAGCTCAGAAACCCAACAGATCTCTAGCAAACATTAGAAACTCCCTATAATCATCAAGCAAATTTTACCACTTTTAAATGCTGGCTGTGATCGACAGCCACAACTATGCAGACTCGAGTGGGTTGAATGGCTTGGTTCGAACCACATGCATCAGCGTGTGTCTGTCTGTGTGTCCAATTCAGATTCATTATCAAAGACAAGGGCACAACATAGCTCACCGTCATCATCATCATCAATGTATGTCTATGAATCCTCGTCTGTATTTTCCCAGTGATGCTTACAAATAAACATTTCCTTGAATGTATCTGCATATAGGCAAAATAAATGTTGAAAATAACCAGAGTCGATGTGGTCATTCTGCTTCCTCGACAATTATGAATAATACCAGACTAGCAACAGATTTTATTGTTGGATGAAAAACCTGCCTATTGAAGAATGTGGCTTTTATCGGCTTTTAGTCTAATTGGGTATGCTCAGAACTATAACGTGGCGTGGAGAACATCATAGCCTCATGAAAGCCTCAAACTATCAATTGATCGTCGCCTGTAAAGTCAAAGTTTTTTCACAAATCTTTTTATTGTCAAGTACGTCTTGGTGTCCTGGAACATTACAACGACAATGCAACAAAAATCCTTTTACAGATATGAACATTTTCAAGAAGGGAAACAATGTGTAGAAATGAAAAGACCATACAAAATATGTAGATAATGTATATTTTTTTAAAGAAATAAAGTGCCACTGCATTTTGTGTCTGTATGTGCAAAAAAGTGAACTGGAGCTGTTGAATTCCTGCAGAGAATTGATTTTGAAGAATAGCGTTATTCACCAACGCATATTGTTTTCACATTCCATCTTCAATCCACGTACATATTCTGTGTGGTGGAGGGAAACATTGGTAACCACACCTGATGTACATTGCATCTCAAACCCCCAACACACATACACACACGGCTATGACACGTTCACACCTAGTCTGGAGGCGATCTTCCACACAGGATTGCACAAAAATGCCATGCACATAAAAACCCACCATTTGCAAGCATCAACCAGCTCTAAATAAAGCTCTACATAAAACACTGTCACGTCACAGAAGTGGTGATTGATTTAGCAGATCTCACGATGCCGCAGACTGTATTATCATGTCATTCAAGTGAAATGATAGGAGCAGCAGCAGGGTTTTTGTAATGTCACACACCTCTTTGGTTTAGCCCTGACAGGTCCGTGTTAGTAAAGGCCTGTATTCTTGATCTTCTTGTCGCGCACTGTGGGAGAAATGCAGACTAGGAAACTGCTAGTGAAAAATGGACATTATCATTAATTTAGTTTATTTATTCTGTTCTTTATTCTATTATCTATTCTGACACAATAAGGGCTGTAAATAGTCATTTAGGAAAAATACATTTCCTGCTAATATATATATTCCTCAAATGATATATGGTAAATTGGTCATGAATGAGGAGTGACAGTAAAATTTCAACATTTATCAGATTTTCTCTAATTTTCATGGGATATTCTTTTGCAAATGCAAATTAATAATTTCGTCCTCACACAACATCACAGCTCGCTACATCCCTGCACGCACACACACACACACACACGCACACACACACACACACACAGAGACACACACACACACACTGAGATGAATGAGGCTGTATTTTCTCCAGGTGTTCGACAGCAAGCTAGATTGTCAATCTGGATTTTCATTCACCGGATGACAACATGGAGACTGTTTGTATTTTACAAACAGGTGAGGAGTTTGATGCTCCGAGACGTGAAGGCTGCAATAATCAGAAACAAATTTACTCCTGGTAGCTACTTTGAAATATCTTTCCAGTTAGATGTAGGAAGGTTCTGCTTTGCGCCCTAATTCGTGCTGCAAACTCCTTGGCCCGCATTTATGGTGTGGGAATACTGAAAGTTATCAACTAAGAAACAGGGTGACAACATGTACCAAACTATTATGTCCACAATATCACCGCCGACGACCACATGCGCACAAACAACAGCTTCAAACGCGCAATAAATTACAGCTACTCTGAGCTCAGTGCTAACAGTAAATAGCAGCATACAAATGCGCTAATGTAAAGTCGAACGTTTTAAGGTTATTTGGTTGCAGCAAATAGCACGAGCTGCTTTTACGGCGTCGAACTGTTTTATGGCCCTATAGAACAGGTTAGGTGCTGAGATGTGAGCAGTACACTAGAGTATAAAACATTCAATACTCTATAACCCCTTGATTACTATTTGCAGGATTTAAACACTGGAAAATCTACATTTACAATTAAACAGACAGAATTAACTAAGTCTGAAACGTTTAGTTAGCTTGGCGCCTACATATGGAATTTTTAAAAATAAGTTATTTAGGCCCAAATTTTAAATAATATATAATTGAGGCCCAAACTATAGCACGTTTTGTGTGTTTTAATTTATCGGTAAATTTATAGCCAAGAGGAAATATTGCCTTTGATGCTATTCGTTAAGCCCAATATATAATTTATTTCGCACTTATCGACCTTTGAGAATGGATAGTGTAAAAATATTAATACACATTTTCTTGGATTTAAGGTGCCAGTTTTTATTAGTCTAAACGTCCTCTCAACAGTATTATTGATAGTTTTAGACCAAAAGCCAGAAATTCCTGACAATAAGTCCCTTTATTGTGTTTGTGGCTGAATTTCAGAATTTTCCTTTCATATCTTAAAAGCTCACTGCCGTCATTTCTTCCACTTGGTTCGCCTCATCTTCCGCCATTTTCCTTCTCCACAAGTAGCTACACAAACCAGATTAAGACATGGTCAGATAGTTGCGACTCAACTGGACCCTCCCTTTGTCGCACACCACAATAACAATAATGTTTGACAAAAAAAAAAGAGTTCTAGTCTGATGTCACAGAGGCATCCGTCGGAGGAAAGGTGGAGACCCCGGTGAGGTGTCTGCAGAGGCTGGGAAGCTCTTGGCCCCCATGTGGTTAATGCAACACTTGCAGAAGCCTGTAAGTGACGTTGTGTGTTGGAGAAAGACACAAATTACCACGTCACCGTCCCAGGGCCAAGGTTGGTGGGTGTGGCGAGAGAGGGGCTGCTACAGCCTTGATCTATGCCAGTGTGCGTCGCCTTCCTTTTGTTAGAAAAGCCCGTGTCACTCCTCCTAACACTGAGAACAATGTACAGTGAGCTTCATCTCAATTCCTGCTCACGAGGAAATGAACCCCTGCGAAGATTTCCTCTTTAACAAATATGCAAATACGCAGTACAACGCATTTCAAGCGTGGATACAATCAGGATGCCTGTACCCACTAGCTTTTCTTGTTTTTTTAAAGTTGGGAAACTAACAAAAAACTGGATCACAATCGAGATCAACACCAAACCGCACCTAACTTTCAGGAGTAAATCTACCTTAATAGATACACAGCCACAAAGGCGCCTGCATACTTGATCAGTCTGGACAGGAGATAGCACAGGAATTACGGTGTGACTCACACACCTGTGCACTCACACATGTTTGCTCTTTAATGGACGAAGCGTACTCACACTGCGACACCACAATGTTTGTAAAGACAACGCAAATATATGCATACAGTTTATAGCAACATGGCTTGAAAAGTTGCATGCGTGCAAAACGTATACATTTTAAAAGGACAATAAAGTGTATTTACTGGGCGTCCTGAAGCTGGCAAAGTTACCTGCTGTAGTTTAATGCGTGGGGTCAAAGTTGGTCTCTGTACACATTCCATTTTCTGTTCCCACTCACTCTCATTGGCCCGTTCCAACGCTGCACACATTTCCGGGCTAAAGGGGCTCCTTGATTCCACTTTATTGCAGCAGGTTAAAGGTGAAGGCCTTGACATTATTGAAGTTCAAAGACTACATTTAATTATAAATTGCACTTAATGCACACGTGCAATCATCATGTACATATGTTAGATGCACGGGAACACACACGCTCACACACCCAAACCCTGAAAAAAGACGACTGCCTATTATAATTTCGTTTCGCCTTTGTTATCCGTGGTTATAACTCTCAACACATGCTCCAATTAGTCAACAATTATTTATTCATAACTGATGTGTTGAAATGGACCCGGTTGGAGGTCGGCTCTGGTAGAATACTATCTGAGCGGCGAAAGTTAAAGTTGTCACTATATCTGAAGGGGAAAAAAGTTTGCAAAGACATTAAAATGAAACTTACTTGCTACTCCAGACAGAGGGGACTCGCTGCGGTTTTCCTATTTTGAAGAATGCGGGAAATGACGGTTGTGTGCAAAGGGGTTGGGATTTGGTTTGACGTTGCAGACCGTCAGACCGAGTTCATGTCGAAACTTCTTGGCTGCGTCCAGTCTTGCTTGTTTACTATTTACTGCGGAAGTGAAGGCCATTCCCCCCGAACAGACGGTGCAATTAAGAGAAAAAAATAGCCATTTAGTGCCTCTGTCTTTATGGCGGTGTCTAGACTACGAGAGTGGCTATTCAATTTAGTGGACACTAAAAAAGTTTTTCATTCCATTCTTCCCCAACTTTTCTATGATCTCGACTTTATCTCTACAAAGAAAAAATCAAAAAGGATGCTTCAAGAGCAAACGTATACTAAAAATGTTTAAAAAGTAACTGTAGGTCCACCAAATCTCTTCAGTTTCAACACAGCTAATGAGTGTGTATGTGATCCTAGACTGGCAATAAACATGAAATAAAAGTGTTTTAAAGTCTGAAGTGAATGCAGGTTCTAGCCACATTAGTGAGCAGGTACTAGGTCCATAATGATCTGACTGTACGGACCGAGCAGTGAAGAACAGATGCATCAGCACAAAAAAGGACAAAGTCGTTGAGTTTTGCCTGTACGGTTCTGTTTATTGTATAGATATTATATTAATGATACACAAGCCAACCATCTTTTCCTCTCTGGAATCCAAAGCACCAATTTTTTAAGCAAATAATTTAACGAGTGTTGGCGTTAAAGCTGTTAAACGTGTATGGGCAGTGTACTAAAAAATAGCAGCAGGGATAGGGGAAAGGAAATTCAATATTCGCCTATTTACAGTCACGAATGCACATTGCATAGGCTACTCTGTACAGGGTGGATATACTTACACAGATTGAACGTCATAGTTGTGAATGGCGAAAAATGCAGACTAGAGGTTTACTACAGCTTGTTCAGACTCTGGTAGAGAAATAATTAGAGATGATATATTATATACAGAGACCAGAGGAAGAAGGAAGAGTCATCTGCGCAACAAGAATTCAAATGGTTACATTTGACATCTTAACAACAAATATTTCGAGATATGAACAACAGATTAAACACAATGGGGATTCGTGATAAATAGAGGAGCATATTCAAGAACAGCATAGGTATAAATGATTATTCTGAAGAGGGAGGCCCTTCATGGAACGAGCTAAATTCACCGCCGTAAGAAAATGGCAACTGTATCCCAGTGAGGCCTGTTTCTCCCACTGTCCGTGTTAACATTGCACTGTTGGTCATATGGGGTCCTTTTGAATATTATGCCCATGATTACAATTCAATGAGATAAGAGTATAGGCCCTAATGTCACTGAGCAGAGATGTGACACTTTCTCATCTTGCTCACAATAAGGGGTTTCCAGAGAAGTACTGGAGGCGATCCCTGCTCAGCTTTTTCTCTTTCATTCTTCTATTCTGAAACCAGATTTTCACCTGGCGGTCGGTGAGGTTTAACATTCGGGAAAGCTGAAGCCTTTTCTCCTTGTTGATGTAAACGTTAAAGAAGAATTCCCGCTCCAACTCTCGAATTTGAAACTTGGAGTATGGACACCTCTTCTTCCTTGTGCGAGGAGTGCCTTGAGAAAAAAAAAAAGGATTTGCATAAAAATAAAAATAAAGAAATCACGGGAACAATAAGGAGCACGTATATCTTGAAAATCATGAAACAAAATAGTGTAGGCATGGGTCTATGAATAACCTGGAGTAAATATATCACCTAAATGACCTTAAGTACGTGTTTATCACTTATAAATATAAAACAACATAGGCATTTGAGCATGATACGTGCAGCACATTCCTCTGGTGGTAAACTAAATATTTACACTATCTTTTGGCAATGAATTAAAGTGCAATGCCTCTTTGTTACGGCCTTTGCATGCCATTTAAGTCCTATCTTATCAAACAGGTGACATGGGATATTGTTGTTTATTAGTTGTATTTACGTGTGTGTGCTTGTGTGTGTGTTTGTATGTGTGCGTGTGTGTGTGAGAGAGTGTGTGTGAGTGTGTGTGTGTGTGGGGAAGAGGGTTAAAAAATAGCTAGCTTGCTTAGGAAGCTAACATAAAATAGGGCTCACCACTATTAGATATGTGACATTTGAAAAATGAGCTGAAACTTCATAGTAGCCTCCAGTGAATAATGACAGATTGCATGCAAAGTCATAGAAAAAGGGATGGAATGCAAACATAGATGTTAATCATTTGGAGCATTTCCTGCGGCTAGTAAGAAATAAGCCAAATGCAGAGCTTTTCATCGTTCTTATTCACCGTGGACTCCATTGATTGTGCAACTGAACTCATTTAGTTACTACATGGATGGATGTATAGAACGGCATGAATATGTGGTGACTGGATTCAACCGTAAATAGTGGAATATTCAGCGCAAGATGTCGCTTGCAAGCAAACCCAGTGTTGAAAGAAAAAAAAATCACAAGACGCCAAAAGCAATGTTCTGGTCAATTGGTTTTTACTCCCGACAACCCGACGAGAAATTCTTTTAAAATGCCCTAACGCAAGTTCATGATCAAAGTTAACATTTGTCACAATAGCTTTCTCTTAAAAATTTCACAGACTCTCACCATCGAAGCGTCTGTGTATAACATCCCTTTTTTTTCAAAGCGCTTTCCCATCGTAAAAATTCTTCCCGTTGCAAGAAAGAGCTTTGTAGGGTTATAATAAAATCCTTTGAATGCTTATAAAACTCCACATAAAATCTGACCGACAAACACCGGGCTAGTCCCCTTAACCTTCCCCCATTTTACAGCGTCGGTATACCTACTGGAGTGGTTGCTTTTGCTGGCGCTGCCGTCCTTGGTTGTTGCAGAGGAAGAAGTGCATGAGCCTGAATTAGTATGTTCCTCCTCGTCATCTGGGTCTTTTTCCGGCTCCGGGGCTCCCGGTACCGAGGCTGTGGACTGCTGTCGCTGCTGCTGCGGGGAGACGCTTTCCTGCTTGCCCCCCTCGCCCTTTTGTAAACAATTGTCTGACTGATTGTCCGTGCTGCTGCAGTACGCCGTCTCAAAAAAGCGGTCGAAACCTTGGGGGAGGACGTTGTTTTTCCCAACACCGGAGTAAAAACCCGTCGAGGGATGATTGGAGCCCGGATGGGTGTGATGGTGATGGTGGTGGCTGTACACACTTTCGTTCTTCATGAGCATTTCTGTCATGGTGGATGGTGGAAGACAGTCCCTGTGCACCAGATCCTCTCCCGAGTAGCACGATGCATAATTGCTTCTGTGGTGCCATTTACTCGCAGGGTCCAAGCCGTATGAAACTTCCCGCACCGGCTGTACTTGGGACAGGTTTGTGGAATAAGGGTAGCTGATTTGCCGGGACGGGGCCTGTGGAAGAAACGAGGAGACGGCAGAAAACTCGGGGACGTAGTAGGTACAGCTGGGGAGGTAGATGTTGGACGCGCAGCCCGTCCTGTCCCCAAACTCGGATGTCCGGTCTTTGCGCGTCTGGGAGCAGAAGTTGCCCAAATTCACCGAGTTAAACATATTTCTTCCTCCCGTACTCCGTCTATAGATAGATGTTTTGGATACGAGCTGCAGCAGAAGGGAGAAATTTGGGAAGGCGAGATGACGCGCAATCCGTCTAAGTCGCCCCGCAGACACGTGATCGAAAGTAGATATTGTCATATATCAATTTGGAAGAGTTGGATGTGTAGGAGTGGTTGGCTTTAGGTAAGATATCCGAGGTTCAAACGAATATTTTCCCAAACACCACCGACACGAGAAAACCAGTAACAGATTCCCTTTAGCAGGCTTATGACAATTGGAGAGATATGTGCTGTGTGTGTGTGTTTATGTTTATGGGCTGCTGGTAGGTTGGCTAAACAGCTACAGCTCCTTAAACAGGCACAGCACAAACTACAGTTTGCACTCATTCACATGCATTTCATAGTCCTATCAAGTGCTTCAACTCAGATTATTATTATCATTCCTATTTGTATAGCATAAATAATAATCACAATTATTAACAGCTTTACATGATAATTACTATTCCTCTCAACAAAGATAATGGATTATTGGTAATCGTGATAATGGAATCAGAGAAGTGACACTTTTAAATAAAAATACAGAAACACACCCCAAACCCCTTTAATCGAGTAATGACTATGTGGTCCCATTAATTAATCCCCCTTATTAAAATCTACTCCATGTCGTTTCGTGTTCTGCACATTTCTCCCATTCTCAAGCACATTTTGCATTGTGTTTTTTTTATAAAGATTATATTATCTTAAATCACAGCTGTCACACAAATGACGTTAAGAACCGTCCCTGGAATATTACTTATATATCACATTCCTTATGCCTGGTTCTTTTTTACTCCTTAATTGAATGAAAAAACAACCTTGTTTCATAGGAGCAGCAGTCGTGGACAAAAATGATGCTTTAAATGAAGTGCTGGTTAGGAGATGCAGAATACATAGCGTCCTTGTTGTCAGTAATCGACACGGTTATTATTCTCTTTTCAATCTGGAAGGAGGAAAAGGGCGTAATTCAAGACTCAGGATCCTGAGGATCCTGGAGCTCCCAAGACTATCCTACCAGTGAAACCAAGGGGCATATCCTCTCCCTCGGTGAGGAAAAGCGTCCATGGTGACATAAACACAAACTCAGAAAAAACATTTTCACTCCTGTCAGAGGATGAATTCAGCATTTACAAAAAAAATGATACTAATCTGTGAGCTGTTCTCTGAACACGCTCATTGATATGTTAGGACATTAGATCTCCTTGGACTCGCTACTCGATTTAAATTAATTGTTTTGGGTTACAGCTATTGTTTATATGCTTCAAAGCGTAGCAACAATTAGTCTTCCTATCAACGGCCCTCTAATATTAAATAACTCCCTGCTGATGTTCCAGGATGCAACGATCATTTCATTTTCCACCGGAATGTCAACATTTATCTGTGTTTGAGTGAGACACTGCCTCCCGCCCTTTTTTTTAATAAATTGTAGTAAATTGATGCATTAGAGATAAGATGCGCCAGTGTGCTGTTCCCTGCGTCATTGTAAACTTTTAATTGTACTAGCGAGGCTCACTTGAAATCTTTATAGACTAACTGATAGTATCACAAGGAGAAATAAATACGGGTCATTGTTTATGTTTAGACGGCGTCCTAAATGCTGCAAAAATATGTTGGATTCTTATTCAATATAAATATAGCTAGATCACTTTCACTTAAGGGACACATGTGGGGTTCTTTTTTTTTTTTATAATTGAAAACAAAGTGTTTGTTGATGTCTAACCGATAGGGGAAAAACAAGCATCATGATCAGATCTCAGGGTTGGAGGCAAGAGTCCATTGCAGGGATATTTTTCAAAAAAGGTGGCATCGGCATTAGCTTGTTTACTACCCCATACAGACAAAAGGTTGTCTCACATGATGCATCCTGCATCCAAGTACAAAGAAAGCAGACAGCTGTCCAGACACAGCACTTGAATTTGACCACTAAAATCCTCTCTACGTCCACCATAAAACTCAGAATGGCTGTAGTAACGCTAAATCCTTTTGTTCTATGTAAACCCGTAAACATAGAGAATGAGAGGAATTTGGATTTCAGCATCTAAATATTCTGCAACTTCAAAACAGAACAGCAGTGCGCCGGACACACCAAACACCATTATGTATTTTCATACCCGCAGATGTCAGGCATAATAACAGGCATCCTTCATTTATTTTTTTCCATCTTTTTGGAATATCAAAACAATTCTATGAAATTAGTATTGTACAAGTGGCAACCAGTGGCAAAAATCAAAATATGTGAGATAATTCGTGGACCATGCATCAAATCTATTCACGTGTTTCGATGTGATTCGATGGCAAATAATTATGTGTTTAAGTACACTAATAATCGTGCATTAAAAATGTGTCGCTGATCAAACATTATGTATTATTTAAACAGTATAAACCGCCCATAATATAATTAAAAATATAAAATGCACGTCTTCAATCTGAATTTTGTTTTATAAAAAATGAAAACCCGCCATACCAAATGACTGATAATAAAGGTTGTGAATTAAGAAATTTAAAATGCATTTTTACGTAAACATAAACAAGGGCCTCATATAATCTGAAATATGTTTTAAAAAGATTGCTGAAAGGATATTCATAGAAATGAAGAAGGTTGCTGTCAGCAGACTCAAAGAAAACCAAAGAGCACAGTCCAAAACAATACCGTCAAATCCTTTCCTTGGCCAAAATTCAATGATGCGTATTAGCCCTTTATAAATAAGTAATGGGATGGTATGAATAACTGATGCGCCAATAAAATTCAAAAGTTATAATATCTTATCAAGTCAACAGGAGGATGTGATTTGACAGATTACAAGTCACACAAGGAGAATTAAAAGTTCGAAAGTGGGGAATAGTACACCTGGATTAGGCGCAGTATTTTTCATTATGTGGTAAATATGATCAGTCAAAATCAATCTGTAGGTTCAGATGGTTTAAACACTGGCTATTCTTGTCTTGTGGCGCTCGGATCATCAGTCAAAGAATAAGGTTTATCATGTGTTAAATCCCCTGCATGGTCGACTATTCCTCTAGCAGTAGGACCCAGGAAAGTTTTATATGGTTGCACCAAAAAGTAGTGTGTGCAGAGTTTGCACGCAATCTGACTTATCTAAACTCATACCGTTAATGGAATCAAAGAATATTGCAAATAAACGTCTCAAGCACTCGGATATTCAAAGTAAATGTCCAAATGTTCAGTTGAGGGCTCTACAGACAAGGTGTTGTAAACACTTCTCATCCTGGCCTTGAATATCCCTGTTGGGACGCTAACTTTACGACGCAGTCTGAGGAATTTAAGTTATGTATTGCTACCTACCACCATAATTATAATGGTTAACTTAGGTGTATTTTGCCTGTTGAGAAGAACATCAGTTCAAAACTGGCGCTGCTAAATATTGCACAGTGGATCTGCACGATACATCCTGTGTCAGATGATATAACACTCACGACAGACCCAAACACACGCACACACACACGGATAAACACGCACACACATATACACACAATGGGCGCAGTTCCTCTTCACACTGCTGCACAGTTAGTTGGGGTCAAGGCTAAATGTGGGAAGCCTGTGTAATCATATTACTGTCCCCACATGGCTTAGATAAGTTTAATTGGATGTAAGTCGGGCAGTTAAACTTGGCTGTATGAGCTGCGAACAGTTTCAAGCAACACTAAAGACCCCCCTTTCCCCTTTATATGTTTTTACTGAACTCTCAGTCGATGCACCTCGCGCGAGGCAACAATAGCTTAGCCAACAAGATAAGGATCTATGTTGCCGTTTGTAACCTCCAGAGTGTATTTCTCTTCCAACCACTAGGAGATAAAGCTTTCACAGCTATGTGGTAACTTTTTTTTTTTTTTATTAGAAGTGGGCTATCAAATTATTTCACATTTAAATAAATGTCTCATAGAAACCGAAAGCCAAAAAGTAGTTCCAGCAGAAAAGGAGCAAACATTGACGCTTGTCTGTCTTGGAGCCACTTCCTCATAACAGAGAATATAAGAATGCTGATCCTTTTGCTGGAGGGGCCTTTGCTTTATGATTAATACTACTACAAAAAGTACAAAGTACAAAAAGTTCTGGTGTTCTATAGGTTTAGGATTTTGTACATAAAATATAATCAATAAAGATATTGTTAATAAAAAAAAAATGGATTTTTCTTTCTCGTGTAAAAAGTACTCTGGAGTGTAGGGCCGGCACGTGACAGGCCGCACTGCGTTTATATGACAATTAAATCGCTGTCTGTATCAGACAGATAATACAATCTATTAATCTGTTGCATGTAATCGATTCCCTTTCTAAATTATCAAAATTACATTTGAAAGTGATTATATGCGTACAGAGATTATTATTATTTTATTTTTTTCATAACAATTCAAGGTTGATTAAATAGCATTAATGGACTGATTCCCCACATTTGAGAAATTCCTCGTGAATTTGCAAAAGCTGCAAAACCATGCAACGCATCGGTTAATTTGGGAATTTGAGCTCTCCCAGATGATCCACTCTAACAACTACATAATACATATGTTTAATTTGTAAGACGCTTCTCTTTATTTGATAAAACATTGTCTGATCTCGGGTTATGTGGACAAATGTGGAAAATCAGGTGACAAATTGTAGCCTAGTCGTTAAAATCCTTAAATTGCATAAATTTAAATATTTATAAAATTGAAGGATTCCACAAGAGACTTTCGGTGATCCCCGATGTAGAAGACCTGAGATCTTCACGCAACGGAGTCCGATGCTGTGGGAACGTTTTTGAAATGTCTGAGCTACCTTTGCTCCAGGCCTCACATCTAAAACCAAGTCCTTAAGACAAAGTGTTAAGCTGTTTAAAAATAGTGATGGGTGTGTAGGCCACTGCAAATACACTGGATATTTCCTTATGGTTATTTTGTCGAAAAATTGAAAAGCTTAAATCCTTCACCCGCCGGTTATTCAGCTCGACGCATACTTGACCTTCAGGGAGTGAGCCCCAGCTCAGCGACGGGGCTCACATGGGCAGTCTACCCCGAAATATTAAAATACCTCATATGCTCACCAAGAAGGGGAAGAATCCGTTGTTTTTTTAAAGATGGAAAAATACGAGAGAAAAACAGATCAAATAATACTGGGTTAAAATGTTTTCTCAGGTGCTGATAGATGCAGTAAAAGAAACCAAACACAAGATGCTAAAATGACCTAAAGAAGAACACATGTGAAAAAAGCCTCACACACGGTCATAGATTTGTAATCTCGCTCTCTGTATTGATATTCAATTAAAAGCCGTTTCTTATTTCTGTCATTCAGACACAGCTGCTTTGAGAGGATTCTAGATCCTCCAAGGCAGAAGCCAAACCCTCAAGGTCTGCAGTCAGCAACGTCAGCAACGGCGGCTGGACACGCCATTCGACCGACAACCAAAATTGATAAGATTGTACATTTCAGAAAATGCAGCACATAAAGAACTCATTTCAAATCATATCAAAATCAATATGATTATACAGCAGTTCTGAAGGGAGTGAAACGGTATGGATCTTTTATGTTAACTCCTCTATCCCTTCTTTCTCTTATCAGATTAACACTCTGCTTCACAACCTGACACACACCACCCCTCACACTTTGGAAGGAATAACATTGCTATCCATTTCTCCAGTCAGCGTACTACCATAAACGGCAGAGGGGTGGCGGGGGACGTAGACCACATGCCATACAAGTTCTCTGCGAAGGGCACTGCGAGGCTTACTGACCTTTAGAGCTTAGACAGGCTGCCATAAACAGATTTAGCCAGTCTCAAAGTCAAAAGTGCTCCAGAGCAGTCAAACACCCATTGTAAGGATCAGCACACCAACAATCCTAGAGCCTTGAGGTTCAGTGGCGACAGGTTTTATTTTTGTTACATTTAATTGCCTCATATAATCTCTGATTTCAACTAAATTAGAACGTAGACAAAGTAGGGATTTTTTTTTTTAGCTTTTGAGAAGATAAGGGGTGGCAGGTAAATTGTAGGGACAATATTTAGTAGTGTATGGGAGGCCAAGAGTTTCTAACACATCATTATTCGTTATAAGCAAAGTCAAATTAAGTACACACAACTAGAGTCACAGCATCCATCTATAATTCAGGCTTCATACGTCATCGTTCAGAAGCAGGCTGATGTGTTATTCAGGCAAAATTATCCCCAGGATTCTCACACTAATCACTGGAGTCGCCTGCAGACACAAACCACTGCTCACATCATTTCTTCTCACTAACACATGTGATTCAGCCTGTGCTCACCGCTGGGACGTTTGTCAACACTTACACCAGTTTTCTTGTTGTCAAAACACACACAGATTCCTGTTTATTACACAGCTAATTACGTATTCCCTTCTCCAATAATAACAAATACTCATTTCAATAATAATTCATGTTAACACACACTCCTTTCCATACCAGCGCAGGTATAGAAATGGAAATATTTGAAACCAATGAAGTTATTACCAGGTTGCTTTACGTATTGATGTTTTGTTTTTTTTTGAAACAGAATGCATTGTGTTTTGTAAAATAATGTTTAAAAAGATAATCTTTAAATACAAATAATGGCATATGTATTAGGTTCTATTCTTATCAAACCCGTAACTCAGTACAGCAAGCACAAGACACTAGCTTATCATTTTCATTTTGTATTATTCAAATACACGCAGCTGTGCGTTTGCACATCAGTGTGTGGAAGGGATAAAAATCAACACATTACGCCTGCATTTCTATTATAACAGAGGGAAATGGTCAGGTTCAGATTTTAATAGTCAGGCTCAAATTCTAAGCTGTCATCTAGCTGAAACCATACTTCAAATGAAATGGACAATAGCACTTGGGAAGAATATTCCAAAACAAACACAAATAAAAACGTGAACAGACAATATAAATACGTCTTGACTATTTGACAATTCTTAAAACTCGAATAGTTTTAGGAACAACAGTAACAGTAAATTATATTCCACATCATCACTTTGGGGCGGACACTAGCTTTTTTCTAATTGTTCAGGTATTGATCCATACTTGCGTCTGATCGAATAACCTGGCATCCACACACCTCCTTTTTACTCGTGGAGGTTATTCATAAAGTACTGTGAAGCCTGCTTACTAATGTTATTTTGAATCTCATCTTATAGCAGGCGTGAATATAAAATGTATTATTATTATTATTAAGTATAGGCACGTGTTTCAGAGCTGTCTGTGAACATCATTATAAATTTGTATCCCACTATTATCAAAAAAATAAAATGTCTATTTAATCTTGAACATATCTGAACGTTTAAATATTAATATTGTTTGTGCATTAGAACTGTGTGTTCAGCACTGGGCTCATTTCATCTCACATGTATTTACAGTGTGACAGACTGAATCAGGAAGGTTTGTGGCAGGGTGGGCCGCTCACAGGTCACGTGGAGGAAATGATCTGGTCAAAAAGTCTCTAGTGGACCTTCTTGACGGAACCAAGCTTTGTCTTGATGATTGCATTGATGATGAGTTATAAGAAACAGTGCACCTCCCTGCATTACTTTACACTTGTCGGCCAGTAGGGAGAGCGTTGTGGATGTTGGATAATTGTTCGTAAAAACATATGTAATTTGATTTTTTTAAATGTATGTAAATGGCATGTGTTTATGTGTTCAGAAAACATTTCCTGTTCACTTGCAGTATAGGAAGGAAGTACCAGACTTATCTTATGCTAACCATGGACAATCCACCTCCTCAGAACTTATACGCACCTCATGGACTG
Organism: Lophius americanus; assembly: GCA_037951165.1. Classification (NCBI taxonomy): domain Eukaryota; kingdom Metazoa; phylum Chordata; class Actinopteri; order Lophiiformes; family Lophiidae; genus Lophius; species Lophius americanus. The sequence continues at coordinate 7,778,813 of JBBDHG010000001.1, forward strand.
GGTGTCTTTGAACTTAACTTCCCTTCACCCTCTCTATCTATTCCACTCACATTCACTTTTGAATGTTTATCATTGTTCCCTGTCTAATATATGTTTAATATTTCAATATTGTCTTATTCAGTCCAAGTGCCAGTGTTCCATCATTTTTACAAGTATACTTGTATATTATTTTTAGATTTGTTTATCTGTTCTGCACTTAATAATTAACTGCTTGCTTTTAACTCCTTTCCTGTGTCAATGCAAATAAGAATAACTATTATTATATCGTTTTATATTCTGATTTATGTATTATATTCTCTTTTATTTTGCCACGTTATTACGCATTTAACGTAAACCAGAAGCTAATACACATGGGTAAAAGCTCTCGCCATGGGGCTTGACTATATGGCGCATTGGGGTGTAACCCTATTACTGCTTTACAGAGCTATTGTGTGTTTAGCTGCAGTATTACAGGCTTGTAGCAAACCAATGCCATTGATTTGGTCCAACTTTGAGGAAAACCACAAAGAGTCAGAAAGAAACCCATGCCCTCTAAGTCTAAAAGTAAATTAGCTGTTCAACAGCAGTTGCGATTCTCCGGGCTAAAATAAAATAGGGGATATTATTAAATGCAGGAAGGAGCTTATAATATGCATCTGGCGGCCATTTTGCAAAGAAAGCTATCATAGATAGTTATTTGTGTGAGTGGCTATAATAAAGTAGGGCCACACTGTGTGAGGTCCTGTTGATCATTGTCCACAGCATATTCAATTAAATGACATCCATCCTTCCATAACGTGGAAATCCTTTTTACATGCCCCAGTAATGGTCAAATATTTATTTAATTGCAGCACTGGACCTTTTTAGAGTGTGTAAGAGGTCACTACTAATAAAAACATCCGCCTTTCTGTGCCCAAAAAGCTAGATTTTAAACACAAAGAGGAAGCCAGTTCACAAAATCAAGCAACACCAATAAACCTTTCAATATTGCATTTATTGAAGACCTTATCCATTTACATTCATATCATTATTACTTTTACAAGACAACGTAGCAATCCTTAAAAGCGCAAAGACGGGAATGCTATAATGGACGAAATAAAAGAACGATAACAAACAGTAATTACACATAAACAAGCTTTCTTTAAATGTCACGTTTCGTACAATTTCTGAGATATCATTTCTAATGTCCATTCTTGGCAGTGTCGTATTATGGGCCTACATTCCCAACCCCTACAACCACAAACAGGCTATATGGAATGCGATATTGTACAAGACGATCAACAAAATAAAGCACTATTACATAGCGATAAAGATAGTTATATATGGCATTTGATTTTACAAAGTTATACACGAGTACAAGGGAAGGGAAGGGGCGACATTGATCACATTGTAAGGAGAAAGTACATTAAGTAGGCCTAATAGAAGATCCGTCCTTAATAATAATAATAATAATAATGATAATAATAATAATAATGATAATTTTTGTATTTTATTTAAAAAAATCTAAGGTTGTGTTTGATTTTGATTTTTTTGAGAAAAAAATGTATAAAAGTCACTTAGAGATAAAGTGTCCTTCGGAACCTTATTTATGGCGAATTAACATCAACAACATGCTGTAAATACATTTCATTGCTATAGCTTACTCGTTATACATGACGGATGAGGTACTGCATTCCATTCGAATTAAGGAGCACAAAAAATGTCTATGAGTAACTTTTCTACATTTCTAAATATTATTTTTTTTATTATATGACATAAGCTTTCCAAATTTCTTCCAGACCTAAAAGTAAACATTTGCCATTTAAACCGGCAGCCTTGTTTAAACAAGATGCCCAAGATATGCATATATAATAGTGAATATTTATTGTAGAGCTTTTTACCTGGCACAATCTACTCTTAATAGCAGCTCAAAACCGCATTCAAACGGTGGTCTAACAAAGTCAAGAAGGTCACCTCGTGCTGGATTCTGAGGCTGTTGTTCAGACACGTTGAAAGGTAATGGAAGTAAGAAAAATGCCTTTAGAACCTCGCTAGCACGAGAACAAAGTCAGGGCATACATTGTTAATGCGAAGTCATAAAGAGATCGATGTGGATCACATTGCGGTCTCCCTCTGGTCCCGCAGACTTCCAGACTCCCTGCCCGTGACCATGAACGTGTCAATAAGGCATGGTCTACATAAAGAAAGGGGAAGAGATGGTGATGCTCAGCTTACCAAACAGATGCTAGAATTAGACATCTGAAAGTGAGGTTCTGCATCAATTCAGAGGAACGAGTGCGCGGATGCGGCTCCAGCCCACCAACCCCTGTCCTCCTGATTTCACCATCATCTGGAGATCTATTTGTCACATCTCCATCCTCATTCAGAACGACTAAACAGGAACTATTAGGATGCTGTCATTGTGTGCCATCTGAAACACTCCGCGTGCTTTACGTTAAGGGCGTGGACAGAAATCAGGAAAAAAAAGAACAAAAGATAAAACTTAATATCACATCTTTTTGTTGCGATTCCTTCAAACACGAAGTTCCGTCTGGACTGGTAGATAGTTGGACAGTCAGTTAGTGGGTACTGTAAGAGCATGTGGGGCCCGGACATTTGGGTGGGGGTGGGGGTCAGAAATAAAAAAATCAAAAAAATATCTACAATGTAAAAGATGGATAGATGAGTGCATGCATTGAAAGAGGACCTAAGGGAGCGCAGAAGGCTAGGCTTTTACAACCAATCGATTCACCCTCTGCCGCATCTCTAAAAGTAGGCCAAAGCTTGCTCCCTCAGCATGAGTCTCTTCTTCTTCATCCTGCGGTTCTGAAACCAGATCTTGACTTGTTGGTCGCTGAGGTTGAGCCGGTCAGAGAGCTCCCTCCGCCGCTGTCTGGTGATGAACTCGTTCATCATGAATTCCCCCTCTAGCTCAGCTAGCTGAAGTTTGGAATAGGGTTTGCGCTTCTTTCGGGTCCGAGTGTGCATCGGGTACCAGGGGGCAGCTGGAGGAGAGGGAGGAGGGGGAACAGCGAATTAGTCATCTCAGATGCAAAATCACGGTCACTTCCAAGGTTATGAGGAGCTTTCAGGGGCATCAGTGGACCATGGCAAGCATGCTTTACAAGATAAGTGCAATTAACACACATTCATTGTGGAAATCAAGGAGAGGAGCACTTTCTCCGTCTCCATGTGATTTTTGTGTCTGGTCAAAAACACAATATGCTATATTATATAACTGGGAATACTGGCGCCCCTGCAAGCTGTCACTCCGCCCACACACTCACACATTCAGCAAACACCTTTTTGTTTTGGTCTCTTGGTATAGGCCTAGGTCTTGTTATATCTGTCCTCAAATTCAATTTCAAGATCACCAGGTTCTTATCTATCAATCATAATTGTTTTCTAACGCCCCCTCCCAATAGGGACAACCAGTAACAGCAGGTTTGGTCACCAGCTTTATTGTTGCAGTTAAAGCAGCATTAACGCGATAATTAAGACGTGCTTACAAAACCCCCTGCTTATTTGCCCGTTTCAGTGCATATTAAATGACCCTTGAGTGCACAGTGACAGATATTAATTCTGTTTACGAGTCAGTAAAATTAAAATTCTCTCTATTCGATGCAGTCACCCTGAACGCATCGCTTATTTCAAGCAGCTCATTTGTTTGCTGAAAGAGCAGCAAATACACCAAAATAAACCACTTGAAAACGGGCCCTATAATACCGTGACACTGCTGATGTTTTATGCAAAACCTGGCTGGCAATATAATTTGGTGAGATTATCTTCAAGTGTGCAAACCACATGGCGCGTGAGGTATTTTAGGGCTACCCCTAGCGGCGTTGGCTCACCACGCATGTGCCCTGCAGGCTATAAGCTGCAAGTTGTGCATGAGGATAACAAGCTCCAATAATGGCTGTGTGATATAGCAAGTGCACGCAGTGTGCATGCCTTTTATGAATAAAACCATTTGCTATCATAGCATGTGTGTTTGTAAGGTAAGATAAGAAACACTCACCTCCGCTGGCGGCTGCGTTACTTGAATGGTTTCCCGGTGACACCAGGGTCTGTGTGTCGCTGGATGGAGGCTTGCTGCCCTCGTTCAAGAGAGATGAGCTAGAGTCGGACTCCATTGACTGACAGGACGGAGGGTCTTGCGTTAGCTGCTCGGTCCCATAATCGTATTTGGAAAAGCCGACGGTGTTGCCAATTCCAGCGAGCATCCCATGGTCAGATGTTAATGATGATGTGTCTCTCGCCCTGTCCTCTCGCTTTAAGCTGCTGCCACCTGAACATGTCTCTCTGTTACCGGTGCCGTTGTTATAATAGCATTTACCCTCTTCTGCCCTGGTAATTTCACACGATCGATTGAAAGAGGGGTTAATAGACACGGGACTGCTAAAGTAGGATTGAGAGTATCCATTGCACGGCTCCGAAGGATTCCACGGGAGGGAGCAAACATTGTCCCTCCTCGGGTATGAGAGAGACGGCAGCCCCGCCAGTTGTCCCCCCGAGGCTCTAAAATTCGGAAAGTAAAACGTGTCTCCAGTGTGGATGTTTACCAAAGGTCCCACAAACCCTGGATTAAGGAGATTATGCTCGCCCATTTCCGCGGGCCCGACCAACAGCTTCTAGTTTATTGCAATCTGACATTTAACATAGTTAAACCTGGAGGGGCCTGTGATTGGTCATCCTCAAACCACGTGTCCATGCTAACTTCTGCCACACATGGTACCACCCACTCAGTCCATCTCAGACAAAACAAAACATTAACTCCTATATTACGGAGGTTTATATGCTTTTTACAAATATCATAAACCTTTTATTAAAATGTAGAAACTTGTTTTTCTTCACTTGAATCACGCTGAGTCCAAAAGGAGCCCTGACCGCTTCTCCTTTCACACTCATAGAACTGTCCATGGCCTCGTTTAATATCTTTATAAGCTGACAAAAGTTTTTTTTTTCAATGCTATCCCCTATGAAAAGTATTTTCCTTGAAAGAGAGTGTGCATATGACATCTTGTTTTCTAGCAAATTATGGTTGAATTCCGTGTCACATAAAGCTGTGATGTCCAGATTTTACAAGCTTGTTTTAAGAAAAGACTGATGCTCATTGCTGCACTCTACTCATATTTACAGTAACGGGGTCAGCAGGTTGAAGCTACTGGCTCACTAAAGGATGACGATATTGTACAAGGTTACTTAAGTGGGTATATTTCACATGGCCCAATATTCTCTAATACACCTCACATGAACAACTTTAAAAGATACCTCCAATAAACGTTTGCAGCCAAACTCTTGTGGGATTGTTAGACCTCTCACAATACTTTTATATGAGTTTTACAAGATATCAGAGGACACTTAGCTAAATCAGCCTGCTGAGGTCTCACTGCTTAATATCTCTCTAATTACTTGATTTGTAGATTCAAATCCGAGGACAACAAACAAATTGGCAATGTGTTATTTCTAGGTAGCAAAGCTAAGAGGATTTTTTTTAGAGGCTCCAGCAGACTCCTGCAATTTCTGCAGAAAACTTCGTCATGATATGCGTATGATTCGTTCATTCATCATGCCTTTTGCAAACAGTTGGCGCAAATATATTCCATCTTCTCATAAAACTGCCCAAACAACGCACTTATTCGGCTTTTGTATTCCTTTTCCTAATAAACAGACCAAAAACCTAAACACAGGTTCGATTTAAAAAAGAGAAAGAAAGAAAAAGGAATTGTATCATATACTGTAATAGGAAAACCTGTGACAATTTAGACAATCCTCATTTTCTTTGTAAATTTATAATTTACCAATACTTCTCTCTCGCCTTTAAGGAAGAAAAAAAAAAGTCATAACTTGACTACATTCCTCAGTAATTACGCTGCAGAGCGTGTCAGTCAGTTGAACAGTCAGTCAATTTAAAAACAAATAATTTTACTCATCGATTGATTAGAATAAGGAGGGGGAAATCCCAAATATAACCTAGACGACGCCACAATCAATCCACTCAAGTTCATGACAAAGAGTTATGGCAGCTTGAACTTGATATTGAACCCAAATGCTTAATGAAAACGAATAAAATAAGAAGAAATCAATTTAACAAAGGAAAGATAAAGAATACAGGTCCAACAGCCAAAATAATGTGAATATATTAATGTATCCCAAGATCCGCTTTGTCACTGATATAAGCGGATCTATTCCGAATTGGAAAACTGAAATTCCTTATAAATGACTTCCAGAAAATAATCGTTAATTAAATGTAAATATATAAATATACACCTTTGACATTTGATTAATAATGCAATTTTCAATTTAAAAAAACAAACAAAAAATATGCAGTTAAAGCAGTTTTCACATGGCGCTAGCTTTCTGCTAGAAAAATACCAATGAAGTGTCATGTGAGAACATTAGGAATTGGTTTGGGAACAATCTGCAAGGCAGCCGATATTTGATATCTGTATCCGTCACTTGTGACCACGTAGACCCTACTACCTAACCCAAAGACGGAGGGCATTGCTCCAGCCGTAAATAGAAAGACAAATATCAAATGTTTGAACTGGAGAAGCTCCAGGGTGTCTGTTCCAGTATCTGACTCACTAGCTTCCATGTCACTGCAAATTTCTAGCCCTCAGTAAGCGTCTCTCGCAATGCAGCACAATACTATCGTTTCAAAAATGAAAAATTATGGCCAGCATTAGAGTCAACACAAATCTCAGCTATACGAGAAATAAAAGCAGTGCAGCTTACAACAAAAATGGCCTTGATTCTCGGGCCAGGGAGAAACCTGTATGCTTGAATCCCCACTTTACCTCGGAGAAAGAGGCCATGTGCTGAGCTTCTTTGCCTCGCCTCCCCACGCCTCTGATTAACTTCTCCCATAGATCCGCTTTTCTCATTCAACAACTGCCCGTCTGTTCAGTGCATCTTCAGCTGGTATCATATCTGGCTTTGGTGTTGAGGTCCTGTGTTCTAGTCTAGGACAACTGAAAGTCCAACTTTAATAATTTATATACTGCTAAACCCAGCATATTGCAGTGTCAAGGTCACTGTCGAGTCCACCGTCTGCGAGATATTGGGATTCTCCTCCTGGAAGCCACCGGTCCTGTCCAGACAGGGCAATAGCCCCAAACAAAGGGCTTTTCTTCCCTCTTTCACTTTGATTCTCTGCAGACAGGTTGCCACAGTTATAGCTTTGTGCAACCCATTAAAAGCTTCCTCTAAGGACAACAAACTACCAAAGGAAGCTTAAAGAAGACAGAAAAGTGGTCATTATGCAGGCAAACAGTGCGGCTCGTTTTTTTTTCATTTATTTCCAGAATAAAACATAAGGGTCTTTTGCTAAATCATTATTTCTTATCAGGTTTAGGTAAAATTATAAAGGACACTCCAACGTTCAAATAATATTAAAATAATGATTTAAAATAAAAGTTGCATAAAATGTATAAGACATATTTTACTATTTCGAAATTGTCGAAAATAAAAGTGCAAAATAGTATTTATCGTTACGCATGTGTGTAATTTCACAGATTTAAATATTTGCAGCAATATTGTATGATGTGCCGTTACAAGATTTTCCAAAATAAAATAGAACATTTTATTTTAGCAGTTTGTGTGTGTGTATTTGTGTGTGTGTTGTTAATATCAAGTTAATGCTTTGTATAAGTATGTATCTTGTGTGATGCATATTGAAATGTGTCAGTGATCAATGGGCAAAATGCTTAATCTTCATACCAACTTTGGCGCATGTTGTCAGTCACCTGGGAATCAATTATAAAACGGTTCTACAAATATTGACTTTTTAAATAAAAGGGCTGTCAAATGAGATGAGATGGTTCTTATAAGCGTAAATGTTACGTCAATAGAAACCCGAAATAAGAAGATTTAAATCAAAAGAAATACCCCAAAAGCCTAAATATGAAACAACAATTACAATAATATAACATATGCTTTCAAATTACTTCTTGAATGCTTTCAAATGACACGTTATTATTTCCTGCAACACCTACTAGACGTAGACCTTCAACTTTAACTGATAGAAAACAACAATAAATTATAATTGCCATCCATTTCATGCTTACTATTAACCAAATAGACGACACCAGCACAGAGTTGAACGGTTTAGCATTGAACAAAGAAAAGCAGAATTGAAACAACCCTGAAAGAGACATTTGCAGCACTTCCGGACATTTTCCTCTGGTGACCAGCAGAGGTTATCAGCCCCCTGTCTCATGTCAGAGAGACAGCGGCCTGCGTCTTGGATATCTCCACACAAAACCAAAAACAATGCAACCTTAACTTTTCGGTGTGAGACAGCAGCAAAAAACATTCAATTCCATATCGGTTTTCTGTTTGAAAATGTGTTTTTTTCCGTTTTAATAACTTTTTTTTATGGGTATCCTTGAGTTATTCTCGGCTGTTTGCTGTTGGGTCGGGCCTATAATATTGATCTACACTCAAGACAGTAAAACAACAACTTTCTTGAAATTGTGCATGCTGGAGTTCACCGCCAAAGAAATATAATATCAGATTGTATTCTACAATTTCATATTAAACTATTCTCATCTGAATGCCTCTGTTTAACAACTGTGAAAATGTATTTCAGCATACCTTTAAAAACTAACAAAATAACAATATCAATACAATTAATTATTTATATAAAATTAGGATGTGATTTATTAATAATTCAACTAAATTATAGTTGCCAGTCTTATAATATTATTATTTAAAATCAGCCATATAATGCTAACCCATTCATAATTAAATTAAAAATATTTCATAAAACTATAATTTTCTCATCATTTTCTTAAATGCTGGTGTGAAATAAATAAGTGAAATAAAACATGGATATTTTTCCTCTCAGTGTCATCAACGCCTGGCGCTCTATAATTTGAAGGGGAAAAAAAAGCTTAAATCTCATTATTATTATTATCACTAATGTATTTGAAAAATGTAAAATAAATGCCTACTCCTGCTTATTATCATCCATCGTCTTTCCAGCCATTGCTTTTATCTGTTCGGAGCTGTGAGCGACAAAAGTCATAAAACAATGTCGATGAAGGCCTGCTGCCGTGGTAGGAAGAAAATGGTCATACCTTTAATGGTTCTAGAGTGGGCGACGCTGTCTTATCACTTCCTCTGGCTGTGTGAGCAGTATGGCGGCTGGCTGCATGTAGATTACTGCTGCCGTTGGCGTGATACCTCAAAAGTCCTACCTGTCCTTCGTGGTCAATAACACACACCTCATGACGAGTGAAAGGAACCATTGGTGGTTCCAGTGGCATGGTTCAGAATAACAACTTTTAGTGGGGCAAAAGAGCAAAAGACAAAAGAGCAGTGCCCAGATGTTAATGAAAAGCCCTGAGAGATGGTCGGAAATGCAGGTCGGAGGATTTCACCACACTTCCCGTTTTTTATGTATTTATGGCATGCCATTAAGCCTGGCTGTCTAGACAGGGAAATAACACCTTGTTTGCCTACAAACAAACCGCCACCATTGGTGTCCAGCCCCCTATTTATTATTCACAATCTGCTGTGATGTCAAGGTCAAAGTGACTGCATAGTCATGGTCAAGGGTAAATAAGGAGACCCATAACTTTCCGCAAGTTTGAAAATCCAGGAACCATGAAGAAAAACAAAAACATGAAGTCCGAGCGCTTCGATTCTCATCAGCAACTTCCAAAAATCTCAAAAAGTGGAAAAAATGACTCGAGGCGTTAGAACACAAGTTTTCACGCTCAAATCTCGCTCATGTGGCAATGGTATGCAACTGTCTTACATTACACAAAGGAAATGTATTTATTTGAGTAGAATCCGCATGAACGGCAGGAATGGTAGTGTACATTAGTGATAATTCAGATTTAGTTTTGACGGTGATTATCCTGGCGGTAATCTTGGCGGTATATATGCGATTTTATTTCCCACAGTTTTTCATCTTTTTAGTTGAAGAAACTTAACTTGCCTGTGATTCACTAAGGCCTTCCTAATTGGCAGTGCCCTGCTGACTCCCCAATTTATGCATTTTCTATAAAATAGCAGATATTTAGCTATTAGAACAAAGCTTTAGAGATTGGATCTGCAGTCAGACCGGAGTCAGACAGGAGCACACACCAATTACCAATACGTGGTTAGACTTACATTAAAAATAAATAAATAAAATTGTATACATATAGAAATTGAAATTAGCCGCACACCCAAGCTCGATGTTAAAGTCATATTTACTTATATACGTCTTCCACACTGAGTCACAACCTATAGCTTATGAGGCGCGAACTATAGAATACATGCGGACCAAATGTTGCAGAGTATACTTGACGCACATCAGTTTTTTTTTGTGTTCGTTTTTGCAATTTTCATTAACATAGAGGATAATCAGCATAGTATAGTTTGGACAAATGTTTTGATGGAACAGGGCTGTGATGGAGAGAAAAATCTAGAGCTACAGCTGAAATTCAGCAACATGATTTGTTGGAGAGACTGTGTGGACACCAGGTTAAGAGTGAGGGATGAGGCCAGGTAACTATACGATTAAAAATACATTGATGTTAGAAGGCTGGGTTGATAGATTTAGACTATACTACGAGCACCGACTGCCTTTAAACCAGACACTATTTAATGGAGGGTTTCAATTTCTGTCAGGAACTGAAATTAGTCCCATTATGATCTTTAATTTTTATATTTGTAAATATTAGAAAATGGAAGTTGCTGCACATTAATCATTTGCAATCAGAATATTGTCTCCTGTTACCATACACTTGTGGTGCCCAGTCTTAAAAAGGCAAATAAAATAAATAAATAAATAAATATTAACTTGTAATGGTATTATAAGAGTTAATGGACTTGAGTATTTAAGCATTTTTTCATATGCATCATTTATTTATGAAACACGTTATCAGTACGTAATTCAACACCACAACACAGTTCACATACTGCACGAAAAGTAGAAATGACAAGCTCCGTACAATGTCTTCGATCAGCTGCACTACTAACACTAACAAAGACCAAAAAACAACATTGTGCATTTATGTGTAATACTCACTGACTTTAATGGTTTACAATCATTCCATTTGCATGACAGAATCTTTCACTGACAAAGAAAAACATACTGGTCTTTGGATATTCCAGTTTACAGTTCCGCCATAGTAGATAATAAGTATTAAATAAGAAAGGCATTGCACTGTACAGATTAACAACATAGCGGCCAAAGGCCTGAAAGAACAAAACTCACACAGAGGAACATTTTGAAATTTAGAATCTTTTTTCTGTCTCATGTTCTCTGCGAGTCTAACGTGTCATCACGCCACAATTCATGTCCATGTGGCGAATGATTATCTTTTTGAAATGACATGTTTGTCGCTCCCCGTTGCAAGTCTTCGAAAAGTCACAAGTCCTTTTGAGATTTGGTTTGAACTGAAAAAGCAGAAAAGAAAAAAAAACACGAAATACATGTCCTTGAAATACAGATATCGTCTTAAATATTATATATTTAGATATGTACATTCATATAAAACAATTGTGAAGTAATTTCTTTCATATTTTCACAGTTTTCAGAGCATTACCTCTGAACTGAATACACGGGACGTGATAGCATTGTCGATGGAAATGGTGGAACTTAAATTAAAAACAAATAATAAAAAACACTCAGCCAAAATGTTCTTCAGACACGAGCTTTCGATGCAAGAGGTAATATATATGGCATGATGTTTTTGGAAGGTGTGAGTTGCAGTTTCAAAAGGAGGACACTGATCTTATCAAGTGGTGTGCATATGATTGTTCTTGGATTTACTGACAAATTTTTTCTCCTTGACCCGTCGGTTTTGGAACCAGATGGTGACTTGGCGCTCTGATAGGTTGGTGGCGGCCGAGATGCGCCTTCTCTTGTCTTTGGTAATGAACTTGCTGGCTGCATACTCTTTCTCCAGCTCTTTCAGCTGGATCTTGGTGTATGGGACGCGCTTTTTACGCCCCCGACGATAACTGCTGACCTCAGGCTGCAATGGCACGACATCTGCGGAGAAAAATGCCATGAAAATATGAGACTATTGGCCCTAACTGCAGAACTGGGTCTGCAACTGGAGAATATTGACCAGGTTCAATTGTTACGGTTAACTTTAGGAAAATAGGACAGCAATTCACAAAATAATTTCATTTTCATTTGTGTGTGTGTGTGGGTGTGGGTGTGTGTGTTTGTGTGTGTGCGTAAGAAATATTTTTGCTGTAAGAATTTCAGACATACTATTTGTCTGAGAGGCAAATTCAAATCCCCCTTACGGTACACTGGTGTGAAATGTGCAGGCCTTGTGTTGCGAAGTGACAGATCATCCTTTGTTTCCATAAATGAACTGTCACTATCATGTTAGAACCATTATCACGGTGCATTATTTCCAATAACCAGTGGTCAATTCTTCGTGGACTGTGTGTTGTGTTTGTGAGGTGTTTATTTACACCACAGAAGGTCGGTATCGATATATCTGTGTTTAAATAAGTTAAAATGTGAGGCAAAGCATGTAAAAAAAAGCTGAAAAAAAAGAGTCACATAACAGTGATGCACGTTCTATGATGCAACTTTAGTCTCTCATTCTGCTTCTTGGATTGCCCTGAAATGTTTGTTGAACGTTCTTTCTTAACCTTTTTTTTTTTTTACCACAAAACATGTTGGCAGTGGGAACCTTGGTTTAAGTAAGATAGACTTTGGGATTACAGCCTTTGAGCTGAGCGTAGTCAGCCAATAAGAAACATGACAGAACAAGTATGGTTACCATGAGGAATATTGGCAAGCTGTGACACATTACGTCTTTAACCCCATTTGTAATTGTGTCGTCGGTGGTTGTGAATATTTTTCCACAGTGAAGGCCTATTTGAGATTACAGCAGATTTCACTATGGATGGGCGTTATTAACATTGTCGTTATTACATTTTTATAATTCTGATATAATGAGGATGAATGGGTGGAGTTCACCGTCATGGCATATGCCAAATTGTTTAATTTCTTGGTTGTCTTGTATGTGTGTGTCTATATTGTGTGAAATTAAGACAGGAAAAAAAGTGAATTTGTGTCTGTGTGTTTCTGTATGTGTCTGTCTCCATGCGCGCGCATATGACGGCGTGACCGTGCTTGCGTGGCTGCTCTCGTGCATTTCCAAAATAAATGGTGACAACTGTTGTGTGTGAAGCCCAGAGGAGGTTTGAGAACATCGGAGATAAAAATACCAACAGATTTCATAAAGATAATAAACCCTTGTGATAAAAGAACTCTAGTAAACACTCTGTTAACTGGCCCCAGTGTACATTATCAAGTATCAGACAAGTTGCGTGTACAGTGGGTGAGACAATGGGAGACTCAGGACTATAATATTAACTGATAAGTAGTTGTGACCCATTTATGTTGTGAGGTATGCGTGTAATTCAAATGATAATCAAATGAATCCTGATATATGCAAAAGACTGGACACGTCGCAGAGCGCTGAGATTTATTGGCACAATCCAAACAGTAGGCCAACATGGTCACTATACTTTCAAACAAGGGGCAAAGGTATGCACTGGAGAGGCTTTTTTTATTCTACGTAACTGATAATTAACTCCAAACATCATATGATGGCAAAATAAATGTTAAAAATGTTCCGTTGCTTTGCTAATTTTAATCATTTACTGAGCATGCAGCTGGAAACCTCATAAAACTCACAGCTTTTGTGGCCATTCTTCTTCTTCTCCCGACTAAATGTATGTTGAATTGTTTAATTTCGAACTAAATATCAACATCTCACTCGCAGAGACATATGGAACATATGGACATATGAAATCTGCATGGGGCTTGACAGTTGCATGATCCTTCTGCAGATTTAGAGTTTCCTTTGACTTCTTTCTAAGTTGGTATTGGCACGTCATTACAATAAAATTCATAGACTAAGCAATGATTTCTCAGCAGGGTTAAAGTACCCGACAGTAGCATAAATTGCTGCATTAATGTGAATATACATCTATGAAAATATTAGGAAGCCTACGGACTATGTTATACATTTTCTGCATTCTGGAGGAAGCGATGATAAACAAGTATATTGTCTCAATCTTACCAGGAAAAGGCGATTTCCAGAGATGAGATGACTGCGTTTGCTCTTTGGAACAGTACACCTGCCCATCCCAGCCATTTGAGAGAGCCCAGTGCTGGTAGCCCTCCATGGGGATCAATGCGTCGTGCCGCGGCTCGGGGTGGGCGCTGATACTTGGCACCACCGACACGTCAAGATATCCAGGAACAGCTTGATATGAGCTGGCGAAACTCGGGTAGAAGGCAAACTCTTTTGCCCTGGAGGACAGTTCTTCCGTGGGCAGCGCTGTGCTGGGCTCAGCATATTTCTCTGCGGGATGGTACGAGCAAGGCTTCTGCTGCAGGTTCACGTTGTGAGAATGAGATAATCTACAGCCATAATAAGGATTTCCAAATGGATAACCGTAGCTCAGAGATGCGCTGGATGATGTCTGAGGAGCGGGGCACTGCCGGCCGGTGTCTGGAGAGGAAATATCCGAGTAGACGGAGCCCTGGTGGGTCGCTATGGTGCCAGAATGTCGTCCCAGCGCGGGGTGCGACATCAGGTCCCTGCAGTGGGTAGCCGGGCAATTACCGCTCAGTCCCTCCATTGTTTGGCTTTTATTCTGGTTGTTTTCATTCGAGCTTTTTTCATAAACGTACATCAAGGTGTCCGCCCAGCGTGGATGCAGAACCAGCGAAGTCGTCATATCAGGGGCTGCCGATGCTTTTTAAAAGTCGACTACTCCAAGAGAGACACCTCATTTCCAACTACATTTTACACCAAGCGCATGCGCACACGAAGCCACCGTGCGTCCACTTCATTAAGAATCTGGCACGTGATACGCTAACAAGTCCTACGAGATTGGGTTTGAGACTTGTGGCAGAGCAGCCCTTTAAAGACCCACTGCCTCGCATGTCACCGTTTTTTTTCGTACAGAACAACGAGTCACATCATTGGTTTAAAACACACAGACCCACACCCTTTAAAGGGGAGTATAGATACTTTCCAGTTTGGGCCAAACGAAAACAATTTTGGGAAATTCGGACCATTCAGAGGAAATAATATGATATGATATATATAAATATATATAAATATATATATATATATATATATATATATATATATATATACAGAACAACGAGTCACATCATTGGTTTAAAACACACAGACCCACACCCTTTAAAGGGGAGTATAGATACTTTCCAGTTTGGGCCAAACGAAAACAATTTTGGGAAATTCGGACCATTCAGAGGAAATAATATGATATGATATATATATATATATATAAATATATATATATATATATATATATATATTTATATATATGTATAAAGATGGACCGAGTTGATATTTTAGGGTTAACGTTTATTAGCAGATATCGGATAACAACAAGTTGATCATTATGTCAGACCGATGGCAAAGCAAAAATGTACAAACAGTCTAAGTTTATCAAGAATCACTCCACAGTTGCGCCTTTATCTCTTATAAACGACATCACATTTTTGTAACCAAAACCCAGCAACCAGGACATTAAACTTTTTATTTTGTCAATATCACCTTTGAGAATAATATGGCAAATTAAATAGATATGATATACCATGACTTTTTGCATGGAGTTCTTCTTTTCATACAGTGAAATACTGTGTGTATGTGTGTGTTTTTCTGGTATTTGCATAGCTGAATGTGTTGAATAACTGGTTGTACTTCAACCGGACGAGCTGAAATCCACTGCAGGTGAGATATCGTCAATCACATCTCAGCTAGTGAATGCTGCACCTTTGATTTGACGATATAATTATAGTAATCTTCTGAAGTGAATGGCCGCCTCCTTTCATTAGTTTACAAAAGAGATCTTCCGTCGTGATATTATTTTTGACAAGGCCGGAATCTTTCTCGGCAATAACGTGACCACTATAATGCCCATTTACCAAATGTATCCACTTTTCCCTGTGCTATTCATGTACGTACACCCACACAAGTGGATGCTAATGCTTCTATGCGAAAATAAAACATGGCTCTGCTTTCAGATTGACTGTGTGTAAACTACACTGTCTGCACCACCGACACCTTATTTAATTACACTACTTGCTAAAAAAAAATAATACGGACCTATTTCCCGCTGTGACTTTCTTCCGCTCCTATTTTGCACCTCTACCTTCGGTTTTGAAGAACTGACCCCGCGTAAAGATCCCTCCAACATCCAAAATGTTTATTTAGATCATTTCGTCAAGGCGCAAATATCATATGGGGACATGTTCTTGTCATCTTACCCTTCTAGATTAATATTTAAAACTTTACGGCAGTTTTCAGTTTAAAATGTTCGTGATGGGATAGGTCCAGAAAGTATCCATAAAGTAGGCTCTTGATGCCTATCCCGTGAGTCACTCATAAAGCGGACTAAAGCTGCCCAAGGAAGGGTGCCTGGCTTTATCAACATTTTTGCACGACTGAGTAGCCTTGGGAATAATCAGGCCAAGGTAGCGTGGGCTTGTTTGAGTACTAAGGAAGCCAGAACCTTGTCCGTCCTCGGACAGAGACTATTTAGCTCTTTTGTCTCGAGGACATTACATCTACGAAGGGCTCATCCAAACGGCAGCTGCACGGAAGTCCAAGGTCAAGGTAAAAAAAAAAAAGCGCAGACAAACAGGGTCGTAATCAGGGTCTAGACGGGCAAGAATGAACTTCATACTAGAGGATGCATGCAAACTTGCAGTTATTTAGAGACCCTCACTCTAAGATGTTTGCTGTGTGTGTGAGGGGGGCAGAAGTCAAAACAATCCCGTGGCTTTTTATTTAAGCAACAGGAATAGGAATGTAGGAAATTCCCGACCTATTTAAAATGATGGAAAGGCTTGAGGAAAATATTTTGTCTTTTAATTATAAGAATCAGAATATTTTGTTTTTGGTTCAATTGACTTATTTTCACTCAGCAAAAATTCCGCATTATAATCCAAATGATTTAAGGCTTACGTGACCCTGCAGGATAAATCAAAGAGGCAACAGTGCAGGTTGTGAAAGTTAGAATCCAATACTAATACTAATACTACCTAATCATTTTATGTTGGACCAACAATAAAGTACATGTTAACGCCTTTTGACAAAAAAATATATCTGAGACTGAAATATGGATCATTTTAACATTTTAAAAATACATATTTTTGGCATAAAACAACTGGATAAAATATGGTAGAATTTTACATGCGGGAATAAGTTTCAATTATGCAGTATTATTGGTATTGTTGCGTAAACTAACTTGTAGTCTACATTTACAGCTCACTTGCAAAAAAAAAAAAAGATTTGCCGATATTTTCTAAATATTTAGGCGTTTAAAAAGTGCAAAGCCCAAAGACACACGCAGCTGAATCTTGACGCAACAACACAATACTTCAAGATATTTCTCAACACACCCTGCTAGAAATAACTAAAAGTAAATCCAAAAACTTTTGTTTTGAGCGTGATTTTGTTAACTTTGTTTTGAGTCTGCTTCATCAACATGGATAGCTTCACATGTGGATTAAATTTGTGCATTTTTTGTTTTTTATACTATGCAAACCTATAATACTCGTGTTTTTAAATAAATCATTTGCAATCAAGCCAACTAAAATTAAGAAGATAAGCTTTTTCACCCATAATCTATTACTATTTTTTATCTATTTATCTAGATAGATAGATCGATAGATAGATAGATAGATAGATAGATAGATAGATAGATAGATAGATAGATAGATAGATAGATAGATAGATAGATAGATAGATAGATAGATAGATAGATAGATAGATAGATAGATAGATAGATAGATAGATAGATAGACAGATAGACTTATATTACAGATTCAGGGCGGATTATGACAAACCCTTAATATACTCTCATTTTTATTTAGCTATCTTAAATTGGGAGTAGGTTATTTATTCAAAAACCTCAGTATTAATAGGTGGTCTAACATTGAAAAACAGGAAATGTTTCCTATCTACCTATCTATCTATCTATCTATCTATCTATCTATCTATCTATCTATCTATCTATCTATCTATCTATCTATCTATCTATCTATCTATCTATCTATCTATCTATCTATCTATCTATCTATCTATCTATCTATCTATCTATCTATCTATCTATCTATCTATCTATCTATCTATCTATCTATCTATCTATCTATCTATCTATCTATCTATAAAGTGTAAAAGAGGCGAGACAGAGCAGTTTGAAAGGGAAAGTATTTGGCTTTGTTAATTTGTTTTTAGTCAAAATAGGTCATATAGCCCTACGTACAGCCACGGGCAAGAGGAATAACAGTAGATAAACATTTGTCGTGTTGTTGTCCGTACATTTAGCCAAATACCCAAAATCAAATTTAGTTCTGGTATTGCTTGGTTAAACGCTAAATCCATTACCATGTGGAGACACTTAAATAACGAGTCTTTCATCACAGTCTAAACATTTCAACAGTAGCATAGCAAGACAACGACTGCTGTGTCAGTTTTGATGAAATTGAAATGCCTTAAAGGTAGCGACTGGTGGGTGGTCCCTTCTTTGCGTTATAACGCGTGAAATAATCCCCCTGGATGCGCGGAATATTCCCGCGTCGCTTCGGTTTGACTTATTTAAAGAACTGTCAACATCAACAACTATCAATATCTTGACAAGTAGACGTGATGCTGTAAATATCTCCACCACCACACATCATGTCGTAGCAGTCAAGCATTGTCAGAGCGGGGAGAGTCGTGTTAATGCAGAGCTTCGTGGGGGGAGGGTGAAGATCTGACCTCGCATAGCTGCTGCCTACCTGCAGCTTCCTGCAGGAGCATGACTGCCAGCGGAGATCATACTACTGTAAGCAAAGTCCTCCCTTACATCAACACATTACAGGAAAAAAAAACGGTTTTTCATTTTGGGGGACGTCGATTAAATCCCACTTCGATCACTACAACATTTCACATCTCTTACTTCGAAATCACACCGAGATGCAGCAAACAGGAGAAAAAGTGAAATTATCCCATTTGTCAGCTTGTTTAGTTATTTCGTTGAGACGTAGGAGAAATATTTTTTGTAGAGCAAATTAATCTAACCTGGTAATTAAAAAAAAAAGAAGTAAGGATTCTGGAGATGGGAACATGTTCCGAACTATTGCGACCATCTTTGAAACCATTAAGTGACTGAACGAATTGGACGAAACCAAGTGTGATGGTGACGCATACATGACTTAAAGTCTGGCGTGTGAAATATTAAAAAATTAAAACAGCATATCAACTGGAGGTTTATCAACTCAGAACGGCTTTAAATATTGGTTATCGTCCAAAGCTATTCCCACTAACATTGTTGGCCACGAGTTATTATGGTTCTGTTAAAATAATCCTTACCCGGGCCCTGTAGTATAAGAAATATCCAGACAGACAAAATAAAATGTAGCAGCGTGAGTAAATCATTCGGGTATATTTTGTTCCCCATTCCCAATTCGCTATCAGGGTTCATAGATATCTGGGTGTCACATTTCTCATATTCTGTTCTGTCATATCTACGACGGCATTTCCACGTGCAGGACGAAATGAAGCCCGGAGTGAAACCCTCTTCTCTAACAGATCACAGCACTGCAAGCTGCTGTCATGACTGCCAAGCAAACAGAGACTGGAATTAGTGAAATGACCATTACTGAACTGTCCAGAGTCCAGTTTAGGCTACAAGATATCTTCGGGGAGAAAACCCGCTGTTCCCTCAGCTCACTTAACGAAACTTAGATGTGAAGTCCTAAGAGAATCAACAAAGGCAGAATATATACGTGAAAGAAGACCCTTTAGGGATTTACAGTGAAACAATATCCTTTACAGGGGAATGGTTTCTTTATGATAATAATGTATTAATCCCTGATAATACCAGGAATGTACAGAACCGGGACTAAAAAATGCTGGAAAAGTAAGACCAATGACCAAAACTACTATATTAGCAAATGGTGTCGGAATGAACTGGTTTGAAGTCGATTCTCCAGAACAGGTAGAAAGGAAGAGGATGGTTATGAGTGAACACAGAATAAGGCCGAGCGAAGCCGCGCCCAGAGAAGTGACAGCAGGCGGCCGGACCGGCGCTTCAGCCCGGACGGACCAAGTACATCCCAGGATTTACAGCATGAGGTGCACTTATTATGCTGCACTTAAAGTGTAGGAGCTTCAGCCTTTCCTGTGGATTCTTTAACTCAATTTAAGAGTCATCTCTCATCGCCTTTTCTGCGAGGAATTGCGAGGAAAAACCCACGAATTAAATGAGAAAGAAACCCAAACTAACACTGCAAACTAATTATTAACTCCTCGGCGGGCAAATCCTCAATCATCTGCAGAATGTTCTAGAACATAGACTTCAGGGCCACGAGGATATACGGAAATAAACACCTGGGATATTTCAACGGGTGGTGATTACTATTTATAAACGGCGATAATACAAACATAAAATATTATGTGATTAATTTTGCGTCTTAATATTGGAAATGCGAGGCGCAAAAAGATTATGCGCATCTTTTACATGGGATGAATATAGTTAATAAAGACTATGATTTTAACACTGGGTTTAGCTGAATTCTTCTAAACATACAATCATGTTAATAGGATATCCCTCACTGTTATTGTAATCTTGTTTTATTATAATGTGAATTATCAACGAATTTTCTAGATTTTAATATGAGCTCTACTTTTGTTTTGGTTCATTCCTGTCTCAAGTCATTCCTGCAGAGGACAATTGTTCATTTCCTGTTGCAGTCCAGAGGGTAATCCGGTGAGACAGCAGACCAAATAAATCCACAGTTGGACGCGTCGTGTCCGAAGTCCAAGTTCAAGTTAAGAGAGGCGGTCGCTCTATCCGTCCAGACTGCATAACAAAAGACACACTCGTTCACCATTAATAATCTCTCTCCTCTTTTCGAAGAATAGCACCGCGCTAAGGCTTTTGGCCATATTTCAGACCCGTGCTACCATGACTGTGCGAGTGTTTGATGCATTCTAGGATGTTTTGTGATTGTAGATCAGCTATATAATTGATAAGAACTTTTCTTTCAAAAAAAATAAGAAGGTAGGAAAAGACTAATTTCTTGAAGGCTTGATGTGTATAAACAACTGCTTGATTAGATTTCTAAAAGTGATGAAAACTTGATCTGCATTTTCGAAAAGTAGTTTGGTTTTGCAGCGCGGGAGGAAACGGAACCGCCTGGAAATGAAAGACTATCAAAATAATCTTCAACTGGAGCTCCCTAAATCTCAAATCTTACCTTATTGCCCGACATTCATTCCACTTTTAGTTATGTAAAAGTTTGTATGGCAGCCTGCAGGATTGGACCTATATACATGGTTTATTGAAAATGTGACAAGATGTAAATTCTGATGGCATACTGCGTAAATATTTGCCAGATAAACAGGAAAATGCATTTTGTTTAAAACAAATAGATTTTTGCCAATATTATTAAAACACATTCTGAGCAGAATTTATAATAGAAAAAGAAATCAGTATTAAAATGTGATATAATGTGAAAATTGATGAACTTGCGTTCAAGTCAAACACTGCAGATGTAACGAATACTTGCACAATCCTCTTTATAATTGCATTAATTGGGGAGGAAAAAGTAAATCTTTAAATAACTTCACTTCATTTGAAATATGTAGAACACAAATACATATAAACATTTAACCTACGTCATCCAAAAAGGCTATAAGGATTGGAAATGGAGAATAACTTGACCATAATGAACACACACACATATACCCTAGATTTGCTGTATGTTAAATACTAAACCGAGCATATTTAATGTAGGTGAATGTTCTATTTAGATGATCCACCGTCGTCAGCCCATCCCCTTGTTTTAAGGCACCAATTAAAAGTCCGATAAATACAGAAAGCCATTTTAACAACTTCCTCTTCCATAATGCTGCAGGAATAGTGACTGGATGACGAGCCTGGAGTCAAGCTTGGCTTTGGTTGGATAGATGGATTGAAACTTTATTAATCCCCCCAAAAAAGGGAAATTTAGTCGTTGCAACAGCTTCAAGATTCAGGTATTCTAAAAGTGATTAAAATGAAGACATACTATATAATAGGACCTCAAATGAAGACATGAGGCGAAAGATGTCTGCACCTGCTGGGTGATAGTTAACTGGATTGGATGGAGGAATTATTTAAAATAAATCGTAGTCAGGAAGCCAGACTAACATGAGACAGAATAACGAATACACATCCAACAGTCTATTGATCCAAACTGCCTCGGTTTACTCTGCTAAGAGATTATCACGGCGTTTAAAGAATCATCACAGAGACAGCAGGATCAGACAGACACGCAGTATCGTCCAAGAAGTGTATCTAATACATTAGAAGCACGTGACTAAAGGAACGACAGTAAATAAGTTCAACATTTAGAGGCGAGGTTTAGAGAGGCTACAGTTTTGTGGCATGTGAGACTTCTTCTTCTGATTATTAAAAACTGACCGAGGAACCACTGATAGCATATCTGAATCCAATCAAAGTGCGTAAACGTTACTGGCGTCTTTCACTTGAAAGCAATTGAAACATATGCGCAATTGGATTTTTCCAAGTGCACCTCCCTGCAAACATATGTGGGGCTTGCGCAAGTATTGGCGCAAGCCTTTACTGGTGCATGAGTAACCATATGTCAACTTCAGTCTTCATGTCAATGCACTCAGTGTCCTTTTCATTTCAAACCTTCCCTGCAAGTTTATCATCAGAAAAGAACTTACATGGCGCAATGGAAACATCTAGGGAGGTTCGGTCTGTAAGAAAAAGACAACCAAGTCGGCCCAGTTCATTTTTAAGCAAAGAACACTTACAGCATCGATTGAGAGCCAACAGATTATCATGATGAAATATACTAAATAAATGTCAACTCTTCGTGCGTGAGAGGATGGCGTTTTAACGGTAAGCATTCGCAGTGTATGTAATGTCCCCAGCGGGTTTAAACCAGAACCCTCTATTGCACGTCTATTGGAATCTATTGGAATTAAATGTTTTTATCTTCCAAAAAGTTCTTAATTGTCGTTAAATCGATATACATCCGCAAATATTTTCGACATCCCTTATTTCTAATTTGAAACACCCTGCAGGTTTCTTTGGTCTGTGTTATATATAAATATATTTATATATGTGTGTGTGTGTGAGTGTGTGTGTGTGTGTGTGTGTGTGTGTGCTATATACTTTGGAGGGAAAAGGAGCGCTGAAACCAAAGGTAGATTTGGAGAACCAAAGTGAGATGATGGAGGACTTTGGACTATCCTCTGCTGCCTGAACGAACAGTTCAGTTCATTCTGTTCACTATTTATTTTTTGCACCCAAATGGATAGGTGGAAAATAATTGGTCTAGGTTCTCTTGAACCAATGTATCACAAACATTATGAAGATGGGCAAGACAAAGTTCAAGTTCAAAGGCGCAAGGCCCAGACAGAGGTGGGTGCTCTCGAGGGCGGACACCCCTCACCTCTCTCACCTCGCTCGTAAACCAGATCGAGCACAGTAGCCGTTTACATAAACGGGCTGCAGATTCGATCCTATACTACTCATACTACTAATAAACTCAATCCTAGTGCCAAAAAAAGGGACGAAACCCTCTCAGAATATATTAAAGTTGGCGGTGGAGAGTGTGTGCAATATTGCGGAATGATTTGGGATTTGCGTAAATTCTGGTTCCGTTTTGCGTTTCCTTTAAATCGCGGCCAAATGAAGCAACAAAACATGGATTATCTCATTTCAATTGAAATTCAACAGAGTAATATTTATTATTCAATATCATTCTGAAAGGTGTAATTTAGTGGCGCATCATGTCGAATTGGGACTAAAGTATAATCTCCTCATTATTATTCATTTATTTCTTCTAAACAACATAACAAGCAGATCGATGTCTACCAAAGACACACAATCAACTGATTAATATGTTTACAGTATAAACATGAATGAAAAAATGCAATTTATCTCAAATCCAACCTAGATCCCAAAGATTGTGTCCACTTCTGGACC
Organism: Lophius americanus; assembly: GCA_037951165.1. Lineage (NCBI taxonomy): Eukaryota > Metazoa > Chordata > Actinopteri > Lophiiformes > Lophiidae > Lophius > Lophius americanus. The sequence goes on from JBBDHG010000001.1 coordinate 7,802,783, forward strand.
GTTTCTACGTTTTTTTGTGCTGTGTTCTTAAAAGCGGTGTTTTTCCTCCGTTAACCATTCATCAAACACATAAACACAGCCCAAACAAGGGGAAATTGCAGCACTTTTGTAAACATAGTCAGGAGTAATAGGAAAACAGAAAAAAACCATTATTTTACTTGATGAGAAATTCTCACGGTATGTTCCAAACTCAGTCCCCTAAAATGTCACTGCATAGGGCTTCAAAGCTCTGATTAATTTGGTATTTATGTGCATAATTACCGATTGAAGGGGCTGTAAAATAATTCGCTTCGGTAAGATATTAAATGCATGGGAGGCTTTTACATGTATAGTTGTATGGAAATAATTTCGAGACTAAGATACACGCTATACAAATGAACGTGCGGCGTCAGGCCTTCACTACTTTCACCCCGAGGAGTGAGCATGCAGAATAGATTAGAATAGAATAACATAAAACAACAACAACCAATTACTAATGTATAATCAGTGCAGGTAAAATCGAAAGGAACACACAAATGGTTGATTCAAAAACGTTTATTTCAATTTGGAATGATACAAATAAAAAATAATCAAAACGTTATAATCTCATTATTCAGTCCCCAAATTATATTTACCCCATTTCAAATAATGTAAAAATAAGAACTGTTCTGGAATTAATCAAAAGAATATGATTGTAAGGACAAAAGTTCTGAGAATCAAAGATTCTAACAGTGTTTTTAATAATTTATTTTGTATTTTGCTATCAGGGATTTTCCACATCATTCCAAAGAAGGTTTGATGGATGTTAATCTGGGCAGATATTTGTTGTGAACTGCTTGCAAACAGAGTGTTCTTGGCAGGACAAGCTGTTCTCTAATATTTTTGGATTTCTGCAGCAAACAACCAAAATGAGAGCAGCTGCAAAATTGTATGCAATGGTCATGCAATTTCTATTAAGGCAGTAAAGTCCCTTAAATATTACTATTCTAAGGACAATATGAGCACTGTCTCACATTAGTAGAGAGAGGATAACACCGTTCAAATAAACCATCTATATTTTTCATATAATTAATTCTGGTGGCTCAAATCATATGCAAATGATTTGTTGAACCTGCATTGTGTAATCCTGAAAAAAGTCCCCAAATTCCAACTATTTTTTGCTCAAGTTACAAAAAAAGAAAATACCATTCAGCCTGGTAGAATTATAAAATATGGCGAGCTGGTATAAAAGGAGTTATTACAAGCAAGTCAATGTAAAGTAAAAATCTAAAGTGGTCTTGCATGCAATTAAATGATGCTCCTTTGAGATTACAGATTGAATGGAGTGCGCTCCAAAAACCATTGTGTAGGCAGAATTAAACTGGAGCCAGATGTGGCCCACAAGCGACTCAATGGACATCACTGTTGTAAATAAATTAGGAAATACTGCAGGACACTAGATTAACCACAATGACTTCAAAACTTCATAAAAATGCGGAAAACTTGATATTAGGAAGCCGAGATAACAATTTTCTATACGAAAAGCTATAGCTTTGCTGCAACATTTTTTCAAGCTGCATCATATTTTTCTGAAGCGCTTAACCTAAATGTATGTTATATACCGAAAGGGTCTAGAAACACTCTTTTAAGCTCTGTCTTCCATTTTTAACTCACAGTAATTGGCAAATGTATGCAGATTCATATTGAATATGACCAAATAATGCAATGTAATGTAAATATAAAGTCTTCTCTGAGTACATTTGTCTCTCAGGTAATCATTATCCCGATTTTCCTTCAACCAGTGTGGAATTGTTGGTGATTGTACTGTTCATTTTGCAAGGATTCAACAAGGATTCAACAATATTACACAGGATTTAATTCCGTTAATGCCCTTGCTGCTTCCATACAAAAGAAAAAGGTAGTTTTGCGCAGCAGGCCTAATCTATTATTTGTGTCTTTGAGGTTTAAGAAGAAATAAGGTGCGTGCCTCGGAAAAACCTTAACATCGTGGTGCCTTATGGTAAATGTTGCAGTAGTTTGTGTGTGAGAAGTGATGGTAGTGAGCTTCCAAGGTTAAGCAGCAATTGACTGGTATTATACAAAAATATATATATATAATGTTTGCCTGGTATTTTTGTATGTTTTGTATATGTGGAATGTGTATATGTTTGATCTTTGTAGTATAATAGAACATAAAATACAGTCTTGCTTTGATATTGCTTGCTTTACCCATATTTTCTACAAATAGCAATTTTTTATTATTCAGAGTTTATATAACTCAAATATGTAACCAATATTTGTCTGTTGACTTTATAGCTTGGGAGAAAAGAAAATATTCTTGTACAATAATTAATTGAAGGCCACTGCATTCCACTTCATTTATTTTATGAATGGCCCATTCATTTGTCATGTTGCACAACCATTATGTACAACGCATAAGGAGAGCACAAGTAACAATTTAGAAAGACAACATATAAAATCATATATTCTCATCGTCATCTTTTAAGGAGCACGATCACATGGACTCCACTCTACAGTTTCACGGAGAGTGATGCATGGCCCGTGGCAGGCAGGGTTTTTTTCTGTTTATTTATGAACAACTAGTCAACTGAGTGAGGAAATCACTTTTTACAACTTGATCCCATACTGCTTCGGGGTAGCTTTTCCAAAAATGGATTAAGTCTGGGAAAAAGTAATCTCACATGATGGATGGAAGGGAAGGGAGACTCCTGATGGAACATTTTTAATAAAAAGTCACAATTTCATGGACATTGAGACTGCTTCTCTCTGCATCTGCACGATTTACTCAAGACAAGGTGTCCAACAGACGACGTCTTACATCGGAGAGGCGCACAGAAAAAATCCTGGATAACATTTTTTCCATTCCTTTATTTCCATTTTTTAAGTACATTTGAGTCTTGAAAACAGATTATTGATCACGTTATAAATGTTTTAAATGCATTAACATGAGTTGTGAAAACAGGGCACCCTCTTTAAACACAGTAGGCGTTGCCTCTGTTGGCCAGGTTATCAAAATCAATCTTCTAAACATGTTAAACCCTTTTTCTTCATTGAAATGTGAACGAAAATGGAAAGACATCGTCTGATTTCAATGTGATAAACTGCCACATGAGTTTCAGGGTCCGTCTGTTCATTTCAATCAATTTTCATGGTGGTGGATCTATGTATACATACCATGAAAATAATTTTATATATCTACATTTGGAGAAAAAATGTGCTTTTAGTTTATGAAAGTTCCATTTCACTTGACAGATGACATCAAACGTTTGAGTACTGAGTGTCCAGCTGAGCCAGCCTTGCTGACAACAACTTCCAAGTGTCTGCAGCCACTTTTACATCCATTTTATGACTAGAAGGCAAATAAATCCTGACTGGGTTCTCTTTTCTGTTCTTTTGGTTCTCCTTTCCATCAGACAAAGTTGAAAACGAGCTTGAAAGCCAACTGTCTTTGCCGCTGATGTCCTGGGAAATGTCAAGGTCAACACTTTGATAGGCAGCAGATTGATAAAAGGTAAACTTAAAGGCATTTCAACTGAAGCCCGAAAACAATAATTCCACAACAAATTTATTGTTAGATTGAAGACATTGAAATCACAATTGTAGAAGTACAGAAAACAATTAGCATATTGAAGGAGTGCATAGTGGTTAATATTTAATTTCAGTTTCTGATTAATCTGGGTTTTTAATTAAATCAACAGTACACTTCTACTAGAGAACAGATGTAAAGACAAAGAAATGAATATAAAACTCCTAATATCACCAATCAACATGTTGGTGGTAAAGAAAAATACATGGCTTAGTTACACTAAGATGAGAGAGTAACTACTGCAGCTCATGGAATAGTGCATAACATAAATCGAAATTAGTGGTGACATCTTGGCACTGGATTGAAAAGTATAAAAGAGTATGAAAGAGGTTAGTAAATGTTACCAAATAGCGGTGAAAGACACATCATGTGTTGTTACCTGCTAGTTGTTATGTGCAGAGGACCTGGAGGCTATTCAAACACATGGCACCCCAGCTGCCCGTTACTGGCGTGGGCCTTAAGCAACGAGAGCAGCAGCTAAGAAACACAATCAAACAAAAATGTCAGGAGAACACGTTCACTATGTATGTCTCTTTGAGAATTGGAAACATAATAACATAGGGACACAATATAAACTACAAGAAATGGTTGGTTTGCACAATTAACATGCAAAGAAAAGAGACAACCTTGACAACTGGTGCAAAATATTAAACTGAAACTGATTTTTATAGATTTTAACACCAAAGAACAATGGAACTAAATAAACTTCATATGACTTGGCACTCTGCAAAATGCATAAAACACCACAAATGGCTTCGCCCCAAAAGAAATACCATATAAATACCAGCAAATCTGGAGGATCTTATTAAGAGGGAATGGAAGCTCCTCTTATGCGCTCACTCAGTGTAGCACACTTAAACACAGTGGTATGGCACGACCACGTGTATTTTGACTGTGCTGTCACAGCAGGCATTGCCGTCTTAAAGTTGTAGTTTTGCTAGGCAGCAGAACTGAGTCCTGAAGACAAAGCCAAGAACTGAGCTGGTTCAAAAAGTAAAAAAAAAAAGAGGGAAGCGTCGCTCCATTTGGCTTTCTGTGTTTCTGTAGCTCCTCTCTGAATGGTGATGGTTCTTGTTTTTCCTTTCACTCCTGGATAGCTGTGCTGACATTTTCATATTAAAAGGGGGATACATTTTATTTAAATAATATATATAACAAATTGATTGACACAGAATTCTGAAAAAAGCTTTCATAGTTCTCAATACAAGAACCCTTACTGAGTGTCAACACCCTCATTATTCAAGCAGCACCACAATCGCGGTCACATTTGTGATTTTAAGTGAAATGCAGTCAAATTTGGTACATGAATTACCCTTCTCGGTGAATTGTAACAACTTTACTCACTCATTTGCCCCATTATCATCAGTTCAAAATCCCAGTTGGTGCAATACTCTTAATGTATTAAATTTGCCTCATCCTCAGCTGTACATTGTGTTTAACTCTAACTGTCAGCATTCTACCACACTAAACTAATAGCCGTTCAATGGTAAACTTTTAATCTCCTAAACACTTGCATATTTTCATGTTTTTCATTAATGTAGCACAAAAAAACATGCTTTTGTGACCATTATTATTATTATTATTGCTACCAGAGGCCGTGCCTTCAATCCCAGGAGGCCAAATGCTTGAAAGTTTGGTGCTTGTGCTGGTGACGAATATTGCATTGAACAGCTTTTTTCATTATGTAATTAAAAGGGACTGCTGGGCTTATGTAGACGTATACACTTCACTGATTATCAATCTGGTTAATTCATTTGTGATTCAACATCTATTTTTACTGTGTAGTGGTCTAAAGATTCCCACTGACAAAGAGGGCTTTGTCAGCTTGTCATATGGGCATTTTATTTGGGCATGTACCCAATAAAACTTTTTCAAATTTTTGAGAGGATTTAGATAATTCTTTCCCTACTTTTTGAATCTTACAATGTAAGGATTTTTTGGGCGGGCTGTTTTTGTAAATAATGCATAAATTACTGCATAGATAACAAATGGAATTTGATCAATGGGTGGGATATGAGGCAAGATAGCTTTAAATTTTGTATGGATCCAGGATTTTTTTTTTTTTTTTTAACTTTCTTAAATGCAGCAAGAACACTGAGGGCAGCCAATTCAATGGTACACACATTCTTGCAGTTGGGACTTGGCAGAAGTTCGCACTCTACTGTGTACTTTTGTGGTTCCATCTAGTCATTTAAAATTTTTGTGGTGCTAGTTCACAGAAAAAATAATTTCCATTTCTTAATTAAATGGTATAGCAGCAGACTAATCCCTGCCCAAAGCAACTGGTATAAACATAAACGTGCAAAGTATTTGTTTGATAGGAAAAAGAATATATATATATATATATATATATATATATATATATATATATATTGATTTGGATACATTTTGTACATTTCCATCTTTACTTTCTTTGTTCATTTAATAATGTTAGTATTTAATAATATCAACATAATATTATTATATTATATAAAAATATTAATATGTTAACATATCAATATTAATATTGATATTAGTTCATTATTCATATTAATATATATTAATAATATTAATATATTTATTTAATTATATTGTGTAATTTAAAATCAATTTTCTGCATTTAATGGTTTAGGATAAAACTAATGTTATAGTGACGTAATAAATTGATAATTTATTTATCGTCCTTGAATTCTAGATTTGATGTCCACTCCCTCAGCCAGTCAGATGGTTCAGATTGTGTGTTGGACCGATAAGGTGATAATTTTTTCTGAAAACACCAGAGTTTGTGTTTTAATAGAGTTCTATGTTCAGAAGACAACGCTGTGAAAGCAATACTCATGATCAGGGAATATGCAAAAGCAATTAACAAGACATTAATATTCAAATACTTCAAAAATCGGTTCATTATTTGAGACATTTCAGGGTAAAATGCTAAACAGTGGCTGGTTCCAATGATCAGAGAAAACTATCATTTGGATTTCACTACAGGATCAGTTATTTTCAATTTTCTAACATTCATTCATCATCATCAACCGCTTCTCCTGTTCATGGTCGCGGGGAGCTGGAGCCTATCCCAGCTGACATTGAGCGTAGAGGCGGGGTACACCCAGTGTGAGTCGATTCATTTTCTAACTTTGCAAAGAAAATCAATCAAGAAAGAATAGTCACAAAATGACTTAATACAATAATATACTACTAGTTGCATCCCTATTTACAAAACACATTATTATGATTATTGTATAACCATAAAGTTGCACACAGAGCAAATTATCCAACATTTGTTGGATAATAGTTTTTATTTAAGGTGTGTGCTGGAACATTATCTATTTATTTTCATTCCATCTATTGAGAATCGCCTTGGTCTGAAACACTCCGTGTTAGCTCAATCCCTCTTCATGGCCCCTCCTGGGAAGCCCAGTCTGCTCTTATTGGTCCATCACACAGCTGGGTCAGCACTGCTCACTGGGTTTTTTGTGCTTCGCTGGTGTTTCCAGTTTCCAGTCAGCTGCTTTTCTACACTGAATATCACCACAAAGACTCCATCTAAACCAAAAACTTGATGACACATTAGAGAAGTATTCTGAGTGTTATATTAGCCCAGGCATAAATACCCATCAGGTTAATAACATTAGACCATTGGAACGGTTTTTGTATGATCTGAGTGAGCTAGTTGGTGGATTGTAATTAAAGTTGAACAAACCCAAGCAAACCATCTCATACAGTTTGCCCATTTCCTGGTATTTAACAGCTTAAATGCTATTTTGGGGCAAGTCTATAAAGTAAATTTACATACAACAGCAGCCGGCATACATCTGTGAGGATCTTAGAGCGAAAAGGCTTTTATGAAACGACAAAGCAAACAAAATTCTCCACTATATATTTCGACATTGGTCCATGCCCAAAAACCATTGCGAACCAAGATACATTAGCCAAGCAATATGCTAACTTCAAGTTCGGTAACTTAACCTAAGAGAGAGAGAGAGACAGAGAGGGAAATTGTGTGTGTGTGTGTGTGTGTGTGTGTGTGTGTGTGTGTGTGTGTGTGTGTGTGTTTGTGTGTGTGTGTGTGTGTGTGTGTGTGTGTGTGTGTGTGCAGTCAAACACAGGCTATAGCACACAGGCACACTGGCTATGTGCAGTATATATCCATAATATTTTAAGGCCATGCATTTAAAACATATTATATTATTTATTTTCTATGAACACAAAAGTATTAAGCAAAGTCTATATGCTAAAAAAATAAAATTTACTTTGTATGTTCAGCAAATATAAAGGTATGAGCAAGAAGGTTGTTTGATATTTAATCTGGTTTAATTTCCTCTTTAAATGAACGGTTACTTTGAAGCTGGGTGATTTTTGCAAATAGACACGGTTGATATATGCAGATTCATTCAGCCTTTCAGCTGTTCTCTTTTCAAACACCTCGGCTCGGTGGAGATATTTCAATAGCAACTGAGGTAGGAGGGCACCAATCCTCTTTAAGAAAGTCTGACTGATAGAAAAAGTGTAAGTCCAAGCAGAAGAAGTCTCTGAGTAACTTGAATGAAACAAACGGAGCTAGAAGTGAACAGGAGCAAATCTGTTCCACTTAATTCACAACAATATATGCTGAACGACGAGCTGAAGCTGACCCGATGCACAAACCAATGACCTAAAGCATCATGTGAGCACATATCTGATGACAGAAGACTGAGATACTGTGCTGCTCTCCGAGGTGCTGATCCTTGTTCTTCTTCACTTTGTGTGGGTTTTACCGAATCTTACTGATGGGAAAATCAAGACTAAATAATAGTACAAATCTGGCTGTAGCATTTTGTGTTTTCATATATTTAAGTCAGAATAATCTGTAAGAGGCTCAAACAGAGGTTGTGTAGCATTGGCAAAAACAAGGCTATTTGTGAAATAATGTGAGTAAAGCCGTCTTCAGTGTAAGACAACAGGAAATGGTAGTGAGGACCTTACACTGAGTGCTGCCATGTCCTATTTGCCCTGTGATATATTCTTATACACTGACCTGAACAAGCTCAACCCACGGATCACCACACAGGGCCACAGGTTGTGGAATGACCAGTGAATCACACAGACGGACGGGCTGCCAGCGATCACGGTGAGTGTGTCCGTGTGGCGCAACCACACAGGATTTCGTCTCACATGAGAACATAAATTGGCAAATTTTTGCTTGGCAGTAACTTGTGCTCCCTTAAGAATATTACAGGGATTTAAGGCAAACACTCGGCCGATTCAGCTCTCATTCTTTTTTTTTCTTCTTCTTTTTTTCAAATAGAAAAAAGAAAATGAATATGAATTTATATGAACCTTGCAGTCCGTTGCAAACTCATTTAGTGGAGCGGTCCACAATGTCCATTCACTGTAGGGACAGCTCAACCACAATCCCATCATATAAAGTTAATCCAACGATTTTTGACATCCTCATATGGTCAGAGTAGATGTGGCTTTTGTTCCGGTTGTGTCAGCCAACTGTAAGGAAATGAATACCCTTACCTAGGTGCCTTTTCAAAACCTTGTCTATGGAGAAAGTATGGAACAGAAGGCTGGACATGTAAGGATGGGCAATGAGACCCGTTAATAAATCAGCTCCAGCACATAACTCATCATTGCTGTAGCATTGATAAGCTCCTCAAAAAAACATTGCTGTTATCAGCATTTAGAGTGCAGTGAAAAATATTTGACCCCCTGCTGGTGTTCTTACATTGTAGTGTGTATCTTATAAACTGTTCAGTCTTAAAAACAACTTTTTTCATAAAACAAAGACAACCTGAGGAAAAATACAAGTCAAATCATCACTTAATTAGACCTTTTTTCAGAATTTGGTTTGTGGGTTTGTATCACCCGGAGAAAACAATGCCGAAATAAAAAAGAAATTCCAGAAGCCTGGCAGAAGAAGGTAATTGCTATACATCAGTCTTGGAAAAGTTGCAAAGCTATTTCTAAGGCTCTATGGATCAAAAATGAGACGCATGATTAACAATGGAAAAGACTCGGAACAATACCGAATTTCCAAAGAAAATAAGTTGGAAGCTCACTCGGGACGTTGAAAAAAATCCAAAGAAAACATCCAAGGAACTGCTGGCGTCCTTCACCTCAATGAAAGTCAGCGCTCTTGATTCAACCATCAAAAGTCACTGAGCCAAAGAGGCATCTATGGGCCAGTGGCTAGGCAAAAGCCCCCGCTGACCCAGTAAAACATTAAGGCTATTTGGAACTTTGCCACTACTTACATGGATGACCCTGAGAGTCTTTGGGAGAGTATTCTATGGATATGATGATGAGCCCAAAGTTGAGACATTTGGAATACAAGGATCCTGCTCCACATAGTGTAAATCAAACAGCTGCTTCAGGCTCAACACAACTTTCCATATGAAAAGAAGAGTGCTCCAAAATTCGACCACAGCAATGACAGAGACTGATCTCCACAGGAAGTCATGAAAAAGGTCCAAACCTCTGACCATCAGAGACCAAGACACCTAACTGAAGAACTTGAAAAAACATTTGTCAGCCCTTCACTACAGTGGAACTCAGTTGGTTTTAGAATGCAAACCAAAAAATTAGCATGACATAAGATGCTAACTCATTAACTTGTTAGGTGTCCTCCTCGAAACCTTAAAGGTGGAATATTATACTCTTTTTACACAAGTTAAATACATTTCCCAGTTATTTTAATTACAAGCCTATGACAACCATTGATTGCAACAACAAGAACAACAACAAAAACCTTCTCACCACGCCCTCCTATTCCTGGAAGAGGTGAGCCAGCCCGAGTACAGAGCGTGAATCCATGAATAAGCTTAGGCATGGACATTGATTGCATCAAAGGAAAATAATATCACCATTAGGTGTCGTTGATCCGTACAAGTTTGATTCTGAGTCTGACCCAAAATATCAGAAGGATCTCAAGGAGGATAAAGAACCCTGGACACAGCTGGATGTTTCTACTTTGTTTGTTGTCAGCCTAGTCATTTTACATCTATTTCTGTGTTTATCTGTGTGATTGTACGTCGTCTATATCTGCATGTTGCATGCGTGCTGTGTAATGTAATACTACTGAGACAGATAGATTACTTATTGTCATTGCATATTGCTACACAACAAAATTTTGTTTTGGCATGAAATCCATGAAACTTAATGTAATGAAATGAAATTTGAATAAACAAGTACAGATAAAAACAAGATGAAATAAATAAATATGAGTCAAAAGAGCATCAATATAAAGTGCATTAACATTAGAAGCTCAGAAGGTTCAGTGCCAATAATACAGACAGTAAAGTCACAGAGTCATTGGGAAGCAGCAGTGGGGGTTAACAGCAGCCTAAGACTACCGTGGAAGAAGAGATGCACCGATGGATTATATTATATAGTATATATATATATATATATATATATATACGTACTCTCTCTCTCTCTATCTCTCTCTCTCTCCTCCTATGCATCTTTACTGTTGGTGCAGGCAATTGGATCATTGATTGGCTTAATTCTTGAGGACATTAAAATACCAGATATTGAATGGACCGTCAGTAGAAGCTGAAAGTCACATGATTTTTGATGTAGTGCATCTACTCACAAACCCAAGTATGTAAGTAGAAAAACTGAAAGAAGAAAAATCTTCCTAAAATGTCTTCTTTAAGGATAAAGAGCTTGTCCAGCAAAGCATGCATTAAAGGAAAGGGCTTGTTTAACCATGGACAAGTTTATAGATGTTATAAGTCTAAAGGATGTAGGAGTTCAACATCAGGGCTAGATCCAGATTCTCGTTGTAACAACAGTGTCTCTTTACCTCAATACCTGTACAGACAATATTTTCTTTCGCTTTCTAACATGACCGCTGCATGACTGCAATAGCAAGGCTGGCCACATTACTCTCAAGGCTGCCGAAGATTCCCTCACATGAGTTCTGCAGCCCCTGAACCAAATTAAGCCAAGTTACCCAATATATATATATATTAATAGGGTTCTTAAATTTGTCACATCCTTCTTTACTTTATTTTTCGACATAAAAAATATAATTATAAAATATGAATATCAAGATAAGCAGTATTGTAATTGATAAAATCCAAAAACCCATCGCTGTTGAAAAAATTAACATGTAACATGTTCAAGAAAACTGGAGATACACCAACGCGAATACATATGGATGCTCATATGGATTTTAATTTTCTTTTTTTAATGATATCAGGAGTGCTATAACCCATGCATTGTTTGAGTGAAGGCTGGAGTGAAGGCACATATTTTGATATCTACATTTTCCATGTTTGTCAGTGTTTGTTATTTCCTTTTGGAAATTAAAACAAAATCTGTCACAGGACCCTAACAAAACTCCACATTAACATATCCTCATACAAACTGAACAAAATCCTCACTTTCACAAGTGTCCTGCCTCAGTTGATCACAGGCTGTTGTATCTAATTATACAGGGAAGGTGAGAGCTGCTCTGTTGAACCAATACTTTGTAATTGCATTGGGAGGGCTATAAAGTGTCAGAGCCCTGTAAACAGACAATCAGAGAGCGAGTCATGGTCTGTTGCTTCTGCAGGCATCAATCACGAAAGGAATGTATATGAAAAACTGCCAGGCATTTGACCTAATTGATTGGTCCATTTTGTTTGGTACTGAATAGCACTACCTAAATAAACTTTTAATAAATGCACCATACATGCACAAGTATCTGTGTGCACACATGGACCAAAAAATTGACCAACAAAAAAGAGATTAAATGCTATCATGAAATTCAGAGGGAATTGTAATGTAATCTTTCCATTTTTTGCATTTCCCTTACCTCCTGCCCCGCATTTACAAATGTTATAATTATAGAAAGCAATATTCTGCCCATCCTGTAATGAGAGGACGGCTTGTCAAGAGTGTACCCCGCCTCTTACCCGAAGTCACTGGGATAGGCCCTAGGAATGTGATATCACTATGTCATCAAATTAAGAGACAATTTTATTCATTATTTTCACCTAGAAATAGCTAATTTTTGGAACTGAAGAGCTTTTGAATAGTTTTCGGTAATTTCTAAACCATATATTGTATTAATATAAATTAAAATTAGAGTGAGAATGGCAATGTCTGTGTTTGTTCAGGCCACCACTTAAACCCGGAGTTAAGGGTCTTAACAGGTATTAATTAAGTGATCACCAAACCTATGATGAAAAACATGCCAAAGAAATGACATTTAAGAAGAAGATGCCTTTAATTGTCACATACATTCATACACGTAGGACGGCTGCTCTACCCACTGAGCTACAGCCGCCCCATTAGCATCCAAGTCAGCAGTACTTTGTTTTGTGTTTTTATTGACCATTATTAGCAAGCTATCCCATAAATTTGGAGTTGTACAGGATATGTATGAGAGCAACATGATGGCGGTCAGGTTTGCGGTAGGAGTGACGGATGGCTTTCAAGATGATGTGGGACTTCACCAAGGATCATTCTGACCGCCGTCTTGTTTTCTGTGGTGATGGACAGGCTGACCAATGAGGTGAGACAGGAATCTCAATGGACTATGATGTTCACGGATTACTTTGTGATCGAAAGTGAGAGCAGGGAGCAGGTGGAAGAAAATCTGGAGAGGTGGAGGTATTCGCTGGAGAGAGGACGAGCGAAGGTCAGTCGCAGCAAGACAGAATACATGTGTGTGAATGAAAGGGAGGCAGGTGGAAAAGTGAGGATGCAGGTAGTAGAATAACGTGCAGGAGCTTAACTACTTGGGATCAACTGTTCAGAGCAAAGGAGGGAGTGTGGAAAAGAGGTGGAGTAGTGGGTGCAGGCAGGGTGGAGCAGGTGGAGAAACGTGTCAATAGTTATCTGTGACAGAAGAGTAGCAGCAAGAGTGAAGGGAAAGGTTTAAGAAAATGGTAGTGAGAGCAAATTTGCTGTGTGGTTTAGAGAAGTGCCTCTGACCAAAAGACAGGAGGCAGAGGTGGAGGGGGCAGTGGTGAAGATCTTAAGATTTTGCTCATAGCACTAATATGCCTCACAGGTCGGCTAGCATGGCTGCAGTTTTATTCTATTGAAGGAGGAAACTTATTGTCATTTTAAACACATGACCATTGGACAATGATCCCCGTGATCATTTCAGTTCTTTCAGTTCCTTTCTGTTCTCCTCCTTCAGCTGGGTTTAATTCATGATGTCTCATACCGGTTCTTTACAGTGTTGACACAAAAAGCAAGTGCTCCAAAATGTAATATTCATTTGGAATTTTTTATCTTAATTTGGAGGAACATTTTAACAAGTAATCCAGGTAGGTTGAAGCCAAAAAATGCCATCACGGAAATGCCATTTCCATTCAGGGATGTTACTTGGTCTGCAACAATAGTTAGGTAGGAGCAACGTGTCAAGAGTATCATCCATGTGAATGGCAGGACCCAAGGTTTCCCATCCAAACATTGACTTAACCATCACACTCCCTCCCCCAGCTTCCCTCTACCCATAGTGCATGCCGGTGCAAGGTTTCTCTTCCCCAGGTTAGCAACCGTCTACATGATGTAAAAGAAAACATGATTAATGATTGATGAGACCAGGCCCCTTCCTTCCGTTCTATTGGGGTCTAGTTCTGATGCTAACATGTCCAATGTAGGTCAGCAGGGTTGTCTGCGGCTACGCAATCCTTTACACAGCAAACTGTGATGCATGTGTGTTCTGACACCTTCACTATATTAGAACAAGCTTTAATTATATTATATATATTATATATACTTTGGGTTCCCATGACACTGTTGCTGGTTCAGCTGCTGTGTTTTCTTAGATCACATTTGGTAGGTACCAACCACTGTAGTTTTGAAGATTATGTGACCCAGTAGTTTGACTATAACAATGTGGCCCTTGTCAAAGTCTCTTAGATCCTTACCCATGCCCATTTTTCTTGCTCCCAAGACATCACACCTAATGAAATAATCAATGTTATTCACAGATAGTGCCTATAATGTGGTGGCTGATGGCAATTGATCCAATGCTACGACTAAAAGCAAATAAAGAAACTGAACGAAAAACATTTTGAACCCATTTCTCTCTGGGATAGCTGTTAGATAGTTTAAGGCTTTTTACGGGGAAAAAAATTCGCCACATATAAGAAACACCTTAGGAACATGCAATCATGTTTCTAAGGGAAACATGATTGCATGTCTTCTGGCCACTGCTTTTGTTTTTCCTTTCTGAATAATCAGATCAGATTTTAAATCTATCTCTGCATTACGAATGGAGGAAGAGATCCCCAATACAAACACAGAATTATAAAATATCCCTCACTTTCTGGGAGTGTTTTACCTACTGGATGGTTTTCCCCCAGATTTTATAAAGAAAATGTCAACTAAAGGGCAGAGTTTCTTCTCATCTACAGGCGTTTTTCAACAAATGTGGGCAGATGGACCTGTATTTGGAAAATGCAGTGACAGAGCTGATAATGGAATACCACATGTGTTTAAGTGTGTGTTCCCATTTCAAATTAGGTGTGACAAATCTATTACACAAAGCTTAGACTCCAGTTTTGGCTACATTATGAGTATTTATAGACATTTCACGAGCCATAGCTATTCACAGGTTTTTCATCACATCGTAACTCAAAAATAAAGGTCTTCTTTACTAGACCTTTTACAATCAGTAAACTGTTTTTCTAATCTTGTTTAAAAGTCACTTGCTGTCAGTTTTTGTATAAAGAACTTGTATAAGGGTTATAAATTCATGAATCAGATTTACTCTTAACTTCCAGTGGGAGGTTGTCGGCTTATTTTTGATTGAATTTGGAGTAGGTCTCTAAAGTCATCTAAAAATACATAGTCACTTTGTGGTGCATCACTCTTGACTGTCACTGCAATGCTTATAGAAAGTTAGAAACCACTTACAATGATTTTACAAGCTCTTTAATTCTCTTCTTCTATGCAGTTCCCCCTCAACTTCCCCGGTTTTTCCATTTCTGCATGAGCACACATTCATTTCTGGAGCCTTAAACTATCCCTGGGCCCTAGTGGCATATGCACAGACACAAGCTTATGTATGTGACATTGTAATAACGAAGGAAAAGTGTTCTTAATCAGAGCGCACAACCTTTTGCTTTGTTGAGTGAATTTCAAACTTCAGAAGCAGATCCGTTATATTGGACTTCTGACTGAAAATATACTTCTCTGCAACCTGGACTCACCAAGAATTTTCCCGCCTGCTTGATTTTCCATATGAATCATTCAAAAAATAAATTTCCTTTTCTCCATTTGAAAGAGTTTAGCTCAATGTTCCATTACTGTAGTGAGTTTCCAATATTATGTACTGATGTCACTACATTACGTCAACACCTTCCATATCTCCACCATGACCTCAATACAACATAGAATAGACTACAATAGACTACAATAGACTACAATAGCATAGAATAGAATAGAATAGAATAGAAGAGAAGAGAAGAGAAGAGAAGAGAAGAGAAGAGAAGAGAAGAGAAGAGAAGAGAAGAGAAGAGAAGAGAAGAGAAGAGAAGAGAAGAGAAGAGAAGAGAAGAGAAAAGAAGAGAAGAGAATAGAATAGAATAGAATAAAGATAACTTTATTAATCCCCACTTGGAAATTTTGGCAGCTCTAAGGTTGGTAAAATGACGACAGAAAAAAATAAAGACATATAAACATGTGTATATCCATACATACATAAATAGACATACATTAAATAAAGATAAATGAGTTATAAATGTTATAAATATGGCGAAAGAGTCCAAACTCCAGGAAACAGTCCAAACTCCAGGGAGAAACACATATAAATGAAAATAGTCCAGTGCAGTTTGGCAGTTTTGCAATTGATGGACATGAAAACAGTTTTTTACCCTTTAATTGAAGAAAAATAAATCTTCTATCATTTATCAGTGATTATCCTCTCTGGGACTCATTCATCACAGAATCCACGCTGGAATCACAGCCCCTGTTTGAAAATGTATGACTTATTGTGTCATGTCATGATGTCATGATGGCTTTGGTGGGTCTGTTGACCTCAAGCAAATATATCTGAATATCTGTTGGTCTTTGTTGTGTGTGTGTTTGTGATTCTATTTATCTTAATTATTTTTCCACATGCCAAGCTCTGCTTCTGTACTGACATCTGGGCGTTTATAGTGTTGGCAAGGGCTGGCTGCTGGCAAAGGCTTAGCATACTTTGAGCTGCGCTTTACAGGACTAGGCAGGGGTTTGTGTAAATTGAGATACTCCAACTCTGATTTAATCTAAATACTGAAACAAGCCTAATGTTTCCCAATCGGGACAGGCCTAGTTGTGCCAACAACAATACAATTTATTTTGCGAAGATAATTTGTTTGAAGTAAAGGTCGGGCAATGGTGAATTTATTAAAGGCAGCGGGTAGCAGTGGTGTACTGGTCAAATAAAACTGATTCTGTCAGACATATAAGCATCCTGTTAACAAAAAGGGCCCATCTGTTTAGGGAAAGAGACTGGCAAAGTGGATGTAACCTTATTTCTTTCTTTTCTGTGTATTTTTTCACTGCTTCATGTTAGAGTGGTGTTTGTGAACTTGCCTATGTGGGGAGGCCACAAGGTAAAGATGTAAAAAATACACGATACTCTGCATACTACTAGAACCTCAAATTTGACTTAATTTGCTCACCAAGGACAAAGTTATATCCTTTCAATGCTCTTAGATATGAAACATGAATCCCATTTGCATTGCATTACTTTTTGATGTTACAATAACTGGAAAATTGCATCTTTTTCAATTAAACAAAGCGAGTTTCATTACATTAATAATCTATCATTTTATTCATCACATGGTACACAGTACATAAGTGTAGTACAACGTTGCAAAATTTATCTCTGCATTTATCCCATCCCTGATTGATGCCTCCGTGGTGCTGAGGTTTCAGTGTCTTTCTCAAGGACCCATGGCTTGTTGTGTAAGGGACTGGGCTTGAGCCCTGGTCCACTGGTTGAGGGACAACTTCTCTGTTCACTGAGCTAAAGTAGCCTCTTATCTAATTAAATGAATTAAAGTAATCTAAAATTAAAATTAAATATTAATTAGTTAAATATTGAGTTAATATAATTAAATATTCAAGTATTTTGGGATTACATCTTTATGTTTAATAAAATTTGACATAACTATGCGTTTAAAATTTCAACATGGGTATCTCCTACAGGGAACATAATTGTGTTCAGTAAAAGAAACATGGACAGTGTTTGCATTAAATTACTTTCTGCTGTTTAATTGCATTAGAAGGTTCTTGGCTTACATAATTGCACTTAGTAAATTCAAAATGATTGTGTTTAGTACATGCAATCATCATCCTCATGTTCAGTAAGTGAAACATTACTTTAAACGCTTGTTAAATTGTTCATAACATATCCCTATAATGTGGCATATTTTCTACTTTTGTGTGACTTGTTGACACACTAATAATTCATACTTTATTTATCCCAAGGGAAATTCAGTTCTCTGCATCTGACTCATTCCTGAGGGAGCAGCTCCTGTTAAGCGCCCGGGGAGCAAATTGGTTTCAGGGTCTTGCTCAAGGACCCTACAAAATGTAGACTACCTGGGGATCGAACCGGCTACTTTGAAATCCTCTGTTTGGGAGTCAGCAGCTGTACCGACTGAGCTACAGCTGTAAGTTAAGTCTATGTCATGTTTTATGTCTTAGATTGAATGCACTTTTAAGAATTTAGTCTGCCAGTTATAAAGACAGACACAGTTAGAGTCACGTTTACAGTTACTGCTAAGAGTAACTAGTGTTAACCTCAGGCTAAAGCAGTAATAATGTCAAATTACAATCAACAACCTTATCATGCCCATAATTTATGAACAAATCTGTCTTATATAAAGTTAATCTTCATCTTCAAAAATAGACAGTACTCAGAAAGTGCATACTGCTGCCAAGGCTGTTCAATTTTGATCCGGAACACCGCCAATAAAATCTAATGGATTGTTCCTCAAACCATAACCTACATCTCCAAAAATATGTCTTCAATACATGGTACATTCATTACCTTTGAATTAATGTTGCTGTCAGACAGACAGAGAGACACATGTCAGAAAGATAATAACCTCCTTGGCAGTAATTATGTAAAACACACACCAAGCTTACCTTGACTTTATATATGGAGCCTCCTTATTGGTGGACGCCACAAAGTCATCAGCCGCAATCCAAGCCAAAGTGATATGGTGTATTCCTGGAGACGTGTGTGGCTGACTTTGTTTCACTCGCAGGGTTAGCGTTGGATATTCGTTTCGACTCACAGATTCAGACTATGTGGATATAGTCATAGAAATCCAGTGCAGCTGAGTCCAATGTACCTGCAACAATTAGCATCCATTAAAATGTATTGTAGGATTATATGGTAGAGTTGATCATTTGACTCATTTATGAGATCCAGGTGTGCATACTATGTTTTCTATCTTACAATAATTGAAAAGTAGTCCTTTGTATTTTGCTGTATTTTAATGCACATGTAGAAAAGCAAGCTCCTAAACATTTTAGGACGGAGGGAAAAAAATAGTGAATTTACAGTAATGTTTTTTTGATACCTCTCTAATATAGTTCGAACAAGAAAAATCTACAACTGTTTCAAACAGAGGCAAATTTCCCATGGAGGAGGTGTGTTACACTTTACAAGTATTGCTTTTACTGCTTCCGGCTTCTGTATTTCATCCAATTGAGGATATACATAAATGTTGGATCCACACCATTATTTTTGATATACACAAGTCCAAAAATGTTGCCAACGTGTTGTGCACTGTTTTCTGGTTAAATATAAAGTCACTGTTAACGGAAGAGTCTACTCTTTGGTGTCAATCACTTTTCCGTCCGCACAACTATATAATATACCGATAAATCTATTTATAGCTACACATAACATTTGACTGTAAATATGTCTTGGCAACACACAAATAAATTGGGCATTGCAGTTGAGCACCATATGCAGCTAATTAAAGACCCCCTTTTTTTATGTGTTTTAACAAGAAAGTGAGGGAGGAGTGGAGAAAAGGAAGGTGGGGGCCAAACATGTAATCTTTTGGAGTACTTTTACTTATCACTACTTACATGCAAAAAGAAAGAAAATCATCATCACTATTAGCCTGAAGTCATATTTCACAGCTCTGAATACAAAAAGCTAACTGAGATAATTGTCTATGCGGATAATGTTTCAGAGTTACCCTGAGCACATTCCAAATCTTTTTCCACCTCAATTAGAACATTTTGTTCTTGTGTGTAATCACTGGTACTGGCAGGAAAACTGCTGTGCTTATGAAATGCAGCCAAACATTCCATGAGTGCACCAGTTTGGGATAAGGTAGCTCTATTTAGCCGATTAGCTCCAGGGTACTCTTATTTCTATAACATCAAACCTGTCAAATACTAATATATTCTAACTTTTAGACTTCTTCTTTGGTGGCTGATTGAGTCGTCCTCGGTGTTGAAACAAAAGACTTAAGAGGGAGCAATAAATCAATACAGACTTTGTTTCCCCTGGGCTATTCAGCCACTTGGGGTGTAAAACGCTCAAAGGGAATGAGCACTTGAAAGTCTGGAGCTGCGGACAGATTCTGCCCAGCAATTATCCTGTCTGCGTGCCTCCTAAACACTGCATACCAAATATGTTAGGGCCTCCAAAGCAACAGTCCCAGTTATGGAGACACAGATGCTAATGACACCATATTTTCGGAGCTGCACAGACAGAGGGCCTCTGGCCATTGCCTCTAAAACACATGCCACACAGCCTGCACCACCCACACCACACAGACATGTTATTGATGACCAGTGATGGCGCGTCCCTTCACTTGAGTCATGGTTGGACGCCATAGGCAACAGAGAAATGAATACAACTTGTCTAGGTAAGGCAACTTACTCAGAACTTTCTTCAATGTCCTGCACATGTCTTGTTCTTGACGATGGATATCATGTGATTCCTTCATACACAGACTTATTTTCTCTTAGTTGAGTTACCTAAGACTTTGTCTTTCATTTTTGGGCTGCCCAATAAGGAGGAGACTGAGGAGCACCTGTCACATGGATTGATGTGTCCAGCTGGTGAGCAGAAGCAGCAGCAAAGTACATTAAATCGAATGGTCAAAATGAGAGGGGTGTGGTTGGGGTCCGGGCAGAATGTTTGAAGGTAATAGGAAGATGAGGTAAGATGGAGGGTTGGAAGAGAGGGAGGGAGGGATCATAGTGGGAGAAGGTGACAGGAAGTGACTTTATCTTGGATACCTTCAAGGTGACTAAGTATGACCGAACATTCCCAAGAGGGGTGGAGAGAGAGAAAGAGAGGGATAGAAAATTTCTAGGTGCAAAAGCTATTTGCAGATGTCCATATACGCAGTAAATCACTTTGAGGACCCAAGGGTGCGCAAATGCTTTTTGACTGAATCTGTCTCCCAGCCCAGCGGCTCCACAATGACTAAAACATTAACAGGAGTGTTCAGAGTAGCGGCAGCAGCCCACCCATCCCCCACTAGTGCCTGCACAATCCCAGGACTGTGCAAACATAAAGCCAAACCAAAATGGCCACCATTCAGATGTTGTGCAAATGCATGTTTTGTTCGAAACCAAGAGAATGCTCGACTGGAGAATAGGTTTGTGCACAAACTATCTATTTGGCCGCAAGTCCCTATTCCCATGAGTCATAAAGTTGCTCCTGGTATTTGTGTGGAGAGGTCTGTGTGTCGAGTTACAGGTGTTCTTTTTAACACGTTTGCTTGAGAAAAAAAAAGGTTTATGACTTTTCTTCTATGGCATGCTGAGGAAACAGAAGTGACATTGGGCTCGAAAACATGTTTAAACTTAGGATGTAATCACCTTTATAGGACAACAACTCGAGAACACAAACAGAATGTTCAGAATGTTCCATACCTCTGAAAACACCCACTGAGCAAAAGCAGCAAATCTTTAATCACATACGTGATGAGGAGGAGGTTACAAATTACACCAGACAAATATCAATATTAAATTTGATTATGTTGTCTTTTATAAATATATGACTATTTGTATTATTATTATGTTTATTATCATCATCATTATTATTATTATCATCATTATATTATCATTATTATTATTATTATAATAATTATTGTCATTATTATTATTGTCATTATTATTATTGTCATTATTATTATTGTCATTATTATTATTGTCATTATTATTATTATCATAAATATCAGAAGCTGGTTCAGAAACTTCTCCATTAGTGCTATGGATTGGTTCTTTATTTTACTTGAGTACATTTAGAATAATGATTAAAAAAAAAGTTTGCTGAGTGTTCAACAAGAGATGTTTAGCGCAGCGCTATTATTCAAATGGGCAATAATATTAATGCGACCATTTCTTATTGCTCATAAATGGGCCGAGGAGTGAAATGAGAAGTAGTGAAATAAATGAAATTCTTGCAACACTTTTATGAGCACAAAATTAAATATCCACATTTGAATTCATTCAACTGTAACTGGCAAGCTTACTTTAAAGACTGAATAAATGCTCTTCTGATGTATGCTTTTTAAACTTTTTGAATACCCTTACATTAATCTGTTACAGTCCTAACATCACATTTTTTCAGACATTGCCCTGTAGGTAACACCTTCAATCCATTCCTCCATGCCTTCCTTTTGACTCCTTTGACCTTCAAATGGAAAATGAATATTTTTATGCAAATGATAATGAAGATAACATTTAAAGGGGACATAATCGCTGTGCCTTTGATAACATAACTATATCCACATGATACAAAAACACTTAACAGCGCTAATATCAACATAATTCTTACAGCATTACACATTTGATTAATTTTTGTATTTTCTGATATAAGCAAATGAAGACCAATATTGCTGTAAAGGGAAAAATGGAGACTAGCACAGGCAGGACTGTCTGTGGCTGTACTGTTATGAATTGTGTGGTTGACTGCCCCCTGGCAGATAGAGCTCTCACTGCACTAACATTTCATCAGACATAAAAACCACTCCCTACAATGGAATATACCAGAAAAACAGCCCAGTGTCTGTCAGATTTGTCATATTCAGCACCATTTAAAGTCACCGTTTGAAGTTAATGTCAATAAGAGTTCTTCCAACTGTATGATGTTAGAGGAAGGATGCAACAACGCACATCATCTAAAACTCCTGGTAGATTGGAACGCCTACAGAATTGTAATAACACATTTGGAAAGTACTTGACTACATCAATAGACCCTAGCACACTGTCTTTTAATAACCATACACCAAATCTAAATGCAATCTGGAGAAAAGAAATCAAGATAATAGATGAATTATTCCCTTGTCTTTGGCATTGACTATAAACTATTAAGGTGGGATCAGAGTGTTTGATTTTCATGCAGATTTTGAATCAGTGCTTGAGAGCCAAAGGCTACATAACGACTAAAACATGCATACATGTGAACAGAGACCTGTTTTAATCTGAACAGAGAACATCTGTGTGTTAACTGTACATGACTTTAGTTTTAAACAGCAGCACCGGTAGATGCTAATCATTTGAAGTGGAGAAAAACACAACCAACAGGTAATAAACTGTCGTGCTGTCCCTCCAAATATGTGACTGCTCACCCTCACCAGCTCAGGTGGAGAAGCATAAACGTGCTGTACTATATACTATATACTGAATAGTATAGTTTGACAGTATGTCTTTGCGCCAGGCCATTTTACAGAAAGCCTGTATGATCAGCGGTACACTAGCTGTTATCCAGTAAGGTTAGATGTGTTTTTAACTACCCTGTCACAAACACATGCTGTGTGACTGAACTGCAGAGTAGCACACCAAAACTGCTGCGGGGGAAGAATACTGCATTACAGTACCTCAGTTTGACTAAGGGTGGCAGCAAAGCCCCTGACACAAGTCTCTGCTGACTGTGACTCTGACAAACATCATCTTCACATCCATACACAAACCAGAAACACAGAGCACCAACTTTTTTGAACAAAGCCAGTGCTTTGGCAGTCCTGTCTTAATATTGTAGCATCATAAACTGATCAGAGTTACAACTGTTGGTGGTATAAGATAAAAAAGATAGCCCACTCCGTCGTTGCTATATTTTAAATATAGAAAAATAAAGCGTTGTCACTTTTCATTTTTGAGGACAGCATTGTGATCAGTAAAAATGTCCCCTGATGAACGGACAGAGATTAGAATACACAAGAAAGGCCACCCCGGATGAACACGCATCATCCATTTTGCAGTGCTTAAGGTCTACTGAGTGCAGTATGACATCACTCCACCAGGATCACTGGGCCAGAATCAGAGCCGGCAAGGCTATTCAAATTAATTAACAAATGACCTTAGATTAAAGGGGGAGTCACAGATCAGACAATGAAGGCATTTATCAAGTCAATAGACAAGGGTACTTTCACATAACAACATTATCTCGCCTCTGCGCCCACACAACCTACTGACTCAAATTATATGATACAAGCAATATAAAAATAGCAACAGCATGCAGAGTAATTTATTTTCAACTACAGCCATTTCAATTAATATCCTTGTTCTAAGATGCAGGTTGGCAAAAAGACAGCTCTCTTTGTTTCCCTATCTTGGGAGACAGATTCACCAATTAAGAAGCAACCAGAAATCCCTTTCACAGTCTGACAAAGTGTGAAATAAGCTGCAGCCCAGATGACATTTTATTTTATCTCAAGAACAGACTGTATCTGTGCTATCTCACAGAAACAAGTCAATCTTGTGGTTTGCTAATACAGTCCCATGGACAGGGGATAAATCCCTGGTAGACAACAAAAAGTGGATCAATAAAGAAGGCATGTAAACAAACCACATTGGAAATGAAGCTGAGATGGATGGAGGGTAGGGTAAAGCGGGTGCCCAGTCGTGCTTCAAATAAAGCACATGGCCAGGGACTGAAAGAAGAATAAAACCCAAGAAAGCCAGGGGGACCATCAGGGTGAGGAGCAGTAGAAGTGAAAATGAGGAGAGGGAAATGCAGAACCATGAAGGAGAGAAAGAAAGCATGTGAGATGGAAATGGGGGAAGTGAAAAAATGAGGGAGAGAAAAAAAGGTAGTACAGAAGTGATTTATGCTAGTTGTATAATTTTCTACAATGCGGCTCCTACCCTTACTCCCCTACGGCTCTCAATTCCTCCTCAATATCTAACCCTCCCGCCAGGGTGTGCTCCTCTTCACTGTCACACCAAGGAACAGTCCCAGGCCACACCAGCGAGTGATTAAGATTCTGCCGTGATGCGACTGCAGCACTTCGCAAATGGAAGACTGGACATAATTTCCCTAAAATGCTGTTTTTTATCACCTATTTCCCCTTCATCAGCTTGCCGCACACGATTGATAGCTGATGGCACCTCTGACAACTTAACATTTTTATGGCTAGATTTATGGGCTATCTGCTCCTCTCCCTTTACAGCCCAAACTCTGTAAAAATGCTTATTTCTCAGATAAGGAGAGGGAGGGTATGTGTCTATGTGTAAGGAATGGTATCACACCCAGCTAAATGTATGTATGAGAGCACAGGGCCCACCTCACTGCATTGCAGTCAAGATCAGTACTGAGCTTCCAGGACCTTATAATGACTAACATTACGTCTGCATAACACTGTGGATCCAGTCATGTCTTTCGTTTCTTAGATTGCACATGAATCAATTGTCATAAGTTCTTTAATGGCAAAGATATCCACTTAAAGTACTTCTTTATGGATACAATTTGAGCATTCAGAGACTCTTCGCATATCTTCAGATTAAGGCAAATCAGGCATAATTTAATTAATTGTTCTTTTTTCACAAAGCAAAACAGAAGCATTGTAAAGGATCAACAATAAATCACCCTCACTACATCACACACGCTTATCGGAGAAGCTGTTACACTTTACTCATGTATAAACTTGTTGATTATGTGAAAAAAAAACGGTAAATATAGCTAGAGAACTCATTTTCATTCCCAGGTGAAGACAAGTTTAGCCATTGCAGTGAAGTTGCATTGATGGCAAAGAACACCTGAGTCCAAACTGCCTTGTTGAGTGTTTGTGAGCATGTGTTTGCACATGTTGATGCAAGTGAGACGTTTTCAGCACACTGGGGGGCTGTTGGTCTTACTGGGCTGCAGTGGAAGTGTGGCTACTGCAGGTTCCCCTCCCACATGTCTCAGATTTACAACCAGTACAGGCTCCCAGTTAGCCTTTTCCTCTCCTCCACTGATGAGCCTGGCAGATCCCAGACAGACGCCCTGGGGGACTGGAGTGTGACAGAGATTGGGGGAGGGGAGCAACAAGGGGGAGAGAGTTATAAGAAGAGTAGAGAGGAGAACGAAAGAGAGAGAGAGGGAGAGAGAGAGAGAGATCCCATCTGATGAGATCAGTGATTCATATACACCCAGTAGGACACACCCTGGAATGGAGTTATACCAAACATGTTTTAACTCGGCTGAGCCATAATTTATGAGCGTTACCAAGGCTATAAGGACTACCTTTAGGAGAGGGGCCCCAGAAATCCTCCCTGCATGTTGTTAGATGCAATCCATACAGGACAAGGGGATTAATATCAAGGCTACTGTGTGTTCACCTTTAGTGGAAAAGACCATTCTGGTTAAGTAAGAAAAAAACAGCACAGTCCATGAGGTCATATTCCATATTGACTTTCGGGTTGATCTAAATTTTCAAAAAATGTTCCCTTGGTACTGTTTCTGCATCTGAGGGTGTCAATTAAAAGATACGTTAAAAAAGATCTGTAGGATGAAGTGCTTACAGATCAAAAAAAACAGAACAATAATTTTACACCGCATCAATCTGCCAAAACATTAAAACCACCTGCCCACTATTGTGTAGGCCACCAAAACAGTTCTGTGATGATCTGTGTGTTCTGACACATTCTTATCCAAACAAGCATGGCTTTTTTCAGCTTGTGTGATCAGACAACTCAGCCTAGCCTTCATTCCCCACAAGCATTAACAAGCTTTCAGCAACCAAGACCCTGTTGCCAATTCAACAACTGTCCTTCCTTTGACCAATTTTAGTAGGTATTCATCACTGCAGTCACCCAAGAAGACCCACAGTTTAGATATACTCTGACCCAGTCATTTAGCATTCACAATATGGTCCTTATAAAAGCTGCTCAGATCCTTACGGTTCCAACAAATCAACTGCCAGAACAAAATGTTCCCTTGCTGCCTGCTATAGCCCACCCACTGACAGGTGTAATGGTAACAAGACAATCAATGTTGTTCTGATTTCACTTGTCACTAGTTTTAAGTTATGGCTAACCAGTGTATTTGGTGAATCACATTGTTCCTCGCCAGCAACAAGAATTGAATCATTAAAAGTACAATCTTTGTTTTTAATGTTCTTCTAATTATGACACTTTTTAAATCCAAGAGACAACATTATCCCTCAGAGAAAAAAAAGTCAACATAACCTAAGGATGAATACTGCCTGAATGTTGCACACTGTTGTCTCACACAGCTGCCGGAACTTAGAGTCTTGAAAGATGTATTTATCTAATTGCTTCAGATGCTGTTGTTCTGCGTTTTCTCTATTTGTTTATTTTGGCTTCTGTACACGTTTATTTCTTGAAATAGTCATTGATTATTTAGATCTTTAGATAAGATCAAATAAAGATTGTGTGCAAGTAGTACTGAACAAATAACTAAAAATAACCTGAGATCCAAAAAATAGAATTTCTTACAGATATAATCTTGCTCATAGAAGGAAAAAGAAAAGGTTGCACTAACAAAGAACAACCCGTACAAGTAGATTGATCTCAGTTTCACCAATATGTAAGGTTTTTATTCCAACTCCTGCTAACATTTCAGCTATGGTGCCTTCATTTGACTAAGGGGAAGATAATCTCGCTCATACTACCCAGTAAACTGTCACAAAAAAGATACTGCCGTGTTCAGTCATGTGCCTCTTAGCTGGTTTTCACTCAAAACAAAGGTGCATGCAAAGCAGCACATGCAGCAGCAGTCTGCCCAAAGCACCGACAGGGCCTGCCCAAAGCTTGAGCACGGTACTCACAGCTTTCATTTTCCCTGTTGGCATTAAGTCAAATGAGACAAAGGAGCTGTTCGGAGATTTGATATACATCCAGTGAGGTTACCTCTATCTGATGTTAAGTAAATTACAACTATTGGTAGTGTGGAGGGTAATATCCCCTTGTGTTAAGAACCATCATCCATAGTGATTATGGAGCTACCCAGTGTAGTGAGTCCAGTCACCATAAATTAATCAATCACATATTCTGAGTCACTTAGACTCACTTGGAATAACAGAGGAAGCAGGGAGAGGATCTACCAAAAAAGATAACACCATATTGATAATTTAGGTTCATCGTGTCGTGAAAAAAGGCTTATAAAATAATAAAACAAAGTCAAAGTTTGACATTTGATATGATAACCCAATTATACATGTATTAATCCAATATTTTAGATAGATAGATAGATAGATAGATAGATAGATAGATAGATAGATAGATAGATAGATAGATAGATAGATAGATAGATAGATAGATAGATAGATAGATAGATAGATAGATAGATAGATAGATAGATAGATAGATAGATAGATAGATAGATAGATAGATAGATAGATAGATAGATTACCTACAATGTTTCAAATACATTTAGAGCTATATCTGTATTGTCCTCGTTTAAATATTCTGTAGAAGCGAGGCAGCGTTATTGCAGGAGACCAGAGGATGATGATGACTGACAGAGGCCGTTACAACCTTACTCAGCAACTGGGAGGTTCTCTATGAGGTTAGTGCACTGAGGATTTTCATTGCCTTCCCTTACACAGGCACCAGACTGTTGACATTATGATCGGGAAATTCTGGGTGAATGCCAAGTATTGAAACAAATATAGACCTATCAGGTGACCTCAATGCAGTAGCAGAGTCGTCATCATCTAAATACAATTTAAGAGATGCTTATTATTAAATAATGTAAAACATGTTCTCTTCTAATAAGACACAAACTGGATTATCAGTTGAAAAATTGTCTCTCTGTGATTAAGCAATCGCTTTGCAAGTACAGGCAGCCCAGTCTCAATAAATCACTTCAAACATACATGGCATTTGATTAGAACCTATTAGCAATGAGCAACAGTGTGTGTACGATGTGCATGTTGGGAGACATGCGTACTTGTTGGGAGTACATGTGTCTCATCTCACATTTTCCATGCGCTGTTCAGTAGGATGTTCCTCATTAGTGTGAATATTAATGCGACCAAAAAGGGGGAAGAGGGGAAAGAAAAATGTAAAAGGATTTTGGAAGAGCTTTTTAAAGGGCCCATTTCATCAGAATCGTTATTTTTTGCGGTTCTCAGAAGGCTCGTAACCGGCGGTCTATGAAGAGAGACATGCCGCAGTGGGGCTTAATTTAAAACCAGAAAGGTCACTGTGCTACAAAAGGTCCTCAGCTCAGCCAAAAATATAAAATGAGGAATAGAAAGAGAAAGCAGTGGGGGAGGAGGAAGTGGCCCCGAAAGAAAGCAGAATGAAAGGAAATCGGAGGATGCCGATTGGGAAGGGGCGACCAAGGCGGGATGAAACACGTTCAAGTCATTTGGAAAGACAGCGTTATGGTTGGAAGTTTAAAAAAAACGGAAAAATACTGAGGAAGGAGCAAAACTGAGAGAGGGTAATGAACTGAATTACAATGTATCTGGAGCCAAACATTGAAACAGATGCAAGAGAATTTTTGTTTACTTGAAAGCTGTTTTTGTTAGTAATTTGTTATACTGGATGACAGTTTCAGGGGAAACACTGCATCAAACACAATGAAGGTTTGCCAATCTGTCCAGCAATCTGTGTTGGTAGGGGCAATCCCTCCCCAAGCCTGAACTGAATTAAACTCCCCGCGCACTTGGTACTGGACCACGGCACTAATGGTCAGATGGGAAATTAACTTTGCCATATGCAACTTAACACAAAAAGGCATGACTGACAAAACAACATTTCCACCCAGACCAGTCAATTTATACCAGATTCTGATATTTGCTTTGAAAGAAAATTCATGTCACTTGTTTGTATTTGGGCTTTTTAACAATGAATCGCCCCCACTACCGTACATTTCACCACCTAAAATCTTAATTTTCAATTTCTTGTCTGTGCACTGAGTTTTTGACAGCACCAAATTGCATATGGCAGCAGCATGATAGCCTCTGATAAAGCCTCACGCTTTGCACAGATAACACAAGTCCGATTTTAATGTTCCTAGCACACCGAGATGCACCAAGCGCACTTGTAAAAAAGAATACCCTCCTTGCTTGTAAATGCAGTAGCCCAAAGGAAAGGAAGGAGATGGGGGTTGGGCCACCAATGTGGAGCTGAATTAAAAGGAGGAAGGAATTCCACTTGCCAAACTCCTGCAATCCATCTACTGGATCAATTTCTCTGCTCTCATATTGCAAATCTACTTCAAAAACTAATACCTAATTCCATTCACAACTGCAGTAAAGCACATCTTGTAAAAGGTCATAGCGTGACCTCGGAGTTCTCTAAATTGGGTGCTGGTTGGCCAACTTTCCTTTGAAATACTGCACAGGCTGAAATAAAAAAAGCCTAGCCTGTACGCATTCACACCACCGGTCCCAGTTTAACAAGATGTTGGTTGTTTGCAGTGTGGGAAACAGGAAACGGAATTCGACCCTAAAGTAGAGCATGTGTGGCCAGGAATGATTTTTGGGTATCAGTTATTGTGCATATGTGCTTCCAAAATGCAGCGAGCTGCCATATAGTGGAGCATCTCTCCTGCAGCCAGACAAGGGAACTGATCAGATGGACGATCAAACACTAATCATTCCCTCACGGCCCATACAGAGTAAAGCTGTCATTAATTTTGTGGAATTACATCAAATCCGAGACATTCTTTATGTGGCCCACGGCCTGTAGACAGTTATACGACAAGGACTGCTGCGCTAAGCAGATGGGGCAGCTTGGCCGTGCATACTAAATACCACCGTCCCCCATTCCTCCATCTCCACCCTCCTTCCAAGCACACTGTTCCCGCTCCCTCTGTCTTTGTTTTCTACCCTTCTAATGCCTTTCCTAGACGACATGGTCACACAGCCCTCAGTGATTACATCACTCACCACGGAGTGATAAACATTCTTTTACTCAAAAATGCCCACATTGCTTCAAATAATTCTTTTTTCTGCGGTAGAAAACAATTGCAGACTTCTATTTCTTAAACCTCCGCTCTCTCGAGACACATCACACATTAATTCGCTATGATGAGAAAATAAATCGTTTAGCGGCATAAATCTTTAATGTTTGTCTCTTGAATGTTGACAATTCTGACACTTTATTTGCCTATACACAACAGAAGGTCATAATCCCATTTGTGGTTTCCTTGGCAACTGATTACTGCTGAAGGCAAGCTACAATTTATGACTAGTGACACATACCTGCCATTCCCTTTGAATGAGACATGTGGTACGCTATATTCAGACAGACCACCTCAGGTAATAAAACTGCAGTAGTACTCAGGGGCAATACAGTTGTTTGATATTGAGAGGAATTCAAAGCCAGGCAGCTACAAAGCAACAGACGATAGGGATTACATTTGTGTGGAATAGAACTGCAAGTAAGGAATAATCAGAAAGTAGAGGATTTTTTGCAGGGGCGTTTTATGTTTTTTTAACATAGCGATCAAAATGTTCATATTAGCTCACACTTAAAGGAAATAAAGAATAATTTCATATGATGAGTTGTAATGGAGTGGGGGGTATGACAACCAGAGCAGCCATGACAGCAAACTGCCAGGTCAAGACCAAGCACTTTCATGGACAATCTGCTTTCAGTCTAGTCTCTATTACAGTGACGCCTCACATTCCTGCAGCACAGCCATCTTCTAACTAACTCAAGGCTATCTGAGGTCTGTCACTGTGCTTTCTGAAAAAGCAATGTCATAAAACACCAAAGATTACTGAAACTGGTCAAAGACAGTATAAGCATATGATTTTAGTCTTTTAAAACTGCACAAATTTACTTTCGCCGTTTTCATCGGGAAATCAGAGAGGATCTATACATCGCCCCTTAAAAATACAGTAATGTTTTTATGCAGTTAGCATCAGAGAGGCTTCAACCACTAAGAAGTGTGGTGGATTTAATAAAGAGCAACAAAGACATGGAAACAAGAAAAGATTGTTAATAATAGTCTAAATGCATTAATCTTGGCTAGTTGCTGCTACTGTGCAGAAAATCAACATTTGATTTGTATATTAACGGTCATGAACTTTGATAAAACTGTCTATTTGAAAAGCTTTTCTATATGCAAACCTTGTGTGTTTAATATTGAATTTCACTATATTTCAATGGATGTAATTATCTTCTATACAGGAGATATCTTGTCTTTCATAAAACATAATGTATTTATGTTTGTATGATTATACTAAATGTAAGATTACCTTAAATGTCT
Source organism: Lophius americanus (assembly GCA_037951165.1). Lineage (NCBI taxonomy): Eukaryota > Metazoa > Chordata > Actinopteri > Lophiiformes > Lophiidae > Lophius > Lophius americanus. The sequence goes on from JBBDHG010000001.1 coordinate 7,834,696, forward strand.
ATTCTTGAGTACAATGCTGAAGTGGGAGATACTTGCTGTTATTGTGGGTGACCAGGCCTCAAGAGAAGATGTTACAAACTTGGGTGTGAATTGGTATGGGTGGGGCTACGGAGGAAAAAAAGGAAAGGGATTGAGAACTTCCAATGAATGCTATAATAATAATTGTCTTCACTTATATGTCAAAGAGGATTCAGGGCAATTTTTGCAGCTGCAAATATTTAATATAGAATTTATCTGTGGGTGTTTCTATGATAGATATTCATTCTTTTAAAAAAGATGCAAGGCTCATTTTTATATGCACACCTACAATGGAACTTTATCTAGAGTATCAAGTCCTTATTTAGTCAAATTTTTCATTTAGTGAAAGAATTATAACACTGAACTTTTGTAATCAAAAATAAATGATTCCAAAATGCCATCTTAGTCATTTGTTATGCATTTATCTACAATTTCTACATTGTATGACACTACCTCTGCAAACGTTACACTTTGGCAAACCTATTGCAATCACCAAAATAACCTCCACATAAGGAAAAGTGTGCTTATATAACATTTTTGAGTTAATTTTAAGCTGGAAAATCTAATTTCCCCATTCTGAGAAATATTATTTCTTATCCATTTCTTTTGGACACATAGGAGCCTTGCAGTCTTACAGGTAGCTGATTTTGTGTTGTAAAGGGTTGTATAAAAGTCACTTTAACTGCATGTTATGTTGTAAACAAGTGCCTCAAAAAGGTGGATTTCAGGTGATATATAAAAATTGAGGAACAAAAACAGATGTCAAATGTCCATTGTCTTGTATCTTGTAGAGAGTACACCTTCAGCAAATTTAAAGTAATAACTTTTTTACAGTATAATTTCCAAACGCCCTATTTCAAAACAATTTGTAAACGATGCTTATGGAATAAGCTAGTCTTTGCAGTACATCCTATTTAATTATCCAACTACATAGAGAGCCACTATTCCAGCACCACTTTGCCCACACAAGCTCAGCACACTATTAATCCACTTAACGCAATTTATAGGGTCTCAACATCGACTGTCCATTGGCATAAAATAACATCAAGGATCCTTATAGTGTCTCCAACAAACTAAATTAGCCAAACTGGACTTACTAATTGAGGCGGACCAGTGTACTATGTGATTGGACCGACTTGTCAGAGCAGAGATAAATAAATATGGTATTGGAAGAACTTCAATAACTAGAATAACATATGATGTGCATTATTAAATATGGATGATGAGAGAAGATAACCATACATCTTAAATATTTGATTTATACTTAGGCCTACATGATGCATAATTTAAACTCCCTTAATTATAATTTTTAATCCAGATTTAAAGATGACTTAGCTGTAGTTGACACTCAATTACATTGCCAGCTTTAATGTGTTTCATTTAAAAATTCACAAATGCCCTTTCCATTCTTAGACAAAAAAAAATAACAATTTACTGCACTACACTATTATTAATCAACATTGATACTTTCCTCATCCTAGGGTGCTGACCACCACCTTCTTGGCCAGTCGTACAGTTTGCTGTTTTGTCGGAATAACCTTGCAAAACCTTATTGAACCAGGTTAATTGATTCAAAGTTGAGGAGATGTTTTTCAGTTAGGCTTTTGTGCCTAACTGAAACAGTGTGCCGAATCAAACAGTATATTCATTACATTATATGTCTCTCCTACTTAATGAAAACTTGCCAAATATCATATGCACAGATTATTGAATGTGAGGGTGGGACAATCTGAGGAAGCTAAAAAGCATGCACCGTGTGTTAAGGATAGCTGGGGGTACAGGCTGCATGTGAAAAGAAGAATGAAAACTGTTGGGTTTTCAAGATGGTGTACTGCCATCTGCTGTCTCGCTCAGTAATGTCATCATAACTTCACCATTCTGCACAGCACACAGTGAGATGTTAAACATCACCAGGAACTGCCATCTTAGCCACAAAATGAAATTACCATCCAAATTTGACACATGGACTGGAGTCAAACAACGTTTTTGAAGCCTGATTCTCCATAACAAATGTAGACAGATAACCAGTAGGAGAATGCAACTAAATACATTTTAAGGTAACTGTACTTTGTTTCAGAATTTTCATTTTATGCTATTTAAACATCTACCACATCACATTTTTGTTATACTTTTAATCCACTACATATCTTTTGACAGCTTTATTACTTGCTACTTTGCTGAGTTTTATAATGAATGTAAAATGTAATTATCTAGGGAGGTAATCTTTATAGATTAAGCTATGCGGCATGGCACAGCATCATGAAAAGAAGCCAAATCTGAAGCAGCATCAACATTTGTTAATGATGTCACTATCAACGCATAGTGAGCACTGTTACTTTTTATTTACTTTCATGTGAATGCTTTTTGTACTTTCAATTGGGTATAATGTTAAATACAGAGTTTCACAAGGGGATTCTCTTGGGTTACTTTTAGTAAATGTTCCTAGCACTACGTCCACCACTGCAGATAACTCACTAAAACTATGTAACTGAAGTAGACCCATGCAGCAACAAAATTAAACATAAAACCACTGCCAATGGACCAATGTCAAATGACAGGCGGACTTAAGTAATATGCCTTTTCACCATGGAAATATACCCATCCCTTTCCCTATTTGGAATGACATTGGACTCAATTATTGAAGAACATCTTTATTTCGCTAATGTCTGTTTTTTTCGGGAACTAGCTCAATAAATTTGGAAGATTGCCAAATTTCAGTCCCACATTGAATCAGCATAGTTTGATTTTTTTTTGTTGCAAGATTATAGTATTATTTGCTTTCTACACTACTGAATATAAAATAAAAAAAATACATCTCCACATTATAAATAATCACATTAAGATAAACGGGCCAACAAATTGGACTTTCATGTATGATACTATGGGTAATGATTTATGTTATATTTGTAAAAGTATTGTATGCACCCACTGTCTATTAAGTTGGAAGCAAATACATTTTAATTGTACCAATGCCCCAATGCTAAAAGGCCCATTTAAAAATTTCAGATGCATATGCTAACCCCACCAAAATTGAATTGTTGCATAGCCCATACAATGAATCTCCAAAGAATATCAAAATCTGTTCATAATGTTTGAGTTATCCTGCTAAAGGACGGACGGATAAATAAACTATCACGGCGAAACTTTACCTCCATGGTGAAATTAACTAGAAAATCATACCGAACCTGAAGTATTTTATTAGTAATTATCATTACTTCACAGAGTAAATTAACCTACACTTGCAAGGGAGATCATGCGTATTATTACTGGATAACAACAAAGCTATCACGATGAAAACAACTGAATGTTTTTCTTTGGTGCTTAAATTATGTAAGGAGCAGCGCGTGAACAAATATAAAATTGTTCTCTCATACACCCCACACCCCATGCACTCATACGTTCAGTTCCTGCTAAACGTTGTTTTGTGCATTGTGCTAACCGGATCGTCATTCTATTGGTCTATATCCTTAGCTGTACCGATCAACCAATAGTCCTCAGAATTTTCAGACTTGATGAGAAAAACAGCGTTGGCCGATGAGAATCAGCGACTATGACACTGGCTTGTTTGCTGGGAGTCTGGGTAGTGTAGTTCAATGCACACTTTCTTAGTTGTTTTTTTCGCTTTGAGAACAACAGCCCCCATAATTCCGCTGCGGAAGTCCCAGCTAGTCACGCTTGTGTTTTGGTTTGTTGTTTTTTTTTTGTTATGGTTTCGCGTTCGTGAGGAAACTGAACCCGAGGAGGAAAGCACGGCCGTATCGTCCACGCTTTGGTTGTTTTGGTACGGACTGTGACTTTCTAAGCTGGCCGAGTTAGATTACTTTTAGACGGTTTACAAAGACTTGAGGGCGATAAAGGTAAGCAGCACGTTAGAGGCGATGGCGAGATAAGAGTGCGCAGATGTCTCTTGTTAACAAAGCCTGTTATTGTCTCTTCTGATGCGCACGCGCAACATGTGAACTAATTTGACTCTGATGAATATCAAGTACTGGTACTCCTGACATGGGTGGAACTTTTATCATCATTAGGTTGCATCGAAACGCATGACACACTCTTTCCTCAACATGTGCTACAGTTGGGCCTCACAAACCCTGTGCGGTGAAATCTGAACCCTCTGACAGCTACTTTAGGGTTTCCAGCGTGTTAGACGACATATGCTCTGCAATTTTTATACCCAGAAAGTGTCTTGGTGTGTTAAAAGTCCTCATAATCATGTCTAAGTATATGCACAACCGTATACATATCACAGAAAGTGTTGACAATACCTCACACAAATTTAAATTAAAAAATCTGTTTTTCTGGAAGGAAAACATCAGCGGTGTGGAAGTCCGAAGACAGGAACTCCTTATAATACCCTGAGCCTTAAAAATATAACCACTAATCAGTAAAGTCAAAGTATCATTGATTATCTTGTAATGATGACAACTATCAGTGGGTGGGATATATTTGGCAGCAAGTGAGCATGACCTCCCAGGTAGAGTGTTCGAAACGGGGGGGGGTGTAAGTGTGAGGATCTGTACAACTTTGACCATGGCCAAATTGTGATAGCCAGTACACTAGGACAGATCATTTCTAAAATTGCATTTCTGTTTGAGTATTCTTTAATCAATGTGTCATGGGCACCCGAGGCTCATTGATACACATGGGGAGGGAAAGCTAGGCTGTGCTGTCTGATCCCACAGAGGAGCTACTGTTGCACAAATTGCTAAAAAAGTGAATGTTTTTTTCTGATAGAAAGATTGCAGATCACACAGAGTGCTTTCTGGGTGATACTGTTGTCTAAGTGGTGTGGAGGCCTGCAGACAGGATCTCTGCTTGTGCCTGCTCACACGTGAGAGTGTACAATAGTAAACAATGTTGACAATGACTGAAATAGCACTGGTGCACTGCAACATGCAATAGGTCATGTTGCTCAAAGGCCATGCTCTCAACTTAGGTTGAGTACTGGGGTTCTTTCCTTAGGTGTTGAGCCAGTCGGAGTATCTTCTTACACGGAATGAGGCCTGACTCCTCCTGAATCTTTGTTCTGCAGAGCTCACCTTTTACCTATTTCACAGTCTGCTCATCTAGCCATGCACATCAATTCCTATCTTGTAGTAAATAACACACATGCAGGCACAGTGGAAAAAAAACACTACAAACTCAAGTTTAAACATTGAGTTTTTTCCTGAATTTCAAAAATAGGCAGCCTTTTTTGGCTACCATGGAGAAGACTTGGGTGGTGGAGTTTAGAAACGTGGGCTGCAGTTACTTCCCTCAGAGCAGAGTCGATTGCCACTACACGTTGAGCTCACAACACAACTGGGCCAGCAGTGACTGGATAGGGCTCTTCAAGGTATAACCAAATGTCACAAAAATCTACAAACAGTACATTTATTACATTTATTCAATTGCAATATAACATTGTTTTTGTATTTTCTTCTTCAGGTGGGATGGACTTCAGTCAAAGACTACCACACGTTTGTCTGGGTAATGGCACCAGCTGACTATCAAGAGGGCACAGATGTGAACTGCTATGTGAACTTCCAGGGTACTAATTCCCTTTGTGTTTTTCAGAATAGTATTTTGCTTATTATAGTTTGCCAAATTAATTATTATAGTCATAGTTTATAGTCATAGTTTTATAAAATGAATCATTCTACTACACATAAGGGCTTTACAAGTGGTGTACTGCGTGGAAGATAATACTAAAGTTTAGTATATAAGGGCTGTCAAGGGATATAAAAATTTAATTTCAAATTAAATAGATGCTTGGTAATCAATTTATTGAAATTAACCACATACACAACATTTGTTGTGCGTTAAAAAACATTTGAAATAATTAAATTCAAATGGATTTTAGGATATGGTAGAAATAATGGCCAATATAATTTATTTGCCACAATTTGAAAACATTATTTCACTGTTCGTATGTAATTCTGATCATAAAAAAGAAATTTCTGTGCCTCATTACTGATCACGCAGTTGGACCTTCTGTGCACAGACAAACATTTTTTTTGAAGAAACATAAACTCTATTTTGAACAGCTAATATTCTTGAGCAAAAAATAACCCAAAAAACTTGGGTAAACAAAAATCTATTCCATGCTGAAAAAATGAATTTCCCTGATTGCTGTTATCAACATAAACACCAAATAACATCTCTGTTCAGTGATAATCATTTATAAATACACATCCCTCCTCTATGTAGTGATTGACAGAGAGGAGATATTAATGAAAACAAATTACCTGCTTTGGTGTAATTATTTCATCCCCGTCCATCATGTTTAAACTGCTGTGGATGTAACGTGTTTAGCGATGTATGAGGCCACATTACAATATTAATTAGCAGGGTCGACTTAACTGAAACTGATGAATCGAAATTGAGTCAATATTTTCATGACACTTGTATGTACGTATAAAATGAACAAAGTCAATATCTCTGTAATTGTATTTAATTAAATCCTTTAAAATGCAGGTGAGATAATTAGAAGCCTTTTCTATCATCAGCTACTCACTGAAGATGACATGGTCATTTTTGTTTTGTCTGCCATCGTCAACTTATGGGAGTTGTGAGGGCCGCATGTGTGGAATTAACCTTGCATTGAGTGACTTATTAGTGGTCAATCATTTTCTCAATGTCCTTCGTCTTTGTACGGGGAGCAGTGGAAGAAAAGTCTATAACAGCTAGTGATGGTTTCTTATCAGCAGTGAAGCTGTGATTTAAAAAGAAGGTTGCCTGCTCTGTGACCCATGCTGGTGCTTTAGCTTACAATACAGCTCATAAACTGTATGTCATTCTTCCTGTCTGGTTTCCATCTGGTCCCTCTACTGTACGTGTGTTGTGTGCAAAAGTATTCCAAGTAAATCATATCAAACATAAAGCTATAGCCTGTGTGAGATAAAGATAGTATTAGATTAAAGTACTTTATGGGCTGGCTGAAGTCACAACCTGTAGCAGTCTGGTCTATGGCCAGAGTGAAGCAGGAGACGACATTGTCAATTCTATACTGTTTGGTTAAAGGCGGATAAAAGAGAAATGGTATCAGTGGCATGGACAATTAGGTACAGACAAGCAAATTAGCTGAAATTCAGCTCTAAGAAAGGTTATTTAGTCACGTTCTCAACGTCATTCGACTCAGGATTTTCTGTAAACGATGAAAAATGTAGATAGCATCCATGGCATGGCAAAGCAATAGTGCCCATGAATGCAGGCTGTATATCAGAGGTTAGAAGTCATACTATTAATTGGTGGGTATCTTACTGTTAAATTAAATTGCTGTACAGGAGTAAGATAAATCTTGAGCCATTGGAAGACGCATCAGTACAGGCACAGGGTTAACCTGACTGTTTGCACCTGTTGTTTTAATGCTGCACCATACCCAACGTGTTTTGTGTCACCGGCTCATTAAACTGGATTTTCTTGTCTAACTCCCAGCGAAACTGTAAACTGCAAAGTTAAGGAACATTTATGCTGCAATGAAGACAGTGTAAACCTATTAAAGTATTGCTCTCCACTGAAAAATCATGCGCTCCCATGATTAACCATAACAATAGTCAGTCCTTTTCAAATAAATAAATGAAAATAGCGTGCAAATATTAATTATTATAGACAACTTTGATAAGACAGCAGTGATGGCAACATAACTAATATAGTTTTTATTTCTCACATGCCAGGAACTAAGTGTCCAATATTCCTATCCCTGCATACAGGACTGTTGGAGTGATACACCTAATTGAGAGGCTGTGTACTCATTTAGTACGTAAATGGTGGAGTATTATCTGGAACTCACTTAGGGTATGATGAAAATGTTTGTTTCAGACCGATGACAAGTAAAAAATAAAAATCAATCGTCTGCTAATTCCTCAGGAGTTTGCTTCATTGATCTCTATTATTGCTGTAATATCAAAGATGGTGCAATTCGTATTGGAAAAGCTGGTGCTGCCACTTATGGTTGGACAATGTATTACAGTGCTCTGTGCATAAATCAGTAGAATTTAACAAAACTACATGCAAATATGATAATGTATTAATATAATATAATATAATTAATATATATATATATATATTATATATATAATATATATATAATATTAATTATTATTATAATATAACTGACATGATGTGGATACAAATACAAGGTTCACATTGTGTAAATACCAAAATATTGTCATGTTATTTCTTAAAGATTTCTAAAAATAATAAACAGTGATAAGCCCTTCCAAAAATAGAAGTAATTAAATTACCCGAAGAGGCTTTACCTTTACCTTCCACTTTGTTCATGTTCAATGCTATTTACAGTTTAATGAGAAGCCATGGGAAAAATGTTTTACTTTTAAACAATTATTCTCCCTGAAATTCAAATTTATCCTAACTTCATCTTTTTTCAAATACTTTTTAGCATCCTACCTCCCCAAGCCGAGCTTGCAAGAGTATGAGTTTGTGTATATTGATCATGAAGGGGAAGTCTGCTCCCGCAGCTCCAAATTCACTTTCTGTGCTCCAAAGCCACTTGAGGATCTGGTGACCCTTGAGGAAGACCTCTGTGGAGGGGAAGATGGCACAGACATGTTGGTGGTGGTGCCCAGGGCTGAACTACTGCAAGTGAGTAAAACAGATACAGACTGACGAGGTGAGGTAAAGAATGAGAGAATATTCTCGGGAATGCAAACGCTCGGAAATCAATACTGTTGTTAATTGCTTGTACAAAGAGAATAACAACCCAATTATGATTCCCCATCCACTGCCCTTTGTTTCTTCTCAGAGTCGACTGCAGGAATGCCTACAAGAGCGTGCTGAGCTGTTGCAGAAGCAGGAAGCTGCAAACTGGCATAGACAAAAAGAGATGATGGAGCACAAGAGGGCGAAGGATGCCTGGGAAAGACAAGGCAAAGAACTAGAAAGTTTAATCACCAGGCTTCAGGAAGAGCTTAAGCAGAGTCGAGAGAAGATGAAGGGGATGGAAAGGAAGCAAAAGGTGATGTATAGAGAGACGCATGTGTTGAGGCAAATGATGAAGTGATGGGGCATAGTTTCCTCTACATCTGTGCCCTCAGTCTTTGATAACACAGCACAAGTCCCTGCTTAAATAATATGATCTCTAATAGAAAAATCCTTAATAGTAATTCAATAAAATGCCAGGTTTGTAGTATTAAAATGTAAAATACATAAATAGGTATTGTACTTAATGTCGTGATAAATCCAAAAAAAACCTGAAAATTAAAAATGTTTCTGGTATGCTAGGAGGAGGAGACTTTGGTAGAATTACTGGCCCAGGAAAAAAATGCTTTATTGGATGCAACAGAAGAGAGCAAAGTGCGAATCAAAGAGCTGGAGGATGATATCAAAACCCTGACTCAGAGAACTGTAGAAAGAGAGACAGAGCTGGAGAGGTGACATTTTCTCCTTTCCCTTCTTTCCTTCCATGTGACTCTTGTGAATGTCTTTGATTGTGAATAACAATATATCTGTGTACAGGATCAGGGAAAGGGCCAAGAGGTCTGGTGCTCAGAGAAAAGAAGAGGAGAGTGAAAGAAAGCACCTACAGGTTATTATAAAACTGAATCTACTGTATATAAGAATAGAACCAGTATATCTCACTTCCTTTTCTCCTACATTTGTATCTGTGATCTCATCTATGTTATTTATTTCCATCTTTTAGACCAAGCTGGAACAGACGGAGACTGAACTCCGAAGTCTGTCTAAGGAGTTCCAAGGCCTGAGGAATTCACTGGCCCAAAGAGACACAAGTGTCCTGCAGCTCCAAAGCACTATCACCACCCTCACACAGAAACTCACCACTGCCCACAGGAAAGAGGTCAACATTTGCTGTGGATATCAAAGGGAGTGGGATAGAAAGTGATGTATTGATTGACAGTTCAAGTTAAAAAACCTTGCATGCTTATTACTTGTGAAAGAATGTGTTGTTATTATTATATAAATTTTTTAAGGATTCAGGCTGATACAGAATGTATTTCTTCATAGATATGCTTAACTCTAAATAAATTTCAAGTCATTCTAAAATAATGTTAGACTCAACTCAAAATGTAAGTTTTGTATATGTAATTCATTAATAGTTACTTGCAGTACTAACATCAGAAACAAATCCTCTACAGTTTCATATCTGAGTCCACACATGTTTTTTTTCTTCCCTTATGTCCAGGCGGAGAGCGAGGAAACGCTGAAGGAGATGCGCGCCCTCAGAGAGCGTCTGAATATGAGTGAGCGTGCTGCAGAGGGTTTGAAGAGTGATCTGAGTAACATGGTAGCGCAGAGTGATCATGGGCAGACCCAGTTGCATCAGGCACGTCTGCAGGCCGCTCAACTCACCCTTCAGCTTGCAGATTCCAGTCTGGCCTTGAGAGAAGGAAGAGCCCTGTGGGCCCAGGAGAGGCAGTGTCTGCAGCGTAGTAATGAGGTATTTTATCACTGCAGAATGGACAATGCGTAGTTGACAAATTAGTGCACCAGTGCTCTGCAGCTGGGCAACAAAATGCTGAATTTAGCATATCGCTTCACAGATTTTGTATTTAAATCCTGACCAGGAATCTGTATAGTGGTTGCATGTTTTTTTTGTAGTCCCAGGTGGGCCCCCCTCTCGCCAGATTTATGAAGGGATGGGTTCCGGTAGCTCAGCTTCCCTTGTCCCTCCAAAGTAGCATGCACTGCATATTGTTGTGCATTGCAACTGTCAAGTCAAGTTTTTTAAACATGGGCCTGTGAAAATCTTTACAAATAAATATTTTGTTTGTGTATGCCACCCCAATAGAAGGACAACACACAACTGGAGAAACTCAGCACAGAGATGCAGATGATGGATGAGTGGTTGCAAGAAGAGAGGATTGAGAGAGAGAAACTAGGGGTTGAGCTTAGCAGAGAAAAAGATTGCAACCGGGTAAGGAAGACTTCAAAGAAATTACTGCAATAACTATTTTTGGTTAAAGACTAATTTTAAGTTATGTTTTCTCAAACTAAATGACTTATATAACGTCTGAATGCATTAAATGTGCATTAATAGCTCATAGCCCTCCAGTCAAAGATGTCAATTCTTTTTTTTGACAAACTTAGAAGAGCGGATTGATACCCCTCTCATGTCTCTATGATAATTCAAATAACTGGAAATACTGGAAACTAAGATGGCCAGGCTCAGTCTAAAGTTCTAAAAATCTAGCTTCTTGCAGATCTTAAGGTCATTGATCAATATGTTGTAACTTTTATTTGGTTAGTCCGTAAACAAACACCAGAGTAATATCTAAGATTTGTGTCTTTATGGAGATTTGCAGGCTTGAACTGCTTCTTGGCCAGACTTCCTGGAGATTTCCTGGAGTCTTGTCATCACCTTAATTGCTTCCAGTTTTTTTCAATAAGCTAAGCTAGTTGCCTACTGGCTCTAACCTCACATCTACAATGCAGAAATTATAGCATTAATCTTGTAAAAATCCTTAAAAAAATGTCAAACTATTCCCTTAAGTTTATAGAGATTCTATCAGTATAATGAGTCAAAGTCAAAAATGTCTGTAAGATGGTTCTGATGGACCTTTTGTGCAGGTTCAGCTGTGTGAAACCCGAAGGGAGCTCCAGGAATTGAAAGCGAGCGTGAGAGTCGCCCAAAAAGAGAAGGAGCAGCTGCTTTTTGAGAAACAGGTCAGAAACATGTCGGATTAGCCCGGGGACACAGCTTGAATGTGTTTCTTTGCAGTCCTAAAAACAAAAGCAAAGGAATGTTTTGAAATTGGTATTTTCATATGTGAACACTATGTTGGTGTCATAGGTATTGGCTTTGAACTGTTTTCATTAGCAACTGATAAAATCTCAAAGCTAATGAATGGCTTGTAATAATTAACAAATGATTCCATGTTTTTCCTATCCTAATCAGCTCATAATTGCATTGCTTCACTTATTATCCTCGATGATTTGTACCATTCTAATGCTGGGGAGCACTGTTGTTTTCTGAAAGCTTTATATATTGATGTGATATATTCTTGTACTAAAACCTACTGATCTAGCACATACACAAATACACAGCGATCGTGAATATCCCAGGTGTTGGGAATCTTCTCTGTGTTGTTGTCTTTTTAGTTGTTATTGTGCAATATAATTTGTTTATAGTGCTATATAAATCAGTGGATTTCAGGGCAGTCGGGGCTGCCACTGTTAAAGTGACTGCAGATTTTCTATTGGCTAACCAGCATCCCATTTACTCGCCTCTGGCTGAGTAGATGGTCAATGTTTTTAAATTCAGCGCTCTACTTAATTTCAACATTTGTCATATGGGAGCGTGGCAGATAGTCGTAGGCACATCATAAATCAGACAATTGTTTGAATGTTTACTGAGCGGAGATAGTTATATTTGTATACTAGCTAATGAATGGTCGATGTATTTACTTTGTAACCGTTTTATGTTGCTCGAAGATTTGACAGTTTGACATTATGTAGTGATGGCTTGGGAAGTGGTCAAAGTCCTGCCCCCGATGCTGGATTTGATTGGCTTTATTTTTCTTCTATAGGAGTTGATGGAGTACATCTGTCAGCTGGAGCAGAGGATGGGAACAGTGGCCAGTATCAATTGGAGCACTGACCTGCTTGTCACTACAGGTGAATGGAGCCATGCATTAATCTTTTGCGAACAATAAAAGCCTTAACTGTGATTTAACAGAAACCCTCAATTCTGTATGGTGTACGGCGTGGATGACAAGAGCAGTGCTCTGAGCTAAAGTGACAACTTTTCACTTGTAAATGTTACTGTTGGTTAGGCCGGCATGGTAGTGCAACGTCTGACTCTGAAAACGACAGCCCAGAGGCTTTGCAGCCCATCCATCACGCAAGACCTCTGGGGCACTACAGTCTGTGTGAGCAGGGTGAGCCTGATTCTTTGGTCCTAGCCATCCCTCCTCCCTTGCCTCGAGAGATGGAAAGAAGCACGGTGGTCATCAACCAACCTGCTCCACTCTCCTTACCACATCAAGCTGGTACTGACACTCTGGCGCACAGCTCTGATTCGGTGAGACATGCTTTATGAGCCATTCAACATTAACGTTATGTAGTTATAGGTGATACTGAAAATAAGCCATGTCTTCATGCCAATAGCCATGCAAACTAGTTTAACACAAGCAACGGCTCATTTGATATAGACAATATCTCCCAGAAGCAATTAGGCTGCTAATCAGCAGGTTATTACACGGTAATAGCTGCTGGACAGTTGGGCTGATGGTGTTGTTCTATGGTGTTTAGGAGGAAAAATCTGATCTTCTTCATTGTGGAAGGCACAGCTCTGGAGAGGAAACCACACTGCTGCTACCTGAGCACACAGACACTGCTTGCAGGTAAAACCTCAAATAAGCACAATCGTACTTAAACACACATGGACAACGAAACATACAGACACACACATACACACACACACACACACACACACACACACACACACAGGAGAAGAGGAAATATTGATTCTCATTACCCTAAAGTATCAAGGGGGAAGTTATTGTGTATATTTTCCATTAAACTGATTAAGTTACTAATTTACTCAAGTACAATTTAGAGGTCTATGCTTAATTTAACTACTTCCAAACTTTACAATTGTACAACATTACATTTCAAATGGGAAATATTCAGTTTTGTTCTCCAAAAACGATACAGTTATTCATCAATCAACCTTGTTTTGCTGGGCCTCTTTTTATGCTACCCTAGAAAGCTTGATCTTAATAATTAAGTTCAAGACTCTACCAGGACACAGTGTATATATTAATGCGCAAATAAAACACAATGAAATAACAAAAATATGTGAATAAAACTCACATAATAACTGTCCTATTATCAATCCACATGTTAGACTGTAAGTTAAGATATTTGCTAACGTGCTAGTACAATTTTACCAGTGATAGGATTATGACTGGGCTACAGCGTCCTTTCGGGAAAAATTCAGCTCAGTTTCCATCAGCCATGATGCTGGCTACAGCCAGTGACAATCCCTAAGCTTGTCCCTAAAGTGGGCTCATTACTTGGCAAAGCAACAAGTCACTGTTGAGCTTTACATCTAATGATTTATAGCAGCTTTTTAATGATTTATAAAGTGTTCACAACCTAATGAATAAACAAAGTATAAAGAACTCATAAATCATTTATAAGGGAAGCCTTATTGTAAACTCGTACCGTTCTTACTCCAATGAAGGTAAGGCGTTCACAACAAAGTGAAGCACCTTTGAAGATTTAATGTTCAAGAAATTTCAGATTTGCATTACTGACTGCATAATCAAATGAAAGTTTCTTTTGAGCCAACCAAGCCAACAAATTTCTCCCTGTCATGCTGACCGGTTTTAAATTCCCGCAATGCGTCACATTTTATGAGCTCATGACTTGATTTGTGTTTTTAAAACCTCACTGTACAAAATAATTTTTTAACACTAAAGCCAGATAAATTCCGTTGAGTGATGCTCATCATACTTCCCTCCTAAATGTAGAACGGTTAGAGTATCTCAAAATGGATGGATTTAGCACTTAATAATTGTAATTTAGCGCAGTGCTTGGGTAAATCTACTCAGTTTCTTTCCGTCTCTGATCTCACCCTGAAATGTTTTCAAGTACCCACCACAAATTAGAAGGTTGCTAATGCACACAGACACATGCAGGTAATTATTTATGGCGACAGGGTGAGCATGGCTGGAAGATTGAAGTTTTGAATAGGTTGTCGTAAAAGAAGTTGAGTCTTGGTGAAGCAGGGGAGACGGTATGAGACAGAGCCAGGGCGTGGGCGGGGCATGATGGGAGGACAAGAGGACAGATAAGTTGACAGCAGGCTGTAGCAATGATTTACCTGAGGGTTGTACCACAGTCACAGGCCAATTTTCAGCATCATTAAAGCCCTCTCTCTCTCTCCCACTCATCTACTCCCTCAGTCTAACCTCCCTTTTTCAACCGTAATGTGTGTTTTTTTTTTCACTTTTCCACCCATGCACACACTCTACCTCTGTGTCTTCATCCAGCGATCCGGCCAAATCCTCACTGTGGTAGCAGCAGACATCCAGCCACGGCGAGTGATCATGAGGAAAGGAGAGTGGGGTCTTTCGGGGAGTTAATGCGGTCCAACGTTACGCCTCACTCACTACACAAACGAAGTGTTGATATGCAATTTTCATCCTATCTTCGGTGCTCCTTGGTTTTTCCCTCCCTGTCTGTTGTGTTATTATTACCTTAGCTGGTTTTGCTGGTAGGAAATACATCATGCTTGTGGCAGCACATCGACATAATTTAAGGGATTGGCTCACAATTTAGAGTTTGCACACAGTAGCAGAGGGATTTCTGTTGAATCACTGTTATGTCAACATCTTTACGGTGGCTATTTTGTCATTTTTATGACATTTGTGATTAGGAGTAAAGGGAGGCATTGTAATAATGATGTTTTGTGTCTGCCCAAATTTGCTAGAAATCAAACAAACCTCTCTTCCGACATTAAATGTGCTGTTCATGACAGCATAAAGTAAACACACAGCATCATGCTAGAATTATATTGCAGCAATGGAAGTCGATGACCGTATATCTCTCCTCCATTTAATCACAGCTCAGATTTCATTTGCACTTACTTGCACAGATTAGCAACTGATTGTTGTCATGCAGATGCCGTTAAGAAGATTTAGTGATGCAGGGACGCTTTGAGACAGACAAGCATTTAATGGAGAGAGTGTATTCAGCAGATTGTGTTCAGAGTCGATTAAGATAAGACGCCAGATGCAACTTTTTACATTAATAACTTCATATTATCATATTTCTAAAATTAATGCTTTTAACTTTTCACTATATATGAGTTATTGGGCTTTTTACTCACGACTGATCCTGTTGGATTTTTTTCATTATTTTTGAGATTAAAATGCAGATTTCCGAGTTACTCTTTGAACATTAGGTGTTGGTTACAGTTTGTATTGTACATAAATAATATTTTATACCCAGGGAGCTCTAAATTTGTGCCTAAAAGAAGTGAAAGAATCGCCTCCTATAGATCTTGACATCATGACATGGAGTGTCCCCCCTCCCAAAAAAAAAGCCCTTTGGTAGTACCCTGCCTGATTAACCGATTGCTGCATACCTTTTATCAATACTGAATGCAATTTTCACGGTTTTCTATTGACAACTACTCTAGTTATGCTGCTATTAAATATATTTTAATTTCAAATAAGAGTTTTAGTTTCAGATAAGTGTGTGGGGTTTTTCTGCTGTTTGTGCAATTTGTGACAACATTTTCCATGCTTGGGTAAGATATGCTAGACACATTGGTGCTTTGATTTTCTCTGCTGTATTTGCACCCTATTTTTACTATAGAGGAGTTTTTAGAAGAAACGTTCATATATGGATAAGTAACAATATATGAGTTATGTCCTTTCATTGTTATTTTATTTGTTACCATAGTGTGTTGTGTTTATGCATTTATTGTATCTACAGTTTCTTCAGTTTTTGTCAACTGTTTAACATCTCGTCTCCATGTACTCACTTTAATATTTAAGATTTATTGTAAATGAATGGAAGTAATACCAGCGTGTTGAGTTTAGGCCAGAGCAGAAAATCTGCAAGAGAATTGGATTTTAATGTTCGAACAGCTTCAGTAGGATCACAGAAGTAATTCACCTTGTGTGAGAAGATATTCTGGTGTTGCACATGTTGATTCTGCACAAGATGAAGAGAGAAGATGGCGTAGTGGATGTGATCTCCAAAGCCTGCGTTTGTGGCTGTTGTCTCTCTTTATGTTCTAGGGAAATTATATTTTTGTTGTTCCACTGAGAGCTCCAATACGAGTATCCCTTGTCAGGACAGTCTCCCATTGCAATAAAGCTCCAATAATTATGGTTTGTTTGGTTGTTTCCTGTGTGATAGTTATGCACACCTCCATGTATTTTCCTATCAGTCATGTAACCGGGTTTGGGTGGAGTTCTGCGTAATAAAAAGGTTGATGTATCCATTATTAAATCTAATGTGTCTTTTTCTGGCCAAAGATCATAGTAATATTTGATCCTCACATGACATTTCCCTATTAATTAACTATGCAATTTCTTTTTCATACAGCTATATAACCTATATTCCCCGTTGGCCCATTGTATGTTTCAGATACATTTCTCATTTTGGATTTTTTTCTCTCCACGCACCTTTGGCTCTCCCTCACTCTCCACATAGGTCTTATCCTCTCATCATCATCCTCATCCACACGCCTCCGGCAGTATCCTGTTTCCTCTCCTAAGCTCTCTCTACCACACTCCCTCCATTTTCAAGTCTGGGGTGACGATAGCTAATTATAAAATCAATGAAGCCGGGCTGCCTAGTTTACAACCCCCTCTAAAACCTTAACTGGGAAATCACTGTGGGATTGATGACTCCCTCACTCTTTATCTCTTTTAATTAGAAATGTAAAAGATATGAAGACCCAGAGGCCAGAACACATCTCCTAGTTTTTATGACCCCGATGCCTGCCTTCCCCAACCTTCTCTCCCCTCTCCCAAACCATCCTTCCAACTAGCTGGCCTTGTTTATTCCCTCTGCCTCCCTGCTGGCACACTCTCCATTCAGACTCAAGTCACAGATTCCTTTACCCATTTCTTCATTACTTTCTCTATTACCCTTTCATTTAGATCGCTCGCCTGCCTCTCTGCCCGCACGGGGGGAAAGGTGTTAAATTTATGGTCTTCGCACTTAAAAAACATTTCTCACCTTCTCTTCACCTCTCCACTTTTCCCTTGAATGATTCCCAGCCCTCCATGGATTCCCTGCATGTTTAACAAATGAGGACCGTGTCCTTTTTGTCTTTCCTGACCCAAGCAGAAGGAACACTGTAATCGAGGTGCTGTTTCACATTATGACCCTGCTCCATGCACCCACCTCATGACATATATTCACCCCTCTGTCCATAAACAGCTGGAGTTAGAGGATCCCTCCTGGTTTTTGTCTTTTTAACACATCAAACCCAGATCAAATGCACCGCCACTATCTACCTTTATTCACCTGCAGCCCAGGCCCTTCCTCCCCAACTTCATTGACCTTTATCTTCTTCATCGCTCTCAGAGGAACCAGTCTCTTGCTCCATTATCTCCCCTGAGTTTTTAGTAATATAAGGCTATAGTTTTTTTAATGTGTACAGCAAACTCAGCATGCGTGCAGCAAGGTTTCCACTCTGGGATTGAATATTCAAATCATTTCCCTCGATCTTCCGCACTCATGACCCACTTCTATGGATTTTTTCCTATTTTGTATGAATAATTGATGTCCTGTTGCTGCAGCGGTATTGAGGATAAGATTTCTACCCTTTATTAATTCAAAATGGAGGTATGTTTTTGCGGGAGCCCTGCATTACATATTTCTGTTCCTCTCTTCCTTCCTATCTAAAACAAAAAGAAGGATGGAAGGATGAGTATATAGAGAAAATGGCAGGCTCCTTTAAATTCCTCGAAGCACCCCCCCCCCCCCCCCCCCCCCCCCATGTATTTCCATGGCAACATCTTCTAGGGGGATATGTGAGGCAATTTAATTGTTCCCTGTAAAATAGTGTATAATGTATGGACCTTATTTCAAATCCAGTCTGGTGTTATTGATCTGAATTTAATGATAGTTAATTAAAGCAATCTTATAATTGATAGAATCTCATCTTTTTTTATCACCCTCCCCCGATTTTGCCTTTCTCAAGGTGAAGCAATAGTATCCCATCTTTGAAAGAAAAAAAAGTTTAGTATCAGTGAGTCTTTGACCAAGAGGATTACGTTCTTTATCAGGAAAGCCTGATTTCCACATTGACAAATATGGACTCCATGTAGGTGCTATAAAATATGTGACAAATGTAAAAGTTTGGGTTTATGGTTACTAATCTGACCAGTTTTAAGACAATCACAGGATTTACGTTTACAAATTCTTTTTTTTTTCTTGTCAAATGTGTTTCACTTTGCTATAATCAGGTTTATGAGATATTTCTGAAAATGTGTTTTCACTGAGTTTCACAGGTTAGTTTGGGATCCAGAATGCTTCCTTTTACACGATCAGATATTACACTATCCCAATAGAATCTTAGACTATGGTGGACTATATTCCTATTAAGTGGAAGCATCACTTTTATTTTCCCTTTTCTTGGGCTGCAACTAACCAGTAATACCGCTACAATAATATCTCAATGATTCGTTTGAGTAATTGTTCCCACCACAATTTTTGACTTTGAATTTCCCACTCAAAATATTTACAGTAGATAAAGAAAGGCGGCACATCTATATCTCAAAGATCAATCAGAGGTTGACTTTGCTCAAAAATTAATCACTTCATAAAACGTAGTGCATTGTCAAAAAAGTTGCCAGAAGCGGTTAGTCATATAATTCAACTGTGATGCCGTACATCATCATAATCTGATGGGAACTAATATTCTTAATTCCGTGTGTTATGGTGTACAGCTTTGATATTTTTTTTCATATATGTTGGCAGCCTTCTGAAATTCAATAAATCAGAAATGACATATTTACTTTTAAGTTCTAAATCACTCTGACAAGTCTCACCGACCTGTTTCCACATAACCACATGCACGTTTTGCTCTGCAGAGTGAAAAATCTGGATTTGGTCTTCATCAGATGTCCTTGTTCAGCTGGAGGCTGTGGTTTATGAGCCTCTGCACCCATGGCTCTCAACAGACCCTGGTCTTACACTCCAACATCAATGATGGCTCAAGGGCTCCCTCTACTGATACATCATGGTAACTTGCATCAAGTACAATTTCTGATGTTAGCATGGCTAAAAAAGATGAAATAAAAAGTCCAGTTATCTCGCAAAAGTAGTTTATTGTGCCTCTTACTGTTTATATGGCTTTTCTTTGTATGACAACATTAACATAAACAGAGGGTAGACAACACCTTGGCCATGAAAAACAAAATCCTAAAACATTATCTCAATGTTCTGGCTGCCTTACTATCATTTACATCATGACAGCCCAGCGGAGAAACGGGATGAGGTCATCACACAAGTGTATTGTATGATAGCACCATGCGAGTACATTCACCCGATGACTGAAAACATGTTAAAGAATTCACACATGCCTGCGCACATGTGCACAAACAACTCAAAAAATGAGGAGACCTGCCCATATTCAGAAGATGGGACCTCTACACTGCAATGGAGAGTGTTCATATTGCTTTGAAGACTGACAGAATGAAGTTCTGTCCTGGAGAACGCAAACAGAGACATTTTGGCAATAAACAAATGACACATGAGAACAATTATCCTCCATCGCCCCTTGGAGGAGAGGTGAGGACAGACACGAAGACAGGATGATATGGCAGTTGGATGAAAAGGCAGTTTCCTGCATGGATGCCAGGACAAGGGCAGGGTGGTGATGAATTGTCCCCCTCTAGGAGAGTCAAGCTGGCATCCATGCGGTTTTTCAGACTTGTCACCTTCTATATACACACAGAGGAGGTTGAGCTGATCAAAACGGAGTAAAGAATACACACATAAATATTGCCTGTTTCTAGCGTGCCTGAGGGCACCTAGGGTTTGGTCCTTTACTGAAAAGCCCTGAGTCTGATTCAAAACGTCTTCCTTAAGGATTCCTGCTAGTACTTGCATATGTCTTTGATCATTCTGTTGTTGCATAACTTTGCTACTATTAGCGGACACTTCTGTCCTTGCTGAATGTGTGTTTGTCATCTGACACCATCAGAGAGCTCTAATGATTGTGCTCCATATGTTAATGTTATCAAGTTGTTTGGACATGCTAACAGAGATATAATCTCGCACACGGTAACTCTACTCTCTGACGCAACATGTGCCTTACTTGAATTGAGGATCACAAAAGTGCTACATATATATCATGTAAAGTGTTATGTCTAACTGGGCATTCGATACCAGGTCAGCACATCAGCTACAGCTGAAGGCAGAGTGAATGATGTGTATGCATTTATGTGTATTTACTGTGCTTGGTGTGTTAGCACAAGAGTGTGTTTGTGAGCCCTCGGCTGTGAGGTTCACTGCAGCGTAACTGGAGTCCCTGCCAGTAGTCAAACTCATGCTCCAAAGATGACTTCTCTTAACTTTGGCACAAATATACTTACTTTATACACTGACAGCATTTGATGGCTGCAACAATAGCAAAATAGGATAATGCCAATCCCTGAAAACAGAAATGGATTACATCACTGCAACATAATAATATTCCTTTGGGTTGATTATCATTGACATCCAGAGTGAGCCAAAGTGCCCAAAAAGCCCCAGCTACCTAGCTGCTAAGGAAGACCCAGCCAGTTCTGAATACCCTTCTTTCCCTCTGAATATCTTCTCAGGAAAGCACTTCAAAAAACAACTCATTGACAGGATTCATATATAAAACCAGAATAACAAATAAAGACAAAAATATAATTGTATATAGATATGTATGGACTTACTCGTAAAATGAAAAAAAGAAGAAAATAAAGAAAACAATACTCAATAGCAACAACCACAAAAACAAAAGATAAGCATACTCAATTTGGTTTTGCCCTGTACGTTTGTTTTCTTTTAAGAAATGTGCTTTTTGTAATCCATCAGAAACAATTCCTCAGTTCTGGTGTCTGGTTTGGACGATCCCCTATTTAGATACGAAGAGAAAAATAGAGGGGGAAAAAAAGACATTTAGTCTTCTCAAAGAGGTTATGATCTTTTTGTCCCATTAACTTTCCTCCTGGCTATGCATGAGTTCATATGGTTTGACTGTGATCGCTCCTTTATTTTTCGGTAGTCACCTTTCATGGACCATGAGGCCTGAGTTAGAAAGCGTCTGTACACTTAAGGCTCTGCTGTGCTCCAAGATGGAGGACACAATGATGTGCAGTAAGGAGAGGAAAATGAGCGAAGGAAGGCCAGCATATTCTTGAGGTGGCAAATGAGGTTGTGTTGTGTGTGTGTGTATGTATGTGTGTGAGGATGTCTGTGTGTATTTCTGTCTGGGTCTATTTGTGTGACTTACAGTATGTGAGCATGAGTGAATGTATGCGTAAAAGGCTCTGTTCACTGTGCCCTTCCAACAAGGCCTTTCCTCGAGCCATCTATGGCATCCGGAACCCCCCAGGGCTCCCCTTCACTGTCTGAACCCCTGTCTCGCTCTTCATCCCCCACATCGTCATCATCATCCTCATCCTCTTCCTCCGGCGATGGCTCGCTGCCATTTTCTGTGGCCCAGCCTTCCTCCTCATCATCAGCTTCCTGCTTCAGGACCAAGGCTGGAGGCGGGGGTGGAGGCGGTGGCGGAGGTGGCGGGCTGTCGTTGGATTCTGTTTGATCCTCGAAGGCCTCTGGGTTCTCCAGCATCTCTCTGATTAAAGGAGGCATTGGACCAGGGATCTCCATCTTCAGAGTGATGGCTCTCTCTGCACCTGGAAACCGTAATCATGGTGTCATTGGAAAAAAGCTAACAGTGTCTTTATGGATAAGTTAAATAGTGTGACTGAATGTGATGACGATAAAAATGTAGTCTCTCTCTCATACTAACCCTTCGTGCTGATTCCCCTGAGGTCGGTGATCTTCATCAGCATGCGAGGGAACATGTGCGGTTTATTGGGACGACGGCGACGAGCATAGATCTTCAGGGCCTCAAGTAAAGGCTCTTGCAGCTTATCCACTTTTTGGGGTTCTTCTAAATCCATGCGGTCTGAGAGGGAATGCAGGTGATACATGATATTCTCCATTATAAACCGAAATAGAATGTTGTCAAAAGTTTTATTCTAATTACTTTTTTGTTAATCCAACAGAGCAGAGACAAGATAGCTAGAGACTTACAGTATGATGTCAGTGTGTTTGTGTTTTTGTGTGTGAGAGCTGCAGTACCTCCACATATGAGGCAGATGGCGCTGAGGAGACCAGTTTCTGTGTCGTCCATCTCCAGGGGCAGAAGTTGACCAGCAAAGGCGAACACCAGGTCTGTGAGTGGTCCGAAACCGGCGTTGTGCATCTGTGTCCGATTCAGAGTCAGGCCATCTGAGAAAGTCATAGTGTCCTGTTCTGGGGTGTAGCGTGTACAGATCCTCAGCATCTGTGGGCAGAACAAGATGGAATATTTTTATCTTGTCAATTTTGATCAAAATAAATGGGGATACAGGTTTTCTACAGCACTAAGTCATCAGCAGCGACCAAAGAGTCAAGGTGTTATACTGTTTTTTATATGATCATTGTCACAACAGGCTCACAACTGTCTCGGTATAACTTGGTCAAACTTGCACTACTACTTATCACCACTAGATACCAGTATTCCCTCATCTGTCAAGAAGACTATTTCTAAGAAAAGGCTCTGCTCAGAGTAAGAGGACAAAAGGGAAAAAACAAAAAAAAGAAGCTTCCTCACCAGTATGTCCAGACAGGCCGATTTCAGTAGAGTGATCTGGTCAGCGATGGTGAGGGTGGTGAAGCCTGGCAGCCGCTTGGCAAATTCCACAATCTTGATGATACATTTGGTGGACAACTCACTGAACTTGTCCCATAAACCCAAATCCAACTGGACACGGTGATCTGAGCTGGAGTTCTGAACACACAATACAAACACATAATAAGTCTGGATGTTGGAGAGGTAGTGTAAAACTGTGTTACATCAAGGTTGAGCGTGTCTGGACCTCACAACACATTTACATCAATCAAAAGAAAAAAATTCATCTACATGTTGCATCAATCATTCAGAGGCCACACAGATGGCTTAATGCGGAACTAAATTTGTTAAGCCACCACTATGTTGGGAAAGCTACGGTGAATTTACATCTTTCCACGCAATTTAGAAAACCCTCAGTGATGATATGTTGTCGCCACACACAGTATGAACAAACAGTAGTGTGGGGTAGGAATGGTTGTATCTGTATGACTTACGGTGGTGTATTTGCCCAATTGGCAAAGTGACGGGAAGGTTTCTTGGTGAGCTTTGCTGACTTTATTGACCAACTCTTCAAGCTCTCCACTTAGCTCATAGCTCTCTGGAAGCAAGACCTCCTCCTTCACATCCTTCTTCTTCTTGTTTCTGTCATTACGCACCGCTGCGTAATGGAAAACAAGACAATAAAGTTCTTAGAAGAGGATGTCTGCATACGAAATCCTTTCCTCATGCATTTCAGGGGTTAGCTATAGAATGCTCTCCTTTATCTGTGATCACATGCAAAAACATCCACCACACACATGCTCTCTGTCTATCGCCACTGTCAAGGACATCATGCTCACTAGTGGAAACTGGATCTTGGTAAATACTGATTTAGCTCTTAACAGTGCTTATGTATTTCCTTTAGCATAGTACCGACACTGCTATCTCTTTCTTATCACCTGCTCTCTTCCTTTTCCATCTCTCTATCCACTTGACTGGTGTGAATAAGCCAGTCCTCCACTCTCTCCCTCAATGTCTCCTCTCCCTTCTCCTCCCATACTTTCCTTCCTCTCAGGATATCCAGTAATAGCAGAGGCACAATGTGATCCCGGTCTTAAAACACATCCTACACAAACATTATGCTCACATACATGTCCCACGGGCTCTGATAGGGGCAAGAAACTGCCACTTACACACAATTGCCCACACACAAGCTTGAACTACAGCAGGCACAGAACTGTATCTTTTATTCAGTTAACAGCGTGAATGCTGACCTCGTTATGTTTGTCATAACTCAAAATTTAGTTTTTTGCTCCTTTGCTTTTATAAATGAAAGCTGTGTCTAGGCAGTGCAGAGAGGCTAGCTTTTTGTGTTTAGACGGGAAGTCATATGATTGGTACAATGCCCAGCCTCGCCCTGATCAGCACCCCTGTTACGCTCATCATCTTTGTCTCTACAGCATAGTTTCCCAGTGTCTCTCAATAGCACTAAAAAGATCAATAAGTACACTCTCTGTGAATCGAGTTACGTGTTCTGTTTGGTGGTTAAAAAATAATAATAAACTCAAGTAGATTTAAATATTTACTGCTTACAAGAGTCTCCAAAGTACCAAAGCACTGTTTCTAGATCTGTTCCTTAAATATATGAGGATGTAATCAGTAGCTCTGTGCATTTGCGAGTTTCTTTGCGCTTTTAAGAGACTGAATATATCCACGTTTGGAAGTACATGTCTCTGTTTTTAGGTGCCCGGTCATCCTGCAAAAGCTCACCTTCCTTTGACATGCCAACCTCGAAGCACTTCTGCAGCCTGCAGTACTGGCAGCGGTTTCGAGTGACCTTGTTAATCTGACAGTTCTTGTCTCTGTGGCAGGTGTACACCATATTCTTCTGGATACTACGGCGGAAGAAACCCTGTTGCATCAGGAAGTAAGAAGCAAAAGGTACGAGAGAGAGAAAGAGAGACTGTGTTTTATAGAAAAGTCATCAAATCACGGATATTACGTTTAATTTGCACTCTTTCATATGCCCTCTGTTTCAATTCACTACTCTTACTTTGATCCAAAACAAAAAAAGCAAAAAAGATGATCGTAATTTCTTTAAACTTTTAATGAATTTTATTTCCTCTTAGTAATTTTAGTTCTTATACTCGAATATAACCCACATTATAGAAAAGCCGCATTATGTCCATATGGCTCTTCTTTAGCTTGATGAGAAGACAGGTAAACTCCAAATTATTCAAAATGCATGTACTAATACAGACAAAAATGATCTGGCAGGTTGTTCTCACCTTGCAGCCCTCACAAGAGCTGACACCGTAGTGGTACCCTGAGGACTTGTCCTGGCACACAAAGCACGGCTTGTAGACACGAGGTGGGGGAGGTGGAGACGGAGAACTGGGTACCATCTCTTCTGAGCTGGTGCTCTGGGTCTCCACCGCTATAGATATGAAAAAAAGATACCAGAGCAATCAGCGTATGATTTGTCATAAGTCACTGTGCAACAACTACTGTACAGTCTGAGAAGTCAAATGTGCCCGTGTCAGTACATGAAGCAGGTATTCATAGTCAAGTGTGTTTAGTTATAAAATGTGGTAAGACGAGGGACAGCATTTACCTTCCCATTTCATTTACGAAAATTAATAATGAATAATGTTTCAAATTAGGTTCAGTAAGGTAGAATTTTGATCGTGGTGTGGTGTTTAGATACTTTTATACTCATTGTCGGTCTGTGGTATGGAGTTGATAAGAGGCTATAGAGTGCTATACCTAATATAGAACTGTAGTCAACTGTTATGGGGCAGCACTGAAGGTGTATAATTGAGAACATTATTGTTTTGTCTGAAAACAAGAGGAAGGATCACTGCCTAAATGCAGAGACAATTTCTTTATAGCGATAAGAATAGGTGCTGTTAAATAATAGCTTATCTGATGAAGCCAGGTAACAAGAGAAAGCCATTACAGAATCAAAGCTGGCTCTTCCTCATTCCACAGACTGATTACCACTCACGATGACGTGCACATAGCAGACGCATCTCAAAAATCCATGCATGTAAAACTGGTGTAAAGTTGACCTTTTTGCTTACTTATATTAAAATTACGTTAAAGATAGATAGTTAGACAGACAGACAGACAAATAGACAGATAGATAGATAAGTGGAACTCATATAGCATTTATTTTTCTGGAAGTTCAAGGTTGCAAATGGATTTCCGTACTTCCCTTGAGAAACAAAAGCTGCTGCATACATATGAGACCAGACCTTCGTCACACATGCTAGCCTGCACAAGCTCACAGTCACTCATGCTCTTCGGGGGAAGTATGGAATCCATATGCTGCACATCCACTTATCCAATAGCACATCTTTTAACTTTCACCCTTGGTTACCCTCAAACTTCAAACCCCCAACTCTGCATCCCACAACCCCTGACACACAAATCCTATTTTTCTCTTATATCCTGGCCCTAAATTCCACAGTGCAGCCCTGCCAGGTTTTAATAGAGGCCTAGGCTCGTAAGGCGGCCTATAAAGGTGGTCCCATGGCTGGATAGAGGCCCCAGCTTGGCTGGCCTAAACTTTATTGGGACTCGGTCACCTTGGGCAGCTATTCACACCACCAGCTGTAGCTCCCAGCCCATAAAAAAGCCAATCATAAAATGAAAAACAGGGAGGCTCTAAAATTCTTTTTACCCCCCCCAGCACCTTCAATGGAAAGGGCTAGCCTAAACTTAACCTACAGTCCCTCTCTCCCTCTCACCCAGGGCTGGGGCAGAAAACCACCAGCTCGGCTTTTTACAAGAGAAGGGAGACTTCAAAAAGAAGGAAAAAAGAGAGCATAAAAAGAGGAATTTCGGAAAGGGGCAGATGGGGGAAGGGGATGGACAGGACACAGTTACTCCTGAGGGCAATTCTTGTTCAAGACCAAACTGACCATAACTACCGGACCATAACTATTGGTACCTAATTAGCGATAATAACAGAACTATGTGATATTTTTAATTTATTGCAAACTGCTCAAACATCTGTTTCATAATGCGTTTTTATATTTGACGATTTCGAATCTGCATTAAAATGTCTCTTTTTGGCCATACTTGCTGCAGGCAAATATGTTTTCCAATATATTTAAGAAGCACACCAATGCAAAATGTGCAAATCAATCTAAAAACCCAAAGTTTACACCTGGTAAAATGTTTCTACAGCAGTTCTCATATCTACCTGGTCAGAATCTAGCAAAGCAAAAGGGTCAGTGGGAGAACAGAAACCCTCTGAACGTGCCATGAACCTCTTTGTTTATGCAATAATAACAGCAGCAAATGAGGCTCCAGACCAAGCGCTGACAACCCCTTCGAAAGGGACAAACCATATGTGGCGTCAAGTAACGAACACTGACTGACACCATCTAGAGAAAGCAAGCATGAGAGAGAAAGACTGTCCCAGAGAAAACTCTGACAGTGGTGAGAGAGAAAATACATCAGGCTCCATCAACACGTTGAACATGGTTCCTGCTAGAGAACATGACTCCTGTACCCCCCTCTCAGACTTTACTTCATTCAAATCTCCAGCACCACTTACCCTAGGGCGCCACAGTGAGAGGGCCCATTCAGACCGCCACCCTGAGCCGCTTTACCCAGTCTCCTCAACTAAGCTCATCACTGTTTAGAAAACAAAGCCCTGTGAAATGAGAGGCCCTCTTTATCAGCACTCTGGGGCCTGGGGCACCATTTGCATGACAATTTGCCCGCGAAGGCCTGCGAGCTGATGACGGACAGATGAAATGAGAGAAGCGGGATAGGTGGGTGGCTGCCGTTGTTGGGGGAGGAGAAGAGGATAAGGGAAGCAAGACAGAGGGATAGTTGAGATAGTGGTGGCCACTGTTATTTTCCTCGTAAGTATCAGTTTACTCCTCAATCCCTTCTTTCAATACACTCTATGCACAAGTGTCCCAGATGCACTGACCAGGCTTAATCCCCTAGTCATACACATAAGGTGGGTTTACATGGACAGCCTATTTCTGAATAGATTCAGAAATGACGCCTAATCGGAAAGAAAATGCTGCATGTAAACACATAAAGAAATACTCTGAAAATTCATTCATTTGCAAGGGGGAAGTATAAGTCTAAGTCTCTGGCTGAGTTTTTTCAGTGTACGAACAGCGCCCCGACACAATTTAAAAATGCCGTCTTCAAACAGTAATTGTCTACATCGGAGAGTCATTTACTGAGTTTAACATAGTTGGACGGCTAGGTGGACGAAAAGTCACTTTTGCGCAGGCCCTCTTTGTCGTATTCTTCCTCTGGGTGCTTGTTGGCAGTTGGCACCCACCTCAGCGTAGCATCATAGCCACCTTATGAACTGGAGTGTGGATCTTCTGCACCGTTTATGATGGTCCGATGGTCCGACTCATCTGATCATAAACGGTGATGATCAGATGAGTCGATGGTCCGAAAAGATCACAGGTCATGATAAACAAGCGACATTGCAATTTGGAAAGGTTTAATTCGGATAGAAGAAAAGTATCCCTCGTATATCCACCTATAAATACACTTTTGAATGGCTACAAAGTACTTACACATGCTTACGGTAGGATAGTATTCACCAGCTACAAACAACACACAAAAATCTACACCCCCCTTACATTTCACTAAAGTGCCTCAGCCAGAGAGGAATTTCCATACATCATTCTCCACAACCTCATTAGATGTGAATTCTAACTGCACATGACAGAAATAGCTGTCTAGCTGAAGGTTACTTCAACTAGGTCAATTGCATTAAATTCTAGGTCAGGTCAGCTGGGCCAATGAAAAAAATCCCTTTATGATCAACAGATGTATTAGAAAAAAAGAACAGATAATGAATGTATAATGTATGTGTAAAAATAAGGAAACACTTGTAACAGTGAAGCTGCCTGTTGTTCAGTTAAGTGGAAGAGGGAGTGTTTCTAATGTATGTGAGTAAAGGCATGACTATGCAGCTCGTGTTTTATGTTGCAACACACTCTTTTTAACAGAGCAGCATATGACATTCTGGCAGGGTAACAAGTTTTCTTTCACAATTGGCCTTCATATTTTGTCTACGTGACTTGTTGGTGTGATTGAATCTTCACTAGCATGCGGTTCCAGAGCTCTAGTAGGGCCCTGTTGATGTCACAACAGTTTTGCTGTAAACTTCAAAGCTCTTTCTTTAAATTTTAAAACGTTCTTTTCTGTTGTTGTTCTGTCTGTATCTGTTGTGAAAACGCTGTTTGTGTACAAAAATTATGGAAAATATTGTAATTTGTCAGGCATGGAACCGATCATGTAATTTTCCAAAGCCAACCCCTGCATGCCAGCTTGCAAACACTTTCCAATACAAGTGCAGCGAGTAAATACACAAAGAGATCATGGTGAATTAATTTTGTCAGGAAAGACTACGAAGTTATGTCGTTACTCGCAGTGACCTTGGACATAAAAGTATTCAAATTTACTTAAGAAAATGTATAGTCAGCCATTGCTTTTGATGTTCTGTTTGCACATTGTTATTAGGCTGAGAATAGTAATACACATGTGCAAAGTGGGTTGTCATTGCGATTTTCCCAAGGATTGTTTTGCTAGATTACATGTTAATGGTGGCAATTTCAAAAGATGAGATCACAACCTGGTATGAAAGGTTTCCAGGCTCCCAAAATGCCAACTGCACTAAAAGGTTACCGTTCTATGCAAAAAAAAGAAATGTTTTCATCAGTTAGCTTATGCTAACTGATCTCTGTGTCACTTCAGCCCCAGACGCTGCCCACTTAATGAAGCCTCTGTTTGATTTGCAAGGATTCCTCATAGCAGTGCAGGAGTGAGCTACACTCTTATCCAATAAAATATCCCTCGTTGTGAGTGTGTGTGCGCCTCAATTTTTTCATTTTTTTTGAGCGGCAAGCACAGGCATGAAGGGCCTTTGTCTCCATCTCTACCTTCACTACACAGATTACAAAGCTTGTAGGTTCTTGTTAAATGTATTGAGCAGGAAAGGGAGAAAGTAACTTGGAAGTGGGAGAGCAGCGCACAGCAGGGCTTACTGTGAGGAGACGGGTGGGTACTGGGCAAAGAGCGATGGCAGAAGGAGAGCAGATTGGGAGAGGATGCAGAGCAGTGGGCTAGAAGACTTGTTGGCACACTCTGTTGGGCCGTTGAGGGTGCTCTCGGCCCGCTACCCCATGGCAGAGGTTGAAGAACCACAGAGTGCTCACTGAGTGACATCAGCGCACTCAAAGATTTCCATGAAGAAGTGGACTTTATGAAAGAGGAAAGGAAACTACCACACCCTTGTCACTGGTGCCAGCATGTTTCACTCTCTTTCTCTGATTCTCTGCCCACGTCTTCCTGCCATCCCTCCGAGGCTTCTGCTGCAAGGTCCCACACAGCAGACTTGTTTCCTTCCTCTTGTCAGTATCAGTCTTTCCGGAGGATCTCCGTCATTGCTTTCGCAGATACTTCTGTGTCCCTTGCTATTTCAACTTCTTACGAGTGCTCTAATTTCCAACAGGGCGAATAATACTTCCACTCTGTTCAAGCTCTGTTGCACATGGTTGAGTCACCTGCAGGATTTTAAGTGGGAGGTCTGTCAAGTCCCTATTGTGTGACTTACACAAGTACAACCTGCCTGTAATTGAGAAAGAAACTGTATATGGCATAGAAGTCAAAAGCTGGGTGGAGGTAGGGAGGCAGGAATGTGTATGTGTGTTGACAAGGAAGGGGGATACTTACATTTAGGGTCCTGAGCAGTCACAATGCCTTTCAACAGCTGTCAGAAAGCTCATTACCTGGGCTCCTACAGACACCCACCCACACACACATTCACACACAGACACACCTATAAAGAGGCCCTGCTATGCTGTCTTCTAAAAGGTCTATGATAAAAACCGGGTTGCCGACCAGGAGATGGTTCAGGTATGAGTAGTGAAAACACAGCAACCAAGCCAGAGATTGTGAGGAACCAGACATTAAAAGACACACCCCTCTGGGATTTAACACATTTCTGATAGAACCAGATGAAACACATAAAACACGGAAAGATATTGACACGTGTGTGGGTTCACACGATGCATGCTCATAAGCAAACCATATATAAATGTGGAAAACATTTCGTTTTCATAGCTGTCGGAGTGTGTTAATGGCAAAACCCTGGACTTTTGAGTGTGACACATGTAACATGGCCCATACATTTCATACCTCTCTACGTACAGCCCCACGACAGTAGGTGCACAAGCAGAGCAGAGCAGGGAAGGCGGCAGGTGGGATATGCCTGTACCCTCAGGGCACATTTTATAAAGTGGAATTACCCTTGCAGTCTGGTGGTTCTCTCAAAACACCCTTTCTTCTTTCCAGCACCTCATAAAGGGTCTTTTGATATTTTCTTGATGGAGTCCGCCAACTTAACATTTGGCAGCAAGCACCCCCCTATTCCTGAAGCACACAACCTTGTCAGGAAATACAAAAGTTGGTTTTAAAAAATCCAGTAATCTGCATGTCCCAAATGAGACCAGCATTAAAGTTTCCTTCTAATGTCCCTGTACAAAATCTGATAAATGTGATATTAAAAAATAAGGAATATTTAAGGAAACATAATTTCAGTGAAAGGATTTTAGTCAGTGGCCCTTTACAGCTTATGTAGGAAAAGCGAAAAGTCCTGTGCAAATCTGTGGAAAAAATGTGCCCCCTTATTCCTGTGGTGAGCTCCAGCTGACCCTTCATCTGTCCACCAGAATAAAGAAAGAAATACAGCTCTCCTCCATTGACTGGAGAGTGAACCCAAACCTGGCAATTTGGCATAGTCCTAGGCCATTGATCATGTCAAGAAGACAGGGCAAGGAAGCAGACAGAGCGCAGGCAGGCAGACAGACGAGGTGAGGAGAGAAGCGAGGAGCGTCGAGGCAAATACTGACTCTTTGATCCTCAGGGTGTTTCTCGTCCTCCCAGACTTCCTCTCACCATCTGTAGCCCTGGCTCTCACCTGTCTGTCTCTGGCGAGGCCACTAGCACTCATTCAATTGCTATTGCTTCCTCCCAACAACAATAGAAACCTACAAAAGTAGAAGTAGCCCCGTTGTAATTCCTGCCCCGCTCTGTCAGAGGAAGTGAGGGGAAAGAATGATAATGTAAACAACAACAGTAGTATTCACTCCAACTCATTGGGGAGGCATTGAAGGCTGAGATGTGCAGGCGAACATGCACACCAACTTCTGTAAGAAAAAACTTTATTTCCACTCATCATGAATATGCCTTTGTTATCACAAAAATGTGGTTTCCTCTTGTCTTTTCAAGGCCTTACAGTGTGGCTCATATACTTTCTTACAAATTCATGTCAAGCCATAGATATTTAACACATCTGACTTTGATTTTGAGCCCAGAATTGCATTTAACGCTCCCATCCATTGTTTAGGTCTATCTTTTGTGGACAAAACAGCAATGCAATACACTGTGTGTCCTGACACATTTCTATCAGAACCAGCGTGAACCTTTTGGCAATTTGTAATACAATAAATCTTCTGTGGGATCAGATAACCATGATCACCAATTGTCCTTCCTTTGACCATTTTGGTAGGTACTACAATTGTTGACTGGGAACACCCAACAAGACTAATGAAGCAAGTGCTTGATAATAATGAGCATCTACTGTCTTGAAAATCATGGATCATTTTAGAGTAAAAGCCAAAATCACACTACTGTGGGGGAAATAGGGTCTAAGGCAAAATAATAAAGGGGGAACCCAAAATCTTTGAGTAGGTTATCCGTCAAATTTGCAGCAAAAAGGTAAACATCTCTGCAGATTCACCACTTTACCTTATCGACCGAGCTGTAACAGACTATCCAAAGGCTCTGAACAACCCAGGTGATTATTGATGCTGTCAGATGAGCGCCTAAATATAAATGTGATAGTGCCAATAAATGTCCTCTTGATCAAGTGTGTTTGTATTATGACATCGTGTTTACATTTATATAATTAAAGTAGATAGAATAGATAAAGAAAGTCAATGAAATAGTTACAATTATTTTTATGACAATTATTGCCAGCTAAAAATTTGCACATTATTGAAATACATCTGTCTGGGAAGGGCTACAAAGCTACTTTTAGTCTATGAGACTCCACAGATCCACAGTGAGATTAATTATCTACAAATGGAGAAGAATTGGCAGAAGAGCGACCTTCCCAGGAGAGGCCAGCCCTCCAATATTCCTCCAAAAGCATTGCGAAAGGCACATTCAGGAGGACACAAAAATCCAAGAAAAACACGCAATGAAATGCAGACCTCTCACCTCAGTAGAGATCAGTGTTCATGGCTCCAACATTCAAAAGACAGAGAGCAAAAATTACATCCATGGACGACTGGTGAGGAAAAAGGCACTGCCAAGCCAGAAGAATATTTAGGCTTATCTGAAATTCAGATATCACCTTGATTACCCTTAGAGTTTGGGGAGAATAAAGTTGAATAGTTTTTAAGACAAAGGCTCTGTAGCAATTGGCATAAAACAAATAGCTTTCCACAAAAAGAGTATATACCTAAGTTCAAGCGATAACATTTTTTAGGTTTGCTTTGCTGCTTCAGGGCCGGGATGTCTTGCCAAATTAGGTAAAAAATCAATTTTGCTCTCTATCAGGAAATTTTGAGGGAGAATACCGGGTCCTCAGTATGTGAGTTGAAGCTCAAGTCGCACAACAATACAATTATCCCTACCAGAAGATTGCGTCCACCACTGAATGGCTCAAAAGAAATAAAATGTAAGTATTGGAGTGGTCTAGCAAAAGTCCACACTTGTTTTTAATTAAGATGCCGGGGTGTGATGTGGAAAGAGCAGCACTAAAGCAGTTCTTAAAGAAAAATGGGCCATAATTCCACCATACTGGTGTGAATGTGAGCACGATCACAGCAAAGATCACAAGTCATGTAAACAGGCGACCGACTCTGCAATTCGGAAAGGTTTAATTTGGAAAGGAGAAAAATGTCCCATGTAAACCTAATGATGCATAACATAGTTTTTCACTTTCGCTTGGCCACCAACAACCAAAAGGTTGCCCAACTCTTTCTCTGGGTGGAGGCAGTCAGACCACTGACATGGAAATCAGTTTGTGAACATACATTGATTAATATTTTTCTCTCTATGCATCTCAATGGTTTGGAAACTCCATGTGATACTCATGTAGGGCAACTACGTCACATTTTAACATTTTGACAATAACCAGAGAACAGGAATATACAACTGAGAAAGCAAGCAATGGACTCAGTCAGTTCAAATAACAGCAGTGTACACCAAACTTATTCAACATTCCTGAGCAAGACATAAATCATTCCAAGCAGCCCTTAACTTCTTTGCTGGATCGTTTCCTGTCTAACTGGTTGTCTGGCTGGCTTTCACTCTGTACTTTCTGGCAAATGTAAGTTGCTCAAGACAGAGGAGTTGGGACTGATCAATTCAGGCCAACTATTGATGACTACAGCTGGTTCTCGTTCAATCACAAGTCTTGCTAAAGTGAAGATATGGACATATAGTATTCTCTGCCCATTTGTAATCACTGAAGAGCATGTGTTTTCTTTGTGCCCATGCCTGCTTGTGAGTTTGTCTATTATGTTGGTGAGAATGCAGAGGTACATTAAAACAGTGAGTGTGTTTATATGGACTTCATGAATGTGGCAAATGTCTATTTTCTGCATTGGCCTGATTTTTTTGTAACATAGATTATCAATGGCTATATTTCTTAAAAGGATATGGGATTTTGCTGCGATTTTACAGGCTTTTGCCAGTAGAAAATATGAAAGAAAATTATGAACCAGGTTGAAGCATATACCAAATCAAATTAATCAGTAGTGATGTGGAAGTAAACACTGGAAGCAGTGTTTTTTAAATTCTGACTCATCAGTAAAATAAAAAACTTTGAGCAATCAATGATATGACTTGAAGGAAATACAAAGTTTTTCAAAATGTGAACAGATTGTCCTGTTTTATGATTTGACTGGTCTCAATATCCCATGCAAACATATCAAGTGAACAAACAAACAAACAAACAAACAAACAAACACATAAACAGACACCTACTCCAATGGCACTCATAGTCTCCCTGTAGAACTCACGTGTTGCCTAAGAGCTATACTATGGACATGTCAGATTCCACACTTGTTCTTCCTATGAAAGATAACAGAAAAAACATATACCTAAAAACAAATGCGAGTGCCACAAATTAATTCATGAACTATTTTCAGAATATTTGTCATGGTAGCTGCACTGACATACCTTGGAAGAATCTGACTCAGGTGGTTCAGGTGAGTACAGAGGCTTCCCTCCTCTGCCTTCATTCAACCACCTTCTCTCCATCACTTTCCAGCCCCGAGTCCAGATAATAGCTACACTACTGCCGCCGCCCACCACTCCCTGCAAAACACAGTCGGCTGGATAAATACAGCCCATTCACACATGCACAGAGGGAGGACAGCCCGGCTCATCTGGGTTTCAAGTCCTGGCTTGGCACTCCTAGCTCTCTTCTTCTCATAACAGTGAGCCCCTGGCAACGCTCAAGCCAAACCGTCAATAACAAAAGTCAATAACACAGTGGTAGCAGAGCTGCTCTCTTCACACTCAGCTCACACTCAGCTCACACATGGCTCCGAACTTACATACACACACTCCTATACACAATATACACAACTACATATGCTCAGCAGTACATTGCGTGCTAGCCGGTGAAATAAACTCTCACAGGTGCTTACATGCGTTCAACATGAACATACAAAGCCAAGGTGCACACACATACACACACTGCCTACCAGCTGCCCACGCCTTTATACCAGGGAAAGTGTGTGTGACAGGCAAAGAGCTTTTCTCAGTAAACAGCTACAATAGCGGCAATCAGACATGGGTGTCTCAGTGGGCAACCTCAAAACCTTCATGATCAGCAAACTATTGTGAAAGAACTTTCAAAAGTGAATATTATATACTCTGCTGATACAAACAGGCCAAAATTTAGACCAGTTGCCTTAGAACAGCTTTTTTTCGTGTTCATTACAAAAAATTGTTCTAAATGATAGGGTGTCTCTACATTTGTCATATACATAGAGTCCAAGGAGGTAGAATCCGGCTCCACATGGTGGTTGATGAGTTTTATTTACAGTGGTGTGACTGACACTGCGCTGGTGTCAGTCACACCATTAGGACAGCGCTGAATTCCAACACAGGCCTGTGGAATCCAGCCTGGCACATTGTCTGTCTATGGATTTGACAGCAGCCTGAGTGCCAGCCAAGACGGCTTGTAAACACAACACAGGTTGACATATAGGAGTTCATATTTAGACTCCACACACAGAAACAGAAGCAGACGGTCAAATTGATGCGTTAGCAGAACCACGCGTTAAAGAGGGATGTGGAAAAATCTTAAAGCAACTGCAGGGATTGAATCTGTTTATTTATAGGCAGCATTGCCTATTAATGGGCTCAGATATTACTGCCGGCCTAAGACACATCTCTTAGCATGGTGGTGGTGTGATTATATTCTACAAGTAATACTTATATTGATAATGGGTTCCTGTCATGAAAAATGTCCAGGCTGTAATGTAATATAATTGGGTGAAATTCTTAAAGTCTTTTAAATGATCAAAACAAGAGATTCCTATAAAATTCATAGTAGAAGTATGTGTGCATGTATTATTAAGGTATATTTATAATCCCAGGCACATGCACACAAAAACAGTTTGAAATTAGAGAAGGGAGGTAACTCATGCGCTTTGGTGTACTGCGTTTTATACGTATTTACACCAATCATTTAAAGGCATTGGTATAACAGTTTTCAAAGACAAGTGAGAGTGTCTCTATCAGGCATATCCATTACAACTCGGTGACCTTGGATCAGCTGAGTACTTAAGCTGTTTTAACTTCAGCACATTCATTTGACATTATCTTGCAGGGATCAACAAGGTTTATGTATATATAACAGCACTGACAAGTCCTCATTAGAGCTGAAACCAGGGTATTATAAGTGTCCTTCACCCCCCACCTCCCCACTACACACACAGTCACACAGACACATTACCCCCGAACCAAGATACTACAATCTATTCCTATCCTGCCCCCTCAGGCATTCTAATCTTTTAATTGAATCTTTTGTAATTATAATGAAATAACTGCGGACTTCCATCAGGGAGAAAATGATTGGGGCCAGAATGTGCTAGCGGTCACAGGAAGCTCTTATTTTTCTCCCATTGTGGCCAAGATATACTCCCTTTGCAATTAGCTCCTAAATTCCCATTTTAATAGCACATTAAGGCAAAACAAAGAGGTGTGTGTGAATGTGTACGCGTGTGATCATGAGTGAGATTTCACACATAGATTGATTATAAGAGCGATACATTACTGCATTGCCACTCTCTTTTTTATATTGCTTTAATAACCACAATTGAGACCCAAACAGTGCTAAAAAAGATCGAGCTATGTGTGGTTTGGTGACCAACACAGACTTCCACTTCTCTCTCTCTCTGACCCTTGAGAACTACTAAGCGTAATTGCCTCATTCTTCTACGCAAATGAACATTGACAGAGAGGATTGGTCTGTATAGGTTCTCTTTCTAAAATGGATTCCATGGCATTTGACTAATTCAGTTCACATTGACATATGACTAAATCTGTGACCATTATCCTTGCGCACGGGTTAGCTCAGATGTAGTACCAGCTCCATGATAGAAGGCACTTAAGAGCATTACACAAGCCATGCCGGTTGAAAGGTTCTCCTTTTCAGCAAATTGACAAGGCCACCATACATGATGTAGATCTGACATTGGCAAAGCGATAGCCTTTGACTAACCTCTGACATTGAGGTCTCCCACTGCTGAACAAAAAAACAGGAAAACTGACCACACACTTTTTAGTCTTCTGACTGTTGAAGACTAATAGCTAATAACAGTGACACTAATCACCACATGAGATTTATAACCAGCAAAATGGGATACACTGATTTTGTTTAAGATTTAGTTGGACAAAAATATTTAATTGTATTTTCCACAGGCTATCAAAGAAAATAAACAAATTTACCTTAGAGCACAATTTTTCCTTTTTACAGACCTCTAAAATCTTTCACAAACAAACATCTGGCTTGGCACACAGATTGAGCATCATGCTAGGCCCAGGTGACTCTTTACAAGCCCAGTTGTTATTTTGAGTGCTTGTGTTAGTGTGACATTAGGGGACAACAGAGCTGCACACAACAGCTGGGTCAGCTTCATGAGATTTCAGATTCAAATATCAATTCATTAGCCTCATTGATGAGGACAATGAAGGGCAACTGCCTCAGTAAAGAGAAGTATTATTGCCCCTCGAGTAGAGATAGGACTGTCTTGTTTACAAAGGTTGGTGGGAGCGGAGAGCTTGAAACAGTACACCACACCAGCATCCACTATGCTCTGCTCAGCTAGACTTAGCTCCTTTACCCTCAGGGCAGCTTCACTGGACTTTTTATCTCTTTGATTTTCTGGAACAAAACCCAGAAGAAAAATGTACTCCTGGAATCTGGAGGCTAATTTACATGAGCATGTATATGAACTGGTTTAGAGGAGAGGCCACAGAGGCCTGATTGATTAAATAAACAAATCTCATCTTGTTATCATCAGGGCTCCCTTTGCTAAGCAGAGCAGGCTGGGCTGGCTGGAGTCCCCCTGGCCTCGGTCTCAACTGACAGGGCATCTGTCTTCATTAAACCTTAGCCAGTGTGCATGACAGCCACTGAAACGCTGGTGTCTTCACGATTAATGAAGACAGATGACTTCCCCCAAGAGGCAGTAAAAAAGGAACAAAAAGAGGGTGGGTGAACAAACAGAAAGAAAAAAAAATCTGAACAAAATTCAGAAAACTTCACAAAAAAAAGAACACGGTTATGCCACTTATCCCACTGCTCTATCTCTTCTTGTACTCATGGTTGTTTTTCCACTGTCATATATTGCTTGGCAATCTCCACACTTCTACCATACAGTGCATTACACCCCCACTTCTTTCCCAATCACACACTCATTCTCACAGCAGTGGTTCCCCACTGAAAATGTATGGAAATGGACCACAGTTTTGTTTGTCAAGACATACGTCAGTTGTTGAAGTACGAGCCTTGAATAAAGTCAGAAGTGGAAGGAGGGAGAGGAAAATCAGAGTCTGACAGAGAGAAAGAGAGAAAAGAAAGCTGACCACATTAGTCTTCATTTTTTCAAAGACTGCATATGCATTCCACATTTTCCATTAAATAAAAATCTGCTTACTTATCATACCTGTTTTGGCTCAAGAGCTATAGAATATCATTATCCATATAGTATCCAAGATCGTAAACAAACATCTAACTTCTTCCCCTTGCTCAGATGAAAGCATGATAGTTGAAATTTTAGCTGGAGTTGGAATAAAGTCGTAACATATTAGTGAAACTGAGATCAATCTACTTGTACATGTTGTGTTTTGTTACTGCCACCATTTTTCTTTCTGTCTAATCTTCTCACCTATGGGAATCTGAGTTGGTTACTTTTAATGCCTGAGACATTCAACAGGCCATATTCCTTAATAACATTAAAAATAGATCAGTAACTAAATGGAGGACAAACTTCGGATGTACTTGCATCTGTATCAAAACCATCAGAGTTTTCTTCCTTTCGGTTCCTCAAAAACTCTTTTCCTCTGTTTTCTTTCATCTTGCAATCTAGCAACTTTGTTTTGGGTGCACAACACTGGCAAGGTCAAACTTCAGGTGGCTCACATTGTGACTGAAACCTGTGAGTCTGACTTGGCCAAACACAAATACGCAAACACACGTACACATTGAATATGATATCATAGCAGAGAGTTTTCCTTCAGATGGCTGAGCAGCTGAAACTGGCTGTGGGCCGCGAGAGGGGGAGTTGAGAAGAAGAGAATATCTGTCCTAAGCTTTTCCTGTGCTTCTGAATAACCACTGGCCAAACCCTGATGGGTAAGAAAGTCAGAAATGAGAGAGTAGGGCAAAGAAAGCAACATAATGTGGGTGTAAGAGGGAGAGGCAAAGATAATAGACATCATTTGTCATACAATAAAATCAAAACTGGATGCCACTTACACTGAACACTGGCACTGCCCGTCCAAGCGAAGGGGTCCAGCCCCGCAAAGAAGGGGCTTGCCTTCCGCAACATACAGGCACCACGACTGGTGACATCGTAGAGCTGACGGGGGCCCATTCCCAGAGCCTCCATACAGTCAAACATGGCAACCCCCCCCCCCCCACCCTGCCCTCACCAGAAATCCCTATGAGATCTCAGTCCTGCCTATGTCCTGTCCTGCTTCCACAACTCACGTCACTCACTGGGGCAGTGACAACAAGCTGAAGCAACAGCTAGCGCGATCTGCTGCATTCCCTTCCCTCCCTTCACTTATCTTGTGTTGTCACTCTCTCTGGTGTTCTTTCCTGCCGATGCTGGTGTTTCCCTCCTTTCCTATCAGCTGGAATGCAGATCTGGTTCCTGCCTGGCTGAGCTGACTAGAGCGTGACTCCCTGCTCTCCCCCTGCCCTTTGGTTAGTTGCTCCCTGTCTGCTGTAACAGACCTAAATAACAGCCTCTCACAGCTCTTGCTGAGTCCCAGACACAGCGGAGCGAACCAACTGCCTCTGCACGACGCTCTGAGAGGGGGTGGAGAGAGAGTGAATGCCAGAGAGGGAGGGATAGAGAGAGAGATTCAGGCAGAGGGGGAGAAAGGGAGGAGAGGGGGCTGGCCAGCACTAGAGTAAGACCTGATATGTTTAGAGGACAAAACTCTATTCCCATTCCTCACTTGTGATTCTGGCTGTGTTGCTTGGGTGTTTCATATTTCAGTTCAGAATGCAAACAAACACTGCTTCCGCTCCATCCGTGTCCCATTCAGATTTGTCCCTTTCTGTCCTCTCATCGCACCTCCCCCAGTTCCCCTGCAATAAATATGAACCCCTTCCCCTCCCTTCCCTGAGCCCCGTCTCTAATCATAACCATATTAAAGTCCAGCCAGTGGCCGAGTGACTATGTCTGTGTGAGAAAGAGAGCCAGAAAGGGGGAGAAAGAAAGAACATGTGCCGTGGTTGAACCCAGAACCAGATGCCAGGGCAAATCCCTCCCTCCTCTCTGTCTGTTTGAGAGAACAGAGGATGGGTAGTTCTTTCTGTCTCTCCCTCTGGAAGTGCTTTACCAGTGATGAATGAGGACTGCCTTGCTCAATCCTTGCCTTGCATTTACATTGACAAATGCCCCCAATATACAAGCACACCATGTGCTGGACACACTTCTCTCAGGTTCACTTGACCTTGTTTGTGATTTATCTCTGAGCAACCTATACATAGAAATAGAGACGAGGGGATGCAGATGTGACGTGCTGGACCAAGTTAATGACCTATCACAGCAAAATTTGCCGTCATCATTTAACCTTGACAAAGGTTGTTCTATATACAACCAAAACAATTTAATTTAGAACCTGACAGTGATGGTAAGTCTAAATAAAATCAATAGGTGGTCTGCGTTCAATAAAAAAGCCTGTCACTGGTCAAACTGTTACTCAGCTGATGAATAGACTCTGGCACGGCTAAAGCAAACAGCCCGATACAATGGGAGATATATGATAATAGAATAGCTTTCGTTTGGGTGTCCTGCACATTCATTTCCCCCCTGTCAGACCGGTACAAGTGGTATAGCCCAGCAGGCAAAAAAGACAACATTTCCTGTCAATCTGTGCTGCATGCTACGCTCTCCATAAACACACAGTGCCCTCCCTCCTCGCGGTCTCCTGTCTAACACCTCAGTCTTTTTCCTGTCTCATTACAGAGACTACACTTTCAACTTTTTTGGCCATTCTGACTGATTTTTATGAACATGTTTATTGACATTAAAGCTTTTGTTTAATTTGAGCTTTCTGAAGCTGGCAAACTCATACACATGTGTGGGCTGATATTCCTCACACACACACACACAC
Organism: Lophius americanus; assembly: GCA_037951165.1. Classification (NCBI taxonomy): domain Eukaryota; kingdom Metazoa; phylum Chordata; class Actinopteri; order Lophiiformes; family Lophiidae; genus Lophius; species Lophius americanus. The sequence continues at coordinate 7,876,943 of JBBDHG010000001.1, forward strand.
ATAAACACACACTCCCTTACATAAGAAGACACACACATTTTACAACTTTTAACTTGCTTCAAACAATGAACGACATCGGGAGATTTTATGTTTCTTCATAAGGCTGTTGGGTCATAAAGAGGAAGATTATGACAGCATGTATAAAACAATGAGACAAAAAAAACAGCTTTTGACTCAATCTTACTCTTGCTAACATCTTGTTAAAAGTCCCTACCCATTTACACAATAATGAAAAAAAATCTATGGTCTTTTGTGTCCTTCCTGTTTTGTTTTTTTCTGGCTGCTGGTTATATACAGAATCCTGGAAGATCAAAACTGTCTAATCATCTGGTGTTCAAATGTCCTATGGAAAATCGGCGTTGTTAGCCAGGGCTGATCTCCAGGTCAGTGAGCCACAACACAAGCAATTTATAATATAATGTGCGCACACTTGAAACTTTTGTTTTTGGAGATGTATTGGCCCTATCCGATTCTCTCCTACTTTTGACATTTCTTTTTACAGTGTCTGAGGGTATAATTCAGACCACTAACCCCAGGTTCTCCACTTACTGGCACACAGCACTCTGAGCGGTGAGATTTCCAGCACTTCAGAGGGTTCGCGGAGTGAGTTTAGACATCTTATCTACACATATTCTATACTACACATACTGCTGCTGACCCAGGCCTTTCCCTGCCTCCCCTCCCTCCTCCCCTTCCTTCCCCAGCCAGAGCGGTTGAACTCCAGAAGGAACCCCCACTGGGCCACTAACTTTCCCCCCAAACTTATCCTGCCCTCCCTTCTCTCCCTCAGTCTCTGGCTCACAAGTCTCTCCATTGCTCTCCCCCACCCCCTAAACCCCACTTCTGCAAAAACTCTCTCCATTTCATCAAGTTCCCTATGGCTATTTTTTACTGACTGCACGATTTGTTTAAGTTGACAAAGTTCTCTGCTTTTTCCCAGTTCCAAATATTTCATTTTCAATGGCTGCCAACTCATTGGTCATTTAGTGTGACGGCTGCTTCCAATCAAGTATAATTGCAGCGATTAGACTTTTAGAAATGTAATAAATAAATGCAGAATATTTAGATGTTTCTTCTGTGATAAGATTCTATGTCCATTAAGTTTTATCTCAATATCTTAACAGTAGACAGGGGCGCTCAGTCAGGTCATAGGTCCACGTGGGCAGTGGCCCAGGAAAATCGGGCTTTTCTACCGTGTGACACTGATGCCGATTACAGATACGAAATATACAACACATTGTTGCCACTTCCTCTGTATACAGTCATTGAGATTCCAGCCAAGCAGTCAACAAGACAGTGGTGTGTGAAGCAATAAAGACCAGCTTTTTTTAAATGCCTATGCGCTAAACGCAGCACAGTGATTTTGAAAGGAATGTAGAGCTTCTCCGTTGCTGATGTGAGCATATGTGCAGTGTGTGGACGTGCTGAAACAGATTAACAATGATGATAGAAACACTAAAAGCAACACCCCAACAACCTCCCTGTAGGAACAACACACAGACATCTTATACAGGTGATTTCTTTTCTAATGAATTGATTGAATGAAAGAGATCCAATGAAGAGCCAAAAATACTTCCTGACCTTAATTTTTGAATTTATTACAAAAAAAATATTTTAATTAACGGAGATTTGCATTTTTCGTCAGTGAACTATGAGTGAGACGCTAGTGTTCATCCTCATCAATCCATCCTATGCCCCACCAGCTTTACATATGTTCAGCACTGACAAGACATGTAACTTTATCCACTCAACTTCTCCGCTCTCTGACAATATATCTCTGGAAGATACCTCAAGTGTCACCGAAGAAGGAGGTTGGGAAAGTGAGCTATGACTTACGCTGGAGCGTTTTTTTTCAGCAGTGGCCAAGCTGATCTCATGTTTGTCTCACCAAGGTCTTACAAGTTACTTTTCAGAGCTCTATCACTCTTGGCCATCTTTCAGTTTTTCTCTCCTTCTATCTGTGCTTTCATTGCATTTTACTACCCATGTATTTGGAAAAGAAAAAGATCTTTTAGTTGTGCAGCCAAAAATACAAACCTCCCCTGACGTGTTCTCATAGGTGCATGTATGCCCTCCCACGCTACTGATGGCCCATCCCTCCTTTCCTCGCCATTGCAAAATCTTTGTGTTGCACGTGCCCACAAAGGCCCATCTGAAAACAGACCCCTCCCATTTTTAATAGCAGCCTCTTTATCTTCATCTGTCATCATGTCAGAGCTGTAGTAAACTCTGCGGCCTCCCCCTTACCAGTGACCTTTGCTGACTTTCCACACGCAGGCATGAACACTTGCAAACGCACACACACTTAATACACAAAGGCAAGCAAAGTTTCAGCAAGTTCCACCACTCAGGGCTAATTGGCTCCAACTTGCACAGAGGGATAACCATAGGAAATCCAAGGTAAACGCCGAGAAGCAAAACAGAAAAGAGCATGTGAAGTCAAGAGCAGATAATCCAACAAGATGAAGTTGAAAATATCCCGACAAGTTTCGCAAAAAAAACTTCCTTCAGTGAGGTCCGTGAATTGACTCAGGAAACAAAGTGGGGCCTTCTGTCCATATTATCTCTATACTATATCGAATCATGGCCAGCACATTGGTATTGTTTCAAAAAAGGACTAGAGCATCTCAAAAGGTTGTCATCTTGAAGCTTGTGGTTGCATAAGGAAATTAAAGCAAGGATGTCAGGATGCAAAGATGTCAGATGCAAAGCTGTTAAAGTGAATGTGACTCCAGCCCCACCGATTGATTAAGGACCAACGACAGCTTCACAGTTGCTGTTAAATACACACAAACGGTCAACCCAGCGTTGCTAATTTGCTATTTCATCTCCCTCCCACCCATCACTAAAATATACAGTGTATATATCGGCATATGATTATGCACCCAGGACAATCCAGTGCTTCACTATCAGCCAGGTACCATCCTACCTCCAACTATGCTGGACTGAAACGCAGATGTTCAACTTTTGTGAAAATAAATAAAGTGGTAAAATGTCCTATTTGTGTGCGGCTTAACATCCAGGGAGAAGCTTTCGCTCTGCTAGTCGACATACTTCCCTGATGTCCCTCTCCTCCATTTAAAGGTTCCCTTTTACATTCCCTCTCATACCACATTTCCCAACCAAAATGGCTCCTTTACGCAACTCCCCGAGCTCCCTGAGCCAACATGACCTCTTTGTGTGTGTATGTGTTTTAAGAATGCAATGAGTGTTTTTAATTATGTCACTCTGCATGAGGATAGTTTTTTTCTGCTGGAACATTTGGTTCCTTTCAAAATCTGCCTGACTTAATGGTTTGTGTGTGCTTGCAAACATGCATGTTTAAGTATTCACACACAAACACACACACGGATACAAGTAAATATGCTTGGCAGCTATTATGCTTGTGGTTGTTTGTCTGTGTCTGTATGTGTGCATGTCTGTGTGTGTGTTTGTGTGTGTGTTTGTCTGTGTGTGTGTTTATTTAAATATGCATCCATTTGTATGTGGCAGATAAGACTATCACATACACACCTTACATATACTTTGCAGCATTTCCCCTCATCTCCACTGGAGACACAATTGAGCCACTTTTACACAAGTTTTGACCAGCATTTTGTTCTTTTAATGGTGCAATTGCATCCTATGATGTGGCTGGAAATGCTCTAGTTAAGCCTCTCATGAGTATTCTCACTCAACATGTATTTAAAAATGATGGTCTGAGCTTTAAGTCCGAGCCAAACGGAGGACTTCAGATTTTTTTCTGAGCCATGTGGCCTGAAGGAAATGACCTACTAGCTTTTCAAAACATCCCTGTGGCTGGCTTTGGAGCCAGGGCTCCAGCCCTGATTGGTGAAAGCTTAGAGAGGTGTTTCAGGGCTCAGTGGCGATGTTATCAAATAGTAAGTGGCCTTAATGGGCTTCCAACTGTTTATTTGAAGGGCTGCCATAATGAAAAGGATCAACTGATAACAGCGTCCGCTACAAACCTCTGTCAGGCCTTCTCATGGATGAACACATGCCTTTGTGCATTTATAAAGATATGGGTGGCAGGGATGGGATTATTGCAGCACACTGGCATGGTCAGTTAACCTAATCCAGACAATGTGGAAGTGAAGCGCTAAGATTGTCCGGGTCCACTGACTCTGTGTATGAGAATGAAGAAAACCCTATTATCACAAAACACAGTCACTGCAAACACGGTCCAACAACCCTATCTCTGCCCTCTCCTGTCTCCTCCCACCATGTGCAAAACAGGGATATCCAAAGTCAAACTTATGCCAAAGCGAGCACCAGCAGGGGAGGTGCCAAACACCTGTCGGCACCGAATGCACACCCAGCAAAGGTAGGTGTCAGCCCAGCTGGGCAAGGATGCAGTACTATTTATTTCCCACACAAACATATTCATAAAAATATCTGCACTGCTCCTCCCTTTGTGTTGAAGGTATTTTCTAAGTTTGTCTCACAGCAACTTCTGACAACAATGAGCAGGCCTGTTAAGCTAATTCCTGAAGAAAACGAAGAAGGGGAAAAATCGGGCCTGGGGAATGTCCAAACCGTGGCCTTTTGTCTTCCCTGCTAAAATTTAAGAGAGTGGGGAATGAACTCCTTACAGTAAAAGAACTTATAACATTCCTTGTCAGGGGATACAACAAAGGGAAGTTTTAAAAGCGCTACTAACAGCTGAGTTTTTTCTCCATTGCTTTTTGACTGAACTTTGGAACTTGGAGGTATTACTCTGGCTCTGGGATAATTTCATTTATTTCTTTATAATTTATACAATAAAAACATTTGTTATCTGAAAAAGCCCTTAGTCGCCGTCCTTAATTCTGATAATGTCAATCCTAATATTCAAGGTAAATTATATCAGACCAAAACTGACATTGATTTGAAAAGTTGATACCAGGTTTAGAGTAACGAGGTTGAATGAAAAATGGCAACCCCACACAAGAAGTTTGAAAAGTTGAAGCTAATTGTCACTATGATCCTGACTTAATCTACGACCTGAGCCTTGTTTAAGCTCTGACACAGAGCTCAATCCTAATAACTGCAGTCCTTAACCCTTTTGAACGACACTAGTGCCAGAGTGGATGTGTCAGCACAAGCAGCTATGTATGAAGCCCTGTGCATGTGGCTGTCTGAGTCTGTTTATGCTTTGATACTTGTTTTTGTTTAAACTCATGCCAATGTAAAAAAACAAAAAATAATCCATCTGTCAATGCTGTGGGATTTTTCTCTGTGTCAGGGGTATGTTTCTCATTTTTAGATGAAAGAGGTGCTTTGTGTGTGAGCGACAGAGTGGGAAGAGTGTCTCTGGTGGTGTGTTTGCATGTGTGTATTAGTGTATTTTCCTAGCAGGGTGTGTTCTTGGATTCCACTACACTAAGACATTACCCCCAGGTGCTCTCTCTCTCGCTTGCTCTAGCTCTGTGAAAATACCTTGAGGATTAGGTGGGCAGCAGCAGCAATGAGGAAGAGGTGGGGGTGAGGTAGTGATTGACGGCTGAAAGGCTGGAGAGGTGCTCAGGCATGCTTTGGTAACGGAGAGGGGGGGGCTGCACACACGCAGACAGGGGGCTCTCAGGCCCTGAATTCAGCTGTTGCCACCCACACCATTATAGCCCCTCCACCACCTTGTGCCCCTTTAGCACTGCACCCATATAAGATTTCAAATAAATTCTATTTACCTTTACTTCATGACCTAACCTCAGAGAGAGAGTGGCTTCCTTTCTATTTTTCTGACTTCATATCACTCATACTAGCATCACTAGCATTTAATTACATAATACATACAGTAATTGTTTTATACAGGAATAATCCCTGTCATGGATTCATTATACTGAATAAAACACTGTTTCGAGATAAGCAGATGTTTTGATTGGTGTCGGCAGCATGTGTGTAATCTGGATAGTTTTTCTATGACAGATAACTCTAGCCAAATTCCTCCTCTTTGTGATCTGTACTCCATGCATCAAATTAATCCTAGTCCTTCAGCATGCACACAGTGCCCCCTATGATCAGGTCTGTAACTACAAGTGTAACACAACTGGGGCGTCTGTTTGTGGTTAGTCCGGTTGTTTGAATGCTGCCTTCAGCTCACCTTTCTTTCTACAAAAACAGTGTGAGGTAAACTCATTCTGAATAAACATTCAGACAAGTCTTTGAATCACAATTGTGCTCATTTTCAAATATTTGTTTATGCTTGGAGCACTCGCCACCTCACACTGAAAGAATTTTGTTTTGTCTCTAATTGCAGACTTGCGGGTTTGCCCGCCTAACAAAAGCTCTGTGAAAGGTACAGTTACACACAGCCACACACACGCAAACACGCACACACACAACAGAGAAGCCCGAACCAGAGTTTGTGGTCACAACCACACCATCTACCAGGATCCATGAGGAAACCACAGGAGCAAAGTAATCATTTAATTGATGAAAGTGGACTCTTTCCTGACGGTGTCTTCGGGTCTTATTATACCACTCCTCCTATATCACAAACCAACCTTTATGTTTTCCATATCCATAAAATTACCCATAATCAAGTGCAATTGAAATAGCCATATTTTCCCCAGTTTCAGTGGAGATGCAGATTGTTTAATGTGATTTTACTTAATTGAAACCATCTATGGGTCATGTATAGAGTTAAAGTGGAAAATAGCATGTGAGAGGGAGGACAAGCCATACACACTCAGTAATGAAAGTTACTTACAGAGTGCTGCCATCTCTTTGGGTAGGTCAGCACCAAATCTCCCAAACAGGCTGCTGTTGGCCAGCAGGTCAAAAGGGGAGTGGCTTCTCATTGAGTTGAAGGCGAAGGGGTAGACAGCAGGTGGGAAGCCAGTCATGTGACCCACCTGCTGTTCCCTATTGGTAGCCATGGGTGAAGTACACCCAGGAGTCCACAGAAGGCCACTGGTTGAAGGTTCCGTTTGTCAAAACACCTGGAAGTCCCCAAAAATGATATGAGGAAACCGATGAGCAATGATGGGACCTTTGGTTCAGCAAAGGAAGGTTGGACTTTAGTTGAGAAGATTCATCCAATTCACTTTTCTGTGGAGAAGAAGGCAGAAACATGTGTTATTTCTTACAAATAGATTCACCACCAATTACATGAAGATAAAGGTTCTTGGATGGCATGAGAATGTTGATACAATCAGTGGATTGTGTTGAGATCCTCTAAAGATTCAACAAACACAATTACCCTCAGATCAACTCTAAGACCTTCATCCAGCTACGCTGAGTGACATAAAGTAGTTTATCCACAGCTCTAATGTAAAAAGGATATCCAGACTTCATATCAACAGGTTGAGAGAATGGGAAGGAAATATGAAGAGAGGAAGGCCAGCAAGAGCCAAAACAGATAACGACGTGAGAGAAAAAGAATGAGTGAGCAGAGAGAGGAAAAGCCAAAAAAAATGGGACTGGGCGAGGGGAAAAGAAAATAAGAAAGAAGTTTGGAAAAAGTTATAACAGGGAAGAGCGGGGGGAAGGAGGGGGAGAAGAGTGAGAGAGAAAGAGAGAGAGTTCTTGTTCCTGCAGTTTTGAAGAGCTTCCAGACTTTTACAGTGATTCCAGGCTATGCCATATGATTTAAATCACCAGAACTCTACTATAAAGAGCTCCTCTGTTCCTGCTGCCAGCCTAGCACAGCAGCCTGCCTCTCTGCCTCTTTCCCCCAGGACCAGAGGCCCAGACACGGGGTCCAACGTATGAAGAAGGGAGGGTGAGAGAGGGGGGGGGGGGGGTGGTGGGGGTAGATGGTAGGGAAAATGAGATCCACTGATTGCTAACTGCTGCTGTCACTTTCAACTATCTTCTCTCGAGGTCAGGCTCCACTCCCAGAGTCATTTTTGCTCTAACCTCCTGCAGTCCGCTCATCACTTTGACTCCACACAGTAAGCAGAGATAAGTCAGACTGAAGTGTGGACAAGGCTGCATTTGTGCCCTACTGTTAATAAAAGGAAGAGAAAAAACCCAGCAAAAGTCTCCCATTCTCTTTTATATGTTTTCTTTGTCCTTTCGCTTGCCTTGCATGATTTCATGAGTGGGTGGTGTGATCAGCTTGTTTTTTTTTTAATGTGGCTTTGAAAAAGCGCAGAGCCAAGGAATTTGGAACTGCTGTGGCTTGTGAATCCAGGAGAATGGACAAGGAATAATCTTGGTAATGAATTCGGAATAAACAAAGAAATTTGGAGGAGAGGAGAGGGGGTGTCTAGGGCTGAACTGCTGAACTGAGTGAAAATGCACAGAGGAACAGTGACAGGATCTGAGCACTGGGGGGCACTAAGAGGTGGCGCTGTGCCCAGGAAAAAGAGGGAACGCTTTCCAAGACACACACAAATGCTCCACACAGTCTGAAACACATACCCATGCAATCAAGCCCTGAAAAAAATGTACACATGTGTGAGAGCACCCACTAACACAAACCTCTCACCCCTTGCCTTTTCCAGGGCTCTGGCTTCCTCCCTGCCTCTCTTTCTGGCTCTTTCTCTTTCAACAGAGCCAGTTAATTACACCCTACTGCTGCAGGCAGCTTCAAACCACCACTAATTTAGAGTTCCATTACAGTAAACTGTTCCACATGTGCTTCTAGGGCCCAGGCAGGCTCGGGTGGCCACGTTTCAGGAAGGAGCTGCCGTCGATAGGCAACCACCCCCAACCTGCCAACACAACCATAGTGCCAATCTTTCTTCTTCTTTCCTCCTTCCTCTCCATTTCTTATTTTTCACATTAAATTTTTCACTCTATCCCTCATTCATGGTATCTTTGATTTTTTTTCCTCCTTTTTCTGACCCATCCCACATGTCTGTATAATCATGTCCTTATATCCAATCCTCTCCCCCGCCTCCACAACTCACACCCCTTCATTTCCATCTCCATCTCCAACAGTTTATACAACTTTTACCCTGACCCTGTGCAGCAGTTTCCCTGTGCGGCTAACACACAAAAACATCACTAAAGATTTCAAATCAGCCCTAATGAGAGAAGAGGTACAGAAAAGAAAAACAAAACTGCCAGCAACCCACAGGCTCATAATGTGTGAGTGTGTATGCATGCACACTGTGAGTATGTCCATGGTCAGTGTTAAACCCGTTTGGGCATTTGCCTCATGAACTCAACCCAGGTCCCACAAAAGCGGAACGGTCTGTCTGCCAGTGCTGGAGAAGATGGAAAAACAAAGAGAAAGAAATTGGACCAAAGAGAAAAAGAAGAAGGGGAAGGAACTTTATATTCCCTCAGGATGAAACAACAGTATGATAATCCAAAAATTTAAATGAGATTCAAGTCACCTAACCCAAGCAAAAAATTCTATCTAAGCACAAAAAAAGCACAGTGCAACTGCATACTCACACATTTGCGTCACAAAACGATAAAACTACTGTCAGAAAGAATTAAATAGAGAAAAAAAGTTAAAAGAAGTAACAGAGAGACAGCCTTTTAAAATAGAAACAGTAACTTTACTCTCCCCGCACACAATAATGAATTAATAAAAGAGTTGGCGCCAGGGTTTTTTAATGAGTCACATCAGCCCAGCAGCTTTTTACAGAGCCATTTATGTTTTATGTTGGGTCCTGTGGTAGGCTCACTTTGCCAGCCTGTCTGGGGCTATAAGGGGATAAGGGGAATTTGGAGTGACCTCATCCCCTGTTAGCCAGGGCCAAATGGGCATGGAGGGCCTCCCCACTTCCCCTGAGCCTGGGGGGCACACAGGAGGCAGCAGGCGGCCAGGCAGGCGAGGAGCATCAGGGCCAACTATGGGTGGGTTCGGGCTGTTGCTGGGACTTTCCATCATTCCCTAAGTGGTGCGCTGTAGCTGTTTAAATTTACTCTGGTTGTTTCTGTAAATAGTGGAGTGTCAGACCTCACAGAATTTCGTCATGTTTGGGCAGACTCATGGGTTACACTCGTGATAATCAATTAATTCTATCAGAAAGAACACTGAGGGCAAATGAAACACACAGATACAAAATGTATTGTATGGAAGAAACTGAAATGACGGTACAGAACTGAGGATTGAGAATTAAAAAAAAAGAAAGATGGATAGAGAGAGCAAAAGGGAAAGAGAGAAACGATTTTGCACAGATTGAATGTGTGTCACACAAAGGGTATCAAATCCACTTAGAACAAATCCACAATTGAGTCTTAGCTGTTGTGATACAGGGAGCCTCCTCAGGTAATATGAACTGCAGTCAAAAATAAATAAACACTGCATCTCAGGAAGCGCTGCTCCACACAAGCAAGAAAGGCTTAGTTTTTTTAGTCAGCACAAGCAACCATGGTGAATAATTGGGCATATACTAGTACGAGTACTATGGACACTTCTTACTACTGCCAGAAAACACATAAAAAATGTGAATTGAGTTCTGAGCCTATATTCGCCAATTTCCATAACTCTTCCAATTATCTGACTCCGGTGGAAATTACATTTTGTTTCACTTTTTTAAGGTTGAGTGAGTTTCCAAGTCTTATTAAGCTAAGTTACTTGAACTGCTCAAAAGCCTGCACAACCTTATTTTCTGAAATCTCCTGCAAGGTAAAATAGAAACAAGTGTCTATCAGTTGATGCAAAGCAGAAAGTCAAAACCCTTACAGGAAAGTATGAATTGTTAAGTTTACAGCCCCAAGATAAAATAAATGTGCCATATATCCCAGCAAGGAAAGCAGAATCACCAAATCCGCTCAATCAATGTCCACTTCGGGATGTACCCCAGTTTATTTTAGGACAGAAAACTGCATATCTGCCGCTGTCGGGGATCATCCTCAAATTGTCAATAATATACAGTGATATATGTTTAGTCAATATGTAAAGCAAATGGTTTGAAGCAGAGTTATGTTTAAGTTTTTGGGCTGTGTGTGAATTCATACTAGCACAGCAGTTAAACAATAATTTTAAAGTCTGTCTATCCTGAGTGACAGACTGGCTTTTCCAACTGCTTGGAGAAAAATGTATATTTAATGTTACATCACAGCCAAACATGCAAACAGGAGAGAGTAATAGAGTAATTGTTGACGGACTTATTCCAACAAATTATTACATCTATATTGAAACAGGATCCAAAGACCTTATCTGATCTTAAATTTGGGCAGTGAAAACAATATCTTCAACAATATTATCTGATGGTAAAGGTGACAGCTCCCAGTCTCTCAACAAGTGCCTTGCTAATGGCTCTGAGAGAAACATCTAGTGACGGACAGCCCTGTGTAACCAAACAAGCCTGCATTCCAACACCTCAAACTTGTTTGACATCTGTCTGCTCTTGGCATCAGACATACACATATTTGCTTACAACGACAATGCAAAGTAGCTTCTTTGTGTAATCGTATGTCACTTTAAGACATATTGTTTCAAATCTTTGTCACTGGTGAGTCATTTTGCAATCCTTGTTGTTTTTTTAACGTACAAGCCATTGAACATTAATTCATAAATCTTTTTTTTGTTGTCCACAATGTCACAAAACAGGCTGTGTCGACTTGCAGTGGTTGACACAAGTATGGAAAGACTGAGAGCTCTGTAAGACATAAAACACTTTGTGACATGATGAGATGAAGTCATCCTGACAGCTCGCCGTTTCCATGATGCGGTAGAGCTCAATATGGAGACTCCAAGAGTGGACCCAGCCAAACAAGAAAAAACAGGAAAAGACGATGACGCCAAGAATTTTTGAGAAATGCTAAGTAAAAGAGACACCAAAGAAAACAAGAGTTCCAATACAGCTTCTCCACTAGATTTGGAAGTAAAAGTTTGTGATTTAAACATTTACTGTTTGGAAATTACTAAAGGAAGACTGATACTGGTGGCATGGAAGTGTTTCTCTACCTCAACTTGAAGAGAAAACAATCCTTTCTCTGTATGAATACGTACAAAATGGGTGGGTTTCGCCACCACTGCTGCTTTTAGCCTCAGGAGTCAAATGAACACTCAGACACAAACAGGCCCAAACACACGCATACAAACATTACATAAAAAAACAACACATTTCTATAAAAGTTGTACTTGGTGCCAAAAAAAATCTTTTAATGAGGACTTTGAGGCAGTCTGTAAATGTAAATCATTAAAATCAGAGCTGCACACCTGCAAAAATAGACATCGGAAATGATGTTCAGAAATTTTCCCCGTTAATTATAGTGTGCAAGCAGAGAGCCCCTCGATTCCTCGGAAACCACCTGTCTCACCCCTCCCCACTACTTGTCCTTAATTGCTATAGAAATTCCAGAAAAAGACAGGTATCAACAACTCCCAGATTTACTGCTCAAAGTCATGTCACGAAGAAGGACTGTTGGTGGGGCTTGCATGGTAAACTGTTGTTTCCGTATTTTTCTGAAAACTACTAAAAATAAAAATAATTTTCACAAAACTAATTCTTATTATCAGTAATTCTCAAGAACGTTTAAGTTTAGGATTAGTTCCAGATATGTCTAAAGTGAATACACTTCTGACTGAAATGACCAATATCACAGTTAAGAAAAATTTGAATTAACTATTTCCATTTCCCATTTAGCATAGGGAAAATGGGAAATAAGAAAGGTGGTATAGTATCACCGCAGTGTAGCATCAGCTGTCGTGATACAATATGGGATCGTTGATTTTCAGTTTCTTTATGTGTACATTTCTGGCATATGAAAATGGTTCAATAACGTAGAGCAGGTTGATGCACAAGTATCACGAATAAAGTAATTTAGAGAAAGTGCATGAATCAGAAAAAAATATTTATTTCAATCTTTGATGTAGATCTAGAAATGCAGAATGCTGTGACTGAACATCATGATGGTACAACTGCACTGTATGGAGAGCATCTCCTTGTAAAAAAAAATAAGCCCTCTGAGGGGGAGGAGGAGAGTGTAGCAATAAGCTTTATTTCTTCTCCTCCAGATGTGATTGTTTCAAAATGATAGACCTAATGAGAGGGGGGGCACTGATATCATTGGCCTTCAAACAGGGATTCTGCACGCCACCATGTGACTCTTTTTTCACTTCAATCAAACATCCCTCACACTTATGTCAGGCTCACCAGGGGATATAAGCAGGTGCAAAGCCAAGGCAGTCCAGCTGAAACAGTTTGCCTACTGACCAATCATTGCTGGAGCAATAAACTGTGGAAAGCTACACTCTGACATCAGGCCGCTGATCTTCATCTGATATCAGAATCAAACAGCACCAAATGAACTCTATGAAACATGGCTGTAACAAGTGGAACCTGTTAACCTAGTATAAATGCCAGCATCAATAAATAATCTTTACGAAAACATTATTAACAATGGGAACACAAATGAATAAACTTCCACGTACACTCAGAGCATCACACTAATCTCACTCCACAGGAATTAGCCTCGGCTTTTTAAAAAGGTGAAAAACAATGATTATTTTTCAAGTGCTCATATGTTGATTGTAAAAAAAAAAAACAGGTCTGGGACTGGTAGGTCCTATGGTGAATCCATATCCATTCAAATTAGCACATGCACACATGTACACACTAAAATACACACATATGCTAATAATAAAGCGCTCCACAGGCACTGGGTAATTCTTGAAACAGTCACTAATAAGCACAGATGTGCACACAGGCGCATGCAGGCACAAACTCACATTCTTAAGTATGCTTTCATACAAACGCAGTCTCAGAAAAGAAACAAACAGACCAAACACTGAATGCAGACAAATGTGTGTTCCGATCTGTGAGATTTTACACATTAAAATCTGGTCAGATTTTGATTAACTGCACCAAAACATCTCAAGGGCACAATTTGTCTATATCTTAAATTAACTATTTAACACAATTAACTGTTCCTAAAAAAAAATTCAGTCTGGCTTGTTTTCCCTGTGTCAACTGAGAAAGAATTAGAAAAAGGAAGGCAAACGATGACTAAAGTTTGTGAAACATAACTTTTAGTTTTTGCCAGGAAGGTACTCACCAGCTCTGGTGTGGCTGCGAAAGGTTAATTAGATTACGAAACAGTCTGATGCGAGGAGCTAGTCAAGGAAGACGTTCGTACGTTCATCAGAGTTCTTCTGACAGCAAAGACAGAGTTGCAGTGAGTCTCTCTCTCTCTCTCTCTCTCTCTCACTCACTCCCTCTTCCACTCTGTCTTCTTCCTCCTCCTTCTCTCTCTCTCTCTCTCTCTCTCTTAAACTTTAAAAACACAGTCGCAAAGTCACTCTCTCACTCACTAAGAAATAATTACACTCTCTGATTCATAAAGCCTTCCTTTGTCATGTGACCCAACTCTTCAAATATACAGCACATTTTTTGACAAACCAAAAAAAAGCCTGGAGGGTAGAAAATGGCCCAGAAAGCTTGAGTTTCTGTTTTTAATTCTCTCTCCCTTCTTTTTGTCTCTTGGGTGAATTCCTTTTGTCTCCCTTTACTTCTTGGCTAAAAGGTCTGTTTACCTACAAACGGTTTGAGCATGTGGAGATGCAGAGCAGTCTCAATATCGTAGGTCATTCATGTTTAATCAATAAATTCACAGTCTAATAGGACGGGATGTTTTTGAGTATCCCAAACAACAAATGTTCTAATGTTGTGATTTAACACAGATGTTGTTTTAATGACATGGAAATTGGTTTATTTTTGCTAACAGAGTAAAAAAAACGACCCACCTATTCTTTAAATACCAGTGTGATTAATTCATGAATTAATCAAGATGGAATTTGTATCTACTGGTCTGTCTGTTGGAATGGAGTGTGTGTATTTCATGTGTTTGTTTGTTTTTTATTTTGCTTCCAAGAGCTGGGCAATTTTTTAAACAATTAAAGGTATTAAAATGCCTGTGAAACTAATTTAAAAGTTGCGGACACAAGGAAAAAGTGATAGCAAATCTAAAACACAGATTTGACACTCAAATGTAGAATCACACATCTGGCAACAACCTGATCCAAATTATGCATTGAGGAATAATTCAAATGCAATTTTATGGAATAATATACTTCAGTTTCATAATGTAACTAGAAGTGGTCCATTAACTTCATGGAGCTGCAGTGTGCGATGGCAGAACTCTGTAGCTGCCGCGGCGACAGATTTGGGTGTGCCCCTGAAAGTGCCCCTCTCTCCTTGTGACATCATATGTTTCAGATGTGTGTTTATGTGTTTGTGGTTTTGGGTGTATGCCCTGCTTTTCTGAATGTAATGTTTCTCAAGTTGTTTTGGTTGTGAGGAGGACCTCAAACCTCAAGACTGGGAGGAGGAGGCACTCTTGAACTGGCACCTCAACGGACACTTTTACCTCTGCAGAAGAGCAGAGAACTACAATTTCTGAAGAAAAGGGAAAAAACAAGTAATGCTAACACATAATTAATTTCTTAAATCATCAAACATTGTCATGCTTGGTTACCATTCCTGTCATTCTGCAATTGAAGTAGTCTGAAGCAGAATCACTGAACAAAGTAGAAGATGGAACTTTCATTTTGGTCTTTCCAGGTTCCTGCTCATTTCAGGCCGGCTTTAACTTGGGCTTCTTTGTTCATTATCCATATTAACTGGTGTGACACAAGAAGAGATCTTATCCCCAAATACACAGACCCTAAAATATCTTCAGGATAAAGTCAAGCCGCCATGATAAGAAAAACTGTTGTACCAAGAGTCGCTCTGGTTCTGCTTCTGAACTTTTCAGTTTCAGACACCCACGGAAATGTTCTTCCATATATTTTTCAATGTGGTCCACTTGTACATAATCAGGGTGAATGAATGGATAAGCAGCGAGAACTACTGTTACCTAAAGAAACCTAATATTCAGGAAGTGCAGATCTAAGTCATTCTACAAAAAAGGCTCTTCAGCTGATCCTTATCTTGTTTGCATTTGATTGATGTGCTGCTTATAAAGCCTCAAAGTCTAATAAAAAAATCTGTTTATATAGCAGTACTAAATTAGCAATGGTAAAAATGAACAAGGAGGTAGAGTTGAATACAGGAAAAAGCGAAACCTCCGTATTAGCCATTAGTGTGATATGAACTGCAAAACGTGAATGCTGTGCTCCTTATTAAATTATGAAATTATAAGATTGAGCAGGGATTGTGTTTAGGCTTGGCATATGTGTGCGCTCTTTCAACACACGCATCTGCACTTGTGAATAACTGTGAGTGTGTTTGTGCCTGTTTGCATGGATGAGTATGCGTAGGCAGTAGCAGCAAGAGGGTCAGAGGTTACTAGTGTTTGTGTTTCAGTGTCAGTGAAGTGTGCTCCAAGCAGAGATTTATGATCATTGTGTCTGCGAGGCTAAAGAGTGGGGGATAATGAAGATAGATCAGGATGCTATCTCTCTCTCAGGGCACCACTGGAAACATGGCCTATGGCCCCCTTCGTTCTTGTATCATTAACTTCAGCCAGTGACATCATAACACACTGCCCTGACATCAATCCTATCAGTGTGCTCTGACAAAATGTCGAACACGGAGGCCATTCCTCACAGGAAGCCATTAGCAAACACTGGCATTATTAAGTACAAAGCTCAGCAGCTTCTGTAGGACTGTTTGTAAAGATATGAAATATTCATAGAAAGGCTGTACTCAGTCGTGTGTTTCCACTTTGGATTCAAAGTATTTGCATTCACAGAGGTGTGGAGGAGAACCCTCAGCCTCTATGACAGAGGAAAAGCAGTATTGGCAGAATGGAAAGAATAAGGACGATGATAGGAGGAGCAAAAGAGGGAGGAAGTGATGTTCGAGGGGTTAGAGAGAGATGGGAAAGGGGGGAGGAGAGGAAGGCCAAATGATAACTGGTATAGACAATGTGAGAGAAAGTGGTGTGAAATAGAAAAGAGAAGAAAAGAAAAGTGGAGGTTGAGATGGAGAGAGGTATGGATTGTAGAGCAGAGAAATGAGATTGCTGGTGGGGAAATGAGAGTGGACGCAGGGAGTTGGTGCCTGTGGCGGCAGGTTTTAATCAGTAACAAGATGCCTGTAATGAGATCACTATTTCCCCAACTTTAAGATTTATGTCATGTAAAGTTTGGTGCCACATGGAAACAGGCAAGGGACGCAGGGCAAACACACAGGACTCATTTGCAGAAACACATTCATGCACACACACACAACACACAAATATACAAATGCTTGCACTTTCTTGGTTACAGACTTAAACACACATCCTGTGAAATGAAGGAGCTCATTCATCCAGCCTGGCAAAGTGCACTCATTTAGAGCCCAACTGCCTTGAAGTGAAAACATACACAGAGGAATACTACTTGCAGGAAAATGAGTTACTCATGGCATGTATGTGTAAGGGACTGAAGGGCATATACCACTATGTACTCCTCTAACAAAATCATATGAGAAAATAGCTTGAAACAAAGAGCGAGTGAACCAAATACTTTTATACAGCAGGAAAAAGTAAGGAAACATAGAGGGGGAAAGGGGAGAGAAAGAGAAATTAAAAAAAGGAGTTTATGCCTTCTGTTTATATCTTGGGGGCCATTCAGCAGCAATTGACACAGCTATCACCATGTGTGCCAGCATATGAGCGCTCTGCCTGTTCCCCAACATGTGTGTCCAATGAAAGGTGAACAGCGTCTGGTATATACTTCCCTCAAAAATCAGCCATGATGTCACCATGAACCCATCTTGAACCTACCTCTGTCAAAAAGTATTAATCCAGCCCTCCCTCTCTCTGCCTCATTTTCTGTTCCACCTCTCCATCCTTCACGCTCCATTCTTGCCTCTTGAATTCTTAACTGAGCACCCTTTCTCCTCTCTTTTTCATATTTCTGCATCCTTCAACATTTCCCCTCTCCCATTTATGCCCCCCCCCCCCCCCGAAAATGAAAAAACTCTTTTTTGGAAAGCGTCTAATTGAATCACCAAAAGTGCAGTGGTTTGCCAAAAATGGCAGAATGTTCTGATTACCATAAACTTTGTTTAAGCTGTGGTTTTCACAAAGAAAATTCTCCGAGTGCAAGAGATGAAGCCAAAAAATAAAAGCAGAAAAAGGAGGAATAGGGGGGAGAATTTAAATGAAAGAGGGGAGAGGGAAAGAGAGAGCACTGGGGAAGAGCGAGGTGGTGGGGGCAGCAAGAAGGCAGCCAGAGAACCACATATGGAAGTGATTCTGTAATTACTGCAAATCTGTGAGCGCAAAAGGAAAGGTCTTCTTTTCCATGCCTCCTTCCCTGCACATAAAACTGCAGTTGTGAGAAAGTTGGCCACTAAATACTGAGCAGGAAACATTGGAAAAAACTTAGTCTCTTTCATGAGTTGGGGCAAAATTATATATATATATATAGTTAGTGCGTGGGTTTAAATATGGGATTTTGTCTTAGATGAAGATGAACAATCATTTCTATATATCATCGATTCCACACATTTCAGAAAATTGCATTGAAATCTGAATTCTTTACTTATTTGCTTTTATTTCCTGATCTTAGTCAATCCACATGAAAGCTCAAGTAAAACTGTCTTGAGAATTTCAGCTTCGGTATAAACTTGAGCCTTTCATCAGTGGCAGACCTTTCTGGCAACATTCACGCATAGCAGCCACTAAACCAAGGTGTGTGAGGGAGGTTAGGGGATACGGTGACAGACATACAGACAGAGGCGAAAACTGTCTTCAGAGCCTCGAGCAAAGCAGCGCTCTGCAGGTGTGTATGTTGGCAGCGACTTCTGTTCTGCAGCCCCAAAACTGTTTCAACAGCCTTTAATTATATCGTGCCCTGTCGTAACGTGTTCTCACGATGACACACATACAGTAAGATCGACGCAGCTCGAGCTACACTTATCCTCACACCAACGATTAATATCTGCAGTAGATGACTTGTGGAAAGTTCACAGCAACTCTTTTTGGCCACAGAAATCTTGCCCCCCCCCCAACACACGTTAGAAACAAGCCTAAATAGTTGTTGACAAGCGCGCCCTCTGAGTTTTAGGAGGAGACCAAAGTAAGCGGACAGACTTCTATATAGCAGTTTGTAAACATCACGCCATTTGAAATTTCATTTGAAATATTATTGCAGCCAATTGTAAGATTACCTTCCCTGGTTTTCAATCCGTCTGTGTCCAGCTGGTGTTGGACAAGCTGTTGATATCCGCGTGTGTAATGTTGTGGTTGCGACGGCGATTTCAGGACGCTGGACTCGGAGACGGAGGAACGACTCAGTAGGTGACTGCGTCGATGCCTGTCCGAAACGCCACAAAACCAAGGTGATACCCCTTAAGTCAGTCTTAGAAGTGTATACAATATCGCTTCCAATTTTAGCAATTTGAGATTATAACCTACTTTCATTGAGTTAACTGTGCACACATGTGAGTCAGATAACATCTCTCCACCATTGATGCCATTTTATATTAAAGGCTACAGATGTTTATATGTAATAATAATTATAATAATACATTTAATTTATAACTTTATGACTTCATTTGGATCAAATCTCAAAGTGCTAATATGTCTCATCTCTATCCTACAAACTCACTCATCCATGGTTATATTTATATATATTTACATTTTTACTTTAATATAAAATAGGATAAGCATGTGCTTTTATATAGCTGGTGTAAGCAAGGAACAGCCACTGACACTTCACAGATGTGCATTTTGGGAGTGTTTCTAGCAAGTATTAAAGATAATAGCTTTAATGGGTTGATTTAGTAACAATGCTCAGTCTTTGCTTTATCGGGGATAGTAGTTTTGTAGATCCTCGTGGTTATTTGTCAGGGATTAGTCATGTGCATTTTTCAAGGGAACATTAAGATGTTTGTTGTGCCTTAGGGAAGTATTTATTGGGTTTGTGTGAAGAGTTGTACTGGTGAATGTAAGAAGTTATGCAGAGTAGGATTATGGCAGGGGGTAACTAAGAAGGATATGTGGTTTAATCTGGATCCTGAAGGGTTTATCACCTTGAGGATACATGGAAATTAAACATCTCCATCATCTGCATGGTAAACCTCTAAATAAATATAATATTATGTCACTTAACATAGGAATTGGGCATGTCGGCTTATCCCATGGCACAGAGATGTCATTATCGTCAAAGTTATGTCTACTGCGGAAGAGGTTAAGAAATATTTAAGATGATTTATATTAGCAATTTTGATGGACCCTAGAGCAGCTTAATGAACATAAAAACATCCTGATTCCAAAAAAACAGATCTAACATTAAAACAATTATACAAAACAACAATACCTAGCTTATACGGCAATAATGATATGACAATATAATAGACTTATGTTGTACATGCTACCATTAGTAAGTACATGAGAGAACATGAGACTATGTTATAAATGTTTGGCATTACTCTAAGGTCATTTTTGCTTTTGTCCTTCCAAATATGGAGAACCGCATGTTCTCTGTGGCAACACTGGACTGGGTTGTTTGGACTGGTTCTCCACTACATGATTAAAAAATATCTAGCTCATTATAGTGAATCATAAAGTTGATGTGTAACCTGTTCTGATGGTTGCTGGTCTTCTTGTTTTCTATGGACCCGAATGATGCAAAATATAAAATTCAGGCAGTCTCTCATTCCATTTCAAATGTATCTATATCATATTATAAATATTAATAACAATTAATAATGTGAAATTTGTTGAATTTAGGACGCATTTTTGTTTAATATTAATAAAACGTTATATATATCAGTCGTATTGGAGATGTAATTGATTTGCATGAATAAGCGACACCAACTAATAAGCGTGATAGAAGATGTCAGAAAAGTGTATTTCCTGGTTAGCTAATTATGGGTCCTGATAAGCCACGCCCACGAAACATCTGTGTGACGCATGCAAGTACCAGCAGCCTCTTCAAAGTACGTCGTCTGCGGCGTTGACGGAAGCGACCGTGCGGATTTCTTACACTCTACCGCCCCCTATTGAACTAAAATAACACAACGCATGTCTGACAGCAATAAATTACATAGAGAGAGAGAGAGAGACAGCAATAAATTACATAGGAGAGAGAGAGACAGCAATAAATTACATAGAGAGAGAGAGAGAGAGAGAGAGAGAGAGAGAGAGAGAGAGAGAGAGAGAGAGAGAGAGAGAGAGAGAGAGAGAGAGAGAGAGAGAGAGAGAGAGAGAGAGAGAGAGAGAGAGAGAGAGAGAGAGATAGATAGATAGATAGATAGATAGATAGATAGATAGATAGATAGATAGATAGATAGATAGATAGAGTTCTACGAATCGCCACTGGGGGGTGCTTTCCAAAAGCTGCTTCTAGTACTGCATGTTGTAACGCGTAACATAAACTACAATTTGTGGAACATAGAATGTTTTACCACATCTACCTAATGCCCAAGTGCAAAAACTGGATCCGGTTTTTGATAATTACTAGAATAATCACACATGCATAAATCCAATGTATACTTTTTTAATTTTTTAGCAATCAAGATATTACAAAAAGTCGAATGTTTTTGCATGCGCCTTTCTCCGACAGCATTCTGGCGTGTCATATTTGCGGCTACACCGTTTACTCTCGCAAATGGCCTTAAAACTTGGTACGTCTCTGTGCTTATTATCCGTTCCCAGCCCTCCCCGTCAGAAGACAAGCAGTCACGGTTGGCCACGCCCATTGTCAATGTGCTTCTTCCTCAAATATCTCCATCTCCCTGCACCACGCGCTCGGTGTTTTGCATAAAATGTGTATCAGTAGGGCATCGTTCTCATCAGCACAAGCAGAGCGCACATGTAGCCTGGCTTAAAGTGAACACATACCACGCTCGAATAAGCGCATCAAACACAACCTAGCCCCAGATCCCCGCCAATGGAAGGGCACAAAAGCGTGAAGAAGAGAGAGAGGGAGCGAGCGAGCGAACGCCGTGTGATTCAGACAGTGTGTCAAGTCACACACAAACAGACACAACTCGGGCGAACAGAAACGCGGTAACACTTACTACTTACTGCAAATGTGATTGATACAGGTGTTTCACTACGTGGGTGTGTTCGTCAAGCCTGACACTTGGCTCAAGGATATGCTGACTCTTCTTTCTTTGTATTCATGAGAAGCGCTTAATCGCAACATCAAACGCGCACTAGCTGAGGTGCAGTACCCAGGGCGCAGAAGGCATCAAGGTGTCTTCGAGGAGAGCACGCTGTCAAACTCACCTCGGCCAAACCAGAAAGAGAAGGACACCGGTCAACCATTTATTGGGAAAAGTTAACTGGCTCTTGACACATTTCTATCAAAGCATCCAGTCTTTGCAGTCCATGGGGCAGGTGTCTGACACGGAGTTGTTTACTGACTTTCTCGCGCGTCTTTGAAAGACTTAAGCTCCGGTGTTGACTCCTATCTTCAAATCGGGTTAAAGAAATTGATATCAACAAGAAGAATGGATAACAGCCCTGGTAAGATAAACTTTATCATGCAACAATCTTTCCATTGTGATAGTGATGTTGATTATTATACAAGTCTGATGTGATTGTTAGCATTACTTCATTTTGTTGGCAATAATTGTTGAACTATTTATCTATGTCTAAAGCTATAACCTAAAATAAACTATTATGTTCATTTAAAATATGATTATGTTAGATTGATACTTACAACATTTAATGTGTGTTATTTATTTTAAGATTGTAACCATACAGTTTCAAAAATTTAAATGAAAATGTACGGGAGTTTTTATCATTACCATAAAGTTTTGCTTAATGAAAGATAATGATTCCATGTAAGGTTTTGAATGAGCTTAGAAATATCATGGATTTACTAAGTGTTTATGAAAGTGCATGAGATTCCCCTCTGGGGCGTGTAATCAACGCAACTTGGGTTTAAGATCAAATTTCCAGGATGAATAACGTAACTGCGCAACTTTACGCACACTAGAAGTCAAGTCGCAGCGTGTGGGCTGAAGCCGCACTGAGAGCGAACCACGACATTTGATTGTTGTGCGGCTGGTCACCTCTGGCTTCTCTCCATGAAAACAAGCTCACGCGGAGCTTCGGGGCACTCTCACTCCAATAATTATGTGTCAGCTCCTGGACTTTAACTGCGCACTATTATCTCGAGGTAAAGAAACAGTGTAACTGGCAACAGTGTAACCTGCAGCGGGCATAAAAGGCAGGGTTTCTTAGAGGTCAGCCAAAGAGGCGTGTGGTTTCTGCTTTCCTCTCCTTATTTACAGAGAAAATTTTACAATTGAGGCGGTCACGTTCCAGGATGAGTGATGGACTCACCCTGTGCTCCCACAACATGATACTGTAATCTAAAAGGAGCACTAAAACCACTCAATGAGTCATTGAGTGTCATATTCATATTATATATTGTTATATATTCATAGTCAAATTCACGTTTATGCTGATCAAACAGACCAATGTTTTTAATGAGATAAGGAAGGGGGTTAAACGAATAACCACAAATAAAAGCTGTAGTATTATTGAAAACGCTGAGATTAAACATGCATGCTGGCCACTGCATTCATAATTAAATTGCTTATTTTGGTTTTAGATTATTGCTCTCTTCTTATTTAAATGAAAGTTTACATTTGAAGAATAATGTTTCTTATTCTGATTTATTCAAATTAAAGTGCATTGAAATGGGTAATAGATCAGTAACCAATATGTACGTCTTCATCTTCATTTTAACATGTTGCACTTAGCTTAAGATCAACTTTGGAATATGCATATCTATAGTCTCATTAAACCTACATATACATATTTCAAGAGTTAACTGAGCTGTGTTGTTGTACTAAGTGGCCTCCGTCAATCCATTCTAATTTTCATCCATTGAACAGCGGTTGGGTAACAGTAGGTCAAGCACAGTAGACTCTCCCTCCGATTCGGCAAAGCACTCAAGCTCATTCCAGGGGATCCTGAGGCATTTCCAGGCCATCTGAAATATGTAGTCCCACCAGCAAGTTCTGGATCTACCTAGGGTCTCCTCCCATGCCCAGGAATTATCAAATTGGAGGTGCCCAGGAGGCATCCTAACCAGATACCCAAGACACCTCAAGTGTCTCCTTTTAGACACTAAGGACTAGCAGCTCTAATAAGAGTTCCCTCCAAATGTTTGTACTCTTCACCTTCACCCATGTGAAGACTGAGACCAGCCAACCTACAGAGGAAGGTCAATGCAGCGACTCTGTCTGCAATTACATTCTTTCAGTCATTACCCAGAGATCATTCGGATATAAGTCGATAATTTTGTCTTCTGTCCCTCTTAATTATGATACAACTCTGCATTACTGCTGATGCTGCACAAAATAATCCATCTTAGGCACCGTTTTCCCTCTCACACTCATGAACACAACTCTGTGATACTTAAACTTCTTCTCATGATCCATCAACCCACTCCGCGTCCAGGGTGGAATGATAGACCATTGTTTGTCGGAAAACCATGGCCTTTGAATGCTACCTCTCCAAACTTTATTGCAAACTACTCCAATGCAGGTTAGTGTTCACAGACGGATGTAATTCTGAGGCACCCAAATAGTTCCTCCTCACTATTTCACCTTCAAGAATATAAAAAACCCAGTCGGAGAAATGGGGCAACCTTGGTGGTGCCCAATGCCCATTAGAATGTGTTTGACTTTGTGCTGACAACACAACACATAAACAAATCCCTTGGCAGAGAGTGCAAATCTCTGCCAAGGGCCAAATCCTAACTCTGAACACTAGAGTTAATATTTTAAACAGAGTTACGCCTTTACCTGTTCCTCTCAAGTATAAAACAAAGATCAATGCACAACAGTAATCTAGGTTTAGGAAAAATCCCTGCAGATTCCTCCATTAATGTCTGAATTATGAGCCAGCCTCTAAATCTACCAACAACTCAAAAAAACTCTCTCAAATACTTTGTAGCCGGTTGTCCCCTCAGCCTTCCATTTCAGAGTCTCTGTTCAGCCCACTGAGCCCTTAGGTCAACCCCCAAAGGAACATCAAAGGAACAAGGGCATAAATAATGGAGTGAACTCTCAGCTTGAGCCACTTAGGAACATCAAAAGAAAAAAGGCATCAATAATGCAAAGCGTTTCAAGACAGTGCCTCGCCCCATTGTGACATCACAACCAAACTCCAAACAGACATTATTTTATTTTATTTCAACTGCTGCGAATTATGTTATGTCACCAAAATTTTACCATATCTACGATAGGCCAAGACCCACCCCTGGGTGAAGTTTCATACAAATCTGTCAATCAGTTTTTTTGTAATCATGGCAATTGACAGACAGACAAATGAGGGTGAAAACATAACCTCCTTCCTTGACAGAGGTAATTAGTTGCCAAGGGGCCTAAAGCAGCTAAGAAGGGTTAAACCTTTTTTATGGACTGAAAGAAAGAAAGTGATCGTTGTACAAATGCCTAAAACAACGGCCATTTAAAATTATTTGACTTTTAGAAAGCAGGCAAAGTCTCAAACCATATCTTGATTGGCCCATCCCATAAAATAGGTCAGTTAAACACAACTAAATTCAAGCACTAACCGAACAGAACTTGATAGTTGAAGACAGTGAGACAACATAGGGGACAGACCAAGGCCAAACAATTTGAACAGACAATAATTACATCCACGCACATCAGCATGTTAGTACAGCATGATTTTAATAAGAAGATTAATATTTAACAAACAATTCCAAAATAATGAGGACTGAGACCAACAGAGACAAAACGGAGCACTGCGATAATAACCAAGGTAGTGATCCTGCTGCTATCCCTCAACACAGTCAGACTTAAGGCTAGTTAAACCTAAACATGGGCTTTTAATTTCATTTATATATTTTATGTAACTGCTTATCTTTGTAAAAGTCACTGCGTGGGTGCTGGAGCCTATACCAACAGACACTGGGGAAGAAACAGTGTACATACGGGACAAGTTCCAGCTCAAAATGTTGTGCATGCACCGTAATTTACAGAAATATATCCCAAATTCACATTTGACCAGTGAAAATGTATTGTTATCTGGAGAATTTATAGATAGTAAGTAGAGAAAAAAGTGGGCCTACACCTGTCCTAGATGTAACAGAAAGATAGATTTCTAAGAATTAGGATAATTCACGAAAACTACACGTAAGCTGAATTTGACCATAAATAAGATGGGATTTTATACTAGTACATCTATTATTTTAACTTCTACCAAATACTATTACAAACCGATTTGCCGCTGCATCAGCCTCTTAACCACTGCAGGGGCAGCCTGACAACTCATGCAGACCGCAAACATACTTCAGCATTTTATTTACCTATTTAATCATAAGCCCCATGTGGACTGTTGGAGTTGTGTCTGTTGGAAAAGCGCAGCTTCTTGTCTTCTCAGTCAAAGCCCCCTCATAAGCCTCCTCACGTGGCTTGCCTTCCAAAGCCGTGTGCCGCGCGTGAGATATACCCTGGCCCTCCTCCCACCGCACCAGTCGCTCTCGCTTCTGCTTCAGCTTGCGGTAATGTTGATGGAGAGCTTGGTCAGTGGGTCAACGATTTCATGCAACTTTTTCACCCTCGTCACGTTTTTCCGAATCATGCGCACCTTGTTGCGTTGAGCGCGTTTTTTTCTCTCCCGATTGATGTTGACTCCATCGTGACGGCAACATATGTCCCCAACTCACTCCCGCTACAAGGCGCGTGTGTGTGTGAGTTTCAGCTGGAACGTGACTCTGCCGTTAACATAATATATCCCTCATTTCATCTACTGCTCTCTCCAACCATGCAGAAACATAGAAAACACGAAGAGGCTGCATCTCCGTTTCTGGAAAAACCTTGAAGGAAACATTTTTAAATTCATGTTTGACGAAACTCATATGCAAGAATGCAATCTCATCCATGTCCACTTATCTAATATGTTCCCCAGGTAATTCTTTAATGTATGATATAGCATCGTTTTGGAGAGTTGCTAGAGTTTCACAGACACTATTCCAGCAAGCTGTGACCTACTTACACAAGCTTGAGCTAAGGAAGTCTGCAGCAAATGCCAAATTAGTGTTGGCTCTGTTCAGTAGCACACAATTGCTCTTTTTGTTGGTCATAACCTAAATATTTCTCTACTGCAGTACTGCTCTTTCAAGACACCATTGATTAGGAACTGCATCAAATGGGCTAAAAACAAGATGGTCATATCAACTGGAAACTATATATGGCTGTCTTTCCATGTCCTGCTTTATCAGATGAACCACTCCCAGTAAGAGATAAAGAAAAGAAATTTTAAAAAAGAAGAGAGAAAAAAAAGGTATTATGCCTGTGAACTGCTCACGTTGTCCCCAGTCCCAGGCAGATTAGTGCTTGTAAGTGTGCAAAGTTTAAGATGAGGAAAGAATGTCACAAATTTGAAATTAACTGACACAACTGCCACCAACGACTTGATAAGATAACATACTGCCTACAGTATATAATAATAATAATAATAATAATACATTTAATTTATAATGCACTTTACATTTGGATCAAATCTCAAAGTGCTACAAAGCAAAAGCAGATAAAAGCATCAATAAAAAATAAAAAATAAAAAATATGAATAAAAACAACCATGCCGGCTCTCACGTGATCAATCATGCTACATCTGAATGTGGCTACTTAAACATCCTGCAATTAAAATAGTGACAATCATGCCGAATAATTATAACTGGTGTATTACCACATAGTAAAAACAACGTGATCGCCATATATCAATTATTTTGAGAGGAACAATTTGCTTGCAGAACATTAAACGAAGCGTATTTAATGTTTGAAACATTATATGGTAGTCGGAAATGCAACTGCTCTAAAGCAGGCTGTAAAACGGATTGTTATTAATTGACAGCGTGTACAGCGCCAGGGCTCCAGGGGTCAGCACAGCAACCGTACATGCGGGCCTTCAGGTGTACGTGCAATGTGAGAGGGTGGAGTAGTGGGTTGGGCTAGAGATTGTCTGCGTGTAAACTCAGGAAGAGGTGAGGCTCTGTCCTCAGTGTCCTGCAAATGCTTGAGTTAACAAACCACCAACACGTGCTGTCTGAGAGATTATCAGAACTATTGGGCTAAAAAAATTGCACCAAAGGGCAATAAGCTGCAACACATGTTGAGGCATATTGCATGGTGTCCATATATACAATTCTGAGTTTGGTGAACGTGCTATGTTGCATTTCGGGTATTGGAAATGTTTGAATATAGGTCAAGTCGTAAATTATATATATTAACGTAATATATTGCTAATTTTGAGTACATAGTTACATCAGTGAGGTTCATACTCTGGTATACGTTCCTCGCACGTGACACTTATTCCCAGATTGCTGGTGGCGCGTGAACAGCAGTGGTTGTGACCTGGAAGCTTCCGTGTCACTGTGTATTTGTAAACACAGATCTGGGCCTCTAATGGTTGCGGATGTCAAACACGCGATCGCGGATTTAGATTGGGCGGCAGTGACCGTGTCAGGAGTCCATGCGTGTGAGGTGGCGGTCAGGTGTCGTACTGTTTGCTGGTGTCGGTCATGATGCCAAGGGAACGAGGATATTATTAGAGCGGAGGAGAAAGCTGAACTAGCAGACACGTGAGCTAGTGTCCCAGCTCATATAGTCAACGCATAACTAGGAGGGCTAGAGAGAGACACGGTAGTTCAGACATTCCGCGTATTTTTATGACGTAAGACATTTTTTTTAAATGTTTTGAAGTTGTACTTTAGCAAAAGCCTTCCAGTATATTATTGGGCACTCACTTTTGCGCAGAAGAAATTAGAGTCAGGATGTCACAGAGACGCTGCGGGTTCCCAGAGCTGCTCACAGGTTGCGTAACGCATCATCACATCCACGTTAAATGACTAGAAGAAATCTTTTTCGGGGAATATAGATGGTAAACTTCGAGTCCTTGCAGACAACATACAATAAGCGCATATAGTAAAGCAGTCTGCCACATTTAGCCCCAAAAGTGGTGTGAATTAGTTAATTTTTAATCCCATTTACTTTGAACTTTTTTATATTTACCTCGCCCTCTCTGAGTGCTTTTTCTAATTAAATATATTTTTTAAAAGAAAAGAAAAAGTAAATATGACAAAGTTCACAAATATTTCTGTAAATGGTATTAAAAGAAATTACCAATTTACATATAAGGGCTATATTGTTACTACCCAAATAAGGCCACATAGTATAGGCATGACATAGCATTCTTCTTTTTTTACATTAAGTTTGAATCCGATGACTCCAAAGTCTCCGTTCAGGTGTCCCATTTGCGTTCTTTTCTTTGTCTGCAGGTGGTGGCGTTATCCTCTATGCAGGCTCCTCTGGCTGTTCTAGCCCCAGCCCTGGAAGCCCCTCTAGTGGGTATCAGACACAGTCACCTTCCTCGCACTCGCAGCCCTCATCTCCAGAAGAGGTTACCTTCACAGAGATTGGGGCCTTGAAACAGAAGGCAGGTGAATGCACCACTTCATCTTCCAAACCGATCTTCCAGTTCCCAGAGGTCTACAATGGGCCCTCAGGAGTAGCTGCTCAACAGCAAACCTATGCAAACCCCATTGTTAGAAAGAGGCCATGTGGGTTCCACGGAACTTTCACAAGTAAGTATTTCCTCATAGTCAGCATGGATACAGTTAAATATGATGTACATGTTTGTTTCTAACCCTCCATTTTTATCCTTCCTCAGAGACAGGTGGAATGGTCCTGCTTTGCAAAGTCTGTGGGGATATCGCCTCTGGTTTCCACTATGGTGTGCATGCATGTGAGGGTTGCAAGGTAAGCCTGTGATTAGAAAGTAGGGTAAAAGATCCTCAGGGGAGTAATAATTGATAATTACATTGCCTTTGCTGCATCACTTCAATGCAGTTATTTTTAATTTGTCAATTTCAGGGGTTTTTTCGCCGTAGCATCCAGCAGAACATCAACTACAAGATGTGTGTGAAGAATGAGAACTGTCTAATCATGCGTATGAACCGCAACCGGTGCCAGCACTGTCGCTTCAAGAAATGTCTCTCAGTTGGAATGTCAAGAGATGGTGAGACATCATGATATATTTTTAACAAGATAAATCCACACGCAGCTTTGCCACAATGCCACAATACTCTTATTAGCAGAAGCAGCGGAAGAATGGGCAAACCAGAAGAAACACTGATATGCAGGTCTTTGTGTAATAATGTAATGCTGATAGTCTTTTGAGGAAATGTTTCCAGTAGCTCCGTCATTCACGTTATCAGCAGACCTACCAATGCCCTGCTTTCTATTGTGTCACCGCACCGCCAAAGATGCCTATCTGGTCTTGAATTACTCCAAGTCCCCCCCCTCCACATGTACCTACTACCTTCCCCCAGCTCTCTTACATCTACTCCCAGACAAAGATTTATGAGAAGATGAAGCTTGAAGTCCCCAAAGCTATCCATCATCTAGAGAACTGCAACAAACACAAGAATTATTTCGGGAAATTGGACCAGGGTTAACTCAATCACATTGTGTACGCCCACAGAACGTCTAACTGCACGTAATGAAGAAAGGGTTACAGTTAAGCAAGGGATGAAGGAAACAGACACTCTTCATGATAGAATTAATCAGACGTGATGCCCACATCACCTTGTTTAGCTGAATGTTGATGGATCACTTATCATTACAGATTAAGAAACAGCTGAGTTGACCTAGAATGAGAGTACGGAATTGTGCTGCAATAGTCTACACATATGTCATGACCTACTTGGTGCAGTCTCCTCCCTCCCAGTATGGTTTCTGCTTATCTTCATCCTCTCGTACCCTGCATTGGCTAATCTAATAAAGAGGTTAGTGTTGTCTCTGCATGTGCAATGCACTTCTGGTGCATGGAAAAATAGGGTGGTAAAATACAACTCAATATGAGAACAAGGAATCAGGTTGGCCCTCTTAGAGGGGATTTTTAGAAACATCAAAGACCGCAACCTAGAAACCCATTTTGCTCTATTTTAACCAATCTCAAGACAAGAAAACCGCACGCAACTGCCTAAAGCCAACAATAAGTAGCACACCCTGATTTAACACCCAACAGCTGTATGACGTTTCCTGTGCAATATAGGCAAGTAGTTCAGATAACTGGCTTGATGGAACGCTTTTATTCCTCTAACCAGTTCATACTTTTTAAAGCAAAAACTCACTTGTCTGCATTATCTTGTTTTTATATAGGACAAACAAGATTATTTTAGGGCATTGTATTAAAAATATTATAAATCAAATACCCCATAAGTGCAAAAAGTTAATGACATTACTCTCTAATTTTCCTCGCAACACAGTCTCTACTGTTAGTCCTCTTCACTACCATCTACTGAACTAATTTCTGCACTTCCAGCACACATCTCTCATCCATCTCACGTTTGCAGTGCCAGGGACATCACGCTCACGTTGCTCCACTGCCCTACTTACAAACAGAGAGAGGGAGATGAAGGAGACAGGGGTGGATAGAGGAGAGGATGAGGCTAATGGTACCAGGGAGTCTATAAATAGCCTCTCCAGCTGATGGTTACTGTGGAAATGGAAATGGGGATGTGGTTGAAAAGAGGAAAGCTTTCATCTAATTTTACCTGATTGTCCTTAAAATCATTTAACACTTTAAGGAGTTCACATGTTCGGATGTGTGTATGGAATGACATGGAATGGGCAGCTATGTCACCATGCCTAGCATAAATATATAACCCCGATGATCCTCAGACCTATGTTTGCTGCATAGCACATGATGGGGACGATGTACCTCTCTTTTTATCTTCAAGACATTCATTTGTATTAGTTGAAATTTTTTCATCTACCAGTACCGTATCATATCCGAGCAAAAAAATAATACAAATAATCATTTAAAATTACATTTTTCTGTGATGTTTTCATATTTTTGGAAAATATAGATATACATGTTCCATATACATAATTCAATTTGTCCTCTCTGCTTTTATTTTCCTCAGCGGTGCGTTTTGGCCGCATCCCTAAGAGGGAAAAGCAGCGACTTCTGGATGAGATGCAGAGCTACATGAACAGCCTAAATGAGTCGGCTGCCATGGAAATCGACTCCGCCTCAGTAAGGAAAAATTCCTCCACCCCAGAAGATGGCAACGCGAAAGATGCCATTGGGGCAATCCCCAGAGCCTACCAGGACGTCTTGACAAGCAGCAACAGCAGCAGCCAGGAAAGAGCAGCCAAGAGATCAAACTTCACCGCAAGCAACAACAACAACGCACCTTACTTTTCTCAGAATGCCAATTACGCCCAAGTCTCCTCTCACCCTAACTCATCGGAACTTTATGAATGTTGTCCTGTTGCAGCTGTTACTCTATGCCCGGTAGCCCCCAGTGAAAGGCAACATAAATGTCACAATGTGGACAACAATCGCTATACTTTCTTGGTGTCAACTAATCAGAATCGAGTCCAATCTAACAGTATTCGTCAAAGGAGCAGCTCAGCCGGTCATAATGCTTTTCACAATACAGGAAATATCCAAAATCAGCCTTCCTGCTCACAAATATTAACTCCAGGAGCTAAAGTGCTGGTAAGAACATGAAGCATACTAAAACGTTCAAAGATTTGTGATATATGGTCAGAACAAAAATGTTTATTCTTTGTCCTCTCTAAGGCCTGCCCTTTCAATGCGTGGCCTGTATCAGAGGTTGAACGCTCCAGCCAGGGGATATGGGAATCCTTCTCTCAGTGTTTCAGTCCTGCAGTCAAGGAGGTGGTTGAGTTTGCCAAGGGCATCCCAGGATTTCAAGAGCTCAGCCAACAAGACCAGGTCATGCTGTTGAAATCGGGCACATTCCAGGTAATACAAAAATAAATTGATTTATTATACTTGTCATGTGCATAAAAATGTGATTCTTTCTTTGTGCATTATAATGTAATGTTGGTGTAAGTGTTAATGTTGGTTTCACTCATCATGTTTGTATTTTGTGTGCTTTGTCAATTGTTTTTAGGTTTTGATGGTGAGGTTCTGCACCTTGTTCAATGCTGAGGAGCGTACGGTGACTTTCCTGAATGGCAAAACTTACCACCTGTCGAACCTAGGAGATTTGAGCATGGGCTCCTTGCTGGATGCAATGTTTGACTTCAGTGAGAAATTGGGTTCCCTAGAGCTGGAGCCTGATGAAATGGCCCTTTTTATGGCAGTGGTGCTGATTTCTGCAGGTGAGAGAGAGAGCGCCACTATTTAGTTACAGAAGCTGCGTAGCACTCACATTTTAGCAATTAAAAACAATTCAGTAAATGTCTATCTTTGTCTTTGCTCCTAAGACCGTTCTGGCATCTCAGACATGCAAGCTGTGGATCAGCTACAGGAAGGT